>CM077161.1:22895637-23638542 GCA_039583875.1 Platanthera guangdongensis | reverse complement strand
TTGATTAACACAGCTCAGAATCTCGTTGGGCTCTGTTTGGGAGCAGGCAAAAACGTCCCCAATACTCATCCACAAACACCCTATGCTCCGTTGGGGGTTGACTTATATCTGCCGTCATGAGCCGTAACACGCAATAATGTGAAGAAATAAGTTCCACAAAGGAAGCCAACCAAAATTTACCAACGAGTTGGGCTAAAAACAATGTATTCTTAGGTTCAAAAACACATTTGTTCTCACAAGTCTTTTTGCTGCCACAGTTGCACACAATCACAGCTCAATGTGCAAGCTTCCCAAATATTTTATTACACAAAAAAAAAAAAATCGAAATTCAACTTTCAGTCCGTTCATAGCAGAATTAGAATTCATTTAATCCCCAATTCAATGCAGAAATTAGAATTGGCTTGAAAACCAATGCAGCTCTTCAGCTATAGGATGTTTTCTAGAATGAAAATAAAATAAAAATTGGTCTGGAATTGTTTTTTTTTTCCATGGAGGCAGGATCCGGTGTCTGTACGTCGAGCGCCGCCGGTTGTTGTCGCCGTCGGACGAAGGCAGTTCCCCTATCGAAATGTGGCGAAGTCGGCGTTGATGTCTTTGTAGATGCGGTAGGTAGCGAAAGAACATGCGCTATGACTGACCGATTGTGTGCACGCCGGAGAGCGTCGTCATGTCCCGAGCGCCGAGTCCCTTTGCAAAGAACTTGGAGACGGGTGTGTCGAGTGTCGACAACGGCCCCGAAAGCAGGGGTGGATCAGAGGGTGGCCAAAGGGACACTGACAACCCCATTTTTTGCGATTTGTCATAAGCAGATTAAAATTTGGCTATTTGCAAACTAAATCGGGCTCTTCGTAGATAAATTTGGCTATTCACGGATCAAAATCAACTATGTGCATCCTGAAATTTAATTAGGAAAAATTTATGTACTACTGTATTAAAAAAAATTATTCACCCCCATTTCTAATTTCCTGGACCCGCCACTGCCCGGAAGATCGATGTTCGACATGATCTGGCTAGCAATGGTGGCATCCCGCTTCCCATATGTTCATTCGGAAATTGATAGGAATGCCAGGAGGAAGAGGAAGAAGAATAGCGACAACAAGCATGTGAGGCTTAAGATGAATTGACATTGAACAATAATACTGTTGAAAATTCTAGATTCCTCTTCCAAGGACCCGAGGATGAATCTCTTAAGCATTCTTAAGATTTCTCACATTGCAAAATTCATGTAAACAAATACGATATTATATGCATGTAAGCACATGTTATTATACCAAAAATAACTTCTTAGACTTACATGCAGGATGAATCTGGAAGATTATAGAGAATGCATAAATGTCTTATTCTGACATAAAGAGTATAAATGAACTATGATAGTTAAGCAGCAAGGAGAAGGAAGAGAGTTGCATACACAAGGAGACCTTCCTGGTGAAAAGAATCCATGATGTAATCGCAGAAGAAACAATCTGCTGGAGAGTAATCTGTTCAATAGGAGAATCATGCATGTTTATTTATATTTTCTTATCAAATGGAAATCAAATAAAACGCAATAGTGTATCATAATGCCAATTAGGAGCACTTACGAGGCAAAAATCTCTTAAAATTGTTGTCTTCCACATGATAAAAATTAAATTTCAACCCTTCGATCCCAATAGAGGAAGAGGGTGGAGAAATGTCTACGTAAACTTGTTTGATTCTGTACCTCTCAAGTGTCCATATATATCGAAGCCTCTCATAGAGCAATGCCATCCAACTCTCTTTCGCATCTGCACAGACAAATATCATCTGATTAAGGCGAAATTCACTGAAATTGGACTGGAATATGTTGCCAACAAGCCAGTAATGTAGGCGAGGACAGAAGAAAATAGTCGGCATTTCTATTATTCGTCGACCCCGTTCGTTGACTGAGAGGATTCTGATGTTGAAGTCTGAGTAGACTTTGATGTCTACTGGTGTCATCAAAGGATTAAATACTTCAATTTCAGCAATTGGAAAAATTGAATCCTTTTTCAGTAGAAGAGCAAAGGCAAGATCATATTGAGAAGAATGCATGACTTCAAGGCTGCCTATTTGATATAAGACCAAATTGATCAACATTTTTGTTGTATCAAGAATCCTTGAGATGTTCATGATGACAGCAGGGTCATTCTTCATCACAAAGTAGAATCTCTTATATGCTTCGGATTCTCGGAGTTCTTCCATGGTGATCACAAGCTCTTCTCTCACCCTTGGGACTTCCAGCTCATCCCTTCTTTCCAAGACCAAGTTGTGGGTGTCAAGATACCAGCTGAAAGTGAAGTTGTTACTTGAAATTAGTTTTTGTTCAAAAAGCCGGGCCAAACCGTCCCAAAATAAGTGATGGGAAGCATCATTATGCGACTTCATGATTCATTGTTAGTGGATCATGATCATGAGAATGAAAGCTTTTGTAGAAATTTACCCAAGGGTGCCAAAGTAGTAATGTAAGGCTTCGGAAATCTACAAAATCAAACTTTCAGAGCTGAGAAATTGAATGAATATGAAAGCTGAGAGCAAAATCAGCAAGCCGATCAAGACGCATCGATTTGATATGCGTTTTTCATTTCGCAGCCTTTCCAGTTTTAGGACATCTCTAGGCTTTGTTTGACACGGCTTATTTGCTCCGGTGAGTTGTTTGGTCAAAAACGCCATGAACATGGAATGCATGTTTGGCAAGATAAAGATAATGACCGCTACCAAGAAACTAAACTAATTTTGAGCTTAAAATCCATGAATTTTTTAGGTGAGGTCGGGCGTTCAAAAACAAAGGTTCATGACCACTATGTTCACGACCACCACCACCATGCCAAACGAATTAACAACATTTTTGTAATTTTTTATACTTTTAGGTTTAGGATTTGACTAGTATTTTCTCCTTAAATAGCTGGAAATAACTTTACTTAAATCAAATTAAAACCTAGCAATCTTTGGTTTGGAGTGGTGGATTTCTCATAGAGGAAATATGCGCAGAGGCGACCGTGGTCGCCTATGTGCGGTTGAAATTCACGGATTTCTCTTGGCAGCGCTTATCCCCTCCGCCAGCGGCGGCCCTGCCAAACGCATGCGGTTACAGCCGGGCGATGCCGTCAATGCAACTGCGGCGGATCAGCCCTGCCAAAAACCCCCTTAGTAGGTCTTGCTACACAATAAAAGAAGTCTTTAAAGCAGACAATTACCTTGCATCCCTAAAGAAACATATTTTCAACTATCTTATGAGCGACTTATCTAAATTTTGCAGCTTTTCCTAACAATAACAGCATTATATAAAAAACATATAATTCAGGAAGACGGTAGTTAAAACATTATCTTTAAAATCCTTTGTTAAAAATTCTTACTCAAATCTAAAGATTGAAGGCAGATAGTATTATGAACAACAAATTTCCTCCTATGAGAATGCTGAACACTTACTCGCCAGGGCATACTCCATCACCCCTGTCTCTACTTTTTGATTGTATTTCTTCAACTGATGTATCATCTGAAATAGAATATTTAATTCCGTAAATGACGATCAAGAGAAATATAGGCTTCGTTTGGCGCAACTTATTTGCCACGATGAGTTTGGCCAAAAACGCCATTATCATAGAATGTATGAATCTAGTTTTGAACATAAAATGCATGAATTTTTTTTGGTGAGGTCGGGCGTTCACGAATGATGCGGTTCATGACCACTATGTCCACGACCGCCGCGGTGCACCCTGCCAAACGAAGCCGTAATCTTAAACAATCAAGTAGGGTGGGGGATGAGTGATGGATGCTTACTCGGCACCAACGCGGCCACACGAATCCACTCTTTCAAAGTCAAGTTGAAGAAATGCAATGCCAACATTGGGCAGTGCTCAACAATAGTCTGCTGATAATTAATCCATTTAGAAGGACTTGTATCTGCAGCAGGACTCTCACTAATCTCCCCAAAATTTTCAAATCTCCCAGCAATCTCTTCATCCTCGAAAACCCCTTTCAGCTCCCTGCACATGTTAAACTGCATAACAAAATCTTTAATGGCGGTCAATCTCCTTATCCTTTGCTGCGACTTCTTCAATTGGAGATCTCGCATCATAGGTAAATAACTGGATCCAAAAACCACAATCTGACACAAGCTTAGGGGCGACCAATTCGCTTCGAGCAGGCTCTCAAAGAGGATCGGATCTGCATACGGCATATAGATCATGGTTGGGCCGTCGATTTTACGATCCGGCTCATTGCTCAAGAACACGCTGCATTCAAGATTAACCATGACATTCAATTCGTAGCCGTTTATCGTCGGATCTGCGATGTCGATTTGATGAAAGAGTGTTGGCAGCGTTTTCCTGAGCAAGAGACAGAGGGAGAGACGGAATTTAGACGGCCAGGTGAACTGAATGCTTCCCAGATTGTATATCACAATCTTCATCTTCCTCGGGCTGTTGCGCCTCACAATCTCCTTGATCTTCTTGCCCAGCAGCCGATCATCCTTAAGAGAGTTGTATAATTTTTTATAAATTTCAGTTCGTTCAACAAATCTCATACAGAACATCATATCCTTGAGAATTTCGAGATATTCTGGGGTGTCTTCCATATTGAAATCTCTGCTGATTCGCTTTGATTTTAAGAAAGATGAAGAAAAAGAGGGATTAAGAGAGCAGCAGCAGATGAAACCCTAGCGTTCGTCCATCTAGAAAAAGAGGAGGAGATGATGGTGCTTACCTTGTTGATGAAGCGGAGAACGCCTTGCTTGGAAGAACAAAAGAAATTGGATTTGGGGGGAATTAAGAACAAATGGATGGAAGAAATTCTGAGATCAATAGAAAGGTTTCGCGCGAGATTTTGAATAACTATATATATATATATATATATATATATATATATATATATATATATATATATATATATATATATATATATATATATATATATATATTATGATTTCCTTGAATTACTGAATTGCCCTTGAAATTTGCAATGGAGCTGCCATTGAGGTATATGAACTTAACTTAGGTGGCTACTTAAAGCAGATAATTATTCCTTTTTAAACTAATTTTGGACTGCATGAGATTAGTCGTGTTTATAAAGCCCCTCGGGCCGGACCTCCCGGGCCCGGGCCCTGATTACAACCGGGTCGGGCCGGGCTTCTGCATCCGAGAGGGGGCCTGCTAAGGCCCCCAGGGCCGGGCCCGGTTTTTTTAAAATTAATTTTTTTATTTAAAATTTAAAGATAATTTTCAAATACACTGAAAAAATACGATTAATTTCATACTGTGCTTGAAAAAAATACGATTAATTTCATATTTTGAAAGAAAAAAATACTATTAATTTTATATTCTGAAAGAAAAAAATAATAATTTTATTAATGTTAAACGGAATTATACAAAATTATAAATACACGGAAAAAAATAATAATTGTGATTGAATAATTACAAATTACAAATACAATAAAATTACATGTCCGTCGGACCATCACTTTAAAAAATTACAAAGTTTCAAAAATCCGTCGCGACATCTTTAAGCTTTAATTAATTTAAGTTTATCGCGTTCATCTCATCTTCCATGTCCGACGAACTATCATCGATCGATGAAATATGCTGCTTCCTCTTGATCGCAACCAAGGGGTCCCTGTAGCATACGCAGATTTCGAGCGATTCTTCGCTTAGGAGACCTCTTCGCTCATTCAACATCCTGTCACTAAGAGAAAAAACAGACTCTGAAGCTACCGTGCTAGCTTGAATCGTTAGTAAATCTCGGGGCATATAGGCCATAATAGGATAGATATTTACTTTACATTTCCACCATTTTAAAATATAGAAATTTTCTAATTCGTCCGTACTCATAAAATCTCAAAATTGGGTTTTTGTGTACAAATCTAATTCAATTAAACTACTAGATGTGGTGCGCGTTTTTTTTTCTTGAAGCTAACTCTAACATATTATTTTTAAAACTATCGCGCCTTTTTTTTATTGCGACAGGTCCTCTCGGAGCCGCGATCCGTATAAATTATCATAATAATTATAACATTCAGTAAAAATAGTGTTAAAATTTAAAATACTAAGATTATCCAAATCCAAATCACTGAGATTTACGCCTAAATTATTATTTATTTTTTCTATAAAATTTTCTACATCGTCTATACCGAAAAGATGATTCAAAGCGGCGGTGCATTAAAACATGACTGAGATTTCTCTATAGTATTTTTAAATTTTGTTTACCATTATTTCTAGTAAACCAATTCATCCGGCGTGTTACTTAAAATAGTTTAATTTTTGTGAAATATTAACAATATTTTCAATAACTAGCGGACTAGTAGGATAATATACGCTAGATCAAGAATTTGTCGTCATATAAAAAACTTCTAATAAATCCATATAATTTTTTAAAACAGCGCAATCGGACTCGGTTAATTCATGTTGATCTAACATAGTATAGTATTCCATTAGTAGTGTTTTTTGACTAATCGCTCGTTTTAACATTGTAAATGTCGAGTTCCATCTAATTGTCATGTCAAATAAAAGTTTCAAAAATTTTTGAGCTTGGGCATTTACGAATTTTTTAAAATCTTGTCGTCATTGTTTAGAATTATAAATAAATTGTAACATTAAACGTATTTATTAATGTATGGTTCCATATATGTTAAACTATCTTATACGACCAAATTTACAACGTGACAGACGCAACGAGTATGAAAAAAAAAACACTGTTTAACATAGGTTTTAAATCACGTTTTAACCACTCAATTGCGGTGGTATTATTTGTGGCGTTATCAAAATAAATACTCATAATATTATCTTTTATTTTAAATTCTCGCAAACATTTTAAAATAATTGATAAATCGCTACACAGGTGTGCGGTACTTCGAAACCTTCAAAAAATATTATATGCTTATTTAGATCCCAGGAAACTGGATCGACCCAGTGACAAGTGATGGAAATATATGATAATCCTAATTTGATACTACTTGTCCAAACGTCGCTCATTAAACTCACCCGACTCTCAAAGTTTTCAAAATAGTTAATTAAATATTGTTTAGCTTCTAAATAATATTTATATGTGTCGTGTCTAATGAAAAATCGACTAACTTGATGATATTTGGGTTGTAGTCCTTAGTGGATGTACTCGGTTTCTTGTTCGTCATCATAGTGGTTGAACGACAACACACGTTTGATGACGTTATTCACCTGCAGCTCCCGCTGTCAACCTTGATCGTACGTCCATATTTGTTCAGATGAAGATAATTGCGTCTGGCTGGACTCGGGAGGATCTTGTTTGGCAGTGCAAGACTTAATGTGTCTTGCGAGTGTCGAGTTGCCACTAAGAGTAAGTAATTTTGAGCATTGCTTGCACTTCGCCTTATGCTCGGAGCCGACTTTCACTTTGTCGAAATATTCCCAAACTGGCGTCGTGTGCTTATGCTCCACCCCTTCGTGAGCGACCGATGATGATAAAGACGGCATCGTCGATGACATATTCGACGTAAAAAAATAATGGTGGGAGTGTGGGATTTGGGAGGGGTGGGAGTGGGAAGGGTGGGAGTGTGGGAGTGGGGGGATTTATAGGTTTTAAAAAAAACTTAAAAAAGTTTTTTTTTTAATATTTTTTAAATTAATTATTTAATAATTAATAATTAATTATTTAATAATTAATATATTATTACAACTGCCAGCCCTATTAAATAGGGTCGGCAGCATTGGGAACAACAACTCTAAGAGTCGTTATCAACGACTCTAAGAGTCGTTATCAACGACTCTAAGAGTCGTTATCAACGACTCTTGGAGCCGTTGTTAAACAACAGGCTCTTAGAGCCGTTGATCAAGTAGCCCGGTCCCGGGCTTAGCCCGGGCATAGAAACCGGGCTTTGCCAGGCCCGGACCCTGGCTTAGCCCGGTCCTAGGAAATTGGGCTTTGCCCGGCCCGGCCCAGGCCGGGTATAGGGCCGGGCAAATGCTTATATATGGGGCCTTGTTAGGACCCATGGCCCGGCCGGGGCCCAGAGCGGGCTTAGCCCAGGCCCGGGCTTAGGCGTGCTTTTACCGGGTTGGGCCCGGTTTTTATAGGCATCCTTATGATGAGATTGAACTCCGATTAAATTTATATTGGGGATTGGTTAGATGAGGCCTCATTTGGTTGAACATTTTATGTTGTTGCGAGAGCAATGGCCGCCGCATGGCGGCGGTGTTTGCGGCGTTTGCACCCGCAGTGAAGCGAAAAATTGGGTCGAAGGCTTCGTCTCGAACCCCCGTCTAATCATCCATCTCGAACCCCGTGGCGATTGCTTGTTGAAAATTATGAAGTGAATGTGGGTGATGGGGCTGACCGTGTGGTCTGGGCAGTCTAAGTCTGCGGCCTGGGCGGACAAGTGTTGCGGCCTGGGTGGACTGGCCAAGATGTACTTGGTGGCTTGGTTGATCTAATGGAGCGGCCTGTCTCTGGCGGTCTGGTGGCGGTGCTCAGCTCGGACCGCGGTTCTGCACATAGGCCGTTAATGGAGTAGCCTGGCAGATTGGTAGTTAATTCGTGGGAATATGGCGGACTCGGTTGAGTCAGCGGAATCCGCTATAGCGGTCTGGTTTTGGAGATTGCGAGATCGGCTTTGGTCCTTTCCGAGTTCTCCGGTGATGCGGTGTGTGTTAGCCGCATTCTTAGTGGCGGACTGCCCATGGAGTTTGTGGTCTGGGTTTCGTGTCCACCTAGCGCGCGCCAGTTGCTTGGTGGGTTGCTGAACTTGGTTACACTGTGTGACAAGTCTAGGGTGTTCGCAGTGTCCTCAGAGTTTGCTTTTGACCGAGCGATCTGCCTGTTGGTCGTGGACTTGTGCGGCGGGCTGATGCGGTCCCTGTAGAGTCCGTTGTTGACCGGGCGATCTGCCTTTTGGTCATAGACTGGTGTGGCGGGCTGAGGCGTTATTCTCGAGCTGTGCGGACTGTCGCCATATCTGCATATGGCGTGCAGGCTATTGTAGTATGGGCTATGGTTGTGTCTATGTGCTGTGCAGTGGGGCGGACTGGTGCAGTGCTTGCAAGCAGTGCGGACTGGCGCGGTGTCCTCCTGGTGGCGATCTGACCTTGACTTGGTGCCTGTTGAGTTGGTTGGAATCTGGCCAAGTCCTTGCGGACTCGGCGGACTAGGTTGTGCTAGCTGCGAGCTGGGGTGGTGACTCTATTCACTAGGGCGGTGACCACACTCCTCACCCCGCCTATAAATAGACCCCCCGACACGTCTACAGTAACATAGTGAATAGTAAGTTGAGAGCAGATCAATTGTTGCGGACTCGATTTTCAGGTCTCGCGGTTTGAGATTTAACTGGTTGCTGTTTGCAGGTTGTGCGGCTAGCACTGTGAAGTCAGGCATCTGGTTCTGATCAAGGTCAGGAAGCTGTGAATCTTGCAGTTTACAATCAACAGTTGCAAGAGGTCGCATTTGGTAGCCAACTAGTTTTCTCTCCATCAATTGAAGTCTAAGTTCAATAACCAAGTCGCGGTCTCGGCGGGCTTGGAAGTCTGTTCATTTAGTTCGGCAGCGGCTTGTAGAGCAGGCGTCAGCAGAATAACGAGTTGTCCGCGGTTTGAGTGGACTCCGTAGAATCAGAGTAGCAGCAGCTTGGCGGTCTCCGCGGTCTCTGTGGACTCAGCGGTCTTGGTGGCAGTCCGCCCGGCTTGAAGTTTGCTTTTGCTTGCTTTCTTCTCATTATACTTGGCAAAATCATGTCTCACCATGTATACCTTACCTTATAAAGTTGATAGTGGATTTATGCAAGATCTGTGTTTGCTCTTCATTGTCTCTGATACATAGCTCAATTTATGGTTGGATTGTTCCTGCGCCTAGTTCTCATTTTGCTCTTGATCAAGTGATTGGCTTGATAGTTCTGGAAGTGTTTACTTGATACCAGAACTATCGGTTGATCAGCTTGATTAGAAATTTGAACATGGTATCAGAGGGAACAGTAGTTTGAGCAGTGAGCTGTGATCAACCTCAGATTGTGCTCTGCACTTCTGGAAGCTTTGTGATCAGTGGTGAATTGCAATGGAAGGAGCTTGTGGAAGAGGTGTAACACCCCAAAGCCCAGTTTAGGTAAAGCTTGGGTGACACGGCCTAGGACACGGGCGTGTCCTAAGGCGTGTCGTGCTTGGGTTGAGCAGTTGGTAGAGTGGTCGAAGAAATTCGGTCGACAAAGTTTTTGGAGGGAACACGCCCTGCGACACGGGCGTGTCAGAGGGCGTGTCCCCCCCCCTCCCGGTCGACGAAATGCGCTCGACGATCATCGAGTGGCGAGCAAAGGGAGTACATGGCCTGCGACAAGGGCGTGTCACAGGGCGTGTCCTTTGTACAAGGCATGAGACATGAGCATGTCCCATGGCCGTGTCCTTCTCAGGTGAGATGGGATTGTGCTATGTGAAGTACACTGCTACTAGACACGGGCGTGTCGGGTATGATACGGGCGTGTAAGGTGTGACACGGGCGTGTCACATGGCCGTGTACTGGTTGGATTTGAGTCGGTTTCCTACCGCTTAAGTGACACGGCCTGTGACACGGGTGTGTCACAGGGCGTGTCAGGCCGTGTTCAGCCTATTCTTGGGCAAATCTGAGTCGTTCGTTCCCTTTTCCTGGAGCCAAGTGTCCAAGCAGCTTCCCTGTGGATATCAGGCCGAGAATGAGGATTTATTCCCTCATTTTCATTCTTCTTCTTATTCTCATTTTCCAATAGAGAGAAAGAGAGGGAGATCTAAGGAGGGAAAGGAAGAAGGTGAAACCAGCTGTTGGAGGAGCAGCGGAGCAAAGATCCGAGATCAGATTCATGAAGGCAAAGCCGAGGCGGTGATTTCCATCCGGCTAGTTCATGGCTCCAAAACGATCTTCAAGGGTAACGATCTCCTTCTTGGACATCGAAGTCCTTTCTTTATGCATGTGCATGGAATCCTCCACCAAGAGGTGGACTTCATAAGCGATTCCTTGGTTTACATCTAGAGCCGGAAGTGTGAAGTACGACATAGACATGCTGTGTGAAGCCCATCTGGACGGGTAGTCTGGATTGGTGATGATTATGGGTAAACCAGAGAAGACTCCGTGGATTTGATGATATGAAAGGTTATGCTTTGTTGGATGGATGTATGTATGGATGGATGGATGTGTTTATGGATGTATGGAGGCTTTGAGTAAGCTCCTAGTTGTGGTGAGAGATCAATTTGTAGCACGTTTGGGGAGCGCGGATAAACCCGACTTGCTACACCACTCGGGTGGGTTGATCTGGATAGATGAGGGATCGATTGGTAGCAACTCCTGGGGAGCCGAGTTAAACCCGGCTTGCTGCACCACAGGGGTTGGTCGATCGGATATAGGTGAGGGGTCGATTGGTGGTAATGCATGGGGGGCACGATAAACCCGGCTTGCTACACCACTTGAGTGAGTCGATCTGCTCTGGTTGTTTGTGGATATTGTGACGTAGTACCTCTGAGTGGTATGGACGGAATGTCGCCAGCCTGCGGGATTGGTGGACTAGGACGGAACCGGCCAACGAATAAGTGAAGAACCTCTTATCGGCGGTGTACGACTAGGATATCCGGTACACCAATAAGGTGCCCTGAGTGTACGGAGCGTCTAGTGGATACTGGCGTTTGTGATATGGTTGTGATTGGTAGATTGAGATAGCTTGTGGTAGCAATGCATACAGGGAAGGAACCACTGCCCCAGGTAAGGGGTAGGGTCGTTATAATTGGTCAGCTAATGCTGACCGTTACTTTGTTTACCTCTCTTGGGTGGATGGCTAATTGCAGGTGCTAATGTTTGAATTGATTTGAGTGGAATGGAGGCTTGCTGCTTAAGGCCCTTGAAGGCCGTGCAAAGCGTGGTTAGATTTCATGTGTGGCCGGCCTGCGTGCCGATGTATGAACCTGTTCATTTGTGTAAAGAGAAACTTGTAAGGCCATAGGGCCATGGGTGTGTGTGTTGTATACATTCCTGAGTTTGATATATAAATGTGGAGTTTGTATATTAGTGTACATTCATTGAGCTGAGTTCATACAACTTAAAATGCTGTGCTAGAATGTTTTGAGGTAGGGTACGAGTAGATTTTGATTTCCACACATAATTCCACCGCTTGTCTATGAGATATGGCGTGGGGCCCCGGCCGGACCCACCGTTATATTCCATGTGACGAGTGGGGGCGTTACAAAGTGGTATCAGAGCCATGTTGCGAATATTTGGGAGGAAGAACATAATTGAACTCACAAATGTCCACTAGGAAGGTATGTCATGCACGTAAAGTGCGTGAGTGTGTAGTCAATATATAATTACTGTTATGACATGGATGATTAATGGTATTTTGTACATTGCTAGGTGGCGAGGAGTGGTGCTAGGCAGCCTGAGCCCCAGCAGTCCGATGAGAGTGCAGCACCCATTGAAGCGCCTACGCCTCCCTCGGCGGAGACCATACGGATGGTGACGGAGATGGTGCTTGTAGTGTTACAGGCACAGCTTACAGGGCAGGAAGGATATGCAGGGGTGCCAGTACAGCCTGGTGCAAGGCAAGAGCGCGTTGCAATTATGATGGACGAGCAAGCAACGAATGAGTCATTGAAGCACTTTATGGAGTTTCATCCACCTACATTTGGTGGGGCGACTTCCCCAACGCAGGCGGAAGATTAGCTTGCTAGAGTGAAGAGGATCCTGATGGCAATCAGGACTGCGGAGGAGCAGAAAGTGACCTTAGCCACTTTTCTGCTGGAAGGAGATGTGAGATTGTGGTGGGATGATATGGAAGTGCATCACTTGGCAGGTCGAGGATTAGCGGAGGTCTCAATTGATGAATTCTACAGATTGTTTTTAGCCAAGTATTGGCCAGTGTCGCAGCGGATTGCGATGGAGAACGATTTTCAACGTCTGGTGCAGGGTGAGACTGATATTGATATGTACTTGCATGAGTTTACCTGACTAGGGCGTTATGCGGGGTCTACCTTCGCGGAGGAGCGCGAAAGACAAATCAATTTTATGAGGGACTGTGGGATAAATTGAGGTTAGTACTACCGAGTTCTGTAAACCAAGGCTTCCAAGCGTTGGTAGATACGGCCCGGGCGTTGGAGAAGGACTTAAAGCGGGTACAAGATAAGAAGAGACTGATAGTGGAGAAGCCAGAATTCAAAGTGCCCAGTTGGAGCAATCAGAGTTTAGAAAATGAGAGAAGAAAAGATTCAGGCCTGCTGAATCAGCTCCTTCGACTGTTTCTTCGGGAACAACGTATGGGCAAGGACGTGTTGATACACGTATATGTTATAATTTCGGGAAGCAAGGACACATAGCTAAATTTTGTTGGAATGTCCAGACAGGGAGTGAAAAGAAGACATGTGCGTCTTATGAAGAAAAGAGTAAAGCAGTGGCCGAGTCATCTGCATCCCGGGCGCAACCTCGATTGCATAATTTGGAGGTGCAAGAGCCGCAAAGCTCAATTGGTGAAATACAACCTCGAGTGTTTAATTTGATGCCTCGAGTATTTAATCAGGAGGCTGAGCGAAAGGAACCATAGAAAAGTGATTTGTATCACTTGGATGATGTGACGACTGTAAATACAGTGCACATATATGTGCTATGTTTTGTTAAACATTGAAATGTTGGTGCACAGTTGGTGTTATGTAAGCGCTCGATAAATCGTGATATAATATTGTTTTGAATATAGCGCACTTTATGAATTTTGTGGATGAATTTGCACATGAGGAAGGTGTGTATGTGTGTATGTGCTGCATGTGTTGGTTGGTTTGTGCGATGTCTTGGGGTGAGACAAGTTACGGCCTCTGAGCTCTTACCAAGCTCGTTTTATTAGAGTGATCGGTTGCTGATGGTGCGGTTATGTTGCTGGTTGTGGTTGAGACAAATTTCGGGGATGAAATTGTTTGAAGGAGGGGAGGATTGTAACACCCCAAAGCCCAGTTTGGGTAAAGCTTGGGTGACACGGCCTGGGACACGGGTGTGTCCCAGGGCGTGTCGTGCTTGGGTTGAGCAGTTGGTCGAGTGGTCGACGAAATTCGGTCGACGAAGTTTTTGGAGGGAACACGCCCTACGACACGGGCGTGTCAGAGGGCGTGTCCTCCCCGGTCAATGAAATGCGCTCGACGATCGTCGAGTGGCGAGCAAAGGGAGTACACGGCCTGTGAAACAGGTGTGTCACAGGGCGTGTCCTTTTTATACGGCATGAGACACGGGCGTGTCCCATGGCCGTGTCCTTCTCGGGTGAGATGGGATTATGCTGTGTGAAGTATACGACTACTGGACACTGGCGTATTGGGTATGACAAGGGCGTGTAGGGTGTGACACGGGCGTGTCATACGGCCGTGTGCTGGTTGGATTTGAGTCGGTTGCCTACCGCTTAAGTGACACGGCCTGTGACACGGGCGTGTCACAGGGCGTGTCAGGCTGTGTTCAGCCTATTCTTGGGTAAATCTGAGCCGTTCGTTCCCTTTTCCTAGAGCCAAGTGTCCAAGCAGCTTCCCTGTGGATATCAGGCCGAGAATGAGGATTTATTCCCTCATTTTCATTCTTCTTCTTCTTCTCACTTTCCAATAGAGAGAAAGAGAGAGGCAGAGCTAAGGAGGGAAAGGAGGAAGGAGAAACCAGCTGCTGGAGGAGCTGCGGAGCGAAGATCCGAGATCGGATTCGTGAAGGCAAAACCGAGGCGGTGATTTCCATCCGGCTAGTTCATGGCTCCGAAACGATCTTCAAGGGTAACGATCTCCTTCATGGACATCGAAGTCCTTTCTTTATGCATGTGCATGGAATCCTCCACCAAGAGGTGGACATCGTAAGCAATTCCTTGGTTTGCATCTAGAGCCGGAAGTGTGGAATACGACATAGGCATGCTGTGTGAAGCCCATCTGGACAGGTTGTCTGGATTGATGATGATTATGGGTAAACCGGAGAAGACTCCGTGGATTTTATGATATGAAAGGTTATTCTTTGTTGGATGGATGTATGTATGTATGGATGGATGTGTTTATGGATGTATGGAGGCTTTGAGGAAGCTCCTGGTTGTGGTGAGACATCAATTGGTAGCACGTTTGGGGAGCGCAGATAAACCCGGCCTGCTACACCACTAGGGTGGGTTGATCTGGATAGATGAGGGATCGATTGGGTGCAATGCCTGGGGAGCTGTGTTAAACCCGGCTTGCTGCACCACAGGGGTGGGTCGATCGGATATAGGTGAGGGGTCGATTGGTGGTAAAGCTGGGGGGGCACAATAAACCCGGCTTGCTACACCAATTGGGTTGGTTGATCTGCTTTGGTTGTTTGTGTATGCTGTGATGTATTTCCTCTGAGTGGTATTGACGGAATGTCGCCAGCCTGCGGGATTGGTGGACTAGGATGGAACCAGCCAACCAACAAGTGAAGAACCTCTGATTGGCGGTGTACGACTGGGATATCCGGTACACCAATAAGGTGCCCTAAGTGCACAGAGCGTCTGGTGGATACCGGCATTTGTGATATGGTTGTGATTGGTAGATTGAGATAGCTTGTGGTAGAAATGCATACATGGAAGGAACCACTGCCCTGGGTAAGGGGTAGGGTTGTTATAATTGGTCAGCTAATGCTGACTGTTACTTTGTTTACCGCTCTTGGGTGGATGGCTAATTGCAGGTGCTGATGTTTGAATTGATTTGAGCGGAATGGAGGCATGCTGCTTAAGGCCCTTGAAGGCCATGCGAAGCATGGTTGGATTTTATGTGTGGCCGGCCTGCGTGCCGATGTATGAACCTGTTCATTTGTTTAAAGAGAAACTTGTAAGGCCGTAAGGCCATGGGTGTGTGTGTTGTATACATTCCTGAGTTTGATATATAAATGTGGAGTTTGTATATTAGTGGACATTCATTGAGCTGAGTTTATCTAACTTAAAATGCTGTGCTAGAATGTTTTTAGTTAGGGTACGAGTAGATTTTGATTTCCACACGTAATTCCACCGCTTGTCTGTGAGATATGACGTGGGGCAACGGCCGGACCCACCGTTATATTCCATGTGACGAGTGGGGGCGTTATAAGAGGTCTTGACATTGAGCTTCTTACATCGACTAATTTCAAGAAGTGGAAGTCCTGTATGAAGAGTTATCTCTTGGTTGAAGAGTTATGGGAGGTCAACGGTGGTGACGACAAGAAAGAGGATACTGCTGTTACTGGTACTACTGAGGAAGTGAGGGTTTGGAGAAGAACAAATGCAAATGCAGAGTTTGATCTCAGATGGGCTGTCTCACATGAGCTCTTTAATCACATCTTAGGATGTGAGTCTATTGCGGAGATTTGGACAACCATTGATGGTTTGTTCAATAGAAAGAATGTGGCAAGACTGCAGTTTCTGGAGAATGAGTTGGCTAAGGCAACTCAAGGTGATCTTTCCGTCTCTAAGTTCTTTCTGAAGATGAAGAATCTGTGCGCTGAAATATCAACATTGGATCCAAATGGGCTCATCTCTGAAGCAAAGTTGAAGAGGCACATAGTCCGCGGGTTGCGAAAGGAATATGTGGCCTTTATGACTTCCATGTAAGGGTGGACAACTCAACCTTCTCTATTGGAGCTGGAAAACTTGCGAGCGTCACAAGAGAGCTTGGCCTGGCAGATGGCCGGTGTGACTATCTCTGAAGGAGGTAGTGAAGCTCTCATCACTGAGAAGAAGAAGAAAAGATGGGAGAAGAAGAAGCCTGCTGCTGAAGAAGGGCCTTCAACCTGTTATCAGCAAGAGAGGAGCTCTGCTCCTAAGAAGAATTGGAAGAAAGAGTTGAAGTGTTACAGATGTAATCAGGCAGGCCAATTCAAGCATGACTGCAAGGTCAAGTTGCAACCTGGGCATGTTGCAGGCAAGGAGGGAGCTTGCTCTAGTTCTAAGGACGCCGAGTGGGGAGGAGATTTTTTGACAAGCACGTGTGTTCGTGCTCTTGCCACCATTGACTACCAAGATGACTGGACAGTAGACTCGGGGTGTGGTCATCACCTCACTAGAAACGAGTCGAAGTTCTCATCTCTGCAACCGTTCACAGGTAACGAAGCAATTATTACAGCTGATGATTCTGTTCATTCTGTAGAGAAGGAGGGCGTTGTTTCTTTGGAGAGTGCTCTGGTCCGCCTACTCTAAGGAGTTTTTATCACGTACCTGGTATGAAGAAGAACCTCTTCTCGGTGTCCAATGCAGTTGACACGGGCTTTCATGTTCTGTTGGGCCCAACAGAAATAAGGTTTCTCCGCAACGTATCAGCGGTTAAGGCTGATGTTGCTCATATAGGGAGAAGAGTAAGATACTTGTTTGTTTTATCAACATCTCTTTTGTTGATTGGATGAGGGCAAATGATAGCGCGACTATCTGGAATGAGAGACTAGGGCACGGGGGATGGACAAGCTCAAGGTTATGTCAATGAGGAGCCTGGTGAGAGGCTTGCCGAAGTTGTCCTCCTACGGAGATGGCCACGTTTGTGCAGGATGTCAGTACGGTATGGCTCATCGCCTTCCGTTTGATAAGTCTCAAACGAGGAGCAAGGCACCATCGGAATGCATCCATGGTGATTTGATGGGGCCAATAGTAACCGCTAGTCTTCGAGGCAACAGATACATGCTGGTGTTGATTGATGACTACTCAAGGTACACTTGGGTGTATTTCATGAAGGAGAATTCAGCAGCTTTCCAGTTATTTGTGGAGTTCAAGGAGCTGGTGGAGGGCCGACTTGGCTTGCGGATCCGGAAGTTCAGATCAGACAACGGTGGTGAGTTTGTCTCATCTGAGTTCTCTAATTTCTGCAGGAAGCACGAGATATAGCGGGAGCTTACTTGTGCTCATACTCCACAACAAAATGGAGTAACAGATAGGAAGATCCATCACTTGATGGAAACTTGCAAATTATGGCTTCATGCAAAGGGCATTCCCAGGTCCTTCTGGGTGGAAGGAATGGCCTGCGCAACTTATGTCATCAATCAGATGCCTATAAGTTCAATCAACATGAAGTCTCCTGTAGAAATAATGTTCAAGGAGAAGCCGAGTGTGGAGCACCTTCAGGTGTTCAGATCAACCTGCTATGTTCATATCCCGGATGCTCAGAGGACCAAGCTTGATGCAAAGGCAAGGAAGCTTGTCTTTATGGGCTATGATGAGCGGAAGAAGGGGTGAAAGTGCATGGATCCTGCAATAATGAATTTCTTTGTTTCAAGAGACGTTGTCTTTCTTGAGCTGACATCATATGGAAGTGGCAATGTTGAGCTGCAGGAGAGAAGGGTTGATTAAGGGCAGGAGGTAGCTGCTAAAGATCTTTAGGTGGAGTTGTCTGTGTCACCAGGAGCTCAGGTTGTTTCAAGCTCTGGGGCTGAAGCTTCTTGTTCAGGAAGCAGGGGTAGCGATGCTCCTAGTGTGCTCGGGAACAAAGTTGGTGCTGAAGAAGCAGGAGAGGTGGTAAGCAAGGAGCAGCCTCTTCGGAGATCAAAGAGGACCATTAAGCCATTAGCTCGGTATTGCGAAGGAAACATGGCGAGCTTCGTTACTTGTTTCTTCACAGGCCCCTTGGATGAGCGAGAGCCTTCAAAGTTTGAACAAGCCGCTGGAGTAAAGGAGTGGGTTGATGCCATAGATGAGGAGATGGATGCCCTCAGGAAGAATGAAACTTTGGACTTGCTGCCCAAGGTGAATGACGTTACTCCTGTTACTTGCAAGTGGGTCTACAAGGTCAAGAAGAAGGTGGATGGAAGCATCGAGTGGTATAAGGCTCGACTTGTAGCTCAGGGATTTTTGCAACAGTACGACTAGGATTATGAGGAGACGTTTAGTCCTGTTGCGAAGATGACTTCAGTACGGGTGGTGATCTCTTTGGCGGCTTGCCGGGGTTGGAAGATGTGGCAGCTGGACGTAAAGAATGCTTTTCTTTACAAGGAGATTGACAAGGACATCTTCATGGATCAGCCACTCGGGTACATATCTGAAGAACATCCGGACTATGTCTGCAAGCTCTGGAAAGCACTTTATGGTTTGAAGCAGGCTCCTCGAGCCTGGTATGGGTAGATTGCAGAATACCTCAAGTTCTGCAAGTATCTGGCTTCAAACTCAGATTCGAGCCTCTTCGTCAAGAAGAATGGGGAGCTTCTATTCCTAGTACTGTTGTACGTGGATGACATGATCATCACGGGGTACTCCAAGGAGGAAGTAGCTAGGCTCAGGGCAGAGCTAGCTATCAGGTTCGAGATGAAGGATCTGGGTGAACTTCACCATTTCCTTGGACTTGAGGTGGAGAGGTAGGAGAGCAGAAACTCGTGTACTAGAAGGTCTATGCGGAACAGATCGTTCAACGATTCAACATGCAGGAGGGGAAGAGTAGCTCTACTCCATTTGATTCTGGCATCAAACTTCAGCTGGATGAGGGAACGATTCTTCCGGATCCTTTGGTGTTTCGGGCTCTTGTTGGGAGTCTTATTTACCTGACAATTACAAGGCCAGACATTGCTTACACAATTAGCCGAGTAAGTCGGTATATGACGGAACCCAGGAAGCCTCATCTGATGGCGGCTAAGAATATCTTGAAGTACGTGAAGGCCACTTCTGACATGTGTCTCCTGTATAGGAGAGGCACGCAGTTTGTTCTTCAAGGGTACTCGGATGCTGATTTTGAGGGAGATTCAGATGATCGGAAGTAAACATCCGGTTACGTCTTCACTTGTGGATCAGGGAGTATCTCTTGGTGCAGTAAGAAGCAAGACTCGGTGTCCGTCTCTAATAAGGAAGCGGAATACAAGGCTTCGACCTTGGCATCTCAAGAAGCCATTTGGCTCAGGAGATTAGTAGAGGACGTCTATGAAGAAGTGTGTGGTCCTACTCTGCTGAGCGGTGATAATGAGAGTGCCCTGAAACTGGTGAATAATCCAATTTGTCATACTCGAACCAAGAACATCGAGATTGAGCACCACTTCATATGGGAGAAGGTGTTGGAGGGATATTTGATGGTGCAGCATGTGCGGAGTGAGGACAACATCGCAGACATATTCACGAAATCATTGCCGAAGGTGTCGTTTACATGGTTACGAGGATTGCTGGGCTTGATCACCACTTCTCACTTCAAGGGGGAGTGTTGAAAATTATGAAGTGAAAGTGGGTGATGGGGCATACCATGCGGTCTGGGCAGTCTGAGTCCGCAGCCTGGGCGAACTGGTGTTATGGCCTGGGTGGACTGGCCAGGATGGACTTGGTGGCTTAGTTGATCTAATAGAGCGGCCTGAGCGACCTGTCTCTAGCGGTTTGGTGGCAGTGCTCAGCTCGACCCGCGGTTCTCCAGATAGGCCGTTAATGGAGTAGCCGGGCGGATTGGTAGTTAATCCGCGGGAATATGGCAGACTCGGTTGAGTCTGCGGAATCCGCTATAGCGGACTAGTTTTGGAGATTGCGAGATCGGCTTTGGCCCTTGTCGAGTTCTCCGGTGATGTGGTGGGTGTTAGCCGCATTCTTAGTGGCGGACTGCCCATGGAGTTGGCGGTCTGGGTTTCATGTCTGCCTACCTCGCGCCAGTTGCTTGGTGGGTTGCTTGACTTGGTCACACTGTATGACAAGTCCAGGTTGTTCGCAGTGTCCGCAGAGTCTGCTATTGACCGGACGATCTGCCTGTTGTTCGTGGACTTGTGCGGCGGGCCGATGCAGTAGTGACATAGTCCATTGTTGACTGGGAGATCTGCATGTTGGTCGTAGACTCGTATGGCGGGCTGAGGCATTGTTCTCTAGCTGTGCGGACTATCGTCATGCCCGTATATGGCGTGCAAACTGTTGCAGTATGGGCTGTGGCTGTGTCCATGTGCTGTGCAGTGGGGTGGACTAGTGCACTGCTTGTGAGTAGTGTGGACTTGTGCGGTGTCCGCCTGGTGGCGGGCTGACCTTGACTTGGTGCCTGGCGACTGGCCAAGTCCTTGTGGACTCAGCGGACTGGGTTGTGCTAGCTGCGAGCTGAGGTGGTGACTCTATTCACTAAGGCGGTGACCACACTCCTCACCCCGCCTATAAATAGACCCCCCGGCATGTCTATAGTAACAGAGTGAACAGTAAGTTGAGCGCAGATCAATTGTTGCGGACTCAGTTTTCTAGGTCGCGCGGTTTGAGATTTAACTGGTTGCTGTTTTCAGGTTGTGCGGATAGCACTGTGAAGCCGGGCGTCTGGTTCTGATCAAGGTCAGGAAGCAGCGAAGCTTGCGGTTTACAATGAGCAGTTGCAGCATGTCACATTTGGCGGCAAACCAGTTTTCTCTCCATCAGTTGAAGTATAAGTTCAATAACCAAGTCACGGTCTCGGCGGGCTTGGCGGTCTGTTCATTCAGTTTGGCGGCAGCTTGTAGAGCAGGCGTCAGCAGAATAACAGGTTGTCCGCGGTTTGAGTGGACTCCATAGAATCAGAGTAGCAGCAGCGGCTTGGCGGTCTCGGCTGTCTCGGCGGACTCAGCAGTCTTGGAGGCAGTCCGCCCGGCTTAAAGTTTGTTTTTGCTTGTTTTCTTCTAATTGTACTTGGCGAAATCATGTCTCGCCATGTATACCTCGCCTTGTAAAGTTGATAGTGGATTTATGCAAGATCTGTGATTGCTCTTCATTGTCTCTGATACATAGCTCATTTTATGGTTGAGGTGTTCCTACGTCTAGTTCTCATTTTCTGCTTGATCAAGTGATTTGCTTGATAGTTCTGGAAGTGTTTACTTGATACCAGAATTACCAGTTGATCAGCTTGATTAGAAATTTCAACATTCCTCAATCTCTGTTTACCTCCGTCTTAACAAATGAGGCCTGACTCAATGGGATTTAAAATATTTACTTGCAAATATGTACATTTATGAGTATTTTAATTGTCTTTAAATTAAATTAAATTTATTTTATGTATATATATACTTATTGCGGGCAAACTCGGCGTCCCGATCGGACAAGAATAAACTGGACCACCTTAACTCTCGGGACGATCGAGCGCACACATAGTCAGTGAAAAGATCGAATTGACACAAGATGTTTTTACGTGAAAAAACCCCTCAACTTGGTAAAAAAGCACGTGACCGGATCTGTGCCGGTGAAGGTCCACTATCTGCTCATGGTTACAGGGCGATTGGGGAATCGAGGGCGACAGGCTGCTCCTCGTTACAACTTAGAGGTGAGAGAGAATTTCCTCACTCGCAACGTGCAACAGGCTGCGCCGAAGGGGTGTTAAATACTAACTTGGTGGCTGGTGTGCTTGAGCGTTGGTGGTGGTTGTCTTCTTCCCTCTTCCGCGCACTTGGGGACATGGCTCGTAGGCAGCTTGAGGATGACCCGAGGGAAGAGTTTGGCAGAGCTATGACCTAAGAAAGAAGAAGACTCCAGAGCCAAAAGGTGAGAAATGAGGAGGTCTGAGGCTCCTTTTATATCCTCCAGGAGGTGGTTATGCCCCCCCACTAACTTGGTGGTTTAATGAGTGGTTTCTTGTAGATAAGACGACGATGGATGCTCAGTAACGATCGGACGGTGGACGACGTGCAAGCAGCAACGACAGTTGACGGCGGCGGACGGCTGCGGGGACCACTGGCGGCGGCGGCCGCGACTGCGGTCGGCGGTCGGCGGGGGGCGGGCGGGCGGCGGCGGGCCGTCTGCGGCGGGCTGCGGTGGCGGGCGGCGGTGGGCGGCGGCGGCCGGCTGTATTAGTTGAGTGGGAGGCCACCATGATCTCTCCTATTGTGATGGAGATCATGAGGGAGTGGGTTGACTAGTCAAACCCATGATCTCCACAATAGGAGGGACCATGGGGGAGATGATTAAGTGCACACCCATTCCTATGTAAATGGGGCTTCATCCCCATAAATTTCCCCCCAAATCCTCTGATGTTGAAGGTTGGCACGAGCGAGAGAGCAAGACTTTTCTCCCATTCTCTTCAACCATGACGACGACAAGCGAAAGGACAGAACATCGGAGAGCGGTGCCCGGCGAGCCCAGGTAACATATTAAAATTTTTTGCAGAAGAGGGGGGACGACGCGCCCACGATCGGACGGCGCCACGACGGCCAACACGAGGGGCCGCTGATCGAGTTGCGCGGGGCGCGCATCCAGCCACGTGTGCGACCGTAGCGCTCCACGATGCGTGCACAACGGTAGCGCACTACAGTGCGTGCGTTGTAGCACACGACGCACGCCCGCTACAGCGCGCGGCGTGCACAAGCAACATCGCGCGCTGTTGAGCGCAGCGGTGCGCGCGCGTGCTGCGATCGCGTGCGCGTGCACCTCCGCTGGACCCGTAAGAGCTACTTTTTACACGCGTGTGTGCACGGGGGCACCCCTCGGTCCGCTTAGAGGGTCTTACCATTGCGTGTTGTTCTTCTTATACTGCGTCTGATTTTTGTTTGTTGGTGACAGGGCTCGAGGCGTTTCGCGAGAGCACTGCGTCTACGCTCTTATCTTACTGAATACCAAATTGTCATTTGGAGGAAGAAGTTCGGGCTACCTGCTGATTTGGAAGTGAGAATTCCGCATGCCGAGGAGAGAGTGTAGAATCCCCCCCCCCCAAAGCTGGCTGATAGTCTGTGAGAGCACTTTAAGTTCTGGCTTTCGATCCCTGCCTTGTGAGGAGGTGACCGAGATCTTGAAATTTTGCAGGGTGCCGATCTCCCAGTTCACCTCGTTGGTAGTAGTGCGCCTTATGGGCATGATTGTTTTCTTCCGTGATCATGGCGGGAGACTTACTTTGGAGTACTTCCGAGAGTTGTGTGATGTCCGCTCCGATGGTGGGGAGCCCATGAAGATTCACAGAACAAGAGTTGGCTTGATTTCGAGGCTCGGATGGACCGTCGCCACAGAAACACTCTTTTTGGCTACATCAAGAACCCTTTGGGCTTGCCGGAGGTGTGGAATTCGCTTCCCGATCGTTGTCGCTGCCAGAAGGGGAAAGAGTGGGAATTTTTCACAATGCTGGGGTTTTCGGAGTCTCACGAGTTGGCCAATCGCTTGTTCAGCATTTTCTCATTTGTGGAGGATAAGCGCTTGCTGCATTGCGACATTTCTTCGGATTCTTTGCAGAGTATCCAGGCATCTTCCGGTGTCAGTCAGAAGAGAAAAATCAGCGCAGCTTCTTGTAGCGGTGTTGAGATGACGGATGGGGCGGCTCCTTTGGTTGCCCGAGATGACACCACCCCTGAGGTTCAGGTACTTGAATGCCTGGACCTCCGGGTTCCTTCTACAAAGGTGGCAGCCGACGACGGTGTGGTAAGTATTCTCATTTGCGTGAAATTTTCAATCTTTACCTTGTTATGCTAATTTTCATTTTTCCTTTATGCAGGTTGAGACTCAGGACCGGACTATCGTTACTTGGAACAACCATTTTGTGAGCTTGAAGGATGGGATTTGGCCCTTGAGGAGAAGCTTAGATCGACGACGAGCCTGCTTACCTCCTTGAGGGAGGAGCATGTCCGCGATGTTTCACAGTTCCATCAGATAAGGTCCGGGATGAAGTCCGAGTTGGAGGATGCAAGTGCAAAATTGGAGGTAGAGAAGGCACTGATGGAGAGGACCACCCAGATGTTGAAGCATTCCCAGGAGGAAGCCACCGGTTTAGAGACTCGACTTCGGGCGTGGAGGGCCCAAGTGGAGATGCTATCTTCCGAGAGCCGTGTGTCGGAGCTGAAGGCCGCTGGACTTGCAAAGTACCTGCATTCGTTGGACTACATGAGAGACCGTAGCCTGATCGCGGAGGAGGTGCGTGACGAGATCTGTTCCAAGGAGGTGGAGCCTCAAGCGGAAGATGCCCATGAGTTATCCCTTAGGCGTGGAGCGGCGAAGGCCTTCCGTTTTGTCGGCCGGCGCCTAGGATGCGACACCTCTGGCTTTAGCTTTGATGACATTTTTGAGGATGAGCGCTCTGATGTTGATGTTGTCGACGAGTAGCGGCCTCATGTTTTTGCATTTGTGTGTTTTTGTATTCTTCCTCCTTCCATCTGTATCGTTTGTTGTTTTTTGCTTTGCAGTTATAGTGGGCGCTATTGTGCGCTGATCTGTATGACATAGTTATTTTTTATGTCATTTAATCTATTTGTTTTTCATGTCTCATTTGAGTATTGTGAAGCATTTCACATGAAGTAAATTTGCGACTCTGTTTGCACAGTTACATTATGTGGCTTAACTTGCACGGTTCCATCACATGACTCAGTTTGTACGGTTCTATCCCGTGGCTTAGTTTGCGCAGTTTCAGCCCGCAGCTTTGTGTGCACGGTTTTAGTCTGCGGCTTTGTTTGTCCGAGTGTTTCTCATGGCTTAGTTTGCACGAGTGCTGCTCGTGGCTTACCCATGAGGGGGCAGGCCCCAACGGGGAGTTTGCATGAGGGTTGCTCGAGGATTAGTTTGCACGAGGGTTTCCCGCGGCTTAGTTTGCATGAGGGTTGCTCACGGCTTAGTTTGCACGAGGGTTTCTCACAGCTTAGTTTGCACGAGGGCTACTCGCGGCTTAGCTGTGAGGGGAGCAGGCCCCCACGAGGAGTTTGCATGAGGGTTACTCGTGGCTTAGTTTGCACGAGTATTGCTCGCTGCTTAGCCGTGAGGGGGCAGGCCCCAGCGGGGATTTTGCGCGAGTGTTGCTCGCGGCTTAGTTTGCACGAGGGTTGCTCGCGGCTTAGCTGTGAGGGGGCAAGCCCCCACGGGGAGTTTGCGCGAGGGTTGCTCGTGGCTTTGTTTGCACGAGGGCTGCTCGCGGCTTAGCCGTGAGGGGGGAAGGGCCCCACGGGGTGTTTGTGTGAGGGTTTCTCGCAACTTAATTTGCATGAGGGTTGCTCGCAGCTTAGCTATGAGGGGGCAGTCCCCCACAGGGAGTTATGAGTGCGTCGTCTTCCCTGTTTGAATAGACAAGATTTGCAGCAACATAATGTAATATTTGAATAAGGATAACTTACGCGGGATCAGGCCCATGGCTTACACACATCATAGAGTCTTTTTGTCCAAAGGAAAAGCGTTAAATAATTTGGAAAATAGAAAGCAGTAAATCATTGATAAAATTAGCGCGGTATCTGTGCGTTCCAAGTCCGGGGAAGAGTCTTTCCTTCAGCGGTCTGCAGCTTGTACGTTCCTGGTTTTTCTTGGAACCCCACATCATTTAGGGTTGATTTGGGCTAGGTTCACTATAAGGTTTTCTCTGATGACCCACATGTATAGTCTAGGGTCATAAGTCTTTTTCTAGGTCTAGGTCAGGTCAACAAACTTAGTTGGTTGGATCAACCTTCAGAAGACATAGAGACAGAAGACCTTCAGAGAACAACAGTTTTCTTAGAGCAGAAAAGTCATTCAAAGATTACTGAACTAAGCTCGACTTTCGTTGATCGGAGATCGACAAACTCAGTTCTTTCTCTGAGCTGCGTTCAATGAAATCCTTGCTGAGATCGACAAACTCAGACTTCTTCTTTGAGCTGAGTTAGATGAAATCTTAGCTGAGATCAACGAACTTCCATCTCTTCCCAGAAGTTCAGCTCGATGAAATGACTATCTCAGTTCGACGATTTTGGAGCTCAGATTGGAAAGTGAATTTTCTGTTCAGAGATCTTGGAGCTCAGCTTGACGAAAGAGTGGTTCCGTTCGAAGATTTTTATACTGCTCATCTGCCTTATTTAGATCGACGATAGTGGATCTCAGGTCAACAAAAATTGGTGAGTTCGACTATTCTATGACATATTCTGTTCGACTATTTTCCATGCAGTTTTCCAAGGCAATTTGGTTTCAAATTTATTATTATATGCCTATAATACTCTGATAATTAATGCTACATATTCTCAAGAATATATCCATTCCAAGGCAGCATTAATTATGGTATTCACAGAGTAATTGCCTTATTTACTGGGAAGTTATGGTAATAAATTAATGTCTTTTTCTAGCCGTTCAACTCCCAGGATTTTGGCAGGAAATCAAGGTTAAGATTCAAAATTCAAAAGATTATTTTCTGAAAAGGATATATATGGTTTTCTTTTTCTTTTTCAATAACAAGAGTGATATACAGATACAGTACAAAAAATTGTAGAAGAACATAGCCAATACATCCTCAGTATTCTTCAGTTTTCCTTCAAGAATTTCAATAGACAACAAATCTTCATCAGTCTAACAATTTCCTGAAGATCATTCATCATTTGAAGATTGTTGAAGTATTAGACCGGGCGTCCTTGTGGTCATGTCTGGCGGTTTGTTGACCGAGCGGTCTGGCGGTCTCACTCAGAAGCCTGGAGACCGGGCGGTCTATCGGTATCCCATTGCGACTTGTTCTTATCCTGCTGGAGTTCCCGAGTGGTTAACCCATCTGTCTAACCACACAGCCTGTGCGGTCTCCTTTATTTCTAGTCGCTCAGCACTATACATGTTTAGTCCCACATTGTTTGTTTGTACTCTTTCATATCTCCTCCATTCTATAAAAGGGAGGTCATACCTTTGTAAATGATATCTTTTTTGGATAATAAAATTTCAATTATTCAAAATTCTATCCGTTTGTTGTTGCATGTTCGCCACTTTTTACATGGTATCAGAGCACACGGTCTTTTCCTCCTGATTGTGTTCACTCTCTGATTCTCGCGGCTTGTTTCTGCTTTACGCGACCTGTCTTCGCGGCTTGCCTTCTCTTCTGCCTGCTACCCTGTTCGCGCGGCTTGTTTCTCCTTGCTTCTCTTCTCTAGCTGCTCTTCATCGCCGCGACCTGTTTAGTTCTCGCCGCGACCTGTTTCCTTCTAGCCACTCCTGCTTCCTAGTCGTTGCGGCCTGCTTCTGTTCGCCCGGCTTGCGAATTGTTGTTGTAGCCGCTGCTTCTTGCTTCCTCTTTTCTTTTGTTCGCTCGAACTTTTCAGTACGCACGACCTCTTCCCCGCTGTTCCTTGGTCTGCTTCCTGGCCGCTAGTGTTCTCGCGGCTTCTTCCCTTTAAACCGCTGCGGTTTCGCGCGGGTTGCTCTCCTTTTTCCTCACCCCGCGACTTCTCTTCTTCTCGCGCGGTTTCTTGCTTTTTTCTATGACTACTTCCGGTCTCTCCACCCCCGTTATCTCCACCACCCCAGTTATCTCCACCACTCCCGCAGCTCCTCCTCCACCTACTCCTTCGGGCAACCTTGGCATGCTTTCTAAGCTTGTTGGCTCCAACTATCCCGATTGGAGCGTTTCTTTCACCTTTCTTCTTCGCTCTCAGCGCAAGCATCATCACCTCACCGATGACTCTTCTCCTCGCAACTCTCCTGAATTTGATGACTGGGATGCGAGTGATGCCCTTGTCCGCACTTGGCTGGCCAATAGCCTCTCTGATGAGTGCCTTCCCGTCATTCTCCATGATGAGACGGTCAAGGCCGCCTGGCTTCACCTAGCTTCTCTCTATTCGAAGGGGGGACAGACATCCCGCATTTATACTCTCTATGCAGACCTCTTCGCCCGCCCTTCCATGTCTCCTGCTGCGGCTTATCAGCAGGTTCATGCTCTTGGCATAGAGATCCTCCAGAATCGCCCCTTCTCCGCGGACTTGGCCGAACAGCACAAACACTTCCAGGAACTCCTAGTTGTTTGTTATCTTCTCTATCTTCCCGATTCCTATGATATGATCCGCCAGCAGATCCTGGGTGAGGCAGAATCTCCTACTTTGGATGCCACCGCGGCTCGCATTGCCGCTGTTACTTCGCTGCTCCAGCGGCCTCTGTTGGCCTCCCCCCTTCCCAGGACTCCTTTGTTCACCAAGCTCAGAAGGGGGGACCTAGTGGCAGCGGCCACTCCGGCGGACGGTGTTCTTCCAGGTTCCTCTGCTCTCACTGTGGTCGTGCCGACCATTCAGTTGACCGCTGTTGGCAGAAACATCCTCATCTTCGCCCTTCCAGTGATGCTCCTTCTTCGGCCTCCGCCTCCTCTCGGCCGTCTGCCTCTGTGGCCACGACTTCAGGTAGTGCCCACGTCATTACCCAAGGTAAATGGCTGATTGACTCCGGTGCTACAAATCATATGACTGGCAACCCTCATTGCTTCTCCCGTCTTGAGACACATGATCGCTTGCCCTCGGTTCATGCGGCGGATGGTTCACCGTCCCCGGTTCATGGGACGGGCATGGTTCAACTCACCTCATCGCTTTGCTTGGAGGACACTCTCTATGTCCCGAAGTTCCTATGCAATTTATTATATGTTACTACTTTATGCCGGCAACTTCAGTGCTCCGTCTTATTCACTCCAACTGCTTGTTCTTTTCTGGACCCGAGGACCCAGCGGACGATTGCTACTGGGACTGAGAGCGGCGGACTCTATTTCCTCGACAACGTTTCCGCTCCGTCCGCCTACTCCTCCTCTACAGATCTGCTTCAATGGCATCTTCGCCTTGGACATCCTCCTACTCGGATTCTTCGACAGCTTCTGCCCCACTTACCTCCAACCAGTTCTGAAAGATATGGTACATAAACACCTAGAGGGGGGGGGGTGAATAGGTGACCTAATCCTTTTCTTAATTCTTTGTTGGCAGTCAACAATTTATAACACAGATTTCTGAATAAGTAATCACAGCACACAGCAATTCTCAACACAGTACAATCACAGCACAGAATACACAAGATTTTATAGTGGTTCCCCAATCTTTGGGTACATCCACTTTCCCCCTTCGCCTATCTAGCAGTGTACTAGATTCGGCCAAACTTCTCCACTAGCTCAGAACCCAACAAGGTTCCTACCTCAGGCCCAAAGCCTTACACTCAGCCAAAAGGCCTACACTCAGCCACCCAGGCCTACACTCAGCCAATCAAGGCTTACACTCAGCCAATTAAAGGCCTACACTCAGAGTTCTTCAACTCCTACACTCAGGCACCAAGCCCTACCCTCAGCCTTTATAAAATAGGCTTACAATCACTCAGATCCTATGGATCTTACAAGTTTAAAATAGAAATTACAAATGCTAACTCTACAACTCAGAAAGGATGAGAGGAGTTGAGAGTTTCTTGAAGAGTTCTTGGAAGAACTCAGCTTGATCCAAACTGACTTAGCTTTCTTCAAAGCTTCTTGAGTAGAACTGAATTAGTCTGAATCTTCTGCAGTTGATCCTTGATCTCTGCTTCTTGAAATCCAGATGACTCTGAATTGTTCTTCTCAGCCTTAGTTCCAAAGACTGAATCCTTAGTTGGAGCTCTCTCTCTCCAACTACTTAGATCTGCAGTTGGACTGCCTGATCTTCTTGTGTTGATCCTCTATGTATCACTTCTTGATTTAATCTGATCAACCACTTCAATTATTCTCACAACAAGTAATGATTGTGAACAACTTGACCACTTAACAACTTAACTCCTTATTCTGTAAACTGTGGGTGCCTATTTATAGGCTTCCTTCATGGTAACCGGCTGATCCGGTTTATAACAGACTTTTGACTTCTTTGACAGTTGCTGTAGACCGGCTGGATTGGCAGCTGTCATGTCAACCAGTCACTTCTTGAAATCTCACTAACTGTCAGATAGTGTCGAGACTTTCTGTTCTTAAGTGTCGACACTTATAGACCAAGTGTCGACACATGTTGTGTAAGTGTCGACACAAGTCTACAAGGTGTCGACACAATTCCTTGTATGTCTCGACACAGTTTCTTCTGCATGTGTCGACACTGAAATTGAGTGTCGACACAAGTACTTGTACTTCATCCTTTAACTGTATTCTTCTAAGTGTCGACACATCTCCTTTGTGTCGACACATCTTCATGTGTTGAAACTGTCAAGTGTCGACATAGCTTCTTGGTGTCGACACAAGTCTTCATTCTTGATTCTTCAGCTGAGTGTCGACACATTCCCTTAGTGTCGACACTTGTACTTAGAATATTTTGTAAACTTTTCTGTTCTCTTGCTAAGTGTCGACACAGCTCCTTGTGTCGACACTTTCTTCAAGTGTAGAGTCTTCTGGTTATGTGTCGACACATTGTGCTGAGTGTCGACACATTCTTCAAGTGTTGACTTCTTTGAGTGTGTGTCGACACATTGTGCTGAGTGTCGACACATTCTTCATATGTTGACTCTGCTGATTGAGTGTCGACACATTGTGTTGAGTGTCGACACTTGTACTTAGTCTCTGCAGAATTTTGCTGGGTGTCGACACAACTCCAAGTGTCGACACTTTCTGATGTTGACTCAGCTCTTCTAGGTGTCGACACTTCTGCTAAGTGTCGTCACAGCTTTTCTGCATCCTTCTACACTGAGTGTCGACACAGCTCCAAGTGTCGACACTTTCTGACTGGTGTCGACACTTCTTCCCAGGTGTCGACACAATGACTCCAAGTGTCGACACTGCATGTCTGGGTGTCGACACAAGCTTTCTCAAGTGTCGACACTTTGCCTCTGGGTGTCGACACATGGACTTAGAAATTTTCAGCTTCAGTCCAGTGTATATCTAACCTGCACAAGTAACTCAAACAAACATCAAATACATTCTGATGTATATCATTGAGTTAGGTGAGGCTTCTTCAAATCAGGTACATTTGACCAATGTACCCAACAATCTCCCCCTATTTGGAGAAGTCATAACCCTTAGTCAATGATATACACCACTCATAATTAAAAATTACAAAATGATGTAAAGCATATAAATGACAACAGGGTAAACTTGAACATGTAATAAAGCACACATGTATACTTATTAAACATTGCAGAACAATTAAGAAACACACATATTTCAGAACATTCATACTATATTTATCATATACTGTCCCAATAATGTTCCTTATACATTTTCAATGAAGTATTACAATGTTTATCACTTAACAGATTACAACAAGCATCAAGTTAATTCCTAATCTAGTGCTGATCAGGTTCTTTAATAACAATGCCTTTTCCAGCTTTGACTTGAGCTTTCACAGCAGCAGCAGCAGCAGGCTCAGCTTCAGCAGTCTTCTTCCCTTTAGAGTCCTTCTTCTTCTGTTCTTCAGCCTTGATCTTTTGTCTTTCAAAATAATGATAGGGCTTAGGAAAGTACTTGCTAGGCTCCACAGCTGTTGGAGGTAGCTTTCCTAACTTAGCCTTCCTTCTAAATTGGACAATTGCTTCCTGCCTACTCTCATGCTTTCTCCATTCAGCCTCTGAGAACCACTTGTTCCTCTCATGGGCATTGTCCTTGGCAGCTTTCCAGACTGTGAGAATTATGTTCCTAGAAGTAGGGCTCCATTGTTCAAAATCTGGCTTTTGCTCAGCAATTTCCCTAAACTTCTTCTTTGACAGCCTAGTTTCTTCTTCCTTGTCCAAAGCCTCTTGCATTGCAGCTGAGATAGGTTGAACAACCTTTTCCAGAATAATATTAGGCTTGCCAGCAGGTGGACTATACATTGTGCTTATATCTGCATGAATCATTTCAAAGTCTGGAGGTGGATAGATTACATCAGCCACTGCTTGTTGCTCACCTCCAAGATATGCATTTGGAATACCAGATTCAGCCACTTCATTGTCATCACACAGGGGAGGATATCCAAGTGTAGCCCTGATAGAATTGGAAATCCATTTTGCATGCTCAGAACTGGCCTTGACTAACACTCTCTCCCCCTTTATGACTTCTTGGGCCACATGATCTCTCACATCATCTTTCTGGAATCGGATTTGGCTATCCAAATACCTTATGCCCTCTTTAAAGAAAGGTCTAAGCTTTGTAAGCTGTTCTGAAATGACCTTCTGTGAGTCTTTTATTGCAGTCTGTACAGCAGCAATCTCTGCTTGAAATAGCTTATCAAAATCAGCCTTGGCAGCAGCAGTGGAGGTTGATGGTTCATCAGACTTTTTCTTGAGTTCAGTGACTATGGCATTGTGAGATGCAGTCAAATTATCATTCATCCTGAGTTGATTCTCCAGCACATAACCTTGTTTTAGTGCTATATCATCAACTTGAGTCTTTATTTTCTCTTGATGGTTTGCCAAATAGACTACTGCATGAGCACCCTTTGTAAAACAATCAGTCATCTCTGTTTTATTAAGGTTCATTTCAAACCTTATTGACTTGATTTCCTGGCCCAGATCTGATTGTAGTGCTTTGTGCCCTTCATCAACATAAGTTTCTAAAGCTTTCCTTTGTTCATCCATCTTGATTTGCATGGCAAGCAATAGAGTACTGTAATCAGTGGATGGAGCTTGTTGAACTAAGGAATGTTGAGCAACTGTTTGGAGAGCCTTCTTATAGCTCTGGCTTCTTCTTTTGAAAACAAAGAATTTCTTTTTCTGAGCTTGCTCAGCTTCATCATCTTCAGAGTCTGATGTACTGGCTATATCCACCCTATCCTTAGGGCTGGATTGTTTTTCAGTATGCACATCTTGTGCCTGCTCAGTATCTAGCCTTATAGGCTCTTCCACAACTTCAATGTTCTCCCCCTCAGCAGCAGCATTCTTTACTGTATCAGCATCATTCTTTTCCATATCAAAATCTTCTTGATCTAAGTTCAAAAAGAGATCTTCCATTGTATATTCTGCTGGAGACTGTGCAGGAGATGTTCTGGTTTCATCAGCTATAACAGATGTGTCTTGGTGAACAACATCTGGTTCCTGAGTTGCTGGCTGATTTTGCTGATGGTCATCAGACAAATCAGAATTTATTATAGAGAAATCTAATGTATTAAGGTCAGTAAGTACCTCTTGAATGAGGAGGGTGGCTTGTTCACTCTCCAGTGTAGATGGTTCTGCTACACCTGGAAGCTCCCCCTGGATGTCAGCTGCCTCCTGAGGAGCAGGTGTCTTCTCTGCAGGCACATCAACTGGACTTTCAGGAGTGAAGACCACATGTTCTTCACTGCCTGAGCTGCTGGAGGACTCTTGAGGCACAGCAGCAGTCTTCCTCTTCTTCCTGGGAGGAGAGTCTCTCTTAGTAGCTTGTTTCTCAGGGGTGGTCAATTCCTTTGATACCAGCACCCTTTCCCATCTAGAGAATATCCTGGAGTCCATTCTCCTCATATGATTGATCTTAGATCCTGCAGCAGTGCTCATTACCTCTGGAATTGATCCAGCCAGGTAGAGACTTAGTATCCTACCCAGATTGGGCTTCTTCAGGCTTTCTTTTACTTTCTCATAAACCACCATTGACCAATCTGTTTTCAGATTGAAGATGATTCTGGTCATGACTTCAAACATGGAGGCAGACACCCTGTCATGCCCTCCTGGCTTGCTCAGTATTACCTTGCCCACTACTTCAGACAAGAACTTGCCTTGAATATTCATACCTTTCCTGTTAAAGACTGATCCCACCTTCATCTTTGGATCCAGTCCACACCAAGTAAGAGCTTCCCTGGTCTTAGAAGCAGTTACGTCCTCTTCATCTTGTACTTTAGGTAGCTGAAGTACCTTTCTTAAAGACTTGGGTGAAATTTTGACTTTGGTGCCATGCACCCTGGACTTAATCCTGAAGCCTGAGTCATCTATAGACGCGCCAGAAAGGAATTCAATGACTTCCTTCTTCCATATTTTCGTTGGTTCTGAAACCAAGAATTCCAAGCCTGAATTGACAATTAGGGTTAGCACTGATTTGATTTCTTGGTCGCTGTCGTCAAATGCGCCTCGCACAAGCTCATAGCCTTCGTTTACGTTCTCTTCCAGCTTGGGAGCCATTAGGGTTTTGAGAATTAGTCTTGAGATGAGAGAAATGTCGACACAAGAGTTTAGGTCTCGAAACTTTGAAAGCGTGTCGACAATCAAAGACAGAACCCTATTTATACCTTTCTTGTTTGAAGACGAACAGGCGGGATGAATTTCTAATGATGTGTCGACACTGTCAATAAGTGTCGACACTGACTTATAATGTCTCGACACTCATGTGTCGACACAAATTTAGTCAACAGATTTTATGTGTCGACACTTGGTTAAGTGTCGACACCACTATACTCGACATGTGTCGAGACTTTACTTAGAAAAATTCTGAGTAAAACTTAAGTGTCGACACTTTATTGGATGTGTCGACACCTACTTCGACATGTGTCGACACTAACATTCTGAAGTGTCGACACTAACTTCCTAGATGTGTCGACACCATTTTCCTGAAGTGTCGACACTTACTATTCTGTGTCGACATAGACTTGTCTATGTGTCGACACCTTTTTACTTAGCCAATTTTTTGTTCTGTATACTTAGTCTAAATTTATCATACCTAGTTCAATTTTGAACCTATTAAACTTAGCTTCTTCTAAGGGCTTAGTGAACATATCAGCTATCTGATTATCTGTTTTAACATATTCAAGTGCAATATCATTTCTTTCTACATGCTCCCTAAGAAAGTGATATTTAATCTCAATATGTTTAGTTCTACTATGTGATACAGGATTATTAGCTATGGAAATAGCACTAGTAGAATCACAATAAAGTGGAGTTCTACTTACCTGACATCCATAGTCTTCTAGCTGATGTTGAATCCACAGAAGTTGAGCACAGCAACTTCCTGCAGCTACATATTCTGACTCAGCTGTGGAGATGGCCACACTGGTTTGCTTCTTACTACTCCATGAAATGAGTCTTCCACCTAGGAATTGACAGGATCCAGTAGTGCTCTTTCTATCTTCTTTGCATCCTGCAAAGTCTGCATCTGAATAACCTGTTAGATCAAAATCTCCATTCCTAGGGTACCAGAGGCCTAGATAAGGTGTGCCCTTTAGATATCTCAAGATTCTCTTGACTGCAGTCAAGTGAGACTCTTTAGGGCAGGCTTGATACCTGGCACAAACACATGTAGCATACATAATGTCAGGTCTACTTGCAGTCAAGTAAAGTAGGGAGCCAACTATCCCTCTATACAAGGTTTCATCCACAGGTTTCCCTGCATCATCCTTGCTTAGAGACATACTTGACCCCATAGGAGTCTTCATGGTACTGGAGGAATCCATACCATATTTCCTTATGAGTTCTAGGGTGAACTTAGACTGACATATGGATAATCCACTTTCAGTCTGTTTAACTTGGAGACCCAAGAAAAACTTCAGCTCTCCCATACTACTCATTTCAAATTGACTCTGCATAAGCTTTGCAAACTTTTTGCAAAGGCTACTTTCAGTAGACCCAAATATAATGTCATCTACATATATTTGGACAAGTATTACTTTGCCTCTAGATTCCCTAAGGAATAGAGTCTTATCTATTTTCCCCCTTGTGAACTTGTTCTCAATGAGGAAACTAGATAGGGTTTCATACCAAGCTCTAGGAGCTTGCTTTAACCCATACAATGCTTTCCTAAGTCTATAGACATAATGTGGAAGAGTAGGATCAACAAAACCTGAAGGCTGCTCCACATATACTTCTTCTTTTAAATTACCATTAAGGAATGCTGACTTCACATCCATTTGGTATACTTTGAATCCTTGGTAGGTTGCATAGGCCAAGAACATCCTGATGGCTTCCAGTCTGGCTACTGGAGCAAAGGTTTGATCAAAATCAATACCTTCTTCTTGCCTATATCCTTTTGCAACCAATCTTGCCTTATTCTTAATGATGACTCCTTGTTCATCTAACTTGTTTCTGTAGATCCATTTTGTTCCTATCACATTGTGATCTTTAGGCTTAGGAACTAAGTCCCAAACCTTGCACCTCTTGAACTGGTTTAGCTCTTCCTGCATAGCTTCAGTCCACTGTGGATCTTGTATTGCTTCTTCAAATTTCTTTGGTTCTATTTGAGACAGAAAACTTGAATATACTACAGCATTCTGATTTCTGCTCCTTGTCTGAACACCTTGTCTTGGATCTCCAATGATCAGCTCCACTGGATGATCTCTTAGATGCCTGTTGGCTGGAGGCATCCTTACTTCTGGTTGTACTTCTTCAGCATCTTCATCATGCTGAGTTCCTTGAACTTCTTCAGCTCCTGGTACATGTAGTTCTCCCCCTGGACATAAGCCATCTTCTTCTACTTGCTGTCTTGCAGCAGGTACATCTTCCATGGTTAGCTTGTCCATCTTCTTAGAAAGACCTGTGGGGCTGCACACACTACTAGACAACTCATTGTTAATAAGAAGTGTCTCATCAAAAACTACATGCACAGACTCCTCTACAACTTGTGTAGTCAAGTTGTAGACTCTATAAGCCTTACTATTACTGCTGTACCCAACAAACACTCCCTCTTGGGATTTGGCAGCAAACTTAGTTAAGTAAGACTTCCCATTGTTAAGTATGAAGCATTTACAACCAAAAATCCTAAAATAGGATAGATTTGGTTTCCTGCCTTTCACTACTTCATAGGGGGTCTTGTTTAACCTTTTAGTGATGGTAGCCCTATTTATCACATGGCATGCAGTGTTTACTGCTTCAGCCCAGAAATATTCTGGCAGTGATGAATCACTTAATAGAGTCCTACCAGCTTCTATCAAGGTCCTATTTTTCCTTTCAGCAATGCCATTTTGCTGAGGTGTTCTAGGTGAAGAGAATTCTTGAAATATCCCATAGTCTTCACATAGTTTTGTCATGCTTTCAGATTGAAACTCTGTACCATGGTCACTTCTAATTTTGACCACTGTACAGTTCAATTCATTCTGAATTTGCTTAACAAAACTGTGGAAGACACTAGGTGTTTCAGATTTCTGCTTTAAGAAGAACACCCAGGAAAACCTTGAGTAGTCATCAACAACTACAAAGGTGTAGACCTTCCTACCTAAGCTGTGAACTGGCATTGGACCAAATAGATCCATATGCAAGAGATATAAACATCTCACAGCATCCTTGTTGTCAATGCTTCTAAAGGTGGATTTAGTCTGCTTGCCCTTTTGACAAGCTGAGCAAATGCCATCTTTGACACACTTAACTTGAGGACCATTCCTCACTAACTCTTTACTAAAGAGTTTGCCAATAGTCTTGTAATTAAGATGAGCAAGCCTCTTGTGCCACTTGACACATTGAGAGACTGTCTCATCAGCTACAAGACAAACTGGAGAACTATTGTTCTCAACCATAATGTCTAAACAATAGACATTTCTCTTCCTATAACCTGTCAAAATGATCTTTTGATCACTTGACCTCTTGATATGACAACCATTTTTAACAAATGAGATGTCATACCCTACATCACTTAATTGACTTATACTAATAGGTTGTGTTTCAACCCTTTAACATAAGCCACTTGAGTAATGGTAACAAGGTTAGAAGAAATGTTACCAAACCCTTTGATGATTCCTTTTTCAGAACCACCAAAGGTCACCTTTGGACCATTTTTGATTGGGATGTAGTCCTTCAGTAGTCCCCTAGTTCCAGTCATGTGTCTGGAACATCCACTATCCAAGTACCATGTAGGGGTATGGCCACTTGGATTTTCCTGCAAAACAAATTAATGAACCTTAGAACCCAAAGTAAACTTGGGTCCTTGGTGATTGTTAGTTTGCAATTTGACATAGCTACCTGCTGTCTTTCCAACAGGTAACTTGCTACACAACTTGGCACTGGCATTGTGCCAACAATCCAAAGCAAAGTGGCCAACCTTGCCACAGCACCAACATTCAAATTTGTTGTACCTTTGCTTAGGTTCTGACTTAGCTGTCTTAACTACAGCAGTCTTGTTGAATGTTGGGGCTTTGCCCTTGGACTTGGACTGATCCTGAACAGTCCTAGCTGGATTAACAAAACCCAGTCCAGTCTTTCCTTTATGATGAACAAAATCATCAATCAAGGGTAGCACTGATTTAGGTTTTGAATACCTAGCTGCTAGCTCTTTCTCCTTCTGAAGATTAATCTCCAGTTTCTTAATTTGATCATTCTTAAATGTAATAGTACCCATCTGAATCACAGTAATGTGTTTCAGCCTGGCCACTTCATTCAGTTTTTGATCATAATTCTTCTCATAATCTATTGCAGCTGCCTTGAGATCAGCAATTTCCTTGGCCAAATTTTTGGCTAGGGTCTTGCTTTTCTTATAGGCTTGCAATAGTACTTGATATTCATCTAGGAGTTGATGAATATCTCCCTCAGACTCAGATATATTCTCATCACTTGATGAAGAATAATCTGACTCTGAACTAGAACTGGAATCAGAACTTTGAGTTAAACCTTGTACCTGACTGGGTCCTGGCTGCTCCAGGTTTTTAGTACTTTCAGTCAAAGCCATCAGTCCTTGGCTTTGACAGTCTTCTTGCTCATAGATAGATTCCATGATCTGCATAAACTCTTCTTCTTCTTCAGCAAATAGCCCAATATAGGCTTCAGCATCTGTCTCAGTGTCTGAAGAAGACATATCTGAAAGAGTCTTCTCATTCTTTGCAACAAAGGACTTCTCCTTCTTTCCTTTGAAGTGTGTTTTCTTTTTGTCACTGGATTCTTTCCTTCTTTCAGGACAGTCTGCAATAACATGGCCCTGTCTATTGCAGCAGTAACAAATTATCTTGGATCCAGTTGCCTTACTAGTCTTGGTCCTTTTCTTGTCCTTCTTTGAAGGCTTCTTTTCCTGATACTGAACCTCTTTCCCTTTGGAAGATGAAGGTCTAGACCTCCACTGTTTCTTCTTAAGGAACTTCTGAAAATGTCTGGTGAATGCAGCAAAGTCTTCATCACTTTCACTGCTTGTAGATTTTGTACTTTCTGACTCTTCAGATTCTGATTCAACTACCTCAGGAGGAGGAGTTGATGACTTGGTCCTGCTCTTTCTGGGTACATCTGACTTAAAGGCAACAGTCTTTTCTCTGTATTCAGTCCTTGTTGACTTTTCTTCTTCTTTTCTCACTGACAATTGCATCTCATAAGATAACAACTTGCCAAAAAGTGTGGGAGGAGGAATTTCTCCCAACTTTGCCATTTCTCTGATGGCACAGATCTTGGTGTCCCAGTCTTTGGTGAGGGACCTCAAGAATTTATCATTCAACTCATAGTTTGTGAACTCTCTTCCATATGACATGAGTTCATTTACAATTCTATAAAATTTCTTGTAGCATTCAGTGATGCTATCCCCTCTTCCTTGCCTAAAGCTTTCATATTCTTGATTAAGCAAGGACTTCCTATCTTGCCTTACTTCTTCAGAACCTTCCATATAGACAATGAGGGTGTCCCACATTTCTTTTGCAGTTTTACAGTGAATAAGGTTCTGGAAGGTGGCATCATCAATTGCACTAACTATTATATTCTGTGCTCTTTTGTCCATGGTTGCTAGGACAATCTCATCCTTGGTCATTTCAGAGAAATCCTTTGGAGTCCTCTGATTTGCATCCAATACTGAAATCTTCATGGGCACATATGGCCCTTCTTTGACTGTGATGTATATCCTAGGGTCAGAGGCTTCCATAAAAAGCCTAACCCTCTCTTTCCAGATCCCAAAGATCTCTTTTCTGCATATAGGTAGTTTCATTGAACCCAACTCCTTATGATTCTCTGAAGAACCCATGTTCTTGATTTTCTTGAAACTGTTTCCTGTTTCCTGACTTATACTGAATCTGCCAAACTGGATCTCCTCAGACAGTTAGTCCTGATTTTGAGGAACCTGGCTCTGATACCACTTGAAAGATATGGTACCTAAACACCTAGAGGGGGGGGGGGGGTGAATAGGTGACCTAATCCTTTTCTTAATTCTTTGTTGGCAGTCAACAGTTTATAACACAGATTTCTGAATAAGTAATCACAGCACACAGCAATTCTCAACACAGTACAATCACAGCACAGAATACACAAGATTTTATAGTGGTTCCCCAATCTTTGGGTACATCCACTTTCCCCCTTCGCCTATCTAGCAGTGTACTAGATTCGGCCAAACTTCTCCACTAGCTCAGAACCCAACAAGGTTCCTACCTCAGGCCCAAAGCCTTACACTCAGCCAAAAGGCCTACACTCAGCCACCCAGGCCTACACTCAGCCAATCAAGGCTTACACTCAGCCAATTAAAGGCCTACACTCAGAGTTCTTCAACTCCTACACTCAGGCACCAAGCCCTACCCTCAGCCTTTATAAAATAGGCTTACAATCACTCAGATCCTATGGATCTTACAAGTTTAAAATAGAAATTACAAATGCTAACTCTACAACTCAGAAAGGATGAGAGGAGTTGAGAGTTTCTTGAAGAGTTCTTGGAAGAACTCAGCTTGATCCAAACTGACTTAGCTTTCTTCAAAGCTTCTTGAGTAGAACTGAATTAGTCTGAATCTTCTGCAGTTGATCCTTGATCTCTGCTTCTTGAAATCCAGATGACTCTGAATTGTTCTTCTCAGCCTTAGTTCCAAAGACTGAATCCTTAGTTGGAGCTCTCTCTCTCCAACTACTTAGATCTGCAGTTGGACTGCCTGATCTTCTTGTGTTGATCCTCTATGTATCACTTCTTGATTTAATCTGATCAACCACTTCAATTATTCTCACAACAAGTAATGATTGTGAACAACTTGACCACTTAACAACTTAACTCCTTATTCTGTAAACTGTGGGTGCCTATTTATAGGCTTCCTTCATGGTAACCGGCTGATCCGGTTTATAACAGACTTTTGACTTCTTTGACAGTTGCTGTAGACCGGCTGGATTGGCAGCTGTCATGTCAACCAGTCACTTCTTGAAATCTCACTAACTGTCAGATAGTGTCGAGACTTTCTGTTCTTAAGTGTCGACACTTATAGACCAAGTGTCGACACATGTTGTGTAAGTGTCGACACAAGTCTACAAGGTGTCGACACAATTCCTTGTATGTCTCGACACAGTTTCTTCTGCATGTGTCGACACTGAAATTGAGTGTCGACACAAGTACTTGTACTTCATCCTTTAACTGTATTCTTCTAAGTGTCGACACATCTCCTTTGTGTCGACACATCTTCATGTGTTGAAACTGTCAAGTGTCGACATAGCTTCTTGGTGTCGACACAAGTCTTCATTCTTGATTCTTCAGCTGAGTGTCGACACATTCCCTTAGTGTCGACACTTGTACTTAGAATATTTTGTAAACTTTTCTGTTCTCTGCTAAGTGTCGACACAGCTCCTTGTGTCGACACTTTCTTCAAGTGTAGAGTCTTCTGGTTATGTGTCGACACATTGTGCTGAGTGTCGACACATTCTTCAAGTGTTGACTTCTTTGAGTGTGTGTCGACACATTGTGCTGAGTGTCGACACATTCTTCATATGTTGACTCTGCTGATTGAGTGTCGACACATTGTGTTGAGTGTCGACACTTGTACTTAGTCTCTGCAGAATTTTGCTGGGTGTCGACACAACTCCAAGTGTCGACACTTTCTGATGTTGACTCAGCTCTTCTAGGTGTCGACACTTCTGCTAAGTGTCGTCACAGCTTTTCTGCATCCTTCTACACTGAGTGTCGACACAACTCCAAGTGTCGACACTTTCTGACTGGTGTCGACACTTCTTCCCAGGTGTCGACACAATGACTCCAAGTGTCGACACTGCATGTCTGGGTGTCGACACAAGCTTTCTCAAGTGTCGACACTTTGCCTCTGGGTGTCGACACATGGACTTAGAAATTTTCAGCTTCAGTCCAGTGTATATCTAACCTGCACAAGTAACTCAAACAAACATCAAATACATTCTGATGTATATCATTGAGTTAGGTGAGGCTTCTTCAAATCAGGTACATTTGACCAATGTACCCAACAAGTTCTCCGCTCAACTGTGATGCGTGTCAGCTTGGCAAACATCATCGCTCCTCCTTCCCCCCGAAGCAAGGCCGTGGCTCCTCTCGCCTATTTGATCTCATTCATTCTGATGTCTGGGGTCCTGCTCCTACCCTCACCGTTGGTCGGGGTAGTTCCTACTTTGTAACTTTTATAGATGATTTTTCTCGATGTACCTGGGTGTATGTATTAAAAGATCGCTCTGAACTCTTTTCTATTTGGCAATCATTTTATTTTATGATTAATAATCAGTTTGACATTTCTATTAAAGTTTTGCGCTCTGATAATGCTAAGGAATATCTTAGTCATGAGTTCTCTTTCTTTCAACAACATGGTCTTCTTCATCAAACTACTTGTGTTTACACCTCCCAGCAGAATGGGGTGGCGGAGCGTAAAAACCGTCACCTCCTTGATGTTGCTCATACTCACATGATGCAGATGCATGTACCTCGCTCCTACTGGGGCTATGCTGTGCTCCTCGCCTGCTATCTCATCAATCGTCTTCCCTCCACGGTTCTCCACGGCCAGACTCCCTTCTCCATTCTCTACCCCCACAAGGAACCTTTTCCTCTCCCTCTCCGTGTCTTTGGCTGCACGGCTTTTGTTCATGCTCCCTCCGCTTACCGCGACAAGCTTTCCCCCTGTTCCACCAAGTGTGTCTTTTTGGGGTACTCTACCACTCAAAAAGGCTATTGCTGTTTTGACCCCCTTCTACACAAGCAATTTGTCTCCGCGGACGTGACATTTTTCGAGAATGCTTCCTACTTCTCTCCTACCTCCTCTCTTCCTCCTGATATCTCTGCTTCTCCACCGCCTCTCTCCGTTCCCTCCACGCCTCTCTACATCTCCACCTTTCCCTCCTCTCCTCCACCATCTCCTTCCCTGTCTGTCTCCCCACCCACCCCTCCTCCCTATTCTCCGGCGCCGTCTCTCTAGTCTTGGGCCAGGCTTCTCCGCCACGGACGCTCCGGTCGCTGACGCACCCGTCGACCTGGATCTTCTCATTGCTCTTCGCAAAGGGGTGCGGGCGTGTACTCAACACCCGCTTGCAGTAGTTGTTTCCTATGATCGGCTTTCTTCTTCTCGCAGGTGTTTTGCCTTGGCTATCTCCGCTACTTCTACTCCCGCACCTACCAGGAGGCTCTTGCTATCCCTCATTGGAAATCTGCCATGGATGAAGAGATGGCTACTCTTACTGAAAGGGGTACTTGGACCCTTGTTCCTCCTCCCGTGGGCACTGATGTGGTTGGCTGTAGCTGGGTCTTTGTTGTGAAATTTTTCCCCGACGGCACTGTGGATCGCTACAAGGCCCGGCTGGTGGCCAAAGGCTTCACTCAGATTTATGGCGTTGATTACTTTGACACTTTTTCTCCGGTTGCTCGCCTCAGCACCAACCGGGTTCTTCTCTCTGTGGCTGTTAACCGGGATTGGGCTATTTCCCAGCTTGATGTCAAGAATGCCTTTCTCTATGGCGATCTTCAGGAGGATGTCTGTTAGGTACATTGGTATTAAATGTACCTGATTTGAAGAAGCCTCACCCTACTCAATGATATACATCAAAATGTATTCGATGTATTTTGAGTTACCTTGTGCAGGTTAAGTATTTGCAGGGAAAGCTGAAAAGATTCTAAGTGCATGTGTCGAAACCAAGAAGGAAAGTGTCAACACTTAAGAAGACTTGTGTCGAAACTTAGAGTATTTGTGTCGACACCAGGGATGCAGAGTCGACACCAGACAGAAAGTGTCGACACATACAGGTTGTGTCGACACTCAATGAAGAAAAGTCCAGTGAAGCTGTGTTGGCACTTAACAGCAGTCTCGACACCTAGAGGAAATTTGTCTACATCAGAAAGTGTCGACACTTAGAGGCTGTGTTGACACTCAGCAAAAGTCAGCAGAGTCTAAGTATAAGTGTCGACATAATGAAGTATGTGTCGACACACAGCAGAAGACTCAACACATGAAGAAAGTGTCGACATAATAAAGAATGTGTCGACACTCAGCAGAAGACTCAATACAAGAAAAAAGTGTCGACACTAGGAGGCTGTGCCGACACTCAGCAAAGTTCAACAAATTCTAAGTACAAGTGTCGACACAAAGGAGATGTGTCGACACCCAGCCAAAGTTTCAACACATGAAGAATGTGTCGACACAAAGGATCAGTGTCGACACACAACAGAAGTCTCAACACATGAAGAAAGTGTCGACACAAGGAGCTGTGTCGACACTCAGCAAATTTCTATGAAGACTAAGTACAAGTGTCGACACTAAGCAGATGTGTCGACACTCAGCAAAAGTATCGACACTGAAGGTATGTGTCGACACCAAGAAGATGTGTCAACACTTAACAAGTTCAATACAAGAAGCTGTGTCGACACAAAGGAGTTATGTCGACACTTCCAAGAAATCAACAAAGTACTGAAGAACAAGGAGTTGTGTCGACACACATTATCAGTGTCGACACATGATGAAGAAGCTGTGTCGAGAAGTAATTTCTACAACACAAGAAGTTGTGTCGACACCTTGAAAGCTAGTGTCGACACTTAGTCTACTTGTGTCGACACTTAGTCTACAAGTGTCGACACTTAAAGACTGACTGTCTCGACACTTTCAGACAGTTACAGATATTTCAAGAAGTGACAGGATGACATGACAGCTGCCATTCCAGCCGGTATACTACAACTGTCAGAGTTGTCAGAAAGCTGTTATGAACCGGATCAGCCGGTCACCATGAAGAAGGCCTATATAAAGGCCTATTCTGTGAACAGAAGAGGATGATCAACATATCAAAGTGATTCACACAAGATCTAGCTATTCATTGAAGAATCAATTCAAGTGAAGATCTAAGAAGTTGGAGAGAGAGAGCTCCTTCCAAGAAGACAGCCGTTGGAACCAGGCTGTGAATAAGGTTTCAGATCAAGGTCTGATTCTTAAGTTGCAGTGATTGAAGATCAGCTGCAAAGAGTATCAACCCTATTGTATTCTACATTCAAGAAGCTTTGAAGAAATCCAAGTGTGGTTGATCTCAGCAGAGTTCTTCCAAGAACTCATCAAGAACCTGTCAACTCTTCTCTCTATTCAGAGTTGTAGGTATATACACTTTGTATTCTTAATATCTTGTAGGATCCTTAGGGATCTGAGTTGTAAGCCTGTAATTATAAAGGCTGAGTGGTAGGGCCTGTGTGCCTGAGTGTAGGAGATCCATATCTCTGAGTGTAGGCCTTGTGGCTGAGTGTAGGCCTTGTGGCTAAGTGTAGGTCTTTGGAGAAGACTGAGTTGTAGGGCCTTGGGCCTGAGCTGTAGGAACCACTTGGGGTTCTGAGTGTAAGATCTGTGGATCTGAGATATAGTGAAGGAGTTTGGCCGAATCTAGTACACTACTAGATAGGCGAAGGGGGAAAGTGGATGTACCCAAACCTTGGGGAACCACTATAAATATGTGTGTTCACTGTGTGCATGTTTATTATGTGATTACTAATTGTTTGCTGTGAAGAAGTAATTATAAATCTGTGATATTATCTGCAATCTGCCTAAAAGGTTAAAAAAGATTAAGTCACCTATTCACCCCCCCCCCTCTAGGTGATAAGGGTACAATTTCTTTCAAGTGGTATCAAAGCCAGGTTACTCAAAAAGGGACATAACTGTCTGAGTAGATCATGTTGGCAGATTCAGTATAAGTAAAGTGCAGAATCAAGAAAATCAAGAAAATGGGTTCAACAGAGGATCATAAGGAACTTGGATCCATGAAATTGCCCATTTGCAGAAAAGAGATTTTTGGCATCTGGAAAGAAAGGGTGAGACTGTTTATGGAAGCTTCAGACCCTAGAATATATATCACAGTTAAAGAAGGGTCATATGTGCCTATGAAGGTATCTGTGTTAGATGCAAATCAGAGAACACCTAAAGACTTTTCTGAAATGACAAAAGAAGAGATTATTCTGGCCACCATGGACAAGATGTCTCAGAATATCATTGTAAGTGCCATAGATGATGCTATATTTCAGAACTTGATACACTGTAAGACATCTAAGGAGATGTGGGATACTTTGATAGTGTATATGGAGGGTTCTGAAGAAGTTAGGCAGGACAGAAAGTCTTTGTTAAACTAGGAATATGAAAGTTTCAGGAAAGGCAGGTCTGATAGCATAACAGAATGCTATAAGAAATTCTATAGGATTGTCAATGAGTTGATGTCTTATGGAAGAGAATTCAGCAACTATGAGCTGAATGATAAGTTCTTGAGGTCTCTAACAAAGGATTGGGACACCAAGATCTGTGCCATAAGGGAAATGACCAAGTTAGCAAATATCCCTCCTCCAACATTATTTGGAAAACTGCTATCCTATGAGATGCAGTTGATGGTGAGGAAAGAAGAGGAGAAGACTATAAGAAGTGAGCATAAAGAAAGGACAGTTACATTCAAGACAGAAGCCACCAGGAAATACAAAAGTAAGTCTCCATCTCCACCTCCAAGGGTTGCTGGAACTGAGTCAGATGAGACAGAATGCAAGGATTCTGAAAGCAGTGAGAGTGATGAGGATTTTGCAGCCTTCACAAGACACTTTCTGAAGTTTCTAAAGAAGAAACAGTGGAGGTCAAAGCCATCCACTTCACAGGAAAAAGATGACTATTATCAGAACAAGAAGTCATCAAAGAAAGACAGGAGAAAGACCAAGTCAAGCAAAGCAACTTTATCAAAAATTATTTGCTATTGCTGTAACAGACAAGGACATGTTATTGCTGACTGTCCTGAGAAAAGGAAAGAGTCTAATGATAAGAAGAAGATTCAAACCAAGGGCAAAAAGGAAAGGTCCTTTGTTGTCAAGAAGGACAAAAGCCTGCCAAACATATCTTCTTCAGAAACTGAGTCAGAAGCTGAAGCATACATAAGACTGTTTGCTGAAGAAGAGGAAGAGGAGTTCATCCAGCTAATGAACTCTATATATGAGCAAGAGGACAATCAGTTCCAAGGACTGATGGCATTGACAGAAGGTGACAAAATCCAGGAGCAGCCTGGACCTAGTCAGGTACTAAATTGTTCTACTAGTTCAATTTCTAGTGCTAGTTCAGATTCAGTTACATCAGCATCAAGTGATGCCAGTGGATCTGAATCTGGAGGGGATATTCATCAGTTGATTGATGAATATAGAGTACTGTTGCATGCTTTTAAGAAAAGCAAATCATTGGCCAAGAGTCAGGCAAAGGAGATTGCTAGTCTCAAAAAGGCTGCAACTGATTTTGAGAAGTTGATTGATCAAAAACTTAATGAAATAGCCAGACTGAAGAACATAACTGTAATTCAGATGAGGACTATAACATTTAAGAATGATCAAATCAGAAATCTGGAGATTAGTATTCAGAAGGAGAGAGATTTAGTAGCAAGGTTCTCTAAACCAAAATCAGTTCTACCTTTGATAGATGAGTTTATACCTCACAAGGGTAAAACTGGATTAGGGTTTACACAACCAGCTAGGACTGTAAAGTCCAAATCTAAGGGCAAAGCCCCAGTACTCAACAAGCCTGCTGTAGATAGAACATCTAGGGCTGTACCTAAGCAAAGGTACAATAGATTTGAGTGCTGGTGCTGTGGCAAGGTAGGCCACTTTGCCATGGACTGTTGGCACAATTCAAGTGCCAAAGTGAGTAGCAAACTGCCTGTTGGAAGATCTGCAGGTAGCTTTGTTAAGAGGCAAACTAACCAGCACCAAGAACCCAAGAATTCTTTGGGTTCTAAGGTCAACTAATCTGTTTTGCAGGTGAGTCCAAGTGGCCATGCCCCAATATGGTACTTGGACAGTGGATGTTCCATGCACATGACTGGAACTAGGGGATTGGTAAAGGACTTCACACCAATCAAGGATGGTCCTAAAGTCACCTTTGGTGGTTCTGAAAAGGGAATCATCACAGGTTTTGGTAACATTTCTAGCAATCTTATAACTATTACTCAAGTGGCTTATGTTAAAGGTTTGAAACATAACCTTATTAGTATAAGTCAACTGAGTGATTTAGGATATGACATCTCATTTGTCAAAGATGGTTGTCATATCAGGAGATCAAATGATCAAGAGATCATTTTGACTGGTTATAGAAAGAGAAATGTCTATTGCCTAGACATTATGTGTGAGACCAATGGTTCTCCAGTATGTCTTGTAGCTGATGAGAAAGTCTCTCATTGTGTCAAATGGCACAAGAGGCTAGCCCATCTTAACTACAATACAATTGACCAACTCTATAGCAAAGAGTTAGTGAGGAATGGTCCTCAAGTTAAGTGTATTAAAGATGGAATATGCTCAGCTTGTCAAAAGGGCAAGCAGACTAGATCCACCGTTAATAGCATTGAGAACAAAGATGCTGTGAGGTGTTTATACCTCTTGCATATGGATCTCTTTGGTCCTATGCCAGTTCACAGCCTAGGTAGGAAGGTCTACACATTTATGGTTGTAGATGACTACTCAAGGTTTTCCTGGGTGTTCTTCCTTAGACAGAAATCTGAAACACCTAGTATCTTCTATAGTTTTGTCAAACAAATTCAGAATGAGTTAGACAGTACAATGGTCAAAGTAAGAAGTGACCATGGTACTGAATTCCAGTCTGATAGTATGACAAAACTATGTGAAGAATTTGGGATATTTCAGGAATTTTCTTCACCAAGAACACCTCAGTAAAATGGCATTGCTGAAAGGAAGAATAGAACCTTGATTGAGGCTGGTAGAACCCTATTAAGTGACACATCTCTCCCAGAATATTTCTGGGCTGAGGCAGTTAACACTGCATGCCATGTAATTAATAGGGCTACCATTACTAAGAGCCACAATAAGACCCCCTATGAGATTGTGAAAGGCAGAAAACCAAACCTATCCTATTTCAGGATCTTTGGTTGTAAATGCTATATACTTAACAATGGAAAGTCTTACTTGACCAAGTTTGCTGCCAAATCCCAAGAGGGGATCTTTGTTGGGTACAACAACAACAATAAGGCTTATAGGGTCTACAACTTGACTACTCAAGTTGTAGAAGAGTCAGTACATGTAGTATTTGATGAAGCTAGACTTATTAACAATGAATTGTCTAGTAGTATTTGCAGCTCCACAGGTGTGACTAAGAAGATGGAAAAGGTCACTATAGAAGAAGGACCTACTGCAAGACACCAAGTAGAAGATAGTGGTTGTTGTACAGGGGGAGAACTACATGCACCTGATGCAGAAAAAGACCATGTAGTGCAGCAAGTTGAAGAAGCTGAAGGAGTTCAACCTGAAGCCAGGCTGCCACCAGCTAATAGACATCTAAGAGATCATCCAGCAGATCAAATTATTGGTGATCTAAGATAAGGGGTACAAACAAGGAGCAGAAATCTGAGTGCAGTGCTCTACTCCAGTTTTCTATCCCAAGTAGAGCCAAAGAAATTTGAAGAAGCCATCCTAGACCCTCATTGGATTGAGGCAATGCAAGAGGAGCTGAATCAGTTCAAGAGATGCAAAGTCTGGGAGCTTGTTCCTAAACCAAAAGACCACAACATAATTGGGACTAAGTGGATCTTCAGGAACAAGATGGATGAACAAGGAGTGATTATAAAGAACAAAGCAAGACTAGTTGCTAAGGGATATAGGCAGGAAGAAGGTATTGACTTTGATCAAACCTTTGCTCCAGTAGCCAGACTGGAAGCCATAAGGATGTTCCTGGCCTATGCAACCTATCAAGGATTTAAAGTATACCAAATGGATGTTAAGTCAGTCTTTCTGAATGGTAATCTGAAGGAAGAGGTCTATGTGGAACAACCATCAGGTTTTGTTGATTCAACTCAACCTAATTATGTTTATAAACTTAGGAAGGCTTTGTATGGGTTAAAACAAGCCCCTAGGGCTTGGTATGAAACCCTGTCTAGTTTCCTCATTGAGAATAAATTCACAAGGGGGAAAATAGACAAGACTCTATTCCTTAGGGAATCCAGAGGCAAGATCATACTAGTCCAAATATATGTAGATGACATCATATTTGGGTCTACTGAAAGTAGTCTTTGCAAAAAGTTTGCAAAACTTATGCAAGGACAATTTGAGATGAGCAGTATGGGGGAACTAAAGTTCTTCTTGGGTCTCCAAGTTAGACAGACTGAGAATGGTTTATCCATATGCCAGTCTAAGTTCACCCTAGAACTGATAAGGAAGTATGGTATGGATTAATCCAGTACCATGAAAACTCCTATGAGGTCAAGTATGTCTCTTAGCAAAGATGATGCAGGGAAACCTGTAGATGAGACTTTGCATAGAGGGATAGTTGGCTCCCTACTCTATTTGACTGCAAGTAGACCAGATATCATGTATGCTACATGTGTCTGTGCTAGGTACTAAAATTGCCCTAAAGAGTCTCATTTGACAGCAGTCAAAAGGATACTGAGATATCTTAAGGGCACTCCTTATCTAGGCCTTTGGTACCCTAGGAATGGAGACTTTGAACTGACAGGTTATTCAGATGCAGATTTTGCAGGCTGCAAAGAAGATAGGAAAAGTACAACTGGTACCTGTCAATTCCTAGGTGGAAGACTGATTTCATGGAGTAGCAAGAAGCAAACAAGTGTGGCTATCTCCACAGCAGAATCAGAATATGTGGCTGCAGGAAGTTGCTGTGCTCAACTTCTATGGATACAACATCAGCTTGAGGATTATGGTATTCAAGTAAGTAGAACACCACTATTTTGTGATTCTACTAGTGCTATATCTATTGCAAAAAATCCTGTTTCCCATAGTAGAACTAAACACATTGAAATAAAATATCATTTTCTAAGGGAACATGTTGAAAAAGAAGATATTTCACTAGAGTATGTTAATACAGATAATCAACTAGCTGACATGTATACTAAGCCTTTAGAAGAAACCAAATTCAATATGTTTAAAATTGAATTAGGTATGATAAACTTAAAATAAGTTTACAGAAATGGCTAAGTAAAATAGTGTCGACACACAGAGTTGTCTGTGTCGAAACAGAGAATTGGTTTCGACACTTCAGAGAAAAGATGTCGACACATCTAGGAAGTTGGTGTCGACACTTCAGAAAATTAGTGTCGACACATGCAGGATAGGTGTCGACACATCCAAGGTGGTGTCGACACTTAGACTTTATGCAGAATTAGTGAAGTAAAGTCTCGACCAAGTGTCGAGCTAAGTGGTGTCGACACATAAACAAGTGTCGACACATATATTCTGTCGACTATACTTGTGTCGACACATAGATGTCGAGACATTATAAGTCTGTGTCGACACTTATCAACAGTGTCGACACAATTTGAGTATATTGAAGTGCCCTTTCATCTTCAATCCTAGAAAGGTATAAATAGGATTTCGCCATTGTCTGTCGACACGCTCACCAAAGTTTCGAGACCAAACTTGTGTGTCGACACCTCTCTTCTCTCAATTCAAATTATTCAAACCCTAATGGCGCCCAAGCTCGAAGAGAACGTAAATGAAGGATATGAACTGGTGCGGCATGCGTTTGATGACGTAGAACCAGAGATCAAGGATGTGGTAACCCTAGTTGCAAACTCAGGGTTAGATTTTCTTGTTTCAGAGCCGACCAAGATATGAAAGAAAGAAGTTCTGGAATTCCTGAATGAAGCAACTCTAGACGAATCTGGACTCAAGATAAAGTCAAGGGTTCATGGAGAAAAGGTGAAGGTCTCACCTAAGAGTTTAAGAAAGGTACTAAACCTACCAAGGACTAAAGAAGAAGATGAAGTTTCTGCTTCTAAGACTAGAGAAGCATTAACATGGTGTGAACTGGATTCCAAGATGAAAATAGGATTTGTTTTCAATAGAAAGGGGATGAACAACCAAGGCAAATTCTTATCTGAGATTGTGGGCAAAGTGATCGTGTGCAAGTCTGGAGGACATGACAGGATTTCAACATATATGTTCAGTCTAATGACAAGGTTAATCTTCCAACTAAATACTGATTGGTCTGCAGTACTGTTTGATAAGATAAAGGAGAGCCTGAAGAAACCCAATTTGGGTAGGATTCTAAGTCTTTACTTGGCTGGTAGTATACCAGAAGTAATGAGCCAAGCTGCAGGATCAAAGTTCAATCACATGAGGAAGATGGACATGAGAATCTTCTCTAGATGGGATAGGGTCTTGACCAAGGAATTGCCAACTCCTGAGAAAGTAACACCCCTAAAGAAGAAGAAGAAGACAGCCCCAGTGGCTCCAGAATCATCTAGCAGCTCTGAGGAGCAAGTTGTCTTTACTCTTGATGAGGAAGAAGTTGGAAATGCTGGACAATCTCCAGCAAGACAAGAAGAAGCCCCAAAGCAGGGGGAGCTACCTCAAGCTAGCCCAGTACATCAGGATTCCATCCAGGGGGAGCCCTTACTAGTGGAAGAACCAACTCCACTAAAAAGTGAACAGGCTACCCACACTATACTTGAGGTAATCACTGAGATTAATCCATTATATTTCCATATTTAGAATGATGTTTTGTCTGATTCATTAAATAATGTTAATCAGCAAACTCCAACACCTAGTCAACCCCAAGATGTTGTCATGGAGGACACATCTATTGCAGATCAAGTAGTATCTGATCAAGTTGTTGATGAGATAAGAGTCTCTCCACCCCATCATCAATAAGAATTCACCTTAGAAGAGCTATTCCCTGATCTTCTACAAACAGACTTTGAGAAGGTAAGTGCAGCTGCTGAGGGGGAGAATGCTCATGTTGAGGGGGAGCATGTGGATATTGTTAAAACTGCAGGCAAAGAGACTGAGGTGCCAAAAGCTGCTGAAGGCCTACAAAGGACTGAAAAGGAACTACCTCCAAGTCCAAAGGACAGAGTGACTATTGATAGCACATCTGCTTCAGAAGATGAAGAGGCTGCCAGAGCTAAAAATAGAAAGTTTCAAGTCTTCAAGAGGAGAAGCCAAAATTATAAGAAAGCTCTGCAAACCATTGCACCACAACCTACACCACAGCCAGCACCATCTGTAGATTACAGTTCTCTGATGGTTGCAATGCAGATAAAGCTTGATGAGCAAAGGAAAGCAATAGAAACATATATGGATGAGGGGAATAAGTCTCTACAGTTTGATCTTGCACAAGATATTAAGTCCATCAGATTTGAAATGAATCTGAATAAGAAGGAGATGACTGACTGCTTCCACAAGGGAGGGAATGCAGTAGTCTATCTAGCAACTCATCAAGAGAAGATCAAAGCACAAGTGGATGAACTCGAAGTAAAGCAAGACTATGTTCTGGAGAATCAAATAAGGATGAATGATAATTTGACAGCTTCCCACAATGCTATTGTAACTGAACTAAAGAATATAGCAACTGCCCAGAATGCAGCCCTGACCACTGCCAAAGAGGAATTTGACAAAGCATTGCAAGAAAGCCTAACCGCTGTTACTTCTGCAATTCAAGATTCTCAGAAGCTGATCACTGAAAAACTCCAAAGGTTGAAACCTTACTTTAAGGATAGAGTAAACTATTTGGATGCCCAAATAAGATTTCAGAAAGATGATCTAAGGGATCACATGGAAAGAGAAGTCATAAAGGGGGAGAGGGTGTTTGTAACGCCCCGAAACTCAAAGGAGCAAAGGGGGACGTTTTGGGCCAGTTTTGGTTTCTGGCTGCCGGCACACGGCCTGGGACACGGGCGTGTCCCAGGGCGTGTCAAGTGTGTGCCGACACTTAGTCGCGAAGTCGTCGAGTTATACTCGACGATTCGCCGAGAAAGGGCACACGGCCTGCGACACGGGCGTGTCGCAGGGCGTGTCGACCCGTGTCGACACTTAGCCGTGAAATCGTCGAGTTATTCTCGACGATTCGTCGAGAATGGGCACACGGCCTGCGACACGGGCGTGTCGCAGGGCGTGTCGACCCGTGTCGACGATCGTCAAGGTGAAATCGTCGAGATTCACTCGACGATCGTCGAGACAAGGCACACGGCCTAGGACACGGGCGTGTCCAAGGCCGTGTCATCCAGTCGTCGTTCTCCCCTCGACGAAATGTCCCGTGTACACGGCCTGGGGGCCCAGGCGTGTCAATGTGACACGGGCAAGGACACGGGCGTGTCCTAGAACCCGTGCAGTGCTCGGGTTGGAAACGGGGGAAAAATCATGGGGTACACGACCGGCTACACGGCCGTGTCATCTGGAACACGTGCGTGTCAACTCGAACACGGGCGTGTTCGATACCCGTGTGCGTGTTCAGAAGATTCGATTTTGACGGCGAATGCGGCACACGGCCCTGGACACGGGCGTGTGCCAGGCCGTGTTCGGCCCAGATTGGGCATTTCAGCCCCGAATCAAAGCCGCTCGTTTTCTTAGGTTGAGATCCGACGGCTGGGGATGGTTCCTGGGAGGATATACACGGGTTTGACTTAAGAAAAATCCATTTTCCTTCACTTGATCATCTCTCCAAACCCTTGGAGAAAGAGGAAAGCTATTGGAGGAAGAAGAGCTAGATCCGCCATTGGAGGAGCTTCGGAGCTCCGAATCGCAAGCCGACTCCGGATCCACGGAGGCAACGCAAGCGCGGTGATTTCTATCCGATTACATTTCGATGGCGCCAAAGAGGAACGCAAGGGTAACGATCCTCACTTGTGAGCATGATAGCTCTCTTTCTTAGCATAGGAAGCCCTCTCTCGCGAGTTTGCGAAGAGTTGGAGGCGTTCCTTCGGGTAGATATGTAAAGTCCCCGTTGTTTAGCGTCCGTATGCGAGAACGGACATAGGCATTTTGGTTGAAGCCTACCCGGACATGTTAGTCCGGATCGGTGTTGTTGCATTGCATAAGGCCGGAGAAGACTCCGTGCTATTTGGTGTTTTCGGGTTTTCTACGCGGTAGATTGCAGCAGGGAGCCTTGGGGACTAACCCAAAGGTGCACCCGGAAAACTGGGCGGACACGAGGTCTTGCCAACTTGGTGGCTTGGAAGCCAACTTGAACATAACCGGGTTATGTGACTTGTGATGAAAATGGGACTCGGTAGAAGTTTGACCTGCGCATATGGTTTAAATTACCGTTGCGGGCGCATATGGTTTAAATTACCGTTGCGTTGTGAGCACGGGTTAGATGGAACCGTACCCACTCTATGTCGTTCGGATTAGGGCCGTTGGCATAGATGAGGGTCTTCGGCGGTCTATGGTTTTAATTACCGTGACCCATGCCAGGAAGACAAACTGCTCATTGTTTGGCCGTCCAAGAGAGGATGGCGGTGAGTCGGCAGACTTAGACTGCGTTCGCCAAGAATGTGCCCTGAGTGCACGGGGTGTGTGGCCGTTGAGCCTCCGCCTGTGATGTAATGACTATATTTATAATGCTCGCTTATGCTAATGAAATGCAGGGAAGGAGCATCGCCGCCCCGAGTTGGGGCGGGATCGTTATAATTTGGTCAGCATTGCTGACCGTTGCTTTGTTTGCCACCGTGCGGTGGTTTGTTTGCTTGCAGGTGCAGCTGGACCGAGCGGTCAATAGCGGGCTAAAGCCCTTTTTGCGAAGCTGGCCCTCGAAGGCCCAAGTGAAATGTTTTCTATTTTTATTCATGTATGGCCGGCCTGCGTGCCGAGGTTGGTAAATCATGTAATAGACAAGTGAAACTTTTTGTAAGGCCTTAAGGCCAATGTTTGGGTATTTTTGTATACATTCCTAAATGTTGTCTTAGTGGACATTCGTGCTCTTATGCTGGGTTCTTGTTTACAACTTATATTAACTGCTTCCGCTAGAATGCTCTGTGTAGGACGTTGAGATTGGTTGGATGGTTTCCATAAGTAACCACCCGGTCTGTCTGTGGTATATGGCGTCGGGCCCCGGCCGGACCTACTGCTATATGCTATGCGACGGATAGGGGGTGTTACAATTTGGTATCAGACTACTGGTTTTGGTCGGGCTTAAGGGAATTCGTGGTCGAATTCTTTTTAAGGGGTGGTGAGCACATTGTGTGCGTCATCGTTATAATGGTAAAAGAACCCATGAATGTCCTCTTAGGAATGAAAATACTCGTGTTTGAGGAACCTGCGTGTTCCTATAATTGCTGTTTGCAATGTTATTTGGTCGCTTAACGGTGTTTTGTACCACTATAGGTGACCCGAAGTGGTGTTGGGCCGTCAGAACGCCGAGGTTCTGAGGCTAGTAGTGCACCAGAAGTTGCTCCCGCAACACCTTTGTCGGCTGAAAATATAAGATTGGTGGCTGAAGCGGTGTTGGCCGTGATCAATGCGCAGCCTGGAAGGCAAGCGCAGCAGCCCGCTCCTGTGATGGAGCAAGTACCTCTGCAAGAGGCGGAGCCGAGGAGGATGGAGCAAGTGGTTGTAGAACCAATAGTGCCAAGGAGGGCGACTGAGAGGCAGTTGAAGCATGTAATGAGCTTTAACCCTCCGTTATTCTCGGGGTTGGGAACCCCATCGCAGGCTGAAGACTGGCTCTCTAGGGTGAAGAGAGTCATGACAGCGACGGAGACGGAGGAGTGGCAAATGACCACCATCGCTACGTTCCTTCTGGATGGGGAAGCGAGGATGTGGTGGGAAGGTTTGGAGCTGCATCATTTGAGAGGTAGACAACTGATAGACGTTCCGATGGAAGAGTTCTCGAAATTGTTCTTAGCAAGATACCTCCCTTCTACTCAGAGGATTTCAATGGAGAATGAGTTCCTGAAGTTGGTGCAGGGTGAGAGGAGCGTGGATGAATATCTCCACGAGTTTACGCGGTTGAGTCGTTATGCTAGCTCCATCATCATGGATGAGGAGCGCAAGACTAATCGTTTTTATGAAGGCTTGAGGGATGAGCTGAGATTGTTACTGTCGGGGCCAATGACGCAGGGTTTCTTAACCTTGATCAATACTGCCCGGTCCTTGGAGAAGGACATGAAGAGTGTACAAGCGAAGAAAGGCTTGGGCGAGAAGAAATCTGGGTTCAAAGTGCCGACTACTTCAAAGTCTGGCTATCAAAGATTCTTTAAGAAGCATAGGACTTCGGGTCCAGCTCCTTCTGGTGCTTCTGGGGCGACTACGAGTCGGACCCCGGGCGCGTGCTTCACTTGTGGCAAGACGAGGCATTTCGCCCGTGATTGTTGGAGCGGACGTCCTAAGTCCGAAAGGAGGCCAGGAGCTACCTACGAAGAGAAGGGAAAGGCGGTGGAGTCGACCGCATCTCACTATACTCCGGCCCAACCAAGGGTTTACAATCTTGGCCAACAGGAGGCCATTAAACAAGCTGACGTGGTGACAGGTACGGTTTAATTTATAGCAAGTCAATTCCTTTATATGCTTGTTATGTATATGTTACCTTACCACTGCTTGTTTAGGATTTGTAATGATTTGTGAAAATCCCGCACGAGCACTCTTCGATACGGGAGCTTCACACTCCTTCTTGTCCGAAGGATTTATATCACGCATCGGAGTCCCTTCTTCGATGGCGAAGGATAAGTTGGATGTGTTGTTGCCCAATGGGTGTTCGATGCGAGCGGTTAGGATCTGCGAGGTTAAGACTCGTATTGGAGAGCAGGAGTTCGACCTGCGGGCGTCTTTACTTCCGTTAGTGGAGTTTGACGTCATATTTGGCATGGACTGGCTCTCGGAGCAGCAGGCCCATATAGATTGCGGTAGCAAGGAAGTCAAGCTGGGAGCGAGTCGTGAGACGACTTTTACGGGCTTAAAGGGGTCGAGCAGGACGTTGATGTCTGCTCTTCAGGTGGTGAAGGCGGTTCGTGCTGGAGCAGAACTGTTCTTTACACTAGTGGAGGTTGCAAAGCCGAAGCCCGCGTTGGATTGTATTTCAGTGGTATCGGAATACCCTGATGTGTTCCCCGCAGATCTTCCTGGAGCCCCGCCTCAACGGGAGATAGATTTTACTATCGAGCTAGTGCCAGGTGCAAAGCCTGTGTCACGATCTCCGTATCGGCTAGCGCCTAAGGAAATGGCGGAGCTGAAAGTTCAACTGCAAGAGTTGTTGGAGCAAGGGTATGTGCGCCCGAGTTCTTCGCCTTGGAGCGCACCGGTCCTCTTTGTTAAGAAGAAGGACGGAAGCTTGAGATTATGTATTGATTATCGGGAGCTAAACAAGCTGACTGAGAAGAATAAGTACCCGATCCCTAGGATTGATGATCTCTTTGATCAGTTAGTCGGGTCGACGGTGTACTCGAAGTTAGATCTCAAGTCTGGGTACTATCAGCTGCGGATAAGGGAGAGTGATATCCCGAAGACAGCGTTTAGTACGAGATACGGGCATTATGAGTTTACGGTCATGCCGTTTGGGCTGACTAATGCGCCGTCGGTGTTCATGGATTTGATGAACAGGACGTTCAGGGAGTACTTGGACCATTTCGTGATCGTCTTCATCGACGATATTTTGGTGTACTCGCAAAGTGAGGAAGATCACTTCAAGCATCTTCATTTGGTGCTGGAGACGCTAAGGAGAAACTAGTTGTATGCCAAGTTCTCGAAGTGCGAGTTTTGGCTATCCTCAGTAGCGTTCCTCGGGCATATAGTGAGTGGAGAGGGTATTGCGGTGGATCCGGCGAAGATTGTTGCGATACGGGAGTGGCCTGAGCTTGCTACGGTAGCAGAAGTCCGGAGCTTTTTGGGGCTTGCCGGTTATTATAGGCGCTTCGTAGAGAACTTCTCGCGGATAGCGCTACCTCTCACTACTTTGACGAGGAAGGAGCATAAGTTCGTTTGGACGCCGGAGTGCGCGCGAGCTTTTGAGGAATTGAAGTGTCGGTTGACCACGGCGCCTGTGTTGAGTTCGCCGGTTGGGACCGAAGGCTATGAGATATATAGCGACGCTTCAGGCAGCGGTTTGGGTTGCGTGCTATTGCAGCACGGCAGCGTGATAGCTTATGGCTCGAGACAGCTAAAAGTGCACGAGAGGAATTATCCGGTCCATGACTTGGAGTTAGCGGCCGTGATTTTTGCCTTGAAGCTGTGGAGACACTATTTGTACGGTGTGAAGATTGATATCTACACCGATCACAAGAGTTTAAAGTACCTGATTGATCAGAAGGATCTGAATATGCGGCAGCGTAGGTGGATGGAGTTCCTGGGGGACTATACTTTCAAGATCCACTACGTGCCTGGCAAAGGGAATGCGGTTGCGGACGCGTTGAGTCGCCGAGCCCCAGCTCAAGCAAATTGGCTATCAGTGCATGATGAGCGGTTGGTGCAGGAGCTGGAGGCGTTGGAGATTGTTTGTGTAGATAGACGATCTAGTGCTGAAGCAGTGCTGAATTGGACTGAAGTCCAATATGACCTGGCTGATCGGATTCGGCAGGCTTTGGATATGGATGCTCATATGAAGCAGTTCATGATAGAGGCTTTGGATGGGTCAAATTCCCAATTCGTTGTGGAGGACGGATTGCTGTGGAAAGACGGTCGTCTGTGCGTCCCAAGCGTGGGCAATTTACGGGTGGAGTTGTTGTACGAGGCACACCATACCAAGTACTCGATTCACCCGGGGAGCACGAAGATGTACCGCGATGTAAAGAAGCTATTTTGGTGGCCGGGTTTGAAAAAGGATGTGGCACTATATGTAGCGAAGTGCCAAACTTGCGCCTTGGTAAAGGCAGAGTGCCAAAAGCCGGGAGGATTTCTTAAGTCCTTGCCTATTCCGGAGTGGAAATTCGACGACATCTCTATGGACTTTGTGCATGGTTTGCCAAGGTCGCAGAAGGGGAACGACGCCATTTGGGTGGTGGTCGATCGATTAACAAAGGTGTCGCATTTTATTCCGCATAGGAAGGACGATCCGGTGGAGAAGCTAGCAAAGCTTTATGTGGATAACATAGTACGGCTTCATGGTGTGCCCCGCAGCATCGTGAGTGACCGAGATGGGAGGTTCACGTCCAATGATTGGAGGCTGGTGCAGCAAATGTTGGGAACAAAGCTGAAGTTTAGCACAGCCTTCCATCCGCAAATGGATGGGCAGACCGAGAGGGTTAATAGAACCATGGAAGACATACTTCGCATGTGTGTCTTGGACTTTGGAAAGCAATGGGAGGACCACCTTTATTTGGTGGAGTTCGCATACAACAACAGCTACCAAGCAAGTATTCAGATGGCACCTTTCGAGGCCCTATATGGTAGAAGATGTCGCACGCCGTTGTCTTGGTTAGAAACGGGCGAGTCGAAGTTGTATAAGCGATCGGAAGTGGATGATGCTACTTCTTTGGTGAGAACCATTCGGGAGAGGTTACTCATCGCTCAGGACCGGCAAGCAAAGTACTATAATGCCAAGCACAGGAACTTGGAGTTCGCTGTGGGTGATTATGTGTACCTAAAGATCAAGCCGTTCAAGGGTGTCTCGCGGGTGCGACGGTTGAAAAAGCTAAGCCCGAGGTACCTTGGACCGTTTGAGGTTCTGGAGCGAGTTGGAGAAGCGGCCTATAGGTTGAAGCTTTCTGTGGAGCTAAGTGGTTTACACGATGTGTTCCACATTTCGGTGCTTCGGAAGGCGGTGCAAGAGCCTACGCAAGTGATCGCGGTCGATCAAGTGCCGGTGGATAGTGGGCTAACGACAAAGGTAAAGCCCGTGCGGATTGAGGACTCGGAGGTCAAGCGGCTACGCAATAAAGAGATCAGGATGGTCAAGGTCCGATGGGACAATTGCGGTCGTGAGGAGCTCTCCTGGGAGCGAGAGCAGACTATGCTTGACGAGTATCCGGAGTTGTTCCGCTCAGGTACAAATGTTGTTTTTGTATATCGTTCCTTTATGTAATTTCGTGGGCGAAATTCTTTTAAGAGGGGGAGAGTTGTAACGCCCCGAAACTCAAAGGAGCAAAGGGGGACGTTTTGGGCCAGTTTTGGTTTCTGGCTGCCGGCACACGGCCTGGGACACGGGCGTGTCCCAGGGCGTGTCAAGTGTGTGCCGACACTTAGTCGCGAAGTCGTCGAGTTATACTCGACGATTCGTCGAGAAAGGGCACACGGCCTGCGACACGGGCGTGTCGCAGGGCGTGTCGACCCGTGTCGACACTTAGCCGTGAAATCGTCGAGTTATTCTCGACGATTCGTCGAGAATGGGCACACGGCCTGCGACACGGGCGTGTCGCAGGGCGTGTCGACCCGTGTCGACGATCGTCAAGGTGAAATCGTCGAGATTCACTCGACGATCGTCGAGACAAGGCACACGGCCTAGGACACGGGCGTGTCCAAGGCCGTGTCATCCAGTCGTCGTTCTCCCCTCGACGAAATGTCCCGTGTACACGGCCTGGGGGCCCAGGCGTGTCAATCTGACACGGGCAAGGACACGGGCGTGTCCTAGAACCCGTGCAGTGCTCGGGTTGGAAACGGGGGAAAAATCATGGGGTACACGGCCGGCTACACGGCCGTGTCATCTGGAACATGGGCGTGTCAACTCGAACACGGGCGTGTTCGATACCCGTGTGCGTGTTCAGAAGATTCGATTTTGACGGCAAATGCGGCACACGGCCCTGGACACGGGCGTGTGCCAGGCCGTGTTCGGCCCAGATTGGGCATTTCAGCCCCGAATCAAAGCCGCTCGTTTTCTTAGGTTGAGATCCGACGGCTGGGGATGGTTCCTGGGAGGATATACACGGGTTTGACTTAAGAAAAATCCATTTTCCTTCACTTGATCATCTCTCCAAACCCTTGGAGAAAGAGGAAAGCTATTGGAGGAAGAAGAGCTAGATCCGCCATTGGAGGAGCTTCGGAGCTCCGAATCGCAAGCCGACTCCGGATCCACGGAGGCAACGCAAGCGCGGTGATTTCTATCCGATTACATTTCGATGGCGCCAAAGAGGAACGCAAGGGTAACGATCCTCACTTGTGAGCATGATAGCTCTCTTTCTTAGCATAGGAAGCCCTCTCTCGTGAGTTTGCGAAGAGTTGGAGGCGTTCCTTCGGGTAGATATGTAAAGTCCCCGTTGTTTAGCGTCCGTATGCGAGAACGGACATAGGCATTTTGGTTGAAGCCTACCCGGACATGTTAGTCCGGATCGGTGTTGTTGCATTGCATAAGGCCGGAGAAGACTCCGTGCTATTTGGTGTTTTCGGGTTTTCTACGCGGTAGATTGCAGCAGGGAGCCTTGGGGACTAACCCAAAGGTGCACCCGGAAAACTGGGCGGACACGAGGTCTTGCCAACTTGGTGGCTTGGAAGCCAACTTGAACATAACCGGGTTATGTGACTTGTGATGAAAATGGGACTCGGTAGAAGTTTGACCTGCGCATATGGTTTAAATTACCGTTGCGGGCGCATATGGTTTAAATTACCGTTGCGTTGTGAGCACGGGTTAGATGGAACCGTACCCACTCTATGTCGTTCGGATTAGGGCCGTTGGCATAGATGAGGGTCTTCGGCGGTCTATGGTTTTAATTACCGTGACCCATGCCAGGAAGACAAACTGCTCATTGTTTGGCCGTCCAAGAGAGGATGGCGGTGAGTCGGCAGACTTAGACTGCGTTCGCCAAGAATGTGCCCTGAGTGCACGGGGTGTGTGGCCGTTGAGCCTCCGCCTGTGATGTAATGACTATATTTATAATGCTCGCTTATGCTAATGAAATGCAGGGAAGGAGCATCGCCGCCCCGAGTTGGGGGCGGGATCGTTATAATTTGGTCAGCATTGCTGACCGTTGCTTTGTTTGCCACCGTGCGGTGGTTTGTTTGCTTGCAGGTGCAGCTGGACCGAGCGGTCAATAGCGGGCTAAAGCCCTTTTTGCGAAGCTGGCCCTCGAAGGCCCAAGTGAAATGTTTTCTATTTTTATTCATGTATGGCCGGCCTGCGTGCCGAGGTTGGTAAATCATGTAATAGACAAGTGAAACTTTTTGTAAGGCCTTAAGGCCAATGTTTGGGTATTTTTGTATACATTCCTAAATGTTGTCTTAGTGGACATTCGTGCTCTTATGCTGGGTTCTTATTTACAACTTATATTAACTGCTTCCGCTAGAATGCTCTGTGTAGGACGTTGAGATTGGTTGGATGGTTTCCATAAGTAACCACCCGGTCTGTCTGTGGTATATGGCGTCGGGCCCCGGCCGGACCTACTGCTATATGCTATGCGACGGATAGGGGGTGTTACAGTGTTAGTCAAAGCCAGCTCTGATCATGCAAAATGGATTTCCAATTCCATCAGAGCCACCCTTGGTTATCCTCCATTATGTGATGATGACAATGTAGTAGAGTCTGAGATTCATCCTGCATATCTTGGAGGGGAGCAAGCTGAAGTGGCTCAAGTAATTTACCCTCCACCAGACTTTGATATGATACATGCAGACATACAATCAATGTATAGCCCTCCTGAGGGAAAGCACAATGTCATCATAGAAAAAGTGGTTCAGCCAGTATCTGAGGCTATACAAGAAGCTTTGCAGAAAGAACAAGAAGCCAAATTGTCCAAGAAAAGGTTCAGAGAGCAAGCTGAACAAAGGCCTAACTTTGAACAATGGAGCCCCACTTCAAGGAATATCATTCTGACTGCATGGAAGGCTGCCAAAGACAATATTGTGGACATAGGCAAATGGTATTCTGATGTGGAGTGGAGGAAGCATGAGAACAGACAAGAAGAAATTGTGCAATACAGAAGAAAGGCAAAGATGGCAAAGCTACCTCCTACTGCCCAGGAGCCTAGCAAGTACTTTCCCAAGCCTTGTCATTACTTTGAGAGGCAAAAGATCAAGGCTGAAGAGCAAACAAAGAAGGATCTTAAAGGCAAGAAGCCTGCTGCTGCTGAAGATGTTGAAGCCCCTGTCCAAGCAAAAATACAATCTGGAAAGGGCATAGTTATCAAGGAGGCTGAGAAGAAATAGAATAGGATTATCTTAAGTTTACTATGTGTAATCACTTGTATTAAAACTTTCTGTAAACTTTTGATAATGAAAATATTGAAGTTCTTAGAACTATGCGATACGAGTTATATTCTTGTTCTGAGATATTGGTATATACATGTTTTGTTTATTATATGTTTATGAATTTACCCTGTTATATAATCCTGTTTGACATCATACTATGATTTTATTGTGTATGGTGTATATCATTGACAAAGGGTTATGACTTCTCCAAATAGGGGGAGATTGTTGGGTACATTGGTATTAAATGTACCTGATTTGAAGAATCCTCACCCTACTCAATGATATACATCAAAATGTATTTGATGTATTTTGAGTTACCTTGTGCAGGTTAAGTATTTGCAGGGAAAGCTGAAAGGATTCTAAGTCCATGTGTCGACACCCAGAAGGAAAGTGTCTACACTTAAGAAGACTTGTGTCGACAGCCAGACAAGCAGTGTCGACACTTGGAGTATTTGTGTCGACACCAGGGATGTAGAGTCGACACCAGACAAAAAGTGTCGACACATACAGGTTGTGTCGACACTCAATGAAGAAAAGTCCAGTGAAGCTGTGTCGACACTTAACAGCAGTATCGACACCTAGAGGAACTTTGTCTACATCAGAAAGTGTCGACACTTGGAGGCTGTGTTGACACTCAGCAAAAGTCAGCAGAGTCTAAGTATAAGTGTCAACATAATGAAGTATGTGTCGACACACAGCCGAAGACTCAACACATGAAGAAAGTGTCGACATAATAAAAAATGTGTCGACACTCAGCAGAAGACTCAATACAAGAAGAAAGTGTCGACACTAGGAGGCTGTGTCGACACTCAGCAAAGTTCAACAAATTCTAAGTACAAGTGTCGACACAAAGGAGATGTGTTGACACCCAGCCAAAGTTTCAACACATGAAGAATGTGTCGACACAAAGGATCAGTGTCGACATACAGCAGAAGTCTCAACACATAAAGAAAGTGTCGACACAAGGAGCTGTGTCGACACTCAGCAAATTTCTATGAAGACTAAGTACAAGTGTCGACACTAAGCAGATGTGTCGACACTCAGCAAAAGTATCGACACTGAAGGCATGTGTCGACACCAAGAAGATGTGTCGACACTTAACAAGTTCAATACAAGAAGCTGTGTCGACACAAAGAAGTTGTGTCGACACTTACAAGAAATCAACAAAGTACTGAAGAACAAGGAGTTGTGTCGACACACATTATCAGTGTCGACACATGATGAAGAAGCTGTGTCAAGAAGTAATTTCTACAACACAAGAAGTTGTGTCGACACCTTGAAAGCTAGTGTCGACACTTAGTCTACTTGTGTCGACACTTAGTCTACAAGTGTCGACACTTAAATACAGACTGTCTCGACACTTTCAGACAGTTACAGATATTTCAAGAAGTGACTGGATGACATGACAGCTGCCATTCCAGCCGGTATACTACAACTGTCAGAGTTGTCAGAAAGCTGTTATGAACCGGATCAGCCGGTCACCATGAAGAAGGCCTATATAAAGGCCTATTCTGTGAACAGAAGAGGATGATCAACATATCAAAGTGATTCACACAAGATCTAGCTATTCATTGAAGAATCAATTCAAGTGAAGATCTAAGAAGTTGGAGAGAGAGAGCTCCTTCCAAGAAGACAGCCGTTGGAACCAGGCTGTGAATAAGGTTTCAGATCAAGGTCTGATTCTTAAGTTGCAGTGATTGAAGATCAGCTGCAAAGAGTATCAACCCTATTGTATTCTACATTCAAGAAGCTTTGAAGAAATCCAAGTGTGGTTGATCTCAGCAGAGTTCTTCCAAGAACTCATCAAGAACCTGTCAACTCTTCTCTCTATTCAGAGTTGTAGGTATATACACTTTGTATTCTTAATATCTTGTAGGATCCTTAGGGATCTGAGTTGTAAGCCTGTAATTATAAAGGCTGAGTGGTAGGGCCTGTGTGCCTGAGTGTAGGAGATCCATATCTCTGAGTGTAGGCCTTGTGGCTGAGTGTAGGCCTTGTGGCTGAGTGTAGGTCTTTGGAGAAGACTGAGTTGTAGGGCCTTGGGCCTGAGCTGTAGGAACCACTTGGGGTTCTGAGTGTAAGATCTGTGGATCTGAGATATAGTGGAGGAGTTTGGCCGAATCTAGTACACTACTAGATAGGCGAAGGGGGAAAGTGGATGTACCCAAATCTTGGGGAACCACTATAAATATGTGTGTTCACTGTGTGCATGTTTATTATGTGATTACTAATTGTTTGCTGTGAAGAAGTAATTATAAATCTGTGATATTATCTGCAATCTGCCTAAAAGGTTAAAAAAGATTAAGTCACCTATTCACCCCCCCTCTAGGTGATAAGGGTACAATTTCTTTCAACGTCTACATGGAGCAACCTCCTAGGTATGTTGCTCAGGGGGAGACACGCGTATGCCGTTTGAAGAAGGCCATTTATGGCCTAAAGCAGAGCCCTCGGGCGTGGTTCGACAAGTTCAGTGGTATTGTGGCTACCATCGGCTTTACAAGGAGTTCGGCTGATCACTCCTTATTCATTCGCAAAACGGCCTCGGGACTGGTGGTTTTGGCAGCATATGTGGATGATATTCTTCTTACAAGTGATGACCAAGATAGGGTGGACTTGACGAAGAAACACCTCCGTCAACACTTGGTCACGAAGGATATGTGCTCCCCGAACTACTTTTTGGGGATAGAAATCTCTCGGAAACTTGACTCGTTGGTTCTCTCCCAACGGAAGTATGCCCTTGATCTTCTACAAGAAGCAAGATTGACAGGTGCTAAACCGGCCCGGTTTCCCATGGCTATTGGAGAAGACAAAACATGGACGGATGACTCGCCTCTTCTATCTGATGTCACAAGGTATAGACGTTTGGTAGGCAAAGTCATCTATCTCACAGTGACTAGACCCAACATCTCCTATGCTGTAGGCATGGTCAGTCAGTTTATGCAAGCTCCCAGGGAGTGCCATCTTCAGTCTGCCTTGAATATTTTAGAGTATGTCAAAGCAGCATCAGGCAAAGGGCTAATCTTTCAGAAGAATGGTCATCTGAGGGTTGAGGCCTACTCAGATTCAAGTTATGTGGATGACAAAGACGATCGTAAGTCTACATCAGGTTTTTGTACTTTTATTGGAGGAAATCTTGTGAGTTGGAAGAGCAAGAAACAGTCTGTTGTCTCCAGATCCAGTGCAGAAGCCAAATACCAGAGTATGACGTCAACCACGTGTGAGTTAAAGTTGTTGCGGGCTCTCATACTTGACCTAGGAGAGGTCTATGACTATCCTCTTCCTATGTTCTGTGACAACAAGGCCGTTATATACATATCCAGAAATCCGGTCTTCCATGAGAGAACAAAGCATATAGAGGTTGACTGCCACTTCATTCGGGAAGAGATTTTGAAGAAACAGATTTGTACTCCGATTGTCACCTCTGACAAGGAATTGGCCGATATCTTCACAAAGCCGGTCTCTACTTCCTTCTTCCACATTTGTGACAAGCTGGGCCTGATTGATATCTATGCTCCAGCTTGAGGGGGATTGTTGAAGTATTAGACCGGGCGGCCTTGCGGTCTTGTCTGGCGGTTTGTTGACCGAGCGGTCTGGCTGTCTCACTCAGAAGCCTAGAGACCGAGTGGTCTATCGGTCTCCCATTGCAGCTTGTTCTTATCCTGCTGGAGTTCCCGAGCGGTTAAACCATCTGTCTAACCACGCGACCTGTGCGGTCTCCTTTATTTCTAGCCGCTCAGCACTGTACATGTTTAGTCCCACATTGTTTGTTTGTACTCTCTCATATCTCCTCCATTCTATAAAAGGGAGGTCATACCTTTGTAAATGATATTTTTTTTGGATAATAAAATTTCAATTATTCAAAATTCCCGTTTGTTGTTGCATGTTCGCCACTTTTTACAAAGACGTACACCCTGAGCAAAGCTCTTCTCCTGAACTAATCTTCATCTCAGGGGGAGCTTTGACAACATCAAATCCACTAGTCTTCTCTCTGATTGTTGACAGAGAAGACATCATCTTTTACTTTCTTTTAACCACTGTACAAATTGTTTTTTAACTCCCTTCAAAAGTTATTCCTTTTGGTTGTCAAGTCTCCTGATCAAAAGACTTGGTTTGGTTTTTGGGCACCTAGTCAAAAGCTCAAAGGGTTGCTATATCTCTCTTAGAAAATAGATATTCTGGTGGTAGGGCACCTGATCAAAAACCTGTAGTGCATTCTTACCAGAGTGGTAGAAGAGCAGATGTACCCAAGTTTAGGGGAACCACTATAAGTTCTTTGTGTCGTCTGGATTGCTCTATTGTTTATTTCTGTGTGCTGTGATTGTCTTTTATTTTTATTTCTCTTTATACATATAGATATCACTTATTTTAATTACGCTATAAAAACTAATCAAAGTTTTTTAAATACGCTATTCACCCCTCCTCCAGAGTTAAGTCAGATATATCCCTCACTTTCAATTGGTATCAGAGGGTAAGGTTCTTTAGTTTCACAGGCTAACACCTGAACCAAAAGATCTTTGGTAGATCTCATTTACTCTAGTGTCTTTTCAATCATGGCACAAAATAAAGAATACTCAAGCACCAGACCTCTAGTGTGCAATCTGAACAAGTTTGCACTTTGGAAGGCAAGGATCAGATTATATATGAATTCTATTGATGAAGATAACTATAATTCTGTTTTGACAGGTCACCCTACTCCTTCTGCAATAACATCAACAAGTACCTCAGCAGTTCCACCGCCTGAGTGGATAGACGCTCAGAAAAAGTTGAAGATAGCAGATGCTAAAGCTATAAACATCTTAGCTTAAGCCATGTCTGATGATATATTTCAAAAGGTAGCTGAATGCACATCAGCAAAATCCATTTGGGATTCCCTCAACTAAATGGTAGCAGGATCTGCTGATGAGAGGAAAGATAGAAGATACCTTCTCATCTCACAATATGAGAAGTTCAAAAAGGAAGAGTCAGAGTCAGTTGCTGATATGTACAACAGACTCAGCTTGATCAATGACTGAAGAACATGGACAAGAACATATCACTGAAAGATATCATTGATAAGATCCTTATGTGCTTCCCTAGTACATGAGATTCTAGGATATGTCCAATCAAGGAGGCCAGAAGCTTAAATGAAATTTTTATTGAGTCTTTGCAAGCAAGCTCAAGTATTATGAGCCACTTATCAAGACTAGAGAAGCAGCTGAACAGAATACTTCTACCTCAGGGAGGAAGGATCAAAGCATTGCCTTTAAGGCATCTGAAGAAACAGAAGTACTTACAGCAAATGAAGAGCTGATGAGTCTTCTAACCGAAAGATTCTACAAAATGGCCAAGAAGGACTTCAGGAGAAGGTGTTCAAGAAATGAAGATAAACCAAGGTATGATAAAACTCCTACAAAGGAAATTGTGTGCTTTGGTTGCAGGAAGCCTGGATACATTATATCTGAGTGTCCAGAGAAGTAGAAATAGGACAAGCTGAAGGAAAAGGACTCTAGGAAGCACTCCAACAAATTCTCTTCCAACAAATACAAGAAGAAGGAGAGAGGTTTTGTTGCTGAGACATGGAGTGACTCAGCTTCATAGTCTTCATCTTCCAGCTCCAGTGAAGATGAAGAAGAGGCTAAGGCAAAGGAAGTTTGTTTGATGTGTAACGTCCCGAATCGCACTAGGCCCCTCGTACGTGTTTTTGAGTCAGGAGAGCTGACTTGGGTTCATGGGGAGTGCTGACAACAAGGCAGCACATGTGAAAAGTAGGAGAAATCAGTCAAGCATAGGACACAGGTAGAGACACGGGCGTGTACCTACCCATGTGCATGTATGTCGAGTTGAACTCAACACAGTGTGTCGAGATCGACGAACTTCGTGTCGAGATCGACGAATTGTATGAAACAAGTAGAGACACGGGCGTGTCCCTACCCGTGTGTCGTTGTGTCGAGTTGAGCTCGACGAGGTGTGTTAAGGTCGATGAAAATGGGTTCGATGAAGTGTTCAGGCAAGACACACCCCGTGTCACGGGCGTGTCTGTGGAGTTACCTAGGGCGTGCCCTTCTTTGTGTCGACACTCGAGACTTTTGTCGACGAAAATGGTCGACAGAGGGAACACACACAATGTCACGAGCGTGTCCCATCCGACACGGGCGTGTCGGAGGGCGCGTGTTCCATCTGGTCGATGACCAGCGCTCGACGATCGTCGAGTGTCAAGTATGGGGTACACGGCCTGTGACACGGGCATGTCACAGGGTGTGTCCTGCTCATCCTCGAGTACCTCTCGTGTAGGTCGAAATCTACTCGAGTAGGTGGAAAAGTACTCGAGTAAGAGGGGGTGACCGCGCGTGGCATCCATGTGACACGGGCGTGTCCTATCCGGGTACTCGAGTAGTTGGTTTTCTCTCGAGTAAGTCCTCTCGAGTAAGTCTCGAGAGGGTTATACGCCCCATGTCACGGGCGTGACTGGGCTGTCACGGGCGTGTCTTATCCGTGTACTCGAGTAGTTTGTTTTCTCTCGAGTAAGTCTTCTCGAGTAAGTCTCGAGTGGGTTACACGCCCCATGTCACGGGCGTGACTGGTCCGACACGGGCGTGTCCCACCCATGTGTCGTGTCGAGTATTGAACAGACGTATAAAAACCGTCGTAACGCTTCGCCTAAGAAGGACACGAGTAAGGACACGGGCGTGTACATACCCGTCTCACTTTTATATAAAAGGGGAAGTGATAACCCTAGCCGCTTTCACTCCTCATTCCAGCCATTTTTCTGAGAGAAACTCCTGTTGAGAGACGGAAGTCGCTGGATCTAGTTTTAGAGGAGAAGATCCGCCGCCACCATGGAAAATAAGATGTCGCCGAGAAGAGTCACGAGATCCATGACCGGAAATGGTGGAAACACCGGAAATGAGGTGAGCTTCCTACCCTCTCCCTTGGCGCTAGATCTTTAGTTATTTCCTTAGGAGAGATATCGACTCAAGAGAGTTTTGATGGAGAGAAGGAGTTTTCTAGGGATGGCCATGCTAGGACATGTGTTCTAGGTTTTAGATCTCTTCAACCTCCCCTTTCTTCTATGTGATGATGGGTGGATGGTTCCATGAAGAATCATGGCCCTTTGAGGGTGAATAAGGGAGGAGGAATTTCTGGAGTGATTTTGGAAGATCGACTTAAGGAGGAAGATGAACTGATGCCGTTCATTCCTCTTTACGAAGCGTGCAGAATCTGTATTCTGCGTGCAGTGATCTTCTTGGCCCTTTTCATGTAGGATGTGTCCAGACCTCGGCTTTCGACTAAACACGAAAGTTGAATACCTTGCAAATACCTTTAAAACGAGTGGTTCCACTTCTTCATGCGAAGTCTGTAGCCACGGGAAAATCTGAATGAACATGACGTCCGATAAATCCTGCATGCAGAAATTGTGTTCTGTACGCAGCGGACTTCAAGGCTGATTTCAAATAGGATACACTCAAATCTGGGTTGTGGGCTGAATATGAAAGTTGTAACCCATGGAAGACCTTTCCATCGAGGGGTTACTCGTCTTCACAGGATTCTTGTAGCTTCGGGAATCTCCGGTCGAAGTTGCTGTCCAGATTTATTCTGCACTTAAGTTATGGGGTTTATATAATATGAATTTGAATTCGGTGGAATCGATGTTGCTAATTAACTCTATATTTTGATGAACTATTTTATGCTGACCACCGTAGTGCTATGTATGATAAATCTTGTTAATTAAATTTCATAAAACTGAATTCTGGAGCAAGCTTTAATGCATGATATGACTTGCTAAAATTGATAGATTTTTATAAATGCGCACAATATTTATAATATGATGAATGAAATGACTGGATACAAATTGGTAGATTATTATTAATGCGCATCATGTTTGTAATATGTTGAAACCATTTGGAATGACAAATAGAAGGATAAGCCATGGCCATGAGCATGTATGATGGTTAGAATGAAATGTAGTAGTCCAATACTTAGGGCGTAGTCTCCCTACGAGTAGTATTGTGGATGGATGTAAGTGCGGTGTTGACCGTCACTAGTTGGGTTCGAGTTGAGATGTGGTATAGATGGATGGTTGGGCTGTGCCCTCGTGCTTACTTCGGAGGCCCCTTCCATGCCACGGTGTGATGGCATTTGTATGCGGTGTGAGTCGACATGCGATGTCGTAATCCTGGGTTAAGGATAGTGTGGCAGTTCTACGGGCTCGCCGATCGTCATACCGACGGGAGTTGACGGTTAGACTTTGGGCCGTTGGGCTGTGTCCTCGGTGTTCACGTCCCGAGGCCCCTTCCATGCCAAGTGAACGGTTGAGTTGTGTTCTCGTGCCTTCTTCTGAGGCCCCTTCCGAGTCACACCAGGCCAGTTCGGGCTGTATTCTCGGTGCACATCTACCCGAGACCCCGTTGGGCCATAGTATGCATGGGCTCCGCTGTTGTGTTCTTAGAGTTGAGGCGTACGAAGGCCTAGGTGAAGTAGTGTGGATACCCGCCCAGTAGTAGAGATGCCCGCTCTACTGTCACCGCCTGGCCACGATGGCTGATGCCTGAGAGGTTAGCTACCTGCTCGAATAGTGGGAACTATAGCCTGTGTCGACATAGCAATTTCCTGTGTGTGATCATGGGTCAGTCATTGCATAGCATATATATCATTACATAACATTGCACAAATAAGATCCTCATCATATAAGTTTGTATGGGCACTCTTATACGTTGAGTTACTTTTATGTAACCCGATCCTTAACTTATAAGCTTATATAGGCATACTTATAAGTTAAGTTACTTTCCTGCTGCAGTTACTTGTACTTGTTGATTTACTAAATGATCAAGTAGAACTGCTTGTTTGTAATATTGTTATTCGAGTAGAACTGCTAGTTTATAATGTTGTTATTCATGTACTATTACCATCTTCTTGTACCTGCTTTACTACTTGTATTGTACTTGTACTCTTGATCCTTTCTCCGCCCAGTGCCGAGGAGTCGCCAGGGGAGCGGATGTGAAGCCACTTATTCTTTTCGACTAACGGTTGCTACGTCTTCCTTTTTAGGAGGTCACCCCGCAGGTAGAGAAGCCGCAGACTTTGCAGCAGGACAGCCAAGCCAAGACGATAGGGCCTGATGTGACAGTGTCGTCGCTACCGTTGGTTACGAATGTGAGTGTTGTGAGATTCTGTTGTAGCCCGTTTGGGAAATTTTATAGCTGTACTCTGATATTGTAGAAGCATGTTTTAGCTTCTCTTATTTGATGTATTTGGACATATATGTTTAGTGTGGATTTGACTTCTTCTTGCTTATATTATGGTTGGGTTGACATATATATATTGATATTGGTTATAGCCAGCGAAAAAGGCGTCTTGTGGTATAGGTTAGCCTGTTTGCTAATGCTACCGCAAGGCGGCTATTTCGGGCATAAGACCCCCCCCCCCTTCATGCCGTGTTTTGGGATCTGGGAGGGGGGGGGGTCTTACAATTGGTATTAGTTTGCCACGATCCTCAACTAAAGAAGTCATTCAACAATGGCACCACCCCCATTCGATTAGTCAGTTTGCGGACAAACTGACTTAGCGGAAGCAGTGGTGTGCCCATATGTAATTCACACTAAGTTTGTCCAACTTTGACCTTAAGATTAGCCAACCTGACCTTAGGTACATATCGTTATACGTTGATCTCCTAAAGTTTGGACGACCCTAGGTATATATAAATCGATTGTATAAAGTCTTGCGAGATCCCCTAGGGCAAGCACTTTTGTTTATAGCGGATATTGAATCCAGTGGAAATAATAAACATGACAGATTTCCTAGGGCAACCACTTTTGTTTATAGCAAACTTGAGCTTGGTGGAGATAATTGATATGTTAAAGTGGTTGGGAGCGGGTCTTTTGGGTGTTCAGACAAGCATTAAGAGACTCGCTGAAGGACTAATTGAAGCAGGATGGGGACTACGAGGAAGAAATTAAACATTCGACCTTAGTCTGCCAAAGTTTGTTCTAGGAATCTGGCTTGAGCCTTCACAATTCTGATACTTAGGCATAATGGTTAGTGAGAAACCGACATATACGCTGTTTGATATCGGTGCCTCACACTCCTTTGTGTCTGAGGACTTCATTAAGGACATGGAGGGCGTACAATACTTTACTGGTATAGCCCGACGAGTGCGCCTACCGGACGGCTCGGAGATGATTGCAACCTCTAAGTGCAAGTTCGATATATTTATTGAAGGAAAGGCCTTTGATCCACCTGCCACGGTCTTGAGAATGCCGGAGTTTGACATCATTTTGGGCATGACGTGGTTGGACTGGCACTTTGCAAGGATCGATTGCGCGAAAAAGCGAATCTATTTGAGATATGGAGACACCGACGTCATCTTTCAATGTATTAGCTTTGCACCTCGTATGCTGTTATCTTCAGTTCAGGCTGTAAAAGCCCATATGTCGGGGGATGAAGTCTTCATGACCTGTTTCAAGTTGAAGGAGATGGCGTTGGATATGAAAGATGTACGTGTAGTGCGGGACTTCCCCGAGGTATTTCCTGAGAAACTGCCACGATTACCCCACACAGAGAAGTTGATTTTCAAATTAATTTAGTATCGAGCGCCAAACCTATATCCAGGGCCCCTTACCGAATGGCCCCGAAAGAACTCGCGGAGTTTAGAGTTCAACTGCAAGAACTGGTGGAGTCAGGGTTCATTCACCCCAACACTTCACCCTGGAGAGCCCCTGTATTGTTCGTGAAGAAGAAGGATGGAACCCTGCGTTTGTGCATAGACTATCAGGAACTCAATCCGCTGACGGTGCGAAACACTTATCCTCTACCTCGAATCGATGAGTTGTTCGATCAACTAGTGGGAGCACATGGATTTTCTAAGCTGGACTTGCGCTCAGGGTATTATCAGTTGAGAATACAAGAAGGGGACAACCATAAAACGGCTTTTAGTTCAAGATATGGGTTGTACGAGTTCACTGTAATGCCGTTTGGGCTCACAAATGCCCCTTCGGCCTTCATGACCCTGATGAACAAGGTGTTTGAACCTTATTTGGATGTATTCATCATTGCCATTATTGACGACATCTTGGTCTACTCAAAGATAGAGGAGGAGCATGTTGAGCACTTGACCTTAGTGTTGAAGAAATTAAAAGAGCACGCCTTGTTCGCCAAGTTCAGTAAGTGCGAATTCTGGCTTAAAGAGGTTGCTTTCTCGGGGCATGTGATCAGCAGAGCAGGACTAGCAGTGGATTCGGCCAAGGTCCGTGCCGTGAAGGAGTGGTCACCTATGAAGTCGGCGGTCGATGTGAGGAGTTTCCTTGGACTTGCCGGGTACTACCGCAAGTTCGTAAAAGGATTTTCAAAGATTGCTCTTCCTCTTACTTCATTGACGAAGAAAGGTGTGCCATTTGAGTGGACACCCCAATGTGAAGCGGCGTTCCAGGAGCTGAAGGACAGACTTACCTCCGCCCCCATCCTTGCACTTTCGTTTGGGAAGGAAGGATTTCAAGTTTACACTGACGCATCATATCAAGGGATGTGAGCGGTGTTGATGCAGCATGGACACCTGATTGCTTATGCTTCAAGACAACTGAAGAAACATGAAATCAATTACCCGGTTCACGATTTGGAGCTTGGAGCGGTGGTGTTCGCCTTGAAGGTTTGGAGGCATTATCTATACGGCGTCCACTGCGAGATCTTTTCAGATCACAAAAAATTGAAGTACGTTCATACTCAGAAGGAGTTGAACTTGAGACAACGACGGTGGTTAGAATTTCTATGAGACTATGAGTTCACCATGAACCACCACCCCAGAAAGGCGAACTCGATGGCCGATGTATTGAGTAGGAAGGTACTAGGCTCTAGCCTAGAGGCTCGATTGATGAGTATGGAGTTGGCTCGGATGATTAAGGAGATGGATATTACTTTGGTGTTTAAGGCTCTTTCGGCAGAGTATACGGAGTACTTGGCAAGCATGAGCATAGTTTGTGATATCCGGGACCAAATTAGAGTGGAGCAAGGAGTGGATGCGGCCCTGGCCCCGACTATCAAGTCAATCGAAGATGGGACTACGGTTGAGTATACGCTAAAAGACGTCCTCGTTTATTTTCGAGGCCGGCTCTACATTCCTAAGGGCGGTAGAATCCGAGAGGATATCTTGAGAGAGGCACATTTCTCTCAGTATTTGGTGCACCCGGGTATTGCCAAGATGTACGCCGGCTTGCGGAAGACCGTGTGTTGGCCGGGAATGAAGAAGGATGTCCGATATTTTGTTATACACTGTGAAGCTTGTCAAAGAGTGGAGGCAGAATGCAATAGCCCCGGTGGTTTGTTACAATCATTGCCCATCCACGAATGGAAGTTCGAGGATATCTCCATGGACTTTGTCCACGGGTTACCTCGCTTATGCTCAGGAAATGATTCGGTGTGGGTGATAGTTGATCGCCTAACGAAAGTAGCCCGGTTTATCCCAATGAAGAAAGAAGCTCATGTGGATGTCTTAGTACGCCTCTTTATGTAGCAGTTCGTACGGTATCATGGCGTGCCTAAGACAATTGTTTCGGACCGGGATGGTCGTTTTACCTCCAAGGAGAGGAAAGCGGTATAGGCGTATTTTGGCTCGCGCCTTACCTTCAGCACCGCGTTTCATCCTCAGACAGACGAGCAATCTGAAAGGACCATCCGGACATTGGAAGATTTGTTGAGATTATGTGTGTAGGATAGAGGAGAGCCGTGGGAAAGACTCTTACCGTTGGTAGAATTCTCCTACAACAACAGCCACATGGCTAGTATCGGCATGGCTCCTCATGAAGCTCTTTATGGAAGAAGGTGTAGAACCCCCTTGTCTTGAGTGCAAGATGAAGACCCGAAGGCTTTGGGTGTTGAATATATTGATGATACCGGTACGGCAGTTAGACTGATACGGGATCGCATGTTGGAAGCTCAAAGTCGGCAGGCGAAGTATTATAATGCAAAGCATCGGATGGTGGAGTTTCAAGTGGTTGATAAGGTGTTCCTGAAAATCCGACCGATGCATGGAGTGTCACATGTGCATGGCGTGAAAAAGCTCAGCCCAAGTTATGTTGGGCCTTATACTATATTGGAATGGATTGGCCCGTTGGCCTATCGGTTGGAGTTATTGTCCGAGCTAGAGAACCTCCACGACGTGTTCCATGTGTCGTCGCTTCGGAAGGCGCTGTTGCGGCCCGATCAATACATCCCCACAACTGATGGTGCTGTGGCATCGGATAGGTCTGTACGACTAGAGCTGGTGCGTATCGTAGATAACGAGACAAGAAAGTTACACCGCAAAAGTGTTCCCTTGGTGAAGGTGTTATGGTCCAATCATGGGAAGGAGGAATATACATGGGAGCCGATGGATGTGATGCAAAAACACTATCCAGAGTTGTTTGCTCAAGGTAATTTTATTTAAAAGCATATTGTATCTTCTGTTATGCTTTTCTACCCATAGCCTAAGCCTGATTTCGGGGACGAAATCTTTTATTTTGCTTATAGGATTTGTAACGTCCCGAATCGCACTAAGCCCCTCGTACGTGTTTTTGAGTCAGGAGTGCTGACTTGGGTTCAGGGGGAGTGCTGACAATAGGGTAGCACATGTGAAAAGGAGGAGAAATCAGTCAAGCATAGGACACGGGTAGATACACGGGCGTGTCCCTACCCGTGTGCGTGTGTGTCGAGTTGAACTCGATACAGTGTGTCGAGATCGACAAACTTCATGTCGAGATCGACGAATTGTATGACACGGGTAGAGACACGGGCGTGTCCCTGCCCGTGTGTCGTTGTGTCAAGTTGAGCTCGATAAGGCGTGTCGAGGTCGACTAAAATGGGCTCGATGAAGTGTTCGGGAGAGACACACCCCGTGTCATGGGCGTATTTGGGGCGTGACCTAGGGCATGTCCTCCTTTGTGTCGACACTCGAGACTTTGGTCGACAAAAATGGTCGACAGAGGGAACGCGCCCAGTGTCACGGGCGTGTCCCATCCGACACGGTCGTGTCGGAGGGCGTGTGTTCCCTCTGATCGATGACCAGCGCTCGACGATCGTCGAGTGTCAAGTATGGGGTACACGGCCTGTGACACGAGCGTGTCATAGGGTGTGTCCCGCTCATCCTCGAGTAGCTCTCGTGTAGGTTGAAATATACTCAAGTAGGTGGAAAAGTACTCGAGTAAGCGGGGGTGACAGGGGCGTGTCATCCCTGTGACACGAGCGTTTCCTATCCGAGTACTCGAGTAGTTGGTTTTATCTCGAGTAAGTCCTCTCGAGTAAGTATCGAGAGGGTTACACGCCCCATATCACGGGCATGACTGGGCTGTCACGGGCGTGTCCTATCCGTGTACTCAAGTAGTTGGTTTTCTCTAGAGTAAGTCCTCTCGAGTAAGTCTCAAGTGGGTTACACGCCCCATGTCACGGGCGTGACTGGGCTAACACAGCGTGTTCCACCCGTGTGTCGTGTCGAGTATTGAACCGACGCATAAAAACCGTCGTAACGCTTCGCCTAAGCAGGACACGGGTAAGGACACGGGCATGTCCCTACCCATGTCACTTTTATATAAAATGGGAAGTGATAACCTTAGCCGCTTTCACTCCTCATTCTAGCCGTTTTTCTGAGAGAAACTCCTATTAAGAGAAGGAAGTTGCTAGATCTAGTTCTAGAGGAGAAGATCCGCCACCGCCGTGGAAAAGATGCCGCCGAGAAGAGTCACGAGATCCATGGCCAGAAATGGTGAAAATGCCGGAAATGAGGTGAGCTTCCTACCCTCTCCCTTGGTGCTAGATCTTTAGTTATTTCCTTAGGAGAGATATCAACTCAAGAGAGTTTTGATGGAGAGAAGGAGTTTTCTAGGGATGGCCATGCTAGGACATGTGTTTTAGGTTTTAGATCTCTTCAACCTCCCCTTTCTTCTATGTGATGATGGGTGGATGGTTCCGTGAAGAATCATGGCCCTTTGAGGGTGAATAAGGGAGGAGGAATTTCAGGAGTGATTTTGGAAGATCGACTTGAGGAGTAAGATGAACCGATGCCGTTCATTCCTCTTTACGAAGCGTGCAGAATCTGTATTCTGCGCCCAGTGATCGTCTTGGCCATTTTCATGTTGATTGTGTCTAGATCTGAGCTTTCGCCTAAACACAAAAGTTGAAGCCTTTGAAAATACCTTTCCAACGAGTTGTTGCACGTCTTCATGCGAATTTTGTAGGCATGGGATAGTCTGAACTAACATGACGTCCGATAAATCCTGCATGCAGAAATTGTGTTTTGTACGCAGCGGACTTCAAGGCCGATTTCAAATATGATACACTCAAATATGGGTTGTGGGTTGAATATGAAAGTTGTAACCCATGGAAAGTCCTTTCCATTGAGTAGTTACACGTCTTCACCGGATTCCTGTAGCTTCGGGAATCTCCAGTTGAATTTGCTGTCTAGATTTATTCTGTACTTAAGTTCTGGGGTTTATATAATATGAATTTGAATTCGGTGGAATCGATGCTGCTAATTAACTCTAGACTTTGATGAACTATTTTATGCTGATCACCATAGTGCTATGAATGATAAATCTTGTTAATTATATTTCATAAAACTGAATTGTGGAGCAAGCTTTAATGCATGATATGACTTGCTAAAATTGATAGATTTTTATAAATGCGCACCATGTTTATAATATGATGACTGAAATGACTAGATACAAATTGGTAGATTATTATTAATGCGCATCATGTTTGTAATATGTTGAAACCATTTGGAATGACAAATAGAAGGATAAGCCATGGCCATGCACATGTATGATGGTTAGAATGAAATGTAGTATTCCAATACTTAGAGCGTAGTCTCCCTATGGGTAGTATTTTCGATGGATATAAGTACGGTGTTGACCGTCACTAGTTGGGTTCGAGTTGAGATGAGGTATAGATGGATGGTTGGGCTGTGCCCTCGTGCTTACTTCCGAGACCCCTTCCATGCCACGGTGTCGTGGCATTTGCATGCGGTGTGAGTCGACACGCGGTGTCGTAATCCCGGGTTAAGGATAGTGTGGCAGGTCTACGGGCTCGCCGATTGTCACACCGACGGGAGTTTACGGTTTGACTTTAGGCGGTTGGGCTGTGTCCTCGGTGTTTACGTCCCGAGGCCCCTTCCATGCCATGTGAACGGTTGGGCTGTGTCCTCGTGCCTTCTTCCGAGGCCCCTTCCGGGTCACACCAGGCCAGTTCGGGCTATGTTCTCCGTGCACATCTACCTGAGACACCGCTGGGCCATAGTACGCATGGGCTCCGCTGTTGTGTTCTTAGCGTTGAGGCGTACGGAGGCCTAGGTGAAGTAGTGTGGATACCCGCCTAGTAGTAGAGATGCCCGCTCTACTATCATCGCCTGGCCACGACGGCTGATGCCTGAGAGGTTAGCTACCTGCTGGAATAGTGGGAACTATAGCTTGTGACGATATAGCAATTGCCTGTGTCTGATCATGGGTGAGTCATTACATAACATACATATCATTACATAGCATTGCACAAACAAGGTCCTGATAGTATAAGTTTGTATGGTCACTCATATACGATGAGTTACTTTTATGTAACTCGATCCTTAACTTATAAGCTTGTATGGGCATCCTTATAAGTTAAGTTACTTTCCCGCTGTAGTTACTTATACTTATTGATTTACTAATTGCTCAAGTAGAACTGCTAGTTTGTAATATTGTTATTCAAGTAGAACTGCTAGTTTATAATGTTGTTATTCATGTACTATTACCACCTGCTTGTACCTGCTTTACTACTTGTATTATACTTGTACCCTTGTTCCTTTCTCCGCCCGGTGCCGAGGAGTCGCCGGTGGAGCGGATGTGAAGCCACTTATTCTTTTCGACTAACGGTTACTACGTCTTCCTTTTTAGGAGGTCACCCCGCAGGTAGAGCAGCCGCAGACTTTGTAGTAGGACAGCCAAGCCAGGACGACAGGGCCTGATGTGACGGTGCCGTCGCTACCGTCGGTTACAGATGTAAGTGTTGTGAGATTCTGTTATAGCCCGTTTGGGAAATTTTATAGCTGTACTCTGATATTGTAGAAGCATGTTTTGGCTTCTCTTATTTGATGTATTTGGATATATATGCTTAGTGTGGATTTGACTTCTTCTTGCTTATATTATGGTTGGGTTGGCACGTATATATTGATATTGGTTGTAGCCGGCGGAATAGGCGTCTTGTGGTACAGGTTAGCCCGTGTGCTAATGCTACCGCAAGGCGGCTATTTCTGGCATAAGACCACCCATAGTGCCGTGTTTTGGGATCCGGGAGGGGGGGGGGGTCTTACATGATGGCAATCAATGCCTCATGCAATAATTCTGAAGAAGAATCAAATGCTGGGGATTCTGAGCCAGAAGAGGATCAGGTAAAATCCTCATTTGATTTTACTTCAGAACTATTTAAAACTGAATTTAAATCACTATGTAATGACTTAATTAAGTCTGAGAAGGAAATCAAACTTCTCAGCGAAAAATTAATTGAACATGATAATTTGTTTTCTGAAAACTTAAAATTAAAAGATGAACTAGATGTTGCTTCCAAACAAATCATCTCTTTAGAAACTAAATTGAATGAAGCTAAGCAATTTAAAGAATCCCTAAATGGAAGAAGCATTAAATTAATGAACATTACTAGTACTGTAAATGCTAGGCTAAATGGTAAACTAGTCTTAGGAGCATCATCTAGTTAGCCACCTATCCTTAAGAAAAATATATTATCTACCCCCATCAAATTTTTTTCCTACTAAGGGTAAAGAGAAAATTGTAGAAGTTAACAATAAAACAACAGAAACTTCACAGAAAAATCAATCAAAGAAAAGAAAAATAAAAATTCACATAAAAATACTGTTCAACAAAATTCGACACACTCAGATTGACGGAATCAATATTTTGTGTCGAACGGCAATCGACGAACTCTGAACCCAGAGTTTGGGTATGATTACTCAAGAGAGGGTGCTCGACAAAATCAACATGTTTCGTCGAACATAGATCGACGATCGTGGAACACAAAAAGTGAGCATTATCATTCTCTGAACCAAGATCGACGACATCAATACTTTTCGTCAACCTCAGTTCGACGAACTCAACCAAAATCGTCGAACTCAGAAAATTTCAACAGAAACTTGAATTCTTCCAGAAATTTTAATTATCCCAAGTCATCTATTAATCCTTTTACCAAATGGATAATCCCACCTAGGAAATTTCATCCTCTAGGATATAAGAATCAACCATAGTTCTCTTATTATTCTTGTTTTAAATTTGAGATGAATCAAGGACCCAGTGTTACCTGGGTAAAGAATAGCTAATTTCTTATCTTGCAGGTACATAACTATCCTACCACAGAGGAACAGTGGTACTTGGATAGTGGATGCTCAAAGCACATGACTGGAAGAAAAGACAACCGAAATAACTACAAGTCTAAGCTTGGACCAAAGGTGATCTTTGGAGACTCCAACTATGGCCAAACAAAAGGCTATGGGAATGTCAAAGTTGGAGCTGTCACCTTCAGGAAGGTAGCATATGTGAGTGGCCTAAAACATAACCTAACATTCATATGTCAGTTATGTGATGAAGGTTATTAGGTAACTTTTAACCAATCTTCCTGTATTATTTCTTCAATAAACAATAAAACTGTTCTAACTAGACTTAGACAAGAAACATTTATGTAGTTAATTTCAAGTCAACCAAGTCAAAAATTTGTTTGTTCAATCAGATTAATAATAATAATCTTTGGCATTAAAGATTAGGACATGTTAACTTTAAAAACATTGCTAAATTATCTAGGGATAACCTTGTTAGAGAATTTCCTTCTGGACCCTACAAGAAGGAAAGCCTCTACAGGGCTTGTCAATTAGGCAAGCAAACTAAAAATAGATTTAAATCTATTAATAAGAGTGATTCACCCAGGATTCTATACTTGCTACATATGGATCTTTTTGGATCCATTGCTGTACAGAGCTTGGGAGGGAAATCTTATACTTTAGTTATTGTAGATGATTTCTCTAGATTCACTTGGGTGTTCTTTATGAGAAACAAGTCAGATAACTTAAAAGTTCTTATAGACTTTTTAAGAGCATTCAGATTAAGTACTCTACTCTAGTTGTATTGATCAGAAGTGATCATGGCACTGAGTTTGATTCTCTTCTCATGCAAGAATTTTGTGAGAAGGAAGGTATCAGACATTGCTTCTCTGCTCATAGAACTCCTCAACAAAATGGGATAGCGGAAAGGAAAAATAGAACTCTAATTGAATCTATGGGAACATTGCTTGCAAATACTTACTTTCCCCTATCCTTTTGGGCAGAGGCTGTAAGCACAACAAACTATGGCATGAACAGGAGTTTAATACATAAACTCAGGGGCAAGACTCCCTATAAATTGCTCAAAGGGAAGCAACCTAAAGTTAGCTATTTTAAAGTATTTGGTCGTAGATGTTTTATTCATAATAATAACAAAAAATATCTTAGAAAGTTTGAAGCCAAAGCTGTAGAGAGAATTTTTCTTGGATATTCCCAAGTCAGCAAGACCTATAGGGTATTTAATAAATCCACCTTAAAAATTGAAGAACCTATATATGTGTCATTTGATGAAGCCAATATGTTTTACAAGGAGAAGGATTCTTCTACCATAAAAAATTTTCAGGTACCAAATTTGTGTGAGAAAATGGATGACTTAATCCTAACACAAGAGGATATATCACATCCTTCTCAACAAATTATTGCTGAAGATAGTGAAGAAGATTTCATTGAAATGATTGCTGACCCTACAACAACCAACCTAATTCCACAAGAGGAATTAATTCCAAATGTTGTAGCTGTCCAAAATCCTCCTACTGATCTTGTCACACTTAGAGATCACCTTATATCTCAAGTGATTGGAGACATATCAGTTGGTGTGCAAACAACACATCAACTCAACAAGGATTGATGCATGCTTGCTTCATATCTCAACTTGAGCCCCAATCCATAAAAGATGCAGAGCAAGATCCACACTAGATTATTGCAATGCAAGAGGAGCTCAATCAGTTTGAGAGATGCAGAGTTTGGGATTTAGTTCCAAGACCCAAAGACTACCCGGTCATTGGAACTAAATGGGTATTCAGAAACAAATTAGATGCACAAGGAGATATAGTAAGGAACAAAGAAAGATTGGTAGCTCAAGGCTATTCTTAGGAGGAAGGAATTGACTATGATCAAACCTATGCCCCTGTTGCAAGGTTGGAGGCTATAAGAATCTTTCTTGACTATGCAGCCTACATGAAGTTCAAAGTCTACCATATGGATGTCAAGAGTACTTTTCTAAATGGTGAACTTAAAGAGGAAGTCTATTCGAGCAACCACCATGTTTTATCTCTCTAATGCATCCCTCTTTTGTTTTCAAATTGCATAAAACTCTCTATGGTTTAAAGCAAGCTCCAAGAGCTTGGTATGAGACCCTAGCTAGTTTTCTTTTAGAACATAAGTTCACTAGGGCATTGTAGATAGAACTTTGTTCATTAGGCATCATAAATATAAAATATTGTTAGTACAAATATATGTAGATGACATCATTTTTGGCTCTACTGATTTCAAACTATGCAAAAGGTTTTCTGAGCTGATGCATTCCAAGTTTGAAATGAGTAGCATGGGTGAGCTTTCCTACTTCCTTGGTCTCCAAGTGAAGCAATCCCCTGATGGCATTTTTATATCCCAGTCTAAATATGCTAAGGAGCTAATTAAGAGATTTGGGATGTCTGATGCCTCAGCAATGAAAACACTCATGACTTCCAATGCTGTGATTGATTCTGATGAACAGGGCAAGTTAGTTGATCAGTAAACATATAGGGCTATTGTTGGGTTGTTGTTGTATCTCACATCTAGTAGGCCAAATATTATGTTTGCTACATGCCTATGTGCTAGGTTCCAAGTGAACCCTGAAGAATCTCACCTTATTTTCCTGAAAATAATTTTGAGATATATAAAGGGTTGCACAAATCTAGGACTCTGGTGTCCAACTGAGTCAGAATTTGAATTAACTGGATTCTCAGATGCTGACTTTGCTAGATGAAGAGTTGATAGGAAAAGCACATCAGGAACATGCCAGTTCCTTGGTGATAGGCTTGTGTCCTGGTTTGGTAAGAAACAGACATATGTGTTAACTTCAACTACAGGAGCTGAATACATAGCAGCTGACAATTATTGTTCATAAATATTGTGGATTCAAAACCAACTCCTGGATTATGGTTATAATCTAAACAATTCAACTATATTTTGTGATAGTACCGGTGCAATTTCCATTGCACAAAATCCAGTGCATCATAGTAGGTCCAAGCATATAGAAATAAGGCATCATTTCATTAGAGATTGTGTAGACAAAAAGAAAATTAACCTTGTCTTTATCTCTACTGATTTGCAAAGAGCAGACATCTTCATTAAACCATTAGATAAGAAGAAACATCTATTCTTTTTAAATCAGCTAGACATGATTAATGGAGAAGGTCTAATTTGATTTCTGTCTGAGTTTTCAAGAATTGGTCAGTTTTCGTCGAATGGAGGTCGACGATCTGTGAACTCTTCTTGAGAATTTTAAACGAACTGAGATCGACGAAATCTCTCTGTGAAGTCATTTTCATCGAACGGAGATCGACGCTCTTGCTTCAGAAAATATTTCGTCGAACGGAGATCGATGATCTATTTTCCCCCGCTTCAAACTGAGATCGACGATATCATTTCTTCATGAAATTTTTCTGTCGACCTGAGCTCGAAGCTTTTCTTTTTCGTAGGACGGAGTTCGCCGTTTCGCCTTTTGAAAACTTATAATAAGGTTTTCATAGAACTCCATCCCGCGCTCTTCAGTTCTCTTGCACTTGATCTCTTGTTTCTTTTTGCAGAGCAATGGAGATTTCTCCAGCCATTCTCTCAAACATGAAATTTGATGTTGGTTTTGATATTGACCTTGAATCATTCAGTCACTCGGATCAAATATTCAAGGATATCCTTCAGTTGTTCGAAGCTCATAATCTGCAGTACTTCATGATAACCAGAATCAAACTCCCAGTTTCAGTGATAAAGGAATGGATGTTTACTGCAAAGCTTCAGGATACCCCAGCCATTGTTGGCACCATTTCTGGTAATCAAGTTATCTTAACTCCAGATGTTTTAACTGAGGTTTTTGTATTTGTTAATGGGTAAGATGATATTGAGTTATCTAGTAGTGAATTTACTGATATGCTAGATAGGTTGGGTCATTCACAGGGAAACCCTAACCATTTACTCAAGAAGAATCTATCCATAGAATACAAGTTTTTGACAGATTTAGTAGGCAAAGTGTTACTGGGCAAACAATCTGCTCATGACCATATCACCAGGCACCAATTCAACCTGATGTATACCCTGGTCAATAAGAAGTCAGTGAACTGGGGAATAATTTTCTTTGATTCTATCAAGAAGAAGCTAACATGAAAATCTGGAGGATATGGAAGGATCCTAGGGATCTTCCTTCAGGCTAAGTGCCCAGAACTGTTGGTCTCCCAGACCACTTTCATCAATGCTTCCAAGAGGATTACATAAGCTCTCTTTGAAAATGGGAGAGGACTATCCCAAAGACATCCATGGCCTCCTCCCCCAGAGCTTCAGAGGACACAAGGGCAGTCATAGCCACTCCCCCACCTCCAGAAGAAGTTCTTCCATCCACCAAAATTCCTTCACCTCCTCAACAACAACCATCCACTACCATCCCTCCTACTTCACCTCTTCCACCACCATCACCTCCACATTCACCAGTCATTATCCATGAGGATACACCATCTCCACCTCCTCAATCACCTATTCATCATCATCTGGATGAAATTCCATCCACCTCTTCACAGCCAAATTTCAACTTGTTGTCACCTCCTCAACCATCTCTACATCATTCTCCAATCCACCATTATCCAATTCAACCCCCATCCAGGAAACCATCACTACCACCATTCCTACCATAATTTCATCCAACATTCCATCTCTAACACTATGTCCAATTCATTCATCCACTCAGGACATCCCTTCATCCTCAGATAATCCCCTCCATCTACCTAACATTCCTTTTACAGATATCCAGTCAGGATTTTCTCTCTATCTCAAATGTGGACATACATACCCCTATGCCACTCCTGATCTAAAACAGCTATATCTGAATTTTTTTAATATTTCAAATGATTTGCTAAAATTCATTACTCCTCTCAGAAAACTCATAAATGAAGCCATTGCACCTCTTACTGACACCATCTCTCATCTATCTGCTCAAATTGCCTCCATCTCTTCTGTCCCTTCTTCTTCTAGGGGCCTGGCTTCAGGACTCTCTGAAACCAGACAGGGAGAGTTGTTCAATGAAGAAGTTCCAGCTCCTCCAGCAGCAGTAACAGTTTATCCGGAAGCAGAAGTTCCAACAAAAATTATTGATACTATTGATGATGATTTAGATACTGATATGATTTGTGATGTAGATAATGACATAAGCATTGTTGGTGATTTCATGATAAATCCCACAGTTGATTTGGTTTCTTTATTATAATCTTTTGATTCTGTATATAGCAACAATCTTCCAGTTCCAACTGTTTCAGTTTCAGATAAGTCCAAAGCTATAGTGTGTTATTCATCTCCAATAAATCCTGAAATTTTGGATCAACTCGGATCAAGCTTATTAGTTTCTAATAATTTTATAGAGCCAATAACTGAGCCTCAGGCATTCTCCCCACCAACATTTAGCTGGTGTGAATCCCCAATGCCAGACATGGATGAGATTATGTTTGTTGATATGGAAGAAGAACATGAGTCTTTTCAGAATCAAATTGTTTCAGAAATTCAAGCAGAGCCTGCTGTTCCTGTACAACTTCAGACTGAATCTATTGGGCCTCAGCCTCATCCTCTTCTTTCTGAAGATATGCTCGAACAGATTCATGATTTATATGATAATCCAGCTAACTCCTCTTCTGATGATGATGATGATGAATCTTATGATTCTCAAGATACTACTTCTAAGAAGAGGAAAGCCAAGAAGAAGGCTCCAGCAAAAGCTACCCCTAAGCCAAATCCTACAGCAGATATTCCCTACTATCTTCACCACAATATAAAGCTCACTACAGAATCTCCTAACTGGATGAGATAATCAAAAAAAGAGCTAAAGGAAAGGAAGAAGAGAACGAGATATGATTTTCCACCTAAGCAGTCTTGGATAGGACCACCACCTCCTCCTCCTCCTCCAGCAGCAGGTGCTTCAGGAAATGTTTCTCAGTATCAATGGTCTTCATCTTATTCACAACCCTCCAGATCTTCTCATAAACAAGATAGACCTTCTAGGTTTTATTCTTAAGGCAGCTCATGGCAATAGAGAACATCTCAAAGCAGCTCTCAGCAAAAGCAAGGATCAAGCCCAGAAAGGCCTTTTTCTCCTGCTTATGATCCAGAGCTAGATCTAGATTACAGAATGGCAAGATTCAAGGAACTCATTGGTCTATCTCAAATTAACAAAGCCAAATCAGAAGGAAAGGATATTTCTCAGTTCACAATAATGTCTTCCTATAGGCAAAAGGAATTTGATAAATTATAGGTAAAGAAAAACTTATTTGATTCTAATGCTTATATGCAGCTACATCCAGAGGCAGTTGTGCCCACAGCTTTTACTCAGAAATTTCTTGGCATTCAAGACCTAAAGATGACTCAAAGAGAATCAGAAGTTCCTACAAGAAAAATTATATTCACTAATCCATCTTCTGTCTCTTCTTCTAAAGTGCCTAAGAAAGATCCTTGACTTTCTTATTTTTGGTTCTGAACTATGTATTTTTACTATCTGTTTAAAAACTTTCATAGTTCTGTAATATATCTGCTGAATTTGTTATTTCTGAATGATATATCTTTTTGGTTTTTTTATATTTCTGTGTAAATAGTGACCTCACCCAAATAAGGGGAGATCAGGCCCGTGGCTTACACACATCATAGAGTCTTTTTGTCAAAAGGAAAAGCATTAAACAATTTGGAAAACACAAAGCAGGAAATCATTGATAAAATCGGCGCGGGATCTGCGCGTTCCAAGTGCGGGATCTGCGCATTCCAAGTGCGGGGAAGAGTCTTTCCTTTGGCGGTCCGCAACTTGTACATTCTTGGTTTTATCATTGCTATGACGACGAAGGGACCTTCCCATGTAGGATAAAGTTTGTCTCCTTGCGTCCCTTTGCCGGCGGCTTTTACAGTGTGGAGGACCAAGTCCCCGACATTGATTGGTCGGGGTCTCATCTTGCGATTGTCGTATCGAGAAGTCCGTTGTTGGTAGGCCGCAGCGCAGAGGGCCGCCTCCTCACAGACTTCAGGGATCAAGTCCAAGTTGTCTCTGAGTGCTTCATCATTCTTCTCGAGGTTGAAGTTGGAAACTTGGGGGCCCGGAACGTCGATGTCAACCAGGATGATGGCTTCGGCGCCATAGCAGAGATTATACATCGTTTCTCCAATGGGAGTCATCTCGATGGTTTGGTATGCCCATAGCACACTGGGGAGTTCATCGACCCACTGCCCCCCAGCGTCCTGAATTCGCGTCTTCAACCCTTTTAAAATGGTTCGATTGGTTACCTCGATCGAGCCATTGGTTTGCGGATGCGACACAGCCGTGTGTCGCAACTCGATCTTCAGATCTTCATGTAGCTTCGTGAAGGACCTTCCAGTGAACTGAGTACCATTGTCGGTGATGATGATTGCAGGGATTCCAAAACGACAAATGATGTTCTTCCACACAAAATGTTTTGCATTTTCCTCGATGATTTTGGCCAACGGCTCTGCTTCCACCCACTTAGTGACATAATCAATGGCCTTATGAGGAATTTCCTTTGCCCTGAAGCTTGAGGTAGAGGGCCAACAAGGTCTATTCCCCACATCGCAAATGGCCATGCTCCTTGCAGCGCGGAGAGGGCGACGGGAGGTTGTCGTGGGATGTTCGAGTGCGTTGGCAACTCTTACACCGTTGGACAAAGTCGGTCACTTCCTTCTTCATAGTGGGCCAGTAGAAGCCTTGACGTAAGATTTTGGGTGCTAAAGCCTTTCCGCCTAAGTGATCACCACATATTCCTTCAGGGACTTCGTGCAAAGTATACTCGATGTCTCTTTCTATTAGACACTTTAGGTATGGCCCTGAGAAAGACCGCTTGTACAATTTTCCATTGATCAACACAAAGGTGGCTGCACACATCCTCAGGCACTGTGCTTCTGTTTGGTCTTCCGATAGTTACTGATGCTTTAGGTAGGTAACTAGTGGACTAATCCAAGATTCTTCTAGCTCGTCGATCTCTGCGATCTCCCATGGTCCTTGGACACTGGGAAAGACAATCTCTTCTACTTGGCACCTCCTCAACTGGTACTGAGAAGGCGACGTGGCCAACTTTGACAGACCATCCACCCGGGAATTCTGTTCCCTGGGGATGTGAAGGACCTAAACTTGCAGTATCCTGAGAAAGAGGGACTTTACAAGTAGGAGGTACTTGGCTAGCTGCTCATTTTCACCTCAAAATCCCCTTCTACTTGGGAGACAATGAGTTGAGAGTCTGAGTAGGCTATTAATCCCTTGGCGTGGCAGTCGATGGAGAGCCTGAGTCCTATAATTAAAGCTTCGTACTCGGCGATGTTATTGGTGGCAGAGAACTTCAATCGGAGCCCATACTCGAAAGTGACCAGTCCAGGGCTCACGAGAAGCAATCCTGCTCCTGCGCCTTTGAGCCCAGATGCTCCATCAATGTACAGAGTCCACCGCTAATCGGGTTCAACCTGTGTGCTCTCTGTCTCTTTCGATAGGGTATTTTCAACAACAAAATCTGCCAAGACTTTTGACTTAATGATGGGGCGTGGAAAAAGTGGATGTCGAATTCGCCTAACTCGACCGCTGACTTGACCAATCGGTCGGATGCTTCGGGTTTCTGGAGAATTGTGCGGAGAGGTAGCTCGATCAACACTTTAATGATATGCGCCTGAAAGTAGGGACAAAGCTTCCTGGCTGAGAAGATGAGTGCTAGGGCTGTCTTGTCTACTACTGGGTACCGAGTTTTCGCATCTGAGAGGATCTTACTGAGGTAGTAGATGGGGTGCTGGATTCCACCTTCATCCCTTACCAACACAGAACTTAGTGCCGCAGGGGTGACATTAAGGTAAAAGAAACTTATTTCTCCGGGAATACGCTTTGACAGAAGCAGAGGGGAGGCCAGGTACTACTTCAAAGCCTCAAAGGCGGCCTGTCACTCATCCGTCCACTGGAACCCCGCGGTCCTAGCTCCTCTGAGAATCTTGAAGAACGGGAGATACTTGTCCCCGGTCCGTGCCAGGAACTAGGAGAGTGCTGTAATTCTCCCATTAAAACGCTGCACTTCTTTGAGAGACCGAAGTAGTGACATTTCTTCGAGAGCTTTGATCTTTTCTGGGTTAGCTTCTATTCCCCGTTGCGTTACCATGAATCCTAAGAACTTTCCAGATGTAACCCCGAACGCACATTTACTGTGGTTGAGCCTAATGCCATATTGGCGGAGGATTTCAAAACACTTTTCGAGGTCTTCCAGGTGATCTTCTCGGCGAATGCTTTTAACGAGCATATCGTCCACCTACACTTCCATAGAATTGCCAATGTGCTCCTTGAAAACCTTTTTCATGAGCCGCTGATAGGCTGCTCCCGCATTTTTGAGCCCAAAGGGCATTATTTTGTAGCAGTAGGTTCCTTTATTAGTTCGAAATATCATGTGCTCTTCGTCCGCAGGATTCATTCGGATCTGTTTGTAGCCGGAGTAGGCGTCCATGAAGCTGAGGAGTCGGTGCCCTGCGGTCGAATCGACTAACTAATCGATCCTGGGACGAGGGATGCTATCTTTTGGGCTGGCTTGGTTGAGGTTGGTGTAGTCGGCACACATCCTCCACTTCCCTGAAGAATTCTTCATCATGACGACGTTGGCCAGCCAGGCAGGGTACTTAACCTCCCGGATGAACTGGGCATCGAGGAGCTTTTGTACTTCCTCTTCAGTTGCTTGGAGCCGTTCTGGAGAAAAGTTTCACTTCTTTTGGATGACGGGTTTGCAAGTCGGGTTTATGCTGAGGGAATGCTGGATGACTTGAGGATCTATGCCAGGCATATCCTGGGGAGCCCAGGCACAGAGATCCTTATTCATGCAGAGATACGCTGTCAGTTCCTCCTTTTCCTGCTGTGGCATGAGGGAGCCAAATTGGACGGTGCGAGCAGGAGCAGTCGACAACAGTGGGACTTCGACCAATCCTTCGATAGGCATTCCCCGCTGCAGGATCGCCTCGCCGCGTAGATCGAAGTCATCAATATTCAGTGTTGTGGCTTTGATGGGTTATGCCTGCTTCGAGTAACAGGTCCTAGCGGTCTCCTGGTTCCCGCGTATGACTCTGATCCCTCCAGTAGTGGGAAACTTCATTGCGAAACGGGGAATTGAGGGAATGGATTTGAAAATGGACTTGACATGTCTTCCGAAGATTGCATTGTAGGCTGAGTTTGAGTCTACCACAACAAACTGGACTTCATGCATCACCTGCCTTGGGGAACACCCCCATAGTAACTGGTAAGGTAATCGTTCCAAGTACATGGACTGGATGGTTGTCGAATCCGTACACTGGTCCCACGGCTGGTGTCAGATGCTGCTTGGAGAGCTTCATGTTCTGAAGGGTGGAGGAGAATAGTACGTCGATCGAGCTTCCATTGTCGACGAGAATTTGCTTGATATTATAGCAGGGTTCCCGAATCCCGACGCTGATCACGAGAGGATCTTGGTGAGGCGTTCGGAGCCCTTCGAGGTCTTCATCTCCAAAAGTTATGGTGGTGTCTTACCTGCACTTCTTATCTTCATGAATGCCCCCCTGCATGCACATCGAGAGTATCTGTGCGGAAAGAATAGGCGATCCGTCGATGGTCTCGATGTTTTTAACCATCTGCCTACCTCTGGTTCCTCCTTGCGGGGCATTTTGTTGGATCTCTGGGAGGCCTGGGTGGATCCTGTTGATCTTGTAGGCATCCTTGCAAAAATCTTCCGAGCAGCCCTAGTCAAACAAGGCGCTCGATTTCCTCCTTCAGGCGGGCACAATCTTCAGTAGTGTGCCCTATTCTTTGGTGAAACTTGCAAGTAGGAGACTTAGATTGGTCATTCCTGGGACTGTGGATTGATGTTTGCAGTTATCTTGAGCCAGCTACTTAGTGCCGTTTTCTTCAGGAACTGACAGGCCGACACATCTAGATAGCATAGAGTATGTGTGTGTGCGCGTGGTAGTACTGGTTGAGTGGGGTTTGAATAGCAGTAATCCTGGGCCATGATCAATGCTCGTTCCAATGGTAACGCTGATCATTGCTCTGTAGTCTGAAATCGTCGAACGTCGTCGAGCTGAGTCGTCGGTGTTGCGTCGACCAGACAATCTTCATTTGCCGTCCCGTCGAGCTGACGTTGAGAATGATTGTGGACTTCTTCTCGGAATCAGATACCTTCTTGGTGTTGAGGGGAAGACTCCTTTCACCCTCTGGAGTTGTCTGCGCTACTTTTTGAAGGCCGACACATCTAGATAGCATAGAGTATGTCCGTCAATCTCTCTGACACGTCGTGTTGACGTAATCTACCTTCTTGAGCCTCAAAACTGTTGATAATGAGCCTCAATAGCCTCGCCGACTGCGATCTGTGCCTCTATGCGGTGTACGAGGTCGGGATAACTAGGGATGGTTTCCCTCATCAAAGCTGAGTAGAAGCCGCTAGGACGGAGACCCCAGAGGAACACTCCCCGCAACAGTTCTGGGTCGACACCTGGGATTTGACGAGCTTCTGCAGAGAACCTGCAGAAGTGGTCCTTCAAAGACTCTCCTTCATTCTGGCAGAAACCTGATAAGTGGGAAGGGTCGCGGACGATCCTCTGATTTGCTATAAATTGATCCGTGAACTGTCTTGTTAGCTCCGTGAAGTTGGGAATGTTGCCCACCCTTAAGGACTGAAACCATGTGCGGGCTTGCCCCTTGAGAGTGGCTAGGAACACTTCACAGAGCAACTGATCGGGTGCATTATAGATCCTCATGATAGTAGTGAAGTGGTTGACATGTTCCAACGGATCGTCTGTTCCATCAAATGTCTCGATGTTCGGCAGCTTAAAACCACGAGGAATTGGATGTGCCAGGATTTGCGGTGTGAGAGGGAGCCTTGGCAGAGTGGTCGGCAAGCATGAATATCCCGTCGGCCGGCCGGCCGGTATTCTTCCGCGATCACCTCCCGGATTTCTTCCCGGGTGAACCTTTCGAGTTGGGGAAGCCGGGCCTCGTCCCCCCAATTATGGCCGTGCCCCCCAGTTTCGGTACCTCCATGAGCCTAGTGAGTAGAACTAGCGGCGTCCGAGAATTCTCCGGGTGCCTCTTGCTTTGGAACTTCATGCGCCCCACCGTGATTTGGCAATGATGGGTTGACCGGTGCTAGAGGAGCAGGAGGAGCTCCCAGATTCCTGAGTAGAGCAAGCATTTCAGTTTGTTGCTCCTCCATTTGTCGAACACGCCCCTCGAGGGCGGTAACAGGCGTGAAAGCAGCCTCAACGGTCAATGGCACGTCCACGAGAGAATGGGAGTGTGCTGGTTCAGTGTGTCCTTCTAGGATGGATCCTTCATTCATGTGGGTGCTTCTTTTCGCCGTTGAAGCGGAGCTTGGATGCTGCAAAGGGGGAGGTCCTGACTTCTGAAGGATGTTGAGAATCGTGTTTCCCACAGACGGCTCCAAACTGTTGCGAGCAAACTCGGCGTCCCGGTCGGACCAGAATAAACCGGACCTCCTTAGCTCCCGGGATGGTCGAGTGCGCACACAGTCAGTGAAAAGAGCGAATTGACACAAGATGTTTTTACGTGGAAAAACCCCTCAACTGGGTAAAAAACCACGGGACCGGATCTGCGCCGGTCAAAGTCCACTATCTGCTCGCCGTTAAAGGGTGTTTGGGGGATCGAGGGCGACATGCCTCTTCTCGTTACAACTTAGAGGTGAGAGAGAATTTCCTCACTTGCAACGGGAAACAGGCTGCGCCGAAGGAGTGCTAAATGCTAACTTGGTGGCTGGTGTGCTTGAGCATTGGCGGTGGTTGTCTTCTTCCCTCTTCCGCGCACTTGGGGACTTGGCTCGTAGGCAGCTTGAGGATGACCCGTGGGAGGAGTTTGACAGAGCTCTGGCCTGAGGAAGAAGAATACTGCAGAGGCAAAAGGTGAGAAATGAGGAGGCATGAGACTCCTTTTATAGCCTCCAGGAGGTGGTTATGGCGCCTCCCCCCAATAACTTGGTGGTTTAGTTGGTGGTTACTTGTAGATTTGACGGCGACGGATGATCATTAATGATCGGATGGTGGCCGACCTGCAAGTGGAGGCGACGGTTGACGGCGGCGGGAGGCGGGCGGCGATGGCGGCCGGCAGTAGTTGTTGAGTGGGAGGCCACCATAATCTCTCCTATTGTGATGGAGATCATGGAGGGTGTGGGTTAACTAGTCAAACCCATGATCTCCACAATAGGAGGGATCATGGGGGAGATGGTTAAGTGCACACTCATTCATATATAAATGGGGCTTCATCCCCATCAATACTAGTGACATACGAGGGGCTCCACCCCTATCAATTAATTAATACAATTCATTAAAATAAATTTAATATCAATTATTTTACCTTAATACATAATTATCATGCATGTTAAATCAAATTTAATAAAATTAGAGAATTGTTATAGGCGCCGCAATTTTTTGGCATTGACACCACATATAGTTAAATTTTGAGGATAAATTCATTCCTTAAAAAAACCTGATGGCGCACATGTATTGGCACCTCTCCCTGCCACTCACGCACGGCCATTCCAAATCCTAGGCGGTGGCCAAACTCTCGTTGCTGGCCACACTCGCTGCTCCGGCCGCAGCCCCTCCCCGACCCTCAAGATCCCCTCTCTAGCCGTAGCTCGAAATATGCGTGTTTGCTTTAGGATCATCGTAAGCATTCAACAACGAACTTAGAACAGCAGGAGATGTGCTAGAGAAATTCTTTCAAAGAAAATTTCTCAAGTAGCTCTCTGGCTGTCCTGAACTACTCTTTCTTGATGAGTAGGAAGACCATGGTCCAGTTGGACTACAGTGAATGTTGGTAGTTGGGCAGAGTTTGCACCCATCTGAAGAAAGTAAATGATAAGGAAGCATCTGTTGATAATAGAACAAGAATCTTGTTTACATTTGTAGAATGAAGAGGGATGAGGAGTAAAGTGACAAAGACTAATAAGCGGTTGGAATGAAGAGGGATGAGGAGTAAAGTCAGCAATACGCAATGGAGGCCGCGATTTGCGATGGACGAGAAGGTGGCTTCGACGATGGCAATGGAGAAGGGGTCGAATCTATAAAAATTTCTTTTTAATGTAATTCCATTTGCGCCGCCTTTTAAATTTTTTGCGGTGCAATTAACATATTAGGGTGTCTTTAGCATTGTGTGGTGCATTTTGGTGCTAATATTCCAAAATTGTGGTGCCTATAACAATTTTCTAATGATTAATGAGTTTAATGATAGCTCCTTAAAAATACTATAGGCATGCCTAATGACGGTCTTTCTCGTAAAGTCCGGAGACATATGTAATGATAGCCTATTATAGTAGATCTAGGAGCTTTTTTAAAAACGTTTTCTATTTTATGAATTTTCATCGTCATTTTTAATTTGAGAATATCATGTAATTACTTAAATGAATATTTTTTATATATATATTATAATATGTGTTAAATCATTTGAGTAAAATAATAAAATTATATTTGATAATTTTGAATGTTACATCAAAGCAAACTTTTTCTTATAATAATGGAAGATATATACACTAGTGTGTTTTTATATATTGTTGGATTTAAAGTAAGGAGCATGTTACTTACAATAAATTATTAATATATTTTATTTATTGAAGTCTAGATTGTATCAATAAGGGAAGTCCCAGGGTGCTTCTTTGAATGTCATTCAAAGAATATTTTATTTTTTACTGGCACTATTGAGGCCAACTCAATCCTCTTGGTATACCCGACTAAACTAGGTCGTTTTAGCTCGTGGAGCGGTCGGACATGCTCACAGTCATAAAATAAGCAGAAGCACGCGCGACAGGACGCCTCACGCGAAGCTGATTTCTTTCTATTTTCTAGTAGAGACTAGTGTTCTCGAACGCTTCTTGGCTGGCGATCTTGTGGCGAAGTGCACTGAGGCACGCCGGCGATGCCTTAAGTGGCGTTTCGCACGCAGGAGGCCTTGTGGATTGGTGTGTAGAGTCCTTTCTTCTCGGGAGCGACGTGAACTTAGACGAATTTTCTGGTGGCCCGGCTGGTGGAGGAGCGTCGTAAGAGGATTTTGGCAGAGCTCAGATCTGAGGAAGAAGAAAGTTGGGAGGACAGAAAGTTAGAAATGAAGGGGGTCCTTAGGCCTTTTTATATGCTCCAGGAGGTAGTTACGGTGGTTACGCGTCTATCCGCACACCGTAACCACCCAAGATTACTAATTGTAGACCACGCTTAATATAGTTTCAGGTGTATATGATAACCATGATTTTGATTATATGTAAGCCATGAATTAGTAAATAATACTCTCCACTAACCATGGGGGTTAGTGGGTGGTTATTTTCATAACGAATGGCAGCAATTATGAGGGGATGATCGGACGGCGGTGAAGGTCTGCTATGAGCGGGCGACCAATTTGGCGGCAATTGGCCGCCAGAGGAGGTGCCGCGACCGGCGGAAAGGCTAGCTGCGACGGGAGAGGACACAACCATGGGAGGCAGACGTAGGGAGGGGAGGTCGTGGTGAAATATTGATGTTGTTGGTAGTCTAAATCACCAAGAGGGGGGTGAATAGGTGGACTTGCTATATGATGGTCTCCTTTTAAATTTAGCAGATATAAATAAAAATAAGAACCACAATCAGAACAACCACAACACACAACACACACTATTTTATAGTGGTTCTTCAGAGTTGGGTACATCCACAGTCCCTCTGTGCCTATCTAGCAATGTGTTAGACTTAGCAATCTCCTCCAAAACTCAGCTTCAAGTGCTTAAACAACAGATTCCACAGAATCTCTCAGACCTACTTCCAGACCCTACCTCAGGCTCTACAGCCCTACCTCAGCCCTACCTCAGAGTACTTCAACTCCTACAACTCAGAGACCAAACTGGTCTCCAATCTTAGATCTTCACAAAGATCCTACCTCAGGCACATAAGCCCTACAACATGAGCAAAAGACCCTAAAAAGTGTGAATAAATATTACAACTAAATACTCTCCAGATTTGACCTTTTATATTTCAGAGTCTTCAGTTGGCTTTGTTATGGAAATAATATCTTGAAGCAGCCCCTCAAAAGATGATGTCTTCAGATAGAACAGATTCATGGCTCTTCTACTTGATCTTCTTCAGCAGCAGTAAGATGATCTAACCGGAGTCTTGAAGCTTGACTCCTCCTTGCTCTTTCAGAACTTCTTCACAGAGAGCTTACTTAGTGAAAGTTCACCGTTGTTTGTATCCATGATTCATCAGCATTTAGCAAGGTCAGAAGTTGATGTTCTATTGCCCTAACTTTTCTTTAAATACCTTTGACATTTCTAATGGTCCTTTGATTAGAAAATGTCATGGCAAAGGATGGGCAAGAGTTAGAATTATCTGACAAAACTTTCGGTGTCACCGCCAATTTTGAAATCCCACCACTATGCGTGCTCAACGGTAATAAAACCCCAACAACACGATATCGTTGAGAAAATTTTTATTTCTCAATGGTATATGCCTTGTCGCTGAATTCTGTCTATATCTGCGCCTTCACCATGACTGACTTGAAGCTTTCAATGATCACGCCGATATTGTGGAGAACTATATACCTATTTCAACGGTATTCTCCTTAGTGCTAGAAGTTGCTTCTATTATTTCTTTGGGATGATACCGTCTTGAAGCACTCCGTGTTCAAGATGATACCATCGAAAATCCTTCACGTATCTCAACTATACAGCTCCATTTGCATTAATGTAACGCCCCTGATATTTCGGTATTTATTTTTATTCCCATGGTGGTGTAATTTTGACGTCAGGATGTTACATTAACGCATGTTTGGGCTTGTGCCGTGATTAGAGTGTGGTTTTGCTCTTTGAGTTTTCTGTGTGGCTGGGTTTAGCCTGTTTGCAAGATTCCCTTGTGAGCTGGGTCTGTTTTGGTGACTCGGTGGAGACTTTTTGGGAATGCTTGTGTTTTTGCTCTGAGAGGTGTTTGCCGGAAGTTTATTTGTCGAATTTGAGTTTCGACTTCTCCGTTGGATTCGTAGCGTCGGTATTTTGCTATGGTGCAAATTTCTTGAAATTCAGAGTTGTTTTAGATGGTTAATAGTGAATGTAATGTGATATTTATTTTAAATAAATAAATTGTTATTATTATAATATATATATATATATATATATATATATATATATATATATATATGAGTAATAACCAAAAACCCTAGTGTTACTATTCATTATCTCCCCCAACCCAATGACGGCAGATTTCGCCAAACCAGGAGTTCGACGGACGGACGGAGCTTTCGGCCGGAGATTTCAGGAGATTGAGTGGTCGGTTTCGACTTTTGAGTAGAGATTTGGAAAGCACTCGACGAGGGCTTCGCGATCGTGGTAATCTTTCCCCAATTCTTCGAATTTTGTACGTTAGGGTTAGCATTTTTGACATTTCTCCTCCAAATGTTTCAGGAAATGTTGCTTAGGAGACTTTACGGCCGATCCTTAAAGCGGAGCGAGCGGGCGGCGTTTCTCCGAAGTTTCGAGGCAAGTGGATCTGTTCCCTTGCTTGCCTATTTTTCAGCCCTTATCTACCTCTTTTCTTCCTCCCTTAGAGAATAGGAGTAGCATAGGAAGCATGAAAATATCCCTCTAGGTTAGATCTTGATTTTTGGCCAAACCATAGAAACTAGGAAAAATTTGAGATAAGTAAAATTCGGCGTATATCATGTAGTAATTCGTCGAGTTTCGTTGGATTTAGGTAAGATATTTTCGTCGAGTAACGGTTTGTAGCCTAAGTAGAATTCGGCGGGTATCGGGTAGGAATTCGGCGAGTACCGCTGAATTTAGGTTAAGTCGTAATCGGCGAGTATCGCTGAATTAGTGAAGTCATATTCGGCGAGTATCGCAGGTTAGTCGAACGCAGTTCGATCAACGTCGAGTGTTGTTCGTCGTGTATCGATAGGAATCATCGAGTATCGCCGGATTTCGCAAGGCATTTTTGCTGAGTGTTGAGAGATTCGCCGAGCATCGCCGTCAAATTCGTCGAGTATGCATGAGTTTCGTCGGGTATACTCGCCGAATTTTCCTGGGGCTTAGAAATTTTTTCGCCATTTTTGTCCAATTCAATGAGCTTAATCCTTAGGATGGTTTTAGGACTGGTTTTTAGTTTCTTAAGGTTTTAAACTTGGGATTTGGGTAGGATCTGATGTTTCTTCGGCTATGAAGGTTGGTAGTGGATAAAGGACCACCAATTGGATGTCAGTTTGTGGATCGTTGCACTTGGCAGATGTTCGGTCTTTATTTTTTAGGACTGTTGGTTGGGTTTGGACAATTGGTTACCACCACAGGGCCTTTGTTTTGAGACATTTGGGCTTGGGAGCCTGGTTTGGGACAATTGGTCACCGACTCCGCCCGGTTATTTTTGCCAAGTATCAATGGTTTTCATTTTATTCGAGCTGTTTTATGCTCAGTTTGCTTCTAGATCAATCTATGCTTTTATGCTAATCCTTGCAGATATTGTCGAAGCATGACTTCGTTACGCACTTGGTGCATTTATTCAATTGATTCATTTACTTCAAATTTTTACTGTACTTATAATTATTTGGCCATCCAGTTGTGGTTTTTTGCATTTTGTACTCGGGTTTGGAAAACCCATCTCTTACTTTGCACTTTTACTTGATTATTTCCCCTTTGTCACTTGTATTTTTCTTGCTGAGGTGTTCTCTTTTTGAATGTCTCAGGTTCAGGGCAGTAACCGGTGGAGCGACTAAGTTTGGGAGCTTGCTAGTGGACTGCTTGTTGCAGAAATTTTCCTCGCCTTTGTGAGGTAGTTTCTTGGGATGTTTACTTTAGTACAAGCATGCATGCTCACCAATGAGTTCGTGTCAGGTTATTGACGTTCACTGGTGGTTTTCTATTGAAATGCTGATTACTTGCTAAGCTGCTGAGTTGCCTGTTTTCTGTGGCTGTTTGTACGTGCTCTCTGGGAAGGTTTTATGCTAGGTTGCATGTTAGATATTTTTAACTTATAAAACCTTATTATTATTATATCATACTTGTCATCTCTTTCAAAACTAAAACACTACTTTCTGGTTAGCGTAAAGACTTTTTCTATGCTTATAATGAATTTAGAGTCTTACATGCCGCGGGTTATCCTTCGTGTATGTTTATGCTCGCGTAGGATGTTAAATTAACTTAATCAAAGTATTTTTTCCGCAGCATAAAACTATATTTTTACTTATGGACTAGTTGACTCAACTGAGTCGAGGGATACGGCTAACTGTTTAACTTAAAATTGGATTTTCCTTAAATAACTCATAAATCTTTTAAAAAAGGTGTTTAGTCGTGGTCTCGCCTGAACGTCTATAGTTATCCCCTGCCGACGTGTCATCATGACCCATGTTTTCTCCTTACTCTGATATATCCTTTTATGCAGAGAAAATGCGAGTTGTGATAGTTGGTATCAGAGGGAGGTTGTTAGACAATTGGTAGAGTCTCTAGTTAGCGATAGTTGTCTAGTTTCATTTCATACACACACCGATGTGTCATCAGTACGTCTTGGCTGAAGCGTGAACACTACACTCATAACATGATAAGAAGTATACATGGTATATCATATAGTATGGGATGCATAATACATGTTTGTATATGGATCCACCAGATGTGGCAACATGTGACGATTATGTGGTATGGGGTGTATAACCATCATCACATGAGTGCCCATTAACACATTTTCTTTTTTTGTTGAATGCGATGTTATGTAGTATGTGATGCATAACATTTCATGTGTATGCCGATCATAACATGCATTAAGGCCTTGTTATAATGCATAGCACAACATGCTGGCATAACATTGCATCTGCACACGTGCCAAGCTAAAGATTTACATGATGACACATGTACGTACATGGTTTTAAGTGAAAGAATAAGAAAATTCATGCATTCATGGTTTAAGAACATGAGTTAGTAGGATGACAGTTTATCATCCTAAGTGTAGGCATGACATCATGATTGATAATCCCAGAATAACTTAGCAGCTTTAGCAAGTACTTAAGTATGTTTTGCCTGGACTATGTTGTTTGGGTGTTAGAGGTTGGGCTAAGTTTTGATTAGATGTTCGTTATTGGTTTAGATGACACCTAAGAGTGTGGCGACTAGGTTGACTCCCCAATTGGAGGGCGAGTCTTCAGGTGCGCAGAGCAAAGCAGTGATTCAAGCCTGTGGCAGAGTAACAAGACTTTGTCCAAACAGGTGGTGGAGATGCAGTCGCAGATCCAAGTGTTGTTAACAATTGTGTCAGGACAGTTGCGACGAGTGCATGACCCTACTGTGGGTCAGGCTGTCCCTATTCCTCCTGCTCCTCTAGTGCCCCCGGTGTTGTTGCCACTAGAGATGACTTTTATCTCGCACTTCTAGAGACTAAGACCCCATACTTATGATTGTAGGGCAGACTTTATGGCCTTGGATGATTGGATAATTTCCATCAAGGAGATGTTTACTTACTCGGGAATTTTAGCAGACCAGAGGGTGATGGTCACTGCATATCAACTCAAGAGACTTGCTAAGAGTTGGTGGCTAAGGGAAAAGAAGAATCTTAAGGATGGATGTTCATGTGAATCCTTCAAGGAGCTGCTGCTGAAGAAGTTTCTGCCTTCGATTGAGAGAGACCGCTTTATGAACGATTTTCTGCACCTTAAGCAAAGACAGCTCACTGTTACAGTGTACGAGGTGGAGTTCAGCAAACGAAGTCATTTTGCCCTGGACATGGTGTCTTCAGAGTCGAACCGAGTTAAGCGATTTCTGGGTGGTATTAGGAATGACATCTAGCAGCTAGCCAGTGCTTATGGATCTGAAAGCTATGCTAAAGTGGTGGAGGCTGCTCTAAAGGTTGAGGCAATTGACAATGTCAAGAATCAAGGTCAACAGATGAGAAAGGATAAGAGGAAGATCAGTGAGGGTAAGAGTTCCCAAGAATCCAGTATCGCTTCAGGGAAAAGAAGCAAAGAGATATGCAGTTTCTATGGCCAGCCAGGCCATCCATTTGAGAGATGTTACCAGAGATTAGGAACCCAGAAGAAAGAGCAAGTGCATGCGATTCAGGTGCTCCTAAAGGAGATTTATTTTATTCTGCATATAAGTGTAGGGGGCACGACGTTGTCCGTTGTTGGAATAAGGACAGGACTTACTTCCAGTGTGGGCAAAAGGGACATGTTAAGTCGAAGTGCACGCAGGCTCATCCCCAGTTGCAACCAATTCCACTCCAGGCCTTGCCGCCACCGTAGCTTTTGGACAAGTGGAAGATCAAGATGAATGTGGTGTCTTTGGAGGAAGCTCAGACATCTTCACAAGTTATTACAGGTTAGATCGTAACATGTTCCTTGTTTTCAGTTAGTAGCTGTAATTCGACTTTCGTTTCCTTAGTTGCGTATATGATTTTATATAGGAAAGTTTAAGGTCAAGAACCGCTGGGCGCGTGTTCTATTCGATTCTGGTGCTACCCACTCATTTGTGGCTAGGGATTTCATAGAGCGTAACAGTTTGACCCTTGATCTTGTTGGCGACGCGTGTAGTGTCAAGTTTACTTCGGGTGATTCTGTTGTATCGGACGAAGGCATCCAGAGTTGTCCGATTCTGTTAGGTGATTTTCTAGCAGTTGTGGATTTGAAGATGATAGACTTGGAAGATTTCGATGTGATTCTGGGCATGGACTGGTTGTCCAAGTGTGATGCAGTTATCCAGTACAAGGTTAAGCGCTTGGACTTCAAGATGGACAACAGTCAACCCAGGAACATTTATGGCTTTCCATGCCAGGTTTCTTCGATTATTTCTGAGGTACGTACTCGAAAGTTGGTAAATTCCGGTTGTTTTGCTTGTTTGGTTTCGGTGTTGGCGACCGATGTTTGTTTGCCGTGTGTGGAGGAGCTTGTTGTTGTGCGTGAATTTCTGGATGTATTTCCTGATAAACTTCCTGGTCTTCCACCCGAGAGAGACATGGAGTTCGTCATAGATCTGGAACCGGGTACTCGTCCTATTGCTAAGGCGTCGTACCACATAGTCTCGCGCGAGCTGGAGGAGTTTCATACCCAATTGGATGAGTTACTTCAGAATGGTTTTATTAGGCCGAGTTCTTCTCCGTGAGGTGCTCCTGTGCTGTTTGTAAAGAAAAAAGATGGATCGATGAGGCTTTGTATCGATTATAGAGAGCTGAATAAGGTGACTATCAAGAATAGATATCCCTTGCCAAGTATTGATGACCTGTTCAATCAGTTGTGTGGTATCTCTGTGTTTTCAAAGATCGATCTTCGTTCAGGCTACCACCAGTTGAGGATTCGTGAGGCAGATATTCCACAGACTGCTTTCCGTTCGTGGCATGAGCATTTTGAGTTTTTGGTAATGTCTTTCGGATTGACTAATGCACCCTCTGCCTTTATGGATATGATGAACAAGGTATTTAAGGATTTCCGGGATCGTTTCGTGTTGGTTTTCATAGACGATGTTCTGATATACTCCCGCAGTGTTGAAGAGCATGCCCGACACTTGCGTCTAGTTTTGTCTACCTTGAGGGAGCATAAGTTATATGTCAAGCTAAGTAAGTGCGAGTTTTGGCTTCCTCAGGTTTCGTTTCTGGGTCATGTGATTAATAAGGATGGAATTTCTGTGGACCCTGAGAAGGTAGCTGCTGTTATGAATTGGAATAGGCCTACCATTCCCAAGGAGATAATGAGCTTCCTAGGGTTGGCAGGATATTATAGAAGGATTATTGAGGGTTTTTCTATGTTGTCTGCACCATTGACTAAGCTTACGCAGAAGAACGCAGCATTTGTGTGGAGCGACAAGTACGAAGAGGCTTTTCTGGAATTGAAGAGGAGATTGTGCACTGCTCCGATCTTGGCCTTGCCTACTAAAGGAATAAAGTATGTTGTTTTCGTGGATGCATCGCATGTTGGACTTGGTTGCGTGTTGATGCAAGAAGGTAAAATGATAGTGTATGCATCGAGGAATTTAAATACTCATGAGAGGAATTACCCTGTGCATGATCTGAAATTTGCAGTGGTAATTTATGCCTTAAAGTTGTGGATACATCTTTTATATGGCGTTTTGTGCAAAATTTACACTGATCATAAGAGTTTGAAGTATGTGTTCACTCAAAAGGAGTTGAATCTGCATCAGCGGAGGTGGTTGGAGTATGTTGTAGACTATGATGTCGAGATTCAGTATCGCCCGGGAAAGCTAATGTGGTAGTCGACACCCTGAGTAGGAAGTCAGTGAAGATTTTTAATCTTTCTGTGGATTCGTTGGTGGAAGAATTCCTTCTGATGGATATATTGGTGGGGAGTAGCGACTCGCCCAGTAGTTTGTAAGTGTTAGAGCCTTCATGGATTTCACTGACGAGGCTACATCAAAGGGATGATCCTGATTTGATGCACCTTTATAATAGAACTGTGAAAGGGGAATTGCTGGACTTTTTGATTGATGACGTCGGTACTTTGAAGTACCGTGTCAGATTTTGTATCACCAATGTTGAAGATATTTGAGTTAAATTGTGTAATGAGGCGCATGGTTCTAGTATTTCCAACCACCCTGGTTCTACTAAGATGTATCGAGATATGAAGCAGATTGCCTGGTGGTATGGTATAAAGGGCGATATACATAAGTATGTGTCAGAATGTTTTACTTTCAAGCGAGTGAAGGCCGATCATGGTAGGCCTGGAGGCAAGTTGACACCCTTAGAGATTCCAAGTTGGAAGTGGAGAGCATTTCGATGGATTTTATTACTGGATTGTCGAGATCTCCTCGTGGACACGATTCATTTTGAGTTATTGTGGACAGATTGACGAAGTGTGCTCACTTCGTGCCATTTAATATCGATTACTCCATGAAGAAAATATCTGAGTTATATTTGGATGAGGTCATCAGGTTACACGGAGTTTCTGTTAGTATTGTATTAGATCGAGACTCCATGTTTACGTCTCGCTTTTGGAAGAGTTTACAGGAATGATTAGGTACCGATCTGCGATATTCCACCGCTTATCATCCACAGTCTAATGGTCAAACAAAAAGAGAATCAGATCGTTGAAGATATTATCAGATGTTATAGTTCAGACCACGAAGGAGCGTGGGACGAGCGTTTGAGACAAATGGAATTTGCTTATAACAACAATTATCAGGAAAGTCTGCAGATGGCCCCATTTGAGGCTTTATATGGGAGGCATTATAGAACTCCTTTATTTTGGGCCGAGATTGGTGAGAGACCATTGTTGGGTCCTGAAGCGTTAGAGGAAATGGATGTTTCTGTAAAGCATATTCGAGAGAAGCTTCAGATAGCTCAAGATCGATATGTGAAGAATGCCAATCGGCTTAGGATCGATTTCGAATTTGTTGTAGGGGATATGGTGTTTCTTAAAGTTTCCCCGATGACCGGAGTTAAAAGGTTTGGTAAGAACCACAAGTTGGACCTGAGGTACGTGGGAACTTTTAAAATTGATGAACAGATTGTTGTATCAGCTTATAGGCTGGTTTTGCCCACAGGTTTTCCTGGTGTGCAAGATGTTTTTCACGTAAGCCAATTGCAGAAATGTGTGTTAAACGACTGGCAAGTTCTTGATTTTGTGCCCCGGTTGGAGCATAACCTTTCATATATGAAAGTCCATGTTTGTGTTTTGGATACTCAAGATCGGGTATTGCGAAGGAAGACAATACCGATGGTTAAAGTTTTGTGGCGGAACCAGGACGTGGAAAACACGACTTGAGAGTTGTAGTCAGCTATGAGGGAGGCTCATCCTCATCTATTCTCCTGATATGTTGGTAAGTGTTTCCTCTATTTGCAGATGATTGTTTTTATTCTGATTAGGATTTGATCATATTTATGTTAAGTTTCAGGATGAAACTTTCTTTTAGGAGGGGTGGTTATAACGCCCCTGATTTTTCGATATTTATTTTTATTCCCGTGGTGGGCTAATTTTGACGTCAGGGCGTTACATTAACGCATGTTTGGGCTTGTACCATGGTTAGAGTGTGGTTTTGCTCTTTGAGTTTTCTGTGTGGCTAGGTTTAGCCTGTTTGCAAGATTCTCTTGCGAGCCAAGTCTGTTTTGGTGACTCGGTGGAGCCTTTTTGGGAATGCTTTTGTTTTGGATTCAGGAGGTGTTTGCCTGAGTTTTGTTTGTTGAATTTGAGTTTCGACTTCGTCGTTGGATTCGTAGCATCGGTATTTAGCTACGGTGTGAATTTCGTGGAATTCTGAGTTGTTTTGGATGGTTAATAGTGAATGTAATGTGATATTTATTATAAATAAATTAATTGTTATTATTATAATATATATATGCGTAATAACCAAAAACCCTAGTGTTACTATTCATTTTCTCCCCAACCCGACGGAGGCAGATTTCATGAAACCAGGAGTTCGACGGATGGACGGAGCTTTCGGCTGGAGATTTCGGGAGATTGAGTGGTCGGTTTCGATGTTTGAGTAGAGATTTAGAAAGCTCTCGGCGAGGGCTTCACAATCGTGGTAAGATTTCCCCGATTCCTCGAATTTTGTACATTAGGGTTAGCATTTTTGACCTCCTTTCCCCTCCAAACATTTCAGGAAACGTTGCTTAGGACATTTTCGACTGATCCTTGAAGCGGTGAGAGCGGGCGGCGTTTCTCCGGAGTTTCGAGGCAAGTGGATCTCTTCCCTTGCTTGCCTATTTTTCAGCCCTTATCTACCTCTTTTCTTCCTCCCTTAGAGGATAGGAGTAGCATAGGAAGCATGAAAATATCCCTCTAAGTTAGATCTTGATTTTTTGCCAAACCATAGAAACTAGGAAAAATTTGAGATAAGTAAAATTCGGCGTATATCATGTATTAATTCGTCGAGTTTCGTTGGATTTAGGTAAGATATTTTCGTCGAGTAACGGTTTGTAACCTAAGTAGAATTCGGCGGGTATCGGGTAGGAATTCGCCGAGTATCGCTGAATTTAGGTTAAGTCATAACTGGCTCTCTTCAGAACCCTACCTCAGAACCATAAAGGTTTCTACCTCAGAGCCCAGCAGTGCTCCTACAATTCGTTGGTCCTCAAACCACCTACCTCAGCCTTATCTCTATGGCCTACAACTTAGGCTTTTTAGCCCTACCACTTCTGACACAAGGCCCTAGTCTCAGAGTGCTGCAGCACTCCTATAACTCAGTACCCTTCTAGGTACCTAACTCACTGCCCTTCCAGGCACCTACAGCTCAGTGATACACATGTCACCTACCTCAGGACAAAATGCCCTATAGCTCAGATCCAGAAGGATCCTACAACAAGAAATAATTTAAATAATCTTTGGCACAAAGAAATTTCTGTGTGTCAACAACTAGAGCTGAGAATCTCTGCTCTATCTCTCCCCATAGCAGAGAAAACTTGCTGGAGGAACTCAAGAGCTTACTCTTGAACTTGTTGTAAAAGACTAAAGATCTGTTGATCTTCAGTTTTCAAACAGATAACTGAACCTGCCTCAGGCCGAAGGTTCCTCTTTCTTCAGATCTGTATTTGATCCTGCTGTGCCAGATGGAGATGGCACAGTTATCTGAACTTTTCTTTTTGGATTGCTTCAAGCTTTTTACATGCAGTAATGTCGAGGAAGATGAAGTCGGCTGCTAACTCTTTTTGTTGATGAAGCACTAAAAACATTATCTTGTGTCTTGGCCCCTCTTCTCCTTTTGTAGTTCGCTGATCAACGACTCTTAGAGATCAGTGGGCCCTACCTACAGTGTCCAGCTGCATCATGCTTTAACGCCTATCTGTCGTTCTGTAGGCCTATGACACCTTTTATCGTGTACTATGAATTTGCCACTAACAATTTGAATATTGTTGACATTTTGACTTGCTGACATCAACAACTGAGGATTTAGTCAAAATTCAAGGATCAGTAGTATATGAGTGAAGGGAATGAGCCTCACTCAACGCCAAATCACTTAGATTATAAATCTATTTCTAGGCATTGAGTGATTCAGCTTCACTCAACGCCAACTTGATTTTCTCAGCTTTCTGCTGCTTGGCATTGAGTGAGTGAGCATCACTCAACGCCAAATTACTTAGACAAAATTCTGTCTTTACTAGGCGTTGAGATCGTTGAGTGAGTCTTCACCACTTAATGCTTTTTGCCTTAACCCTTTTCTACAGTCTCTTAAGTATGTAAGGCGTTGAGTGAGCATGCCTCACTCAACACTTTATCCCTTAGCCATTTTTGCTTTTTCAGCATCTTTAAGCGTTGATAGTGTTGAGTGAGCATGCCTGACTCAATGTGTTTTACTTTAACAATTTCTGCATTATGGCGTTGAGAGTGTTGAGTTGCCACGCCTCACTCAACGCTTTCTGCCTTAGCCAAATTTCTGTATTCTATAAAAGTACTGGCTTTGATTGATTGTGTGTTACTTGACACTTAAGAGGCTATGGAGTAGAGTGAATGATCTTCACTCAATGCCTGTGGACTTAACCACATTTCTGCCTCTTAAACCATAGGTGTTGACTGTCCCAGCCAGCCTTACACAGCCCTGAACTGAGTTCGACGAATGCAGAACAGAGTTTGATGAACAATGAGCTCAGCTCGACGAACTCTGAGCTCAGTTCAACGAATTTAGACTTTGCCAAATTTCTCAAAATTTGAACTTAGTTCGACGAATAATTTGCTTAGCTCGACGAACTCTGAACTTAGTTCGATGAAATTGGACTCAGTCAATTTTCTCAAACCAAATCTTAGGTAAGAGTTTTCATGACTTAGCCACATAGGCTATCTGTCCCATCACTGTCATCTACTGATATATGTATATCATTGACAAGATTTACTTCCTCAAATCTAGGACATTATGGGCAATGGACCCAACAAATATAACAAATACAATCTCCTGGGAAGCCTCTGAACACCTGCTGCGACTAGCCTCCTGACCGCTACTGTGGATAACCATCAGACCCCTGCTGTGGCTAACCTCCAGACCACTGCTGCGGCTAACCTCCAGACCGCTATTGTGGCTAACGACAAGACCACTGCTGCGACAAACCTCCAGACCGCTGCTGCGGCTAATCACTAGATCGCAGCTATACCTAACCTCCAGACCGCTGCTGCGGCTAACCACTAGATTGCCACTGCGGATAGACACTAGAACGCAGTGTAGATAGCCATTAGGTCGCCACTACGGATAGCCACCAGATAGCAATGCGGATAGCCACCAGGCCGCAACTCCGGATAACCACCAGACCGCAGTATAGATAGCCACCAGGCCGCCACTGCAGATAGCCACCAAATCGCACTGCGGGTAGCGACCAGGACACTATTATGGACTCTAACCAAACCGTTAGGATATCTACCAAACAGACCGCTGATCCAAACCACCAGAGCGCTGAATAACAAGACCGATACTACTAGAAAGGCTAACTGTCTGGTCTCAAGTTTCAACACTCCCCCTCAAGCTGGAGCATATATGTCAACCATGCCCAGATTGCTACAAACTTCAGAGAACGAGGTAACTGACTTTATGAAGAAATCAGCTAACTCTTTATGAAAGGTAACAAACGGTGTACAGATTTGATTCTTCAATATCTCTCCTCTAATAAAATGGCAATCCACTTAAATATGCTTCGTTCTCTCATGAAAGACTGGGTTTCTTGAAATGTATATAGCCGCCTTATTGTCACAGAGGATTGGTAAGGGATGATCATAAACCTTTCCCAGATCCAGCAAGAGTGTATGTAGCCTCTTCAGCTCGCAAGCAGTCAGAGCCATGCTTCTATATTCAACTTCTGCACTTGACTTGACAACTACAACCCGTTTCTTGCTCTTCCAACTGACTAGATTACCTCTAATAAAGGTACAAAAACCAGATGTAAACTTCTTATCTTCCTTATCATCTGCATAGCTAGCATCAAAATAAGCCTTAACCTTCAAATGTCCCCTACTCTAAAACAAGTGCCCTTTTCCTGGTGCACCTTTTACATACTCTAGGATCTTTAGAGCTGACTGCAGATGACACTCTCTGGGGCCATACATAAATTGGCTCACTCTCCCTATTACATAACAAATATCTGGTCTTGTGAATGTCAGATAAATGAGTTTAACGACAAAACATTTGTATCTGTTGACATCTTCAAGAAGAGGAGAAGTCTCACTCCAGCATTTGTCATCTCCAACTGCCATAGGAGACCGAGCAGGTTTATCCCCAAGAAGACATGTCTTTTTCAATAGATCTAAGACATACTTCCGCTATGAAAGAATAATAGAATCAGGTTTATGAGATATCACAATCCCCATAAAGTATTTAGGAGACCCCATATCCTTGGTAACAAAATGTTGAAGAAGATGCTTCTTTGTCATGTTAATACCTTTTCTATCATCCTTTATAAGAAGAATGTCTTCCACATAGACTGCAAGAACAACAAGGTCAACCAAGGTTTTGAGAATAAATAAAGAGTGATCTGCAGCACTCCGAACAAATTCAATAACAGAAATAACTTCGTTGAATTTGTTAAACCAGGCCCTCGGGCTTTGCTTAATACCATAGATAACCTTCCTCAATTTACACACCTGAGACTCCCATGAGCAACATACCCAAAAGGTTGCTTCATAAAACTGTCTCATGCAAATCACCATAAAGAAAAGTATTCTTTACATCCAACTAAGACATCTCCCAACCCTTATTTACTGCCATAGAGAAAAGAAGACTAATTATAGTAATTTGGGCAATAGTAGAGAATGTGTCAAAAAAATCCACATCATAGGTTTGCGTAAACTCATTGGCTACAAGCCGAGCTTTGTATCTATCAATAGTACAATAAGGGAGAAATTTGATGACAAATACCCAACGACAGCCAACCACATCAGCTCTTGGAGGGGTAGGAACAAGAGTCCAAGTTCCTCGTTCAGTAAGAGTTTTCATCTCTTCATCCATAACAGCTTTCCAATGAGGAATAATCAGAGCATCACTATAGGTGGCAGGAAGAACATTCGCTGATAGAGCAAGAGCAAAGCTCTTACACATAGGAGACAACTGCGCATAAGAGACCACATTTCGAAGAGGATGTTATGTGCATGAATGAACACCTTTTTGAAGAGCAATCAGAAGATCAAAGTTTGTCATGTATACTGTATCAGTTCCATCCAAAGGAGAGACTACTGGCCCAAGAGCAGTTGGTAGTAGCTCAGTAGAATAATCAGAGATAGTAGGAGAATCAGAAATAAAAGGAGAAGAAGTAAGTGCAGGAACTGGAAGAGGTGCCGACACAAGACTATAAGAAGCAGAATCATTAGAAGAAGGGAGAAGAGAGGGAGGAGAAAAGAACCGAGCATCCTCAAAGAAATTGACATCTTCAGAAACATACTGTCTCTAGAGAACAGGATCATAACATCTATATCCTTTCTGTGTCGAGCAATAACCTAGAAAGATGCACTTAATAGAACGAGGAGAGAGTTTATCACATCCAGAAGGAGTATGGACAGACGCTGTGCATCCAAAGACACGAGGAGGTAAAGGAAATGGAGATGCAATATGATACAAGATAGAAAAAGGTGTCTTGTCATTGAGAACCGAAGATGGAACTCGATTAATGAGAAAACATTAGAGAAGAACAGCATGACCCCAATAAGACTTGGGAACATGCATATGAGTAAGAAGACTACGAGCCACATCCAGAATATGGCGATTCTTACGTTCAGCAATGTCATTCTGTTGAGATGTGTAAGGGCAAGTAGTTTGATGGACAATGCCATGATGCAGACAAAATGATGTGAATTGATGACTAACATACTCCTTAGCATTATCAGTGCGAAAAATTTGAATAGGGGTATCAAACTATGTATGAATTTCATTATAAAATGCAGTAAAAAATAGAAAAGATTTTTGAGCATTCGTGTAACAAATATAACCATGTACACCGAGATAAATCATCAATAAAGGTAACAAAATATAAACTACCCCTACCAACAGTCTGAAGGGGAGCAAGAACTCAGACATGTCAATGAACAAGTTCAAAAGGATGAGAAGAACAACGTCCATGTTTAGCAGGAAAATTAGACCAGTGATGGTTGCCAAATTGACAAGCCTCGCAATTAATACAAGATTCTCCTCGAGGTAAATCAGGCATAAGCTGATTGTTGGGTCCACTGATCCCAATGGCCCTGATTTGATGATATCAAACATGCCAATGATATAGACATAGTTGTATTTAATGTATGGTTAATTTCATGCATACAGGTTAGTTTTTGTCACAATGATTGGACAGCTAGTTCTAGAGACAATGACAGGTCGACTCAAGGTGGAGATGGAAACTCAGAAAATTACCTAAGTCCAAAAGTATTGAGTAAGGCAAGCTTACTCAATGCCATCTAACTAATAGCATTGAGAGAAGGCAGGCAGGAAAATTACCTAAGTCCAAAAGTGTTGAGTGAGGCAAGCTCACACAATGCCATTCAACAAAAAATACTGAGACAGTTGAGACCGCTGAGAAGAAAGTGCTGAGACAGCCAGAAAGGTTGACTGAGGCAAAAAGCATTGAGATAGTTGAGACCGCTGAGAACAAAGCACTGAGACAGCTAAAAAAGTTGACTAAGGCAAAAAAGCGCTGAGACAGCTAAGACCGCTGAGAAGAAAGAGTTGAGATCGATGTGACAAAGCCTGAGAAAATTGAGTATGTCCAGAAGCATTGAGTGAAGCTTCATCACTCAACGCCATGCTGTGTCTCTCAATGCCAAACTTCAACAAGAAGGCAAGATTGCAGAAAATCGAGTAAGTCTAGAAGCGTTGAGTGAAGCTTCATCACTCAACGCTATGCTGAGTCTGTCAACGCCATCAGGCAGAAAGCTGAAGAATATGACTAAGGTAAAAAGCGTTAAATGAGGAATTTACACTCAACGCTCTCAACATCATCATGCAAAGCTGAAGAAATTTCTAAGTCCAGTATCGCTGAGTCTACCATTCATCGAAGTGAGCTTAGCTTTCGTCAAACGGAGTTCAGAGTTCATCGATCACAAAATTTACTTATAAGAAGGACTCAGCTATCAGAATCGTCGAATAGAGTTCAGATTTCGTTGAACAGAGTTCAGAGAATTCGTCGAACTCAGCCTTCACCTGAATAAAGAACTAGGCTGAGTGAATTCATTGATCTCAGCATCACTGGTTCGTTAAGCGAAGCTCAGGTTTCGTCGAGCTGAGCTCGAATTTCGTCGTCCTCAGCCTTCACCTGAATATCATATGTTGTGCTGGTATTGATTGTTATGCGGTATTTTGAATCGATTAGTTGCCTAAGTTTTTGGAATTGGACCTATTCATCCCCCCCTCTAGGTGATTAATTGTTCTTGAAATCAAAACTTTCAAGTGGTATTAGAGGGAGGTTGCTCAAGATAGACTTAACAGTCTGAGTTATCTCCAGGGGCAGCTATCAGAAGGCCAAGACGGGTTTAGGTGAGAATCATAAAGAACTTGGATCCATGAAACTTCTTCTTTACAGGAAGGAGACCTTTGGCATCTGGAAGGAAAGGGTCAGACTATTCATGGAGGCATCTAATCCTAGGATATACATCATAGTACAGGAAGGGCCCTTCATCCCAATGAAGACATCAGTTCTTGATGCAAATCTGAAGACTCCAAAGCTATATTCTGAGATGATTAAAGATAAAATCATCTTAGCTATAATGGATAAGAGGGCATAAAACATTATTGTTAGTATCATAGATGACTCAACCTTCCAAAACCTAGTCCACTGCAAGACAGCCAAGGAGATGTGGGACACACTAGTTGTCTACATGGAGGGGTCTGAAGAAGTGAGGGAGGACATAAAGTCAATACTTAATCAGGTGTATGAAAGCTTCAGGCAGGACAAGTCAGATGGTATTGTTGAGTGTTATAAGATGTTTTTCAGAATTGTGAATGAGCTGAGGACATATGACAGAGTATTCAGCACTTATGAATTGAATGATAAGTTCCTCAGGTCTTTAACTAAAGACTGGGACATAAAAATCTGTGCCATCAGAGAAGTGGCCAGACTTGTAGACTGTTGAAGTATTAGACCGGGCGGCCTTGCGGTCTTGTTTGGCAGTTTGTTGACCGAGCGGTCTGGCGGACTCACTCAAAAGCCTGGAGACCGGGCGGTCTATCGGTCTCCCATTGCGGCTTGTTCTTATCCTGCTGGAGTTGCCGAGCGGTTAACCCATCTGTCTGACCGCGCGGCCTATGCGGTCTCCTTTATTTCTAGCCGCTCAGCACTGTACATGTTTAGTCCCACATTATTTGTTTGTACTCTCTCATATCTCCTCCATTCTATAAAAGGGAGGTCATACCTTTGTAAATGATATCTTTTTTGGATAATAAAATTTCAATTATTCAAAATTCTATCCGTTTGTTGTTGCATGTTCGCTACTTTTTACATGGTATCAGAGCACACGGTCTTTTCCTCCTGATTGTGTGCGCTCTATGATTCTCGCGGCTTGTTTCTCCTTGCTTCTCTTCTCTAGCTGCTCTTCGCCGCCGCGACCTATTTAGTTGTCGCCGCGACCTGTTTCCTTCTAGCCTCTCCTTCTTCCTAGTCGTTGCAGCCTTCTTCTGTTCGCCCGACTTGCGACTTGTTGTTGTTGCCGCTGCTTCTTGCTTCCTCTTCTCTTCTGTTCGCTCGGACATTTCAGTACGCGCGACCTCTTCCCTGCTGTGCCTTGGTCTGCTTCCTGGCCACTAGTGTTCGCGCGGCTTCTTCCCTTTAAACCGCTGCGGTTTCGCGCGGGTTCCTCTCCTTTTTCCTCTCCCCGCGTCTTCTCTTCTTATCGCGCGGTTTCTTGCTTTTTTCTATGACTACTTCCGGTCTCTCCACCCCCGCAGATCCTCCTCCTCCTACTCCTTCGGGCAACCTTGGCACGCTTTCTAAGCTTGTTGGCTCCAACTATCCCGATTGGAGCGTTTCTTTCACCTTTCTTCTTCGCTCTCAGCGCAAGCGTCATCACCTCACCGATGAACCTCCTCCTCGTAACTCTCCTGAATTTGATGACTGGGATGCGAGTGATGCCCTTGTCCGCACTTGGCTGGCCAACAACCTCTCTGATGAGTGCCTTCCCGTCATTCGCCATGATGAGACGGTTAAGGCCGCCTGGCTTCACCTAGCTGCTCCCTATTCGAAGGGGGGACAGACGTCCGGCATTTATACTCTCTATGCGGACCTCTTCGCCCGCCCTTCCATGTCTCCTACTGCGGCTTATCACTAGGTTCAAGCTCTTGGCGCAGAGATCCTCCAGAATCGCCCCTTCTCCGCGGACTTGGCCGAACAACACAAACACTTCCAGGAACTCCTGGTTGTTTGTTATCTTCTCCGTCTTCCCGATTCCTATGATATGATCCGCCAGCAGATCCTGGGTGAGGCGGAATCTCCTACTTTGGATGCCACCGTGGCTCGCATTGCTTGCTGTTACTTCGCAGCTCCAGCGGCCTCTGTTGGCCTCCCCCCTTCCCAGGACTCCTTTACTCACCAAGCTCAGAAGGGGGGGCCTAGTGGCCGCGGCCACTCCAGCGGACGGGGTTCGTCTAGGTTCCTCTGCTCTCACTGTGGTCGTACCGGCCATTCTGTTGACCGCTTCTGGCAGAAACATCCTCATCTTCGCCCTTCCGGTGATGCTCCTTCTTCAGCCTCCGCCTCCTCTCGGCCTTCTGCCTCTGTGACCACGACTTCAGGTAGTGCCCACGTCGTTACCCAAGGTAAATGACTGATTGACTCCGGTGCTACAAATTATATGACTGGCAACCCTCATTGCTTCTCCCGTCTTGAGACACATGACCGCTTGCCCCCGGTTCGTGTGGCGGATGGTTCACTGTCCCCGATTCATGGGACGGGCATGGTTCAACTCACCCCATCTCTTTACTTGGAGGACACTCTCTATGTCCCGAAGTTCCCGTGCAATTTATTATCTGTTACTACTTTATGCCGACAACTTCAGTGCTCCGTCTTATTCACTCCAACTGCTTGTTCTTTTCAGGACCCGAGGACAAAGCGGACGATTGCTACTGGGACTGAGAGCTGCAGACTCTATTTCCTCGACAATGTTTCCGCTCTGTCCGCCTCCTCCTCCTCCTCTACAGATCTGCTTCAATGGCATCTTCGCCTTGGACATCCTCCTTCTCGGATTCTTCGACAGCTTCTGCCCCACTTACCTCCAACCAGTTCTCCGCTCAACTGTGATGCATGTCAGCTTGACAAACATCATCGCTCCTCCTTCCCTCCGAAGCAAGGCCATGGCTCCTCTCACCCATTTGATCTCATTTATTCTGATGTCTGGGGTCCTGCTCCTACCCTCACCGTTGGTCGGGGTAGTTCCTACTTTGTAACTCTTATAGATGATTTTTCTCGATGTACCTGGGTGTATCAATTAAAAGATCACTCTGAACTCTTTTCTATTTGACAATCATTTTATTTTATGATTAAGAATCAGTTTGACATTTCTATTAAAGTTTTACGCTCTGATAATGCTAAGGAATATCTTAGTCATGAGTTCTCCTCTTTCTTTCAACAATATGGTCTTCTTCATCAAGCTACTTGTGTTTACACCTCCCAGCAGAATGGGGTGGCGGAGCGTAAAAACCGTCACCTCCTTGATGTTGCTCGCACTCTCATGACGCAGATGCAAGTACCTCGCTCCTACTAGGGCTACGCTGTGCTCCTCGCCTGCTATCTCATCAATCGTCTTCCCTCCACGGTTCTCCACGGCCAGACCCCCTTCTCCATTCTCTACCCCCGCAAGGAACCTTTTCCTCTCCCTCTCCGTGTCTTTGGCTGTACGGCTTTTGTTCACGCTCCCTCTGCTACCCGCGACAAGCTTTCCCCCCGTTCCACCAAGTGTGTCTTTTTGGGGTACTCTGCCACTCAAAAAGGCTATTGCTGTTTTGACCCCCTTCTACGCAAGCAATTTATCTCCGCGGACGTGAAATTTTTCGAGAATGCTTCCTACTTCTCTCCTACCTCCTCTCTTCCTCCTGATGTCTCTGCTTCTCCATCTCCTCCCTCCGTTCCCTCCACGCCTCTCGACATCTCCACCTTTCCCTCCTCTCCTCCACCATCTCCTTCCCTGTCCGTCTCCCCACCCACCCCTCCTCCCTCTTCTCTGGCGCCATCTCTCTCTAGTCCCGGGCTAGCCTTCTCCACCACGGACGCTCCGGTCACTGACGCACCCGTCGACCTGGATCTTCCCATTGCTCTTCGCAAAGGGGTGCGGGCGTGTACTCAACACCCACTTGCGGCAGTTGTTTCCTATGATCGGCTTTCTCCTTCTCGCAGGTGTTTTGCCTTGGCTATCTCCGCTACTTCTACTCCCCGCACCTACCAGGAGGCTCTTGCTATCCCTCATTGGAAATCTGCCATGGATGAAGAGATGGCTACTCTTACTGAAAGGGGTACTTGGACCCTTGTTCCTCCTCCCGTGGGCACTGATGTGGTTGGCTGTCGCTGGGTCTTTATTGTAAAATTTCGCCCCGACGGCACTGTGGATCGCTACAAGGCCTGGCTAGTGGCCAAAGGATTCAATCAGACTTACAACGTTGATAACTTTGACACTTTTTCTCCGGTTGCTCGCCTCAGCACCATCCGGGTTCTTCTCTTTGTGGCTGTTAATCGGGATTGGGCTATTTCCCAGCTTGATGTCAAGAATGTCTTTCTCTATGATGATCTTCAGGAGGACATCTACATGGAGCAACCTCCTGGGTATGTTGCTCAGGGGGAGACACGCGTATGCCATTTGAAGAAGGCCATTTATGGCCTAAAGCAGAGCCCTCGGGCGTGGTTCGACAAGTTCAGTATTATTGTGGCTACCATCGGCTTTACAAGGAGTTCGGCTGATCACTCCTTATTCATTCGCAAAACGGCCTCGGGACTGGTGGTTTTGGCAGTATATGTGGATGATATTCTTCTTACAGGCGATGACCAAGATGGGGTGGACTTGACGAAGAAACACCTCCGTCAACACTTGGTCACGAAGGATATGGGCTCCCCGAAATACTTTTTCGGGATAGAAATATCTCGGAAACTTGACTCGTTGGTTCTCTCCCAACGGAAGTATGTCCTTGATCTTCTACAAGAAGCAGGATTGACAGGTGCCAAACCGGCCCGGTTTCCCATGGCTATTGGAGAAGACAAAACGTGGACGGATGACTCGCCTCTTCTATCTGATGTCAGAAGGTACAGACGTTTGGTAGACAAACTCATCTATCTCACAGTGACTAGACCCGACATCTCCTATGCTGTAGGCAAGGTCAGTCAATTTATGCAAGCTCCCAGGGAGTGCCATCTTCAGTCTTCCTTGAAGATTTTAGAGTATGTCAAAGCAGCACTAGGAAAAGGGCTAATCTTTCAGAAGAATGGTCATCTGAGCGTTGAGGCCTACTCAGATTCAAGTTATGCGGATGATAAAGGCGATCGTAAGTCCACATCAGGTTTTTGTACTTTTGTTGGAGGAAATCTTGTGAGTTGGAAGAGCAAGAAATAGTTTGTTGTCTCCAGATCCAGTGCAGAAGCCGTATACCGGAGTATGGCGTCAACCATGTGTGAGTTAAAGTGGTTGCGGGCTCTCATGCTTGACCTAGGAGAGGTCTATGACTATCCTCTTCCTATGTTCTGTGACAATAGGGCCGCTATATACATATCCAGAAATCCAGTCTTCCATGAGAGAACAAAGTATATAGAGGTTGACTGCCACTTCATTCGGGAAGAGATTTTGAAGAAACAGATTTGTACTCCGTTTGTCACCTCTGACAAGGAATTGACAGATATCTTCACAAAGCCGGTCTCTACTTCCTTCTTCCACATTTGTGACAAGCTGGGCATGATTGATATCTATGCTCCAGCTTGAGGGGGATTATTGAAGTATTAGACCGGGCGGCCTTGCGGTCTTGTCTGGCGGTTTGTTGACCGAGCGGTCTGGCGGTCTCACTCAGAAGCCTGGAGACCTAGAGGTCTATCGGTCTCCCATTGCAGCTTGTTCTTATCCTGCTTGAGTTGCCGAGCGGTTAACCCATCTGTCTAACCGCGCGGCCTGTGCGGTCTCCTTTATTTCTAGCCGCTCAGCACTGTACATATCTAGTCCCACATTGTTTGTTTGTACTCTCTCATATCTCCTCCATTCTATAAAAGGGAGGTCATACCTTTGTAAATGATATCTTTTTTGGATAATAAAATTTCAATTATTCAAAATTCTATCCGTTTGTTGTTGCATGTTCGCTACTTTTTACATAGACACTCTACCATCAACCCTGTTTGGAAAGCTGTTGTCATATGAAATGCAGCTGACTGCTAGAAAGGAGGAGGAGAAAATAAGCAAGCCTACAGTTAAAGACAAGTCAGTGGCATTCAAATCTGAAGCCACAAGGAAGAGCAGGAGAAAGATTCCTTCTCCGCTAAGGAGAGTTACTGATTCTAAATCAGAAAGCTCAGATACCAGCACATCATACTGCCACATTTCTAATGATGACTTTGCTGTTTTTCTAGGAAATTTCAAAAATTTATGAAGAATAAGCATTGGAGGAGCAAGCCATCCTCTTCTTCTCATCCCATGAAAGATTACTATGAGGGCAAGAAGAAATCCTCTAAAGAAGACAAGTATGACTCTAATACTAGTAAACAGACTTCTTCTAAAGTTATGTGTTATTGTTATAGCAAGCCAGTGCATGTAATATCTAACTACACTGTCAAAAGAAAGGATGTTGGTGGAAAGAAGGAACATTAGCAGAAGGGCAAGAAGGAGAAGTCCTTTATTGCCAAGAAGTAAGAGAGTTGGACTGACTCCTCATCATCAGAGTCAGAAGAGGAAGGTGAAGCGGAAGCCCTCATTGGGCTATTTACTGCTGAAGAAGAATCTGTAGAAGCAGACTTCTTAGATATGCTGTATTCATTCACTTGAGAAGTTGTTGATGCTGCCAGATCTGAAGAAGGAGAAGAAGTCAGCCATTGCCTTGGGCTGATGTCTTTGACTAAGCAAGGTCCAAGCTAGGAGCAGCTTGGCCCTAGTAAGGTACATTCTACACTTTCAGTGTCAGATTATGTAACTAGTCCAGAATCAGAAGTATTTGCATCAAAAGATGAAGATGGTTCTGAATCTGAAGGAGATGTCAATCAACTGATTGATGATTATGGTGAACTCCTGCAAGCACTGAAGAGAATCAGGCTCCTAGCCAAAAAACAGGCTGAGGAGATTGCCTCTCTAAAGATGGCTGTTTCAGACTCAGCAAACATGCTGAACCTGAAGATACAAGAAGTCAGCAAGCTAAAAAACATCACTGTTATTTTGATGGACACAATCATCTTTAAAAACAACCGTATTAGGAATCTTGAAGGTAAACTCCAAAAGGAGAAGGAGCTAGTGGCTTAAGTTCTCAAAGCCATGTTCAATATTGCCTTTGATTGATTCCTTATCCTCCCAAAAGAGTAAGAAGGGGTTAGGATTCAAAGGGAGAACTAGAGCTGCCTATTCCAAAAGGAAGGGCAATGCTCCAGTGCAGCCACTAGCCTCCAAGCCTTCATTTACTTTCAGGAAAGTGGAGCTTCCATCTGACAGGTATGACCATGACAGCATTCATGGTCACTGGGAGTATGGTGTTAGGAATGTAAAGGGTGCTAGTTCCTACAAGGCAGCCCATGAAGAAATTCAAATGGCCCATCCTGAACCATTTGTGTTTGGTGTACTGGCCCCAACACTCAAAAATAAGGCAGCAGCCCATTCTCAAAGTCTGCCAGTCCACAATCAGACTAAAGGAAAGTTTGTTAGCACAACAGACTTGGGTATATATGAAGCTATCAGGAGCTTGCACTCTGAAAAGAAGGCAGCTGCTGATAGGGTCCAAGATATCCCTAATACCTCTGCTGCCAGACAAAACCCAAATCAGGGTGTGGCCGGAAGACTTAAGAAAAAGGCTAATGTACCCACTGGAATGAGAGCTGCAGACTACTATGTAGTGAAGCCAGCCCTCAAAAGAAGGAACAACATTTATGAGTGTTGATGATGTAGCAAAGTGGGCCACTATGTTATTGATTTCTGGCACAATAAGAGTGTCTAGAGAGATAATGCCAGCTTACTTGTAGGAAGAGTTGCAGGTAGGCATGTTCAATTTCAGTCTAACCTACACCTAGGACCCAATAAGAATTGGGGTCCTAAGGAAAGATGATCTATTTTTGCAGGTGAGTCCAAGTGGCCATACCCCTATATGGTACTTGGACAGTGGTTGTTCCAGGCACATGACGGGAATAAGGAGCACGCTGAAAGTACACTCCAGTTGTAAATGGACCCAAAGTCATCTTTGGTGGTTCAGAAAGAGGAGTAACCAAAGGATTTGGTAAGATATCTAATGGCATAATCACTATCACACAAGTAGCTTATGTGAAAGGTTTGCAACATAACCTGATAATCATAAGCCAACTTAGTGATCTTGGCTATGACATTTGTTTCCTCAAGGATGAGTGCCAAATTAGTAGGTCAAGTGACCAAGGGGTCATCTTGACAGGCACTAGGAGAGGAAATGTGTATTGTCTCAATTTTGTTTGTGAGAGTAAGGATTATCCTATATGCCTAGTTGCAGATGAGAAAGCTTCACATTGTATCCAATGACACAAGAGGATATCTCATCTGAATTATAAGACCCTAGGAAAACTCTTTAGTGAAGAGTTAGTGAGAAATGGTCCTAAGGTGAAGTGTATTAAGGAGGGTATCTGCTCAGCATGCCAAAAGGGCAGGCAGACCAGGACCTCATTTCATAGCCTTGATACCAAAGACTCAGTGAGGTATTTATACCTCCTGCATATGGATCTTTTTGGTCCTATGCCAATTCATAGTCTAGGTAGGAAAGTCTACACCCTTGTGGTTCTTGATGACTTTTCCAGATTTGCCTGGGTGTTCTTTCTAAGGAAGAAATCTGAAACCCTTTGTTGAAGACAAAAATTGACCTCTGTGGAGTTCGGGGTCCCAAAAGAGGGGTGACCGCGCACCTACTACCCTCAAGCGAATGATCTAGGCATGAGATTAGGAACACAAGGGACAGATCCAAGGTCTCAGCGTGGAGGTCCCACCGTATACCCGGAAGACTAACAAACTCTTCCCCTCCTAAGCCAAAGACTGAGCTAAGACACCTTCGGAGGTCAATCATAGCCGACCGGAACATCTAAGGAGCATCTCAAGACCAAGTCTCTCCTATCCAGATGTGTCTGCTTGGGTCTATGCAAAATGCTACTCACCTGCTCTACCGATGGCGTAACCCTGCCTAACAGCTCTACCTTACGCAGCCCCAATTGGGCTGCCAACAACGTAACTTTGTTGTTCTAAAAGGCTATCAAACCATTGGGGGCTTCCTGGTAACTTTATCTCGAGGTCCCCATAGGGCGAGCGGCTCACGAGAATACCGCTCGCCTAAGACAAAAAGATAAACAACATACATACGGCAGCACATGCATTTTAATTTACAGGAATATAAATTTCATACTTCGGCAAGCAAGACGACAACATAAGCAAATTAGGCCTTCTAAGGCTGACACAAACTTGGGCTTAAGCCCGCCATTTCCCGCTTGATACTACAACACCTGAATGCAGACGCCCCGACAAGCGGCGTCAAGCTAAACATCAGTCGACTAAAAGCGACCTAATAATATTTCACCCACCCCTTTTTCGGGGGTATGATGCGTATTCCCTGCAAATAGATAATATACAACTTCCCTGGAGACTTCTCTGGGAACCCCAGAACATCACCAATTAGTCTTACACGTTCAGATGGGCTTCACACAACATGCCTAAATCCGTACTCACGCTTTCAGATACTAAATACAATTAATTATGGGGATGTACACATCGACCCGTCGGAGAACACCCTTCCCCCACCCATTAGTGGAGAGCGGCTTCCATGCAAATATGTTAATTGAGGGATTCACCTGCCCAAGAAGCAACTTAGTTACCCTTGACGTGTGTTTTGACGACGGTGTGGGGAGAGGAGCTCCGAGCCGACCTTGCTCCAGGTGACTGCGGCGGTGAAGGAGAGCTAGGGCTCGGGCAGCCTCTGCTCCAGACGACTGTTGCGGTGAAGGAGAGCTAAGGCTCGGCCAGCCTCTTCTCCAGACGATTGTAGTAGTGAAGGAGAGCTAGAGCTCGACCAGCCTCTGCTCCAAACAGCTGCGGCGGTGAAGGAGAGCAAGGGCTCGGCCAGCCTTGCTCCAGGCAGCTGTTGCGGTGAAGGAGAGCTAGGGCTCAGCCAGCCTCTGCTCCAGACGGCTGCGGCTGTGAAGGAGAGCTATGGCTCAGCTAGCCTTCTCCAGGAGGCTTCTGCGTTGAAGAAGAGCTAGGGCTCGGCCAGCCTCTGCTCCAAACGGCTGTGGTGGTGAAGGAGAGATAGGGCTCGACCAGCCTCTACTCCAGATGGCTGCGGCGGTGAAGGAGAGCTGGGGCTCGACCAGCCTTGCTCCAGGCGGATCTTGCTCTAGGAGGCACCGGTGGCTGATCTTGCTCTAGCGGGTGCCGGGAGAGGAGCTCCCTACCGACCTTGCTCCAGGTGGCGGGAGAGGAAGAGAGCTGGGGAGAGGGGGGTTCGGGCTGCCTCTACTGGCCAGTGACGGGAGAGGAAAAGAGCAAAAGGGCCTCTCCTTGCTGCGGCATCGAGAGAGAGGGAGAGAGAGAGAGAGAGAGAGATCCAGAGAGTGGTATCTGGATCGAGTTTTCTTTTTGCCTTCTGCCTTCGCCCCGTCAAAAAGAGAAGAAAAAACGGGGCTCCATGGTGACCCGGCTATTAGGTTTAGGGTTTAAATAACACTTTATATATTTCTATAAATATATGTATATCAAATATTTATAAAAAGCATCCATCGGGGCTAGAGGGCCTCTCCTTGTTGCAGGTCCTTAATCATATCAAATACTCAATACATAAAAATTTATATATTTATGTTTAAATATATAAAAAGCATCCATCGACCGTGACTGCACCAAATCACCGCTCATAGCACGCCCTGAGCCTGCTACCTGGGGAGCATCCCACTCGGCTGGATACGGGGTTGTACACAATCCCCGCTCTTTTCGAGCGAGTTCCACGCTCGGAAAGAAAAATTTGAGAAAATTCCTCACTTGGAGATAAAGGGAGCGAAACAGAACGTGCGAAAGACAAAACATAACATGGTATAATGTGTTATTTAGGTTTCTTATCTGAAACATCATTACCACCTGCAATTGAAGTCAATATGGCTGATTTTGAAAGATATAATTTTAGACATTTAGCAGAAGGTGGAATCTTTGTACTAAAAGTTCCAAATGCAATAGGCATAGTTTTAATGAGTAGAAATGATAAACGCTTATCTCAATTTGAACGCAGACATCATATGACTTAATGGATATTATATGATAGCAGTATAGCTTTCAAATCATCAGATAGTTCAGCACCGAAATTCATATTTAATTGAAGATTACTAAAACATGCAAGTTTGAAACTAATAGTGGCACAGACTCTTTCTTTATACGATTCTCTGATCCATGGGTAAATTCTCATAGAGCATGTTTGAAATATAATCCAAATAGTTCATATGTTTCTGAATTTATAAATGTATATGAAAATATGAATGTTTCTTACAATGATTACATATCTAAAGCATTATCAGCATCTACAAATGATATGAGGATTTTTCATAGTGATTGTTACAGTAGATCAATACAACCTAAAGGAGTTTCAGGTGTGAGAAATAAAATAAAAACAATATTAAAAGATGCTTCTATGGTTAGAGCTGCTTTGCTATGCACTTCTCGAATATCATTACTACAGGTTAATAATAAGAATACAATAGTGAGAGTGAATCGGTGTACAGGAATTTCTGTCGATACTGAACGCTTTATGATAAAATCAAACTAACTTATCATTGAATGTCACTGTTAATGTCAAAACATGTTTTGAAATTCAAGAAGCTAAATCTAACAGAAGTAGAACACTTCATAAGCATCATTTCTTTGTTACTTCAAAAACACTTTATGTTATAGCCAAATCTCAACTTGAAGAAACTAGAGCTGCTAAAGATTGGTCTATGCTTGTTCACAATTATATTAATACAATAATGAGATTTAGAACATGACAGGAATATGTGGTACCACCTGAAACTAAGAACGAAAAAATTACAGACAGCGTATCTTTCCATGTTATGAAAGATGATGATATTTTTGATTTGGTAGATTTTCCAAATAATCTTACAATTTTCTTAAGGCATGAATCAAGTAGAGTATTAATACTAGTCTGTTCTGTTCATCAAAATAAAACTATTGATCTCAACTATGGCTTAAACTATGATTATCCACATTTTGAAGAAGCATTGCGCATTTTCCAGTTTTTCTATAAGTATATATATTTATATTTCAATATATAAAAAGCTTTCATCTATTATAGATATACATTTATTCTAAACCCTTTTCAAACACTTTCCCTTGCCCCCAGGTGTGCCTACAGCCCTGCCCAGCTAATGAGAGCCTGGTCAGCGGGTCTACTCGGGGTCTCCTCTCCAAACGACCTCAAACCATCGAGTGAGCCTACAGCCCTGCCAGCTTGATGAGAGCCTAGTCAGTGGGTCTGCTCGGGGTCTCCTCTCCAAACAACCTCCAATCACCGAGTGAGCCTTCAACCCTATCAGCTTGATGAGAGCCTAGTCAGCAGGTCTGCTCGGGTTCTCCTCTCCCAACAACCTCCAACTACCGAGTGAGCCTTCAGCCCTGCTAGCTTGATGAGAGCCTAGTCAGTTGGTCTGCTCGGGGTCTCCTCTCCAAACAACCTCTAACCCCCGAGTGAGCCTACAGCCCTATCAACTCGATGAGAGCCTGGTCAGCGGGTCTACTCGGGGTCTCCTCTCCAAACAACCTCCAAACACTGAGTGAGCCTACAACCCTGCCAGCTTGATGAGAGCCTGGTCAGCAGGTCTGCTCGGGGTCTCATCTCCAAACAACCTCCAAACACCGAGTGAGCCTACAGCCCTGCCATCTTGATGAGAGCCTGGTCAGCGGGTCTGCTCGGGGTCTCCTCTCCAAACAACCTCCAACCACTGAGTGAGCCTACAACCCTGCCAGCTTGATGAGAGCCTGATCTGTGGGTCTGTTCGGGGTCTCCTCTCCAAACAACCTCCAACCACCGAGTGAGCCTACAGCCCTACCAGCTTGATAAGAGCCTGGTCTGCGGGTCTGCTCGGAGTCTCCTCTCTAAACAACCTCCAACCACCGAGTGAGCCTACAGCCCTGCCAGCTTGATGCGAGCCTAGTCAGCGGGTCTGCTCGGGGTCTCCTCTCCCGACAACCTCCAACCACCGAGTGAGCCTTCAGCCCTGCCAGCTTGATGAGAGCTTGGTTAGTGGGTCTGCTCGGGGTCTCCTCTCCAAACAACCTCCAACCACCGAGTGAGCCTACAACCCTGCCAGCATGATAAGAGCCTGGTCAGTGGGTCTGCTCGGGGTCTCCTCTCCAAACAACCTCCAACCACCTAGTGAGCCAACAACCCTGCCAACTTGATGAGAGCCAGGTCAGCGGGTCTGCTCGAGGTCTCCTCTTAAAACAACCTCCAACCACCGAGTGAGTCTACAGCCCTACCAGCTTGATGAGAGCCTGGTCAGCGGGTCTGCTCGGGGTCTCATCTCCAAACAACCTCCAACCACCGAGTGAGCCTACACCCCTACCAGCTTGATGAGAGCCAGGTCAGCGGGTCTGCTCGGGGTCTCCTCTCTAAACAACCTCCAACCACCGAGTGAGTATACAGCCCTGCCAGCTTGATGAGAGCCTGGTCAGCGAGTCTACTCGGGGTCTCCTCTCCAAACAACCTCTAACCACTGAGTGAGCCTACAACCCTGACAGCTTGATGAGAGACTAGTCAGTAAGTTTGCTCGGGGTCTCCTCTCCGAACAACCTCCAACCATCAAGTGAGCCTACAACCCTGCCAGCTTGATGAGAGCCTGGTCAGCGGGGCTACTCTGGGTCTTCTCTCCCAAAAACCTCCAACCAGTGAGTGAGCCTTTAGCCCTGCCAGCTTGATGAGAGACTGGTCAGCGGGTCTGCTCGTGGTCTCCTCTCCAAACAACCTCCAACCACCGAGTGAGCCTACAGCCCTGCCAGCTTGATGAAAGCCTAGTCAGTTGGTCTACTGGGGGTCACCTCTCCAAACAACCTCCAACCATCGAGTGAGTCTACAGCCCTGCCAGCTTAATGAGAGCCTCATCAGTGGGTCTGCTCGGGGTCTCATCTCCAAACAACCTCCAACCACAGAGCGAGCCTACGACCCTGTCAGCTTGATGAGATCCTAGTCAGTGGGTCTACTCGGTGTCTCCTCTCCAAACAACCTCTAACCACCGAGTGAGCCTACAACCCTGCCAGCTTGATGAGAGCCTGGTCAGCGGGTCTACTCGGGGTCTCCTCTCCAAACGACCTCAAACCATCGAGTGAGCCTACAGCCCTGCCAGCTTGATGAGAGCCTAGTCAGCGGGTCTGCTCGGGGTCTCCTCTCCAAACAACCTCCAACTACCGAGTGAGCCTACAACCCTACCAGCTTGATGAGAGCCTTGTCAGCGGGTCTACTCAGAGTCTCCTCTCCTAACAACCTCCAACCACCGAGTGAGCATTTAGCCCTGCCAGCTTGATGAGAGCCTGGTCAGTGGGTATGCTCGGGGTCTCCTCTCCAAACAACATCCAACCACCGAGTGAGCCTACAACCCTACCAGCTTGATGAGAGACTGGTCAGCGGGTCTGCTCGGGGTCTTCACTACAAACAACCTCCAACCATAATGGGGCCATCTATATAAATAACCTTTGTTCCTGCGATACGAGCACCTTATACCAAAAGTTCGTCGAACTTATTTCCAAGAAGAAATAAAACAAACCGTTTCCTTTTATAAATGAAGAACACATTTGGAATGTATAAAAATGATAACCAACACTTTGAATACGTTATGTAGAATAATAAACTTACACTATCTGAAGTATTCCAAATCTGATCCTAAAGCACTCCAATTTGATCCCCAAGCATTGCAAGTTTGATATCGTATATCTGTAAGAGAAATTCTTTCGTTTGCTATTTTCTTAAACAAGGAGTTTTCTTCTTCTATATTTCCTTGTTCTATTGTTTTATGTAACGCCGGAAGATCGATATTTATATGAATAATGGTTTTCGGTCTTGCATTTTTAGTATCATCTATTACAGTTATTAATTGTCTTGCTTCTGGGATTGGATGAACTTCATTCTTTGCTAAAAATTCTTTTAATTGTTTGGGAGTAATTTGTTCCTCTAACAACTGCTTCATCTGCTCAAAATCACATTTAACTAAATCTTCACCACTAATATTCCGTACTTATCTAATAATACTAAACATACTTTGATTGGAAAATATCATGTTAGTAGTTACGCTTTTGAAGGATTATTAAATTATCATTATCTTATTAAATATCATTTAGCTTTAATTCCCCATATCAGTTTAAGATATTGTTTATCCCGCAGTAATATGCATAATAAGCAGAGCTTAATAAATAAATTTGTATCTTCTAATATGCTCACTGGTATCATAGGAGCTAAGCTAGCTTTACCATTCAAGAAAGTTTTTGATTTAGCTACAGTCGGATTACATTTACATAGTTCGATGGAGTATAACTTTAACCCGAAAGTTCATCATATAACTAAAGATATCAATGTAGAAAAGCATAATTTAACCCAAAATTATATGTCCTTCTCTTGGTTTTGCTGTTAATAGGGCTACTACAGATATTCCAGGATAAAGTACATGGTACTAACCAAGGGTTTAGTACTTACAAAATTCCATAAAAAAACGGGGAGACCAATATGATCATACAGAGACTATGTTCCAAATTTCATAATTATATCCATCATAGTTTAAGAATCATTCAATTTATTCAAACATCATAAGTTAAGTGTGACATAATTAGGTATTATTTCATTCATCAAAAATAATATAAATCCTTCAACAAAATTCCTAAAAGTACAACTTTAACAGAATATTAACAACGTAAATCTGTATGTTAAACTTGGTTTCAAGATGGTTCATGTTTTGAGAAATATTCGTCAAATGCGAAAAATCCCGAGTCTTGTTGTTTGTTTATGCACAAATTCAAATATGATAAAGTAGATTTTCAATAAGGACAAACCCATAAATCGAAGAACATGAGACCATAAAGTGGCTACAAATAGCTCGCGAGGTAAACAATATACTAATGCAAGTGGTCTAAAGAAGTGAATGGGTAAAAATTAAGTTAACGTAAAATAACGCAATGCTATTGTTGCATACAAACAAATCATAAAAGTTATTTTGAACTACATCATGTACACTTTAATAATAGGCCAAGTTAGAATATCAAGGGGTTATAGATTGTGAAAAAAGGAAATGAAAACTTTTATCAAATTGGATGGGTCAAAGCCAAGTCATTCATTGATTTAAAGCTTTAATTCATGAAGTCTCAAGATACATGTAAATAAAATGTCCATAGTTCATGCAAGTCTGTAAGATAAAATGTATTGAAGTCTGAGATGAAATCTGAGATGAATTCTGAAATTATAAGTAAAAAATGACTCAAGATATCTATGCTATTGAACAAATTAAAGCTATAATAAACTTATTTTCACACTCCATATATCTAAGCACTGCACATTTATATTGCCCTAAACTTCAAACATAAAATGAATCAGATTTTCCATATTCAAGAGCAATCTGCTTTTTATCCTAAACTTAACGTTTTCACATGACAATGCTTTTATCTTGAACCTAAATCTACATGGAAGAACGCAAACTCAAAAGTCTAAGTGTACATGACAAAATTGAATCGACATTTGAACAAATCAAACCTATAGCTTTAGATATCTGAATGAGAGTTAATTTTGTCCATGAAGGAGTTATCTAATTCATATACTCACCCCAAAATTTTGTGTTGGGATTTTTATGGTAATATCCTTTTATTTCATAAAAAAATTGCACCTTAATAATGTGCAACACCGTTGAAGCCTCAATATAGACTATCCAAAAATCCTAAAATTCAAGGATGGAATGACTCCAAGTATGAGGACCTTAGCTACAAAGCGTCCGCGCATGACCCTGGTTGTCACTTGGTTCCTTTTCTAATGCCATGACGTTCACCTGAGTTCATCTGTGCTGGTCACTCTCCACGCTCACCGCACCAAAAGTGTTGAAGCCAAAAATTGACCTCTGTGGAGTTCGGGGTCCCAAAAGAGGGGTGACCGCGCACCTACTACCCTCAAGCGAACGATCTAGGCACGAGACTAGGAACACAAGGGACAGACTCAAGGTCTCAGCGTGGAGGTCCCACCGCATACCCGAAAGGCTAACAAACTCTTCCCATTGAAGGAGAGCTAGGGCTCGGCCAGCCTCTACTCCAGATGGCAGCGGCGGTGAAGGAGAGCTAGGGCTTGTCCAGCCTCTGCTCCAGACGGCTGCGACGGTGAATGAGAGCTAGGGATCGGCCAGCCTGGCTCTAGGCAGCTGCTGCGGTGAAGAAAAGCTAGGGCTCGGCCAGCCTCTACTCCGGACAGCTGTGGCGGTGAAGGAGAGCTAGGGCTCGGACAGCCTTGCTCCAGGTGGCTGCTGTGGTGAAGGAGAGCTAGGGCTCAGCTAGCCTCTTCTCCAGATGGCTACGGCGATGAAGGAGAGCTAGGGCTCAGCCAGCCTCTGCTCCAGACGGCTGCGGCGGTGAAGGAGAGCTAGGGCTCGGCCAGCCTTGCTGTAGGCAGATCTTGCTCTAGGCGGCACCGGTGGCCGATCTTGCTCTAGCTGGTGCCGGGAGAGGAGCTCCTGGACGACCTCGCTCCAGGCGGCGGGAGAGGAAGAGAGCTGGGGAGAGGGATGTTCGGGCTGCCTCTACTGGCCGGCGACGGGAGAGGAAAAGAGTGGAAGGGCCTCTCCTTGCTGCGACGTAGAGAGAGAGATCCGGAGAGTGGGATATGGATCAGGTTTTCTTTTACCTTTTGCCTTCACCCCGTCAGAAAGAGAGGCAAAATCGGAGCTCCATGGTGACCCGGCTGTTAGGTTTAGGGTTTAAATAAAACTTTATATATTTCTATATATATATATATATATATATATATATATATATATATATATATATATATATATATATATATATATATAATAAAAAGCATCCATCGGGGCTGGAGGGCCTCTCCTTGTTGCGGGTCCTTAATCATATCAAATACTCAATATATAAAAAATTATATATTTATGTTTAAATATTTAAAAAGCAGCCATCGATCGTGATTGCACCAAATTGCCGCTCATAGTACGCCCCGAGCCCGCTACCTGGGGAGGATCCTCTCGGCTGGATACATGGTTGTACACCCTTGATGTCTTCCAGAGATTTGTTAGGCAGATTCAGAATGAACTTAACAGTACTGTGATTAAAATCAGAATTTACCATGGGACTGAGTTTCAATCTGAATGCATGAAACTATTCTGTGAAGTGTTTGGGATTCATCAAGAGTTCTCCTCTCCTAGAATACCCCAGCAAATGGGATTCCTGAGAGGAAAAATAGAACTCTCATAGAGGCTGATAGAACCATGTTAAGTGACACATTTCTCCCAGAATATTTCTGGACTGAGGCAGTGAACACTACATTTCATGTCCTTAACAGGGCTTCCATCACCAAAAGCCACAAGAAGACTCCCTATGAGATTCTGAAAGGAAGAAAACCAAACTTATCCTACTTCAGGATTTTTGGTAGCAAGTGCTATATTCTAAACAATGGTAAGTCCAATGTGACTATGTTTGCTACCAAGTCCCAAGAAGGGATATTTGTTGGGTACAACAACAATAGTAGGGCATATAGGATCTATAACTTGACTACTCAAGTTGTAGAAGAATCAATACATGTTGTCTTTGATGAGTCAAACCTAATTAACTGTGAGCTGCCAAGCACCTCTTCTAGTTTTGCAGGGTTAAAGGATGTGATGGACAAGCTTACCATCAGGGAAATGGATCCAACAGGATAAGATAAGGAATAAGATGGGTGCTGTATAGGGGGAGCTCAAGACTCACAAGCTAAGGATTAAGAACAGTCAACTGAAGACAATGAAGGTCAGCCAGCTAAGAACAATGTAGAACAGCTAGCTGAAGCAAGAATGCATCCAGCTGTGAGACATTTGAGGGACCATCCAGCACACTAAATCATTGGTGATGTAAGATATGGTGTCCAGACAAGGAGCAAGAGCATCAATACAGCTCTATGTTCAAGCTTCCTATCACAAGTAGAGCCCAAGAAGCTTGAAGAGGCTATCAAAGATTCTTACTAGATTGAAGCTATGTAGGAAGATCTGAATCAGTTCAAAAGATGTTGGGCCTGGGAGTTGGTTCCCAGACCAAAGGGACATAATGTTATAGGAACAAAATGGATCTACAGGAACAAGCTAGATGAGAATGGCATTATTGTCAAAAATAAGGCCAGATTGGTGGCAAAAGGCTACAGGCAAGAAGAATGAATAGATTTTGACAAAACCTTAGCCCCGGTAGTAAGGCTGGAAGCAATAAGGTTATTCCTTGCTTTTGCTTCCTATCAAGGATTCAAATTCTTCCAGATGGATGTGAAGTCAGCATTCCTGAATGGAGATTTAAAAGAGGAAGTATATGTTGATCAGCCACCAGGTTTTGTAGATCTTCACTTTCCTAATTATGTTTATAAGCTTAAGAAAGCTCTATTTGGGTTGAAGCAAGCCCCTAGAGCATGGTATGAAACATTCTCTACTTTCCTCATTGAGAACAAATTCTCAAGGGGGAAATTACATAAGACCCTATTCCTTAAGGAATCTAAGGACAAGGTCATCCTTGCCCAGATATATGTTGATGACATTATCTTTGGATCTACTAAAAACAACCTTTGCAGGAAGTTTGCTAAACTTATGCAAGGGAAGTTTGAGATGAGCAGCTTGGATGAGCTAAAATTCTTCTTGGGACTCCAAGTAAGACAGACTGATGATAACTTGTCCATATCATAGTCTAAGTTCACAAGAGAGTTAACTAAGAAATATGCTATGGAGAATGCCTCCACCATGAGAACTCCAATGGGGTAAAGTATGTCTGTAGGCAAAGATGAGGCAGAGAAACCTGTTGATGAGTCTTTGTATAGAGGGATAATTGACTCCCTTCTATACTTGACTGCTAGTAGGCCTGACATCATGTATGCTACATGTGTCTGTTGTAGGTATCAGGCATGCCCTAAAGAATCTCACTATTCTGCTATAAAGAGAATTTTAAGGTATCATAAGGGGACACCAGATCTTGATCTATGGTACCCTAGGAATAGAGATTTTGAGCTAACTAGATATTCAGATGCAGATTTTGCAGGCTGCAAGAAAGACAGGAAAAGTACTACTGGTGCATGTCAATTCCTGGGTGGAAGATTAGTGTCATGGAGCAGCAAGAAACAGACAAGTGTTGTAATCTCCACTATAGAGTTAGTAGCTGTTGTGCTCAATTGCTATGAATACAGCATCAGCTTGAAGACTATGGCATTAAGATAAGTAGAACTCCTCTATATTATGATCCTACTATTGTAATTTTTATTGTTAGGAATCCTGTTTCACATAACGTGATTAGGCATATAGAAATTAAGTATCATTTTATTAGGGAGCATGTTGAGAGAGAAGACATTTGCCTAGAGTTTATCTCCACTGATAAGCAAGTGGTAGATATCTTCACTAAGTCTCTAGATGAAGCCAAGTTCAACACCTTCAAAATTGATTTGGCTATGTTGAACTTAGAATAGCTTCAGGTATTCCCTAAGGTATTATGCTTGGTACAAGTTTGTTCTTTTTACAGGTTCTGCAGACCTTGTGGAAAGGAAGATGAGGGATGATGCTTGTTTTCAAGTGGTATCAGTAGTTGCATTACTAGAGACTTTCAAGGGCATGTTGGCAGCTGCAATCCTGGCTACATTTATATCAGCTAGTGGGAGAACACAAGGGCAGAAAAAGACTAGATGCTCCTTCCTGACTATCTGAAGAGGTCAAAAAGGGGGAGAGATGGAGGTCATGTTTACCTTTGGTTGTTCATGCTCAAGAGAGAGAGATAGAAGATGACTATCTGAAAGGATAAGTGTTAAAATTCAACAAACCGCAGACGCCCCCTTGGAAACCCTGTTGAAAACTCAACAAACCGAAGGAGAATACGCCCACTTATAATGTTGAAAGTTTTCCCGGATCGTGGAGTTAGCAGGGGTTATCTCAACAAAGCAGTAACAACCAGCAACACATGCAGCACAAGCTTCTTTATTGATCAAGAGCAAACTTCTTTACACAGCGAGACATACATGGCGAGACATGCTTCACCAAACCCAACACCGGGAGAGCAAAGACAGTTACAAAGACAAGAACAAAAAACAAGCCGCGCGGACTCAATCAACAAGCCGCCGACCTACTGCTGTGGAGTCCGCTCAGTCCGCCAGGTCGCCAGACCGCACCCAAGCCGCGCGGACTCACCCTTATTCCAATGCTTAGCTCTTCACCGTCGGTCTGCACGCTGCAAGACCGCACAAGCTGCGTCACCGAATGGAACAGTCCGCCTGAAGCAGGCGACTTCCTGAACCCCGAACCAAGTCGCCAAAGAGAAGACCGCCTGGTCGCTATCCGCGACCTGCTGTTTACCGCCTGTTGCTTAACCGCAGAGTCCGCACTGTCCCTGACCGCAATCAGAGCCAAGTCCTGGCTTTCCAGCGCTATCCACACAACCTGCACAGCACAACCGAGTCAACTCTCTATCCGCGCGGACACAAAGTCCAGACCGCAACAACTTACGCGAGCTCAAAAACTGTTCACTTACTTCGGTCTAGGTTCTTTTTTTTTCTGATGTGACATGGGTCCTATTTATAGGCACGACGATGAGTATGGTCACCGCCCTATCCGATAGGATCACCGCCACAACCCGCAGCTAGAACAAGTGTGTCCGCCAGCCCGCGGACACACATTCCAGTTCGCCGCTCCTGTGCAGATAGCCAGTCCGCCCCAGCTTCTCCAAGGCCGGACTCCAATATCCAGCCCGCCTTTCCGCCAGAGACCAAGCCAGGACCACCACAGCCGGACTCCACAACAGCCGTGTCCGCCATTCTGCGGACAAGGCATCAGCCCGCAAAACCCGAGCCCGCAGCCTCGCCATCAAGGCACCTGCCGGACTCAGCGGACACCCGGCTTCCGTCCGCATATCCCAAGTCCATTATCTCATCTCCAAGGCACCTCCGGACTTAGCGGACGCGTCGATCCAGTCCGCTAACAGCAGACTCCAGTCCGCAAATCCTGAGTCCATAACCTCATCACAAGGCTAAACCGGACTCAGCGGACTCCGGCTCCAGTCCGCACGCTCCTGCACAAGCAATTCTCCAGTCCGCATTTCCCAAGCTAGCAAACAAGGCAAAGCACTTCTACTACGCTTGACGGACTGAGAAACCAGCCCGCGCTCCACTGCGCGATCTCCCCGGACTGAGCCATCCTGGACTTGGTTCAATTCACACCAAGTCCAGCCCACTGGCCGCAAGGGCCAGTCCGCACTTACTGGCGGACACTGGATCTAGCCCGCCATACCGGGCGACCTCCAGTTTCTGTCCGCGCTGACCGGCGGTCTCCGCGGCTTCCACTTGCCACTTCACTAGAGCAAGACCAAGGCAACTGCCAAACCGGTCTGCCGAGCTCCAGTTCTTCAGTCCGCTTCTTGCCGGACTCCGCGGATAACATTCCTATCCGCCCGGTTACTTCCTGGGAGTCAACCGCCTGCTGAGCATACACTGGCCTGTCAGACCGCCGCTGCTGTCCGCGCAGTCCGCGCGAACAGACCGCCCAGGCCGCCACAGAGCAAACCGCCTGCAACATCCCCGCCGACCTAGCAGTCCGCCAACCCAGTCCGCGTAGTCCGCGCGGATAGGTTTCCCAAGCCTTCCATTCACCCACTTTCACTTCATAGAATTCAACACTCCCCCTTGAAGTGAGAAGTGGTGAATAACTCCAGCAGCTCCCGTAACCTTGCACCTGGTCCTTCCGATAGCATCTACGAAGAGATGTCCAAGACATAGTCCTCGCCCCGCATATCATGGACCATGAGGGAGCCCTCCAGCATCTCCCAAAAGGAGCCATGCTTCCCTCTGCCTTCTTCAGCTTCAACCTCCACTCATGCATCACAGGAGTATCACCAACTTCCTTAGACCCAGAAGCCCAAGCCTCGTTGCCTCTGAGAGAAGTCACCTCATCAGCCTTGGTGTCAACCACCTCCTTGATTCTAGTGGGGTCATCACAGCCAGAAGTACCTTGCTCGACCTGAGGGCTAACAAGGAAACATGAGACCAAGTCCGCCGTGTTCCCTTCACAATATCGAGCTGGTGGCTTACTGATCCTCTTCGATCTCCGAAGAACCTGATCATGGCTAACCACCTCCGCTGCTATTGAACCAGCTCCGTTCCCGGGCAAACCCGGAACAATGCTCCCTTTGCTTCCTGAACAAGACGCCTCCTTACTGGAACCAAGAGCACCTGGAGCAACGCTCCCCCTGCTACCTGAACCAGAAGACTCCCCTCTTGAACAAGAACTGCCTGGAACATCGCTCCCCTTGCTTCCTGAACCGGAAGCCTCCGCCTTCGAGCCAGAAGGTCCTGGAGCATCGCTCCCCCTTCTTCCTGACTCTGACGCCTTTGCCCCGGAGCTAGAACAACCTGGAACACCTGGTGACTCAGGTAACTCCACTTCCTTAGCAACAGCCTCCTTCAGCCCACCATCTGACCTGCTTATCTATAGCTCCACATAAGAGCTACCCCAATACGGCGTCAACTCATCAAAAACAATGTCTCTCGACACTATGAGTTTCTTCGTCGCAGGATCCATACACCTCCATCTTCTTCTCTGCTCATCATACCCAACAAAGACTAGCTTTGTCTTGAGAGCACCCGGAGAGTGTATATAGCAGGTAGATCCAAACACCCGAAGGTGCTTCACTGAGGGCTTCACTCCGAACATCAGCTCATAAGGAGTCTTCATTATGATCGGACTAAGAGGCATCCGGTTGATGACATGAGCAGCACAGGCTATTCCCTCCGCCCAAAGAGCCTTCAGAACGCCTTTACTCCGAAGCCAACACTTGCAGGTCTCCGTTAACCAACGGATCATCCGAGCTGCAATACTACCCTGTTGTTAAGTATGTCCACAAGAAAGCTCCATCCGGATCCCTTGCTTCCTGCAAAAGCGTGAGAACTCGGTTGAGGCAAACTCACCACTGAAACTTGTCCTCAACACCTTGATCCTCCGGCCAAGCTGGCCTTCCACAAGCTTCTTGAACTCCACAAACAAGCGTACCATGTTGAACTTCTTCTTCATAAAGTATACCCAAGTATACCCAGAATAGTCATCAACCAATATCAGCATGAACCTGCTGCCTCCAAGACTGGCCGTGACGGTCGGTCCCACCAGAGCACAATGGACAACCGCCAATGGTGCATTACATCTGGATTGTGCTTTGTCGACCATGAAGCGATAGGCTCCACTTTCCTGACATCCCGCACACCCCCGACCATTGCCATAGGATGACAATCTAGGCAAGCCTCTTACGAGTCTTCTTTCCGCCATTGCTTTCAGCTTGTCCATCCCTACATGCCCCAGTCTTTCATGCCAGATAGCTGCACTATCACTAGCATTCCTCCGATCAACTCCAGAACTGGTTGATATCCCAACCACGTTCTTCTCCTTCCTCCCTACCTGAGCTACGTTCGCCGAGAGCAAGACAACCTTGCACTCCTTCCGAAGATGACCTTGCTGCTTGCATTTATAGCACCGTGGTCCTTCCTTCCTCTTCCTATCACGCCTAGGAGTAACACTCCTTTCTTCCTGATATGAAGTAGAGGGACCATCATCCGCAGCAACCTCCTTCACCTTCTTCCTGAACGACCCATCAAGGGAAGTCCAGACCTCCGCAGCTGACCGACATCCACTGATGTGGTCCAAGAGCTCCGATGAGATCACCTGCTTGAGAATAGACTCCGCTTTCGCATTTGCCTCCTTGCAAGCTCTCATCGCCTCAGCATTTCCAGCAGTATCCTCTTGTCTTCCTGCTCCGCATACAACCTCCCAAAGGTCCTCGCCAAGAAGAAAGCTCTTCATACAGGACTTCCACCGTTCACAGTTCGCCTCTGTAAGAAGATCAATACCAAGACAACTTGCATCCTCCACTGCCATGGTTCTACCACTGGTTTCCTCTTCAGACGAGCAACTACTTCCATTGAGCACTGCTTGACCACTCCAACAACCTCGCTCTGATACCATGTTAAAATTCAACAAACCGCAGACGCCCCCTTGGAAACCCTGTTGAAAACTCAACAAACCGAAGGAGAATACGCCCACTTATAATGTTGAAAGTTTTCCCGGATCGTGGAGTTAGCAGGGGTTATCTCAACAAAGCAGTAACAACCAGCAACACATGCAGCACAAGCTTCTTTATTGATCAAGAGCAAACTTCTTTACACAACGAGACATACATGGCGAGACATGCTTCACCAAACCCAACACCGGGAGAGCAAAGACAGTTACAAAGACAAGAACAAAAAAAAGCCGCGCGGACTCAATCAACAAGCCGCCGACCTACTGCTGTGGAGTCCGCTCAGTCCGCCAAGTCGCCAGACCGCACCCAAGCCGCGCGTACTCACCCTTATTCCAATGCTTAGCTCTTCACCGCCGGTCTGCACGCCGCCAGACCGCACAAGCTGCGGCACCGAATGGAACAGTCCGCCTGAAGCAGGCGACTTCCTGAACCCCGAACCAAGTCGCCAAAGAGAAGACCGCCTGGTCGCTATCCGCGACTTGCTGTTTACCGCCTGTTGCTTAACCGCAGAGTCCGCACTGTCCCTGACCGCAATCAGAGCCAAGTCCTGGCTTTCCAGCACTATCCGCACAACCTGCACAGCACAACCGGGTCAACTCTCTATCCGCGCGGACACAAAGTCCAGACCGCAACAACTTACGCGAGCTCAAAAACTGTTCACTTACTTCGGTCTAGGTTCTTTTTTTTTCTGATGTGACATGGGTCCTATTTATAGGCACGACGATGAGTATGGTCACCGCCCTAGCCGATAGGATCACCGCCACAACCCGCAGCTAGAACAAGTGTGTCCGCCAGCCCGCGGACACACATTCCAGTTCGCCGCTCCTGTGCAGATAGCCAGTCCGCCCCAGCTTCTCCAAGGCCGGACTCCAATATCCAACCCGCCTTGCCGCCAGAGACCAAGCTAGGACCACCACAGCCGGACTCCACAACAGCCGTGTCCGCCATTCTGCTGACAAGGCATCAGCCCGCAAAACCCAAGCCCGCAGCCTCGCCATCAAGGCACCTGCCGGACTCAGCGGACACCCGGCTTCCGTCCGCATATCCCAAGTCCATTACCTCATCTCCAAGGCACCTCCGGACTTAGCGGACGCGTCGATCCAGTCCGCTAACAGCAGACTCCAGTCCGCAACTCCTGAGTCCATAACCTCATCACAAGGCTAAACCGGACTCAACGGACTCCGGCTCCAGTCCGCACGCTCCTGCACAAGCAATTCTCCAGTCCGCATTTCCCAAGCTAGCAAACAAGGCAAAGCACTTCTACTACGCTTGACGGACTGAGAAACCAGCCCGCGCTCCACTGCGCGATCTCCCCGGACTGAGCCATCCTGGACTTGGTTCAATTCACACCAAGTCCAGCCCACTGGCCGCAAGGGCCAGTCCGCACTTACTGGCGGACACTGGATCTAGCCCGCCATACCGGGCGACCTCCAGTTTCTGTCCGCGCTGACCGGCGGTCTCCGCGGCTTCCACTTGCCGCTTCACTAGAGCAAGACCAAGGCAACTGCCAAACCGGTCTGCCGAGCTCCAGTTCTTCAGTCCGCTTCTTGCCGGACTCCGCGGATAACATTCCTATCCGCCCGGTTACTTCCTGGGAGTCAACCGCCTGCTGAGCATACACTGGCCTGTCAGACCACCGCTGCTGTCCGCGCAGTCCACGCGAACAGACCGCCCAGGCCGCCACAGAGCAAACCGCCTGCAACATCCCTGCCGACCTAGCAGTCCGCCAACCCAGTCCGCGTAGTCCGCGCGGATAGGTTTCCCAAGCCTTCCATTCACCCACTTTCACTTCACAGAATTCAACAATAAGCTCCTTCATGGAAGAAACACAAGGGGAGAAAGTCATGGGGAGATCAAGCTAAGAGAGGTAATCCTCTAAGGTGTAACTTTCCTTGTAGAAATCCAGGGGGGTAGGTAAAATTCTTTTCACTGAATTTAATATGAATATGCTTTTATTGCTTATGTAATGTGTATCCATTGACTAAAGAAGCTTGATCAGTAGTTTTGACATGCTTGATCAGGGGTTTTGACATCTTCAAATAGGAGGAGATTGTTGGGTTCATTGATCCCAATGGCCCTGATTTGATGATGTCAAACATGTCAATGAGATAGACATAGTTGTATTTAATGTATGGTTAAGTTCATGCATACAGGTTAGTTTTTGTCATAATGATTGGACAACTAGTTCAAGAGACAATGACAGGTGGACTCAAGGTGGAGCTGGAAACTAAGAAAATTGCCTAAGTCCAAAAGCATTGAGTGAGGCAAGCTCACTCAACGCCATCCAACTAATAGCATTGAGAGAAGGCAGGCAGGAAAATTACCTAAGCCCAAAAGTATTGAGTGAGGCAAGCTCAATCAACTCCATTCAGCAAAAAGCACTGAGACAGTTGAGACCGCTGAGAAGAAAGAGCTGAGACAACCAGAAAAGTTGACTAAGGCAAAACTACTGAGACAGTTGAGACCGCTGAGAAGAAAGCGCTGAGACAGCCAGAAAAGTTGACTAAGGAAAAAAGCGCTGAGATAACTGAGACTGCTGAGAAGAAAGCATCGAGATCGCTGTGACAAAGCCTGAGAAAATCGACTAAGTCTAGAAGCGTTGAGTGAAGATTCTTCACTCAACGTCATGATGTGTCTGTCAACGCCAAACTTCAACAAGAAGACAAGATTGCAGAAAATCGACTAAGTCCAGAAGCATTGAGTGAAGCTTCATCACTAAACGCTATGCTGAGTCTGTCAACGCCATCAGGAAGAAAGCTGAAGAATATGGCTAAGGGAAAAAGCATTGAATGAGGGATTTACACTCAATGCTCTCAACGCCATCATGCAAAGCTGAAGAAATTTCTAAGTCCAGAATCGCTGAGTCTACCATTCATTGAGCTGAGCTTAGCTTTCGTCGAACATAGTTTAGAGTTCGCCGATCATAGCATTTACCTATAAGAAGGACTCAGCTATCAGAATCGTCGAATTGAGTTCAGATTTCATTGAACAGAGTTCAGAGAATTCGTCGAACTCAGCTTTCACCTGAAGAAAGAACTGGGCTGAGTGAATTCGTCGATCTCAGCTTCACTGGTTCGTCAAGTGGAGCTCAAGTTTCATCGAGCTGAGTTCGAAGTTCGTCGACCTCAGCCTTCACCTGAAGAAAGAACTGAGCTAAGCGAATTCGTAGATCTCAGCTTCACTGTTTCGTCGAGCTGAGTTCTGATTTCGTCGAGCTAAGTTTGAAGTTCGTCGAATGCAGGATTTCAAAAAAGTTGTTGATTTTGGCTAAGTTCAGAAAGATGTTGACTCAGCAAAGTCAAAAAGTCAACAAAGTTCAGATTCGATGCAAATCAACATTAACGTCGTCGTCAGTCTACATTGGATCTCATGTTAATAGAGTTGAGGTTTTAACCACCATTAAACTGAGACACGTGTCGATCATCTCGCCAATGTGACGGAATTATAAATAGCAGAAGAGATCTGAAGAATGATGAAGAAGTTAATTAGATTAATCTCTTATTAAAAAAGAGAAGCGGAGTTCGTCGTCTTCATCCGCCATTGTTGCAGGAGCCAAAAACTTCAAGATCAAATCTGAAGGTCTTCTGAGTTTGCTGGTGTAATCAACATCCACTCCAGTAGTTTCATAGTAATCCTCTAAGAGAGACGAATCAGCCTAGGTGTGCCCTATCTGAAGTTATCTTCCTGATCCAAGCCGAGCCAGGAATCTGAAGATCAATTTGCTAGATCAAAGAAGAAGGAAGTTGAAAGATATAGTACCTAAACACCTAGAGGGGGGGGGGGTGAATAGGTGACCTAATCCTTTTTAAACTTTAATGGCAGCAAACAGTTATATCACAGAATTTACTCTACTTTATCACAGCAATCACACAGCAAAACACAATCACAGCACAGCAGACACAGTGTTTTATAGTGGTTCCCCAAGCTTTGGGTACATCCACTTTCCCCCTTCGCCTATCTAGCAGTGTACTAGATTCGGCCAAACTTCTCCACTAGCTCAGAACCCAAGTTGGTTCCTACACCTCAGGCCCAAGGCCCTACAACTCAGCTTTTCCCAAAGCCTACACTCAGCCACAAAGGCCTACACTCAGCCAATCAAGGCCTACACTCAGCCAACAAGGCCTACACTCAGAGATTTCAATCTCCTACACTCAGGCTCTCAAGCCCTACCCTCAGCCTTTATAATTACAGGCTTACAATTCACTCAGATCCAAAGGATCCTACAAGATAAAATGATTTTTAGAAATAATAACTCAACAACTCAGAAACAAGAGAGAGGAGTTGAGAGTTTCTTGATGAGTTCTTGGAAGAACTCAGCTGGATTCAATCTGACTTAGCTTTCTTCAAAGCTTCTTGAAAGTAGAACTGAATAAGAATGAATCCACCTGCAGTTGATCCTTGATCTCTGCTTCTTAAGATCCAGAATAAATCTGAACCCTTCTTCTCAGCCTAGTTCCAATGGCTGATTTCTTGGATGGAGCCCTCTCTCTCCAACTTCTTAGATCTGCACTTGGACCGCTAGATCTTCTTGATTTGATACTTGATCAATAACTCTGTGAACCACTTTAATAACTTGTTCAACAACAATCTGATCCACCTTCTCAACCACACGAGTTTCTGTAAACTGTATGAGCCTATTTATAGGCCTTCTCCATGGTAACCGGCTGGTCCGGTCCATAACTGAATTTTGACATCTCTGACAGGTGCTGTAGACCGGCTGGAACGGCAGCTGTCAAGTCATCCAGTCAATTCTTGAAAATATCCAACTGTCTGAAAGTGTCGAGACTTTCTGTCTTTAAGTGTCGACACTTATAGACCAAGTGTCGACACCAGTTGTGTAAGTGTCGACACAAGTCTACAAGGTGTCGACACAACTCCTTGTGTTGTAGATACTATGTCTCGACACAGATTCTTCTGCATGTGTCGACACTGAAATTGAGTGTCGACACAAGTACTTGATCTTTTGTAACTTGCTGAATTCTTCTAAGTGTCGACACATCTCCTTTGTGTCGACACAACTTCTTGTGTTGAATCTGTTAAGTGTCGACACTGCTTCTTGGTGTCGACACATAGTCTTCTATGTTGATACTTGCTGAGTGTCGACACAGCTCCTTGTGTCGACACTTGATTCTTCTGTTGAGACTTCAGCTGAGTGTCGACACATTCCCTTAGTGTCGACACTTGTACTTAGAATAATTTGATGATCTTGCTGTTCTTTGTTAAGTGTCGACACAGCTCCATGTGTCGACACTTTCTTCAAGTGTAGAGTCTTCAGCTGAGTGTCGACACATTGTTCTAGGTGTCGACACTTACTTCATGTGTTGACTCTTCTGTTGAGTGTCGATACATTGTTCTTGGTGTCGACACTTTAACTTAGTCTCTGCGGACTTTTGCTGAGTGTCGACATAGCTCCAAGTGTCGACACTTTCTGGTGTAGACACAGCTTCACTGGGTGTCGACACAGCTCCTTGTGTCGACACTTTCTGTCTGCACTTTTCTTCACTGAGTGTCGACACAACTCCTTGTGTCGACACTTTGTGTCTGGTGTCGACTCTGCATCCCAGGTGTCGACACAATGACTCCAAGTGTCGACACTGCTTGTCTGGGTGTCGACACAAGTCTTCTTGAGTGTCGACACTTTCCCTCTGGGTGTCGACACATGGACTTAGAAACTTTTTGCTTCAGTCCAGTAATTACTTAACCTGCACAAGTAAACTCAACATTCATCAAATGCATTATGATGTATATCATTGAGTTGAGTGAGGCTTCTTCAAATCAGGTACATTTAACCAATGTACCCAACAATCTCCCCCTATTTGGAGAAGTCATAACCCTTAGTCAATGATATACACCATTTATAATTAAAATTACAAAATGATGTAAAGCAGGATTATATTCAGCAGGGTAAACATAAACATGTATTAATTTCACATGTATACAAATTCATCATTTCAGAACAAATAAGAAATAGACATAGACACATTCACAGAACAAACATGAAATATATTGATCATATATTGTTCTAACATTTGTCTTATACATTTTCAGTAGTTCACAAAAATGTTTTACATTCAAAAGATTACAAAATAATTTTCAAGTAAATTCTTAATCTATTTCTATTCTGGTTCCTTGATAACTATTCCTTTGCCAGCTTGGACTTTAGCTTGGACAGCAGCATCAGCAGTTTCAGCATCAGCAGGCTTCTTGCCTTTCAGATCATTCTTTTTAAGCTCTTCAGCTTTGATCTTCTGCCTCTCAAAATAGTGATATGGCTTTGGAAAGTACTTGCTAGACTCCTGAGCTGTAGGAGGTAGCTTTCCCATCTTTGCCTTCCTTCTGTATTGAACAATGGCCTCTTGTCTAGATTCATGCTTTCTCCATTCAGCTTCAGAGAACCACTTGTTCCTGTCATGAGTGTTATCCTTGGCAGCTTTCCAGGCAGTTAATATTATGTTTCTAGAGGTAGGGCTCCATTGTTCAAAGTCTGGCCTTTGTTCTGCTTGTTCCCTAAACCTCTTCTTAGACAACCTTGTCTCTTCCTCTTTCTGCAATGCCTCTTGCATGGCTTCTGATATAGGCTGAACAACCTTTTCAATATGGACATAGTCCTTGCCCCCAGATGGGCTGTACATGGTCTGTACCTCAGCATGAATCATTTCAAAATCTGGAGGTGGATAAATGACCTGAGCTACTTCTGGTTGCTCACCTCCAAGATAGGCAGGATTAATGCCAGATTCAGCAACATCATTGTCATCACACAGAGGAGGATACCCAAGTGTAGCTCTGATGGAATTTGATATCCACTTAGCATGGTCAGAGCTTGCCTTGACTAACACTCACTCCCCCTTTATGACTTCTCTAGCCATATGATCTCTGACATCATCCTTTTGAAATCTGATTTGACTATCCAAGTATCTGATTCCATCTTTAAAGAATGGTTTGAGCTTTTGAAGTTGTTCAGATATGACCTTCTGGGATGCTTGGATAGCAGTCTGAACAACAGAGATTTCTTCTTGAAATACTTTATCAAAATCAGCTTTAATAGCATCAGTAGAAGTAGAGGGTTCAGCAGCCTTGTGCTTCAATTCAGTGACAATAACATTATGTCAAGCAGTTAAATTGTCTTTCATTCTTAGCTGATTTTCAAGCACATACCCTTGCTTCAATGCTATGTCATCCACTTGTGCCTTTATCTTTTCCTGGTGGGTTGCCAAGTACACCACTGCATTGCCACCCTTGTGGAAGCAGTCTGTCATCTCCTTCTTATTTTGGTTCATTTCAAACCTTATAGATTTTATATCCTGTGCCAGATCAAATTGGAGTGATTTTTGCCCTTCATCTACATATTTCTCTATGGCCTGCCTTTGCTCATCCAACTTGATTTGCATTGCCACCATCAGTGCATTATGATCAAAAGCTGGGGCTTCCTGTACTATAGACTGTGGAGCAACAGTTTGGAGAGCCTTTTTATAACTCCGGCTCCTTCTTTTGAAGACATAAATTTTCTTTTTCCTAGCCCTTGCAGCCTCCTCATCTTCAGATGCTGAGGAGCTGGCTATGTCAACCCTCTCCTTAGGGCTTGGAGGCTTCTCAGGTTGCACATTTGGAGCTTTCTCAGTTTCTTGCCTTATAGGCTCTTCATGAACTTGCACTTGCTCCCCCTCAGCAGCAGCATTCTCTTCATCAGCAGTAGCCTTGTCCATGTCAAAGTCATGTTGATCTAGATTTAAAAATAAATCCTCCATAGTGTATTCTTGTGGTGATGGAGCTGGAGGAATACTAGGTTCTTCAACCACTGAATCAGTAATATCTTGAGCAACAGCAGATGTGTCTTCTATGACAGCATCTGGTACTTGACTATCCAGCTGAGTTTGCTGATGAACATCAGACAAATCAGCATCTTCTATAAGAAATTCTAAAGTATTTAGGTCAGTGAGTACCTCTAGTATGATGGTGGTGGCTTGTTCACTTTCCAGTGTAGAGGGTTGATCTACAACTGGAAGCTCCCCCTTGCTTTGATCGCTGTGGATGGGGCTAGCTTGTGGTAGCTCCCCCTGGATCTCAGCACCAACTTGAGGAGCAAGAGACTTCACTGCAGGCTCTTCCTCATGCTCATCTAGAGTGAAGACAACCTGTTCTTCACTATCAGAACTGCTAGTGGACTCTTGAGCCACTGGAGCAGTTTTTCTCTTCTTCTTAGGTGGAATTTCTTTCTCAGTAACTGTCTTCTCAGGGGTTGGCATCTCCTTTGACAACACCCTGTCCCATCTAGAAAAGATCCTCAGATCCATCCTTCTCATATGATTTATCTTGCTTCCTGCAGCTTGTTGCATTACCTCTGGTATGGCACCAGCAAGGTATAGACTAATGATTCTGCCCAGATTGGGCTTCCTCAAGCTTTCCTTAATCTTCTCATAAACTACTATAGACCAGTCTGTTTTCAGAGTAAAGATTATCCTTGTCATTATTCCAAACATATAGGCAGACACTCTGTCATGCCCTCCTGGCTTGCTGAGTAACACTTTTCCAACAATTTCAGACATGAATTTGCCTTGGCTGTTCATGCCTTTCCTGTTAAAAACAGAACCTATCTTCATCTTAGGATCAAGTCCACACCAGATTAGAGCTTCCCTGGTCCTGGATGCAGTAACTTCATCTTCATCTTGAGTTCTTGGCAATTGAAGCACCTTCCTTAAGCTCTTTGGCGATATCTTAACCTTAGTTCCATGAACTCTGGATTTGATTCTGTATCCAGATTCATCCACTTCAGCTCCATTTAGGAATTCAAGAACCTCCTTCTTCCATATCTTTGTAGGTTCAGAAACTAAATACTCTAACCCTGAATCTGCGACTAGGGTTACGACAGACTTGATTTCTTGATCTGCATCACTGAAAGCGCCACGCACCAGCTCATATCCTTCATTGACGTTCTCTTCTAGCTTAGGCGCCATTAGGGTTTGTAGAATTTGTCTTGAGAGAAGAGAGGTGTCGACACAGTAGTTTTGGTCTCGAAACTTTGAAAGCGTGTCGACAAACAAAGACAAAACCCTATTTATACCTTTCTAATTTTGAAGATGAACAGGCGGGACAGCGAACTTAAAATGTGTCGACACTGGCAATAAGTGTCAACACTGACTTATAATGTCTCGACACATATGTGTCGACACAAGTTTAGTCAACAGATTTTATGTGTCGACACTTGGTTATGTGTCGACACAACATAACTCGACATATTGTCGAGACTTTACTTAGAAAATTCTGAGTAAATACTAAGTGTCGACACCACATTGGAAGTGTCGACACCTACTGGACATGTGTCGACACTAATAGTCTGAAGTGTCGACACCAACTTCCTAGATGTGTCGACACCTTTTTCCTGAAGTGTCGACACCAACTATTCTGTGTCGACATAGACTTGTCTATGTGTCGACACCTTTTTACTTAGCCATTTTTAATTCTGTAAACTTACTCTAAGTTTATCATTCCTAGTTCAATTTTGAATCTATTGAACTTAGCTTCTTCTAGGGGCTTAGTATACATATCAGCTACTTGATTATCAGTTTTAACATATTCTAATAAAATATCTTCTCTTTCTACATGCTCCCTAAGAAAATGATATTTAATTTCAATATGTTTTGTTCTACTATGGGATACAGGGTTATTAGCTATTGAAATAGCACTAGTAGAATCACAAAAAAGTGGAGTTCTACTTACCTGAAATCCATAGTCATCTAGCTGATGTTGTATCCACAGAAGTTGAGCACAGCAACTTCCTGCAGCCACATACTCTGACTCTGCATTGGAGATAGCCACACTGGTTTGCTTTTTGCTACTCCATGAAATTAGTCTCCCACCTAGGAATTGACAGGTTCCAGTAGTGCTTTTTCTATCTTCTTTGCATCCTGCAAAGTCTGCATCTGAATAACCTGTTAGATCAAAATCTCCATTCCTAGGGTACCAGAGGCCTAGATAGGGAGTGCCCTTTAGATATCTCAATATTCTTTTGACTGCTGTCAAATGAGACTCTTTAGGGCAGGCTTGATACCTTGCACAGACACATGTAGCATACATGATATCTGGTCTACTAGCAGTCAAGTATAATAGGGAGCCAACTATCCCTCTATACAAGGTTTCATCTACAGGTTTCCCTGCATCATCCTTGCTAAGAGACATACTTGACCCCATAGGAGTCTTCATGGTACTGGATGAATCCATACCATATTTCCTTATGAGTTCTAGGGTGAACTTGGACTGACATATGGATAAACCACTTTCAGTCTGTTTAACTTGGAGACCCAAGAAAAACTTCAGCTCTCCCATACTACTCATCTCAAATTGACCTTGCATAAGTTTTGCAAACTTTTTGCAAAGGCTGCTTTCAGTAGACCCAAATATAATGTCATCTACATATATTTGGACTAGTATAACTTTGCCTCTAGATTCCCTAAGGAATAGAGTCTTATCTATTTTCCCCCTTGAGAACTTGTTCTCAATGAGGAAACTAGATAGGGTTTCATACCAAGCCCTAGGGGCTTGCTTTAACCCATATAAAGCTTTCCTAAGTCTATAGACATGATGAGGTAGAGTTGGATCAACAAAACCTGAAGGCTATTCCACATAGACTTCTTCCTTAAGATTACCATTTAGGAATGCTGACTTGACATCCATTTGGTAAACCTTGAATCCTTGATAGGTTGCATAGGCCAAGAACATCCTTATGGCTTCCAGTCTGTCCACTGGAGCAAAGGTTTGATCAAAATCAATACCTTCTTCTTGCCTGTATCCTTTAGCAACCAATCTTACTTTATTCTTAATGATGACCCCTTGTTCATCCATCTTATTCCTGTAGATCCACTTGGTTCCTATTATATTGTGGTCTCTAGGTTTAGGAACAAGTTCCCAGACCTTGCACCTTTTGAACTGATTAAGCTCTTCTTGCATTGCTTCAGTCCATTGTGGATCCAGTATTGCTTTTTCAAACTTCTTAGGTTCAACTTGAGACAGAAAGCTGGAGTAGATTGCTGCATTTAGGTTCCTGCTCCTGGTTTGTACTCCTTGTCTTGGATCTCCAATAAACTGCTCTACTGGATGATCTCTAAGATGCCTGTTGGCTGGAGGCATCCTAACTTCTGGTTGAACCTCTTCAGCATCTCCATCATGCTGTATTCCTTGAACTTCATCAGCAATTGGTACATGTAGTTCTCCCCCTGGACAACAGCTACTCTCCTCTCCTTGCTATCTTGCAGCAGGTACTTCTTCTATAGTAAGCTTGTCCATTTTCTTTGTTAAACCTGTGGGGCTGCATACAGTACTAGACAACTCATTGTTAATAAGTTTAGTCTCATCAAAAACTACATGCACAGATTCTTCTACAACTTGTGTAGTCAAGTTGTAGACTCTATAAGCCTTACTATTATTGCTGTACCCAACAAAAATTCCCTCTTGGGACTTGGCAGCAAACTTAGTTAAGTAAGACTTCCCATTGTTAAGTATGAAGCATTTGCAACCAAAGATCCTGAAGTAGGTTAAGTTTGGTTTCCTGCCTTTCACAACTTCATAGGGGGTCTTGTTAAGCCTTTTAGTGATGGTAGCCCTATTTATAACATGGCATGCAGTGTTAACTGCCTCAGCCCAGAAATACTCTGGCAGTGATGTATCACTTAGTAGGGTCCTACCAGCCTCTATCAAGGTCCTATTCTTCCTCTCAGCAATGCCATTTTGCTGAGGTGTTCTAGGTGAAGAGAATTCTTGAAATATCCCAAAGTTTTCACAAAGTTTTGTCATGCTATCAGACTGAAACTCAGTACCATGGTCACTTCTAATCTTGACCACTGTACTGTCTAGTTCATTCTGAATTTGCTTGACAAAGCTATGGAAGACACTAGGTGTTTCAGATTTCTGGCTTAAGAAGAACACCCAGGAAAACCTTGAGTAATCATCTACAACTACAAGGGTATAGACCTTCCTACCTACGCTGTGAACTGACATTAGACCAAAGAGATCCAAGTGCAAGAGGTATAAACACCTCACAACATCTATGTTTTCTATGCTTCTAAAGGTGGATTTAGTCTGCTTGCCCTTTTGACAAGCTGAGCAAATACCATCTTTAACACACTTAACTTGAGGACCATTCCTCACTAACTCTTTGCTAAAGAGTTTGCTAATAGTCTTGTAGTTAAGATGGGCTAGCCTCTTGTGCCATTTGACACAATGAGTGACTGTCTCATCAGCTACAAGACAAACTGGAGAACCATTGTTCTCAACCATAATGTCTAAGAAGTAGACATTCCTCTTCCTATAACCTGTCAAAATGATCTCTTGATCACTTGACCTCTTGATATGACAACCATTTTTAACAAATGAGATGTCATACCCTACATCACTTAATTGACTTATACTTATTAGGTTGTGTTTCAACCCTTTAACATAAGCCACTTGAGTAATGGTAACCAAGTTGCTAGAAATGTTACCAAATCCTTTGATGATTCCTTTTTCAGAACCACCAAAGGTGACTTTTGGACCATCTTTTATTGGTATGTAGTCCTTTAGTAATCCTCTAGTTCCAGTCATATGTCTGGAACAACCACTGTCCAAGTACCATGTTGGTGTATGGCCACTTGGACTCACCTGCAAAACAGATTAATGAACCTTAGAACCCAAAGAATTCTTGGGTCCTTGGTACTTGTTAGTTTGCAATCTGACAAAACTACCTACTGGCTTTCCAACAGGTAGTTTGGTACACACTTTGGCACTAGCATTGTGCCAACAGTCCACTGCAAAATGGCCAACTTTGCCACAACACCAGCATTCAAACTTGTTGTACCTTTGCTTAGGTACTATCTTTGCTGTCTTATCTACAGCAGACTTGTTGAATGTTGGGGCTTTGCCCTTGGACTTGGGCTTGGACTGCTCAGTCCTGGCAGGTCTAATAAAACCCAGTCCAGCCTTGCCTTTATGATGAACAAATTCATCAATTAAAGGTAGCACTGACTTAGGTTTAGAAAACCTAGCAACAAGCTCTCTCTCTTTCTGAAGATTGATCTCCAGACTCTTGATTTGATCATTCTTAAAGGTGATAGTCCCCATCTGAATCACTGTTATGTGTTTCAGCCTGGCTATCTCATTAAGCTTTTGATCAAATTGCTTCTCAGAATCTGTTGCAGCAGCTTTAAGATCAGCAATTTCCATTGCCTGACTTTTGGCTAGGAACTTGCTTTTCTTATAAGCTTGCAACAGTACTTTATATTCATCTATAAGCTGATGAATATCATCCTCAGACTCAGATACATTCTCATCACTTGATGATGAAGAATCTGACTCTGTACTAGAACAAGAAACTGAACTTAGAGTTGAACTTTGTACCTTACTGGGTCCTGACTGCTCCAGGATTTTGTCACTCTCAGTCAATGCCATCAGTCCTTGGCACTGACAGTCTTCTTGTTCATAAATAGACTCTATTATCTGCATGAATTCTTCTTCTTCTTCTTCAGCAAACAGCCCTATGTATGCCTCAGCATCAGACTCAGTTTCTGAAGAAGAGATATCTGATAGAGTCTTCTCCTTCTTGGCAACAAAATACTTCTCTTTCTTGCCTTTAAAATGAGTCTTCTTCTTGTCACTAGACTCTTTTCTCTTTTCAGGACAATCTGCAATAACATGACCTTGTCTATTGCAGAAATAGCATACTATCTTTGAACCAGTTGTCTTGCTAGATTTTGTCCTTTTCCTGTCTTTCTTTGAACCCTTTTTATCCTGATAAAAATCTTCTTTTCCTTTTGAAGTAGAAGGCCTTGACCTCCACTGTTTCTTCTTCAAGAATTTATGAAAGTGTCTAGTGAAGGCAGCAAAGTCTTCATCACTTTCACTGCTTGCAGATTTGGTGCTGACTGACTCATCTGACTCTGATTCAACTACCTTTGGAGGTGGAGTTGATGACTTATTCCTGCACTTTCTGGAGGCTTCTGTCTTGAAGGCTACTGTTCTTTCCTTGTGTTCAGTTCTTGTTGATTTCTCCTCCTCTTTCCGCACTGTCAACTGCATTTCATAAGACAATAACTTGCCAAACAGTGTAGGAGGAGGTATTTCCCCCAACTTAGCCATTTCTCTAATGGCAGAGATCTTGGTGTCCCAATCTTTGGTTAGGGACCTTAAGAACTTGTCATTTAGTTCATAGTTACTGAAATCTCTTCCATAAGACATGAGTTCATTCACTATTCTGTAGAACTTCTTATAGCACTCAGTTATGCTATCACCCTTTCCTTGTCTAAAACTTTCATACTCCTGATTTAGCAAGGATCTTCTATCTTGTCTAACTTCTTCAGATCCTTCCATATACACAATAAGAGTGTCCCACATCTCTTTGGCTGTCTTACAGTGTTTAAGATTCTGAAATGTTGCATCATCTATGGCACTCACTATAATGTTTTGTGCCCTTTTGTCCATAGTGGCTAGGACAATCTCATCCTTAGTCATTTCAGAGAAATCCTTTGGTGTTCTCTGATTTGCATCTAGAACAGATATCTTCATGGGCACATAAGGCCCTTCTTTTACTGTGATGTAGATCCTAGGGTCTGAGGCTTCCATAAACAGCCTTACCCTTTCCTTCCAGATCCCAAAGATCTCTTTCCTGCATATGGGCAATTTCATGGAACCCAATTCCTTGTGATTTTCAGAGGACCCCATGGTTCTTGATTTTCTTGAATCTGTATTTCGACTTAGACTGAATCTGCCACTTGAATCTGCCACTCAGGATCTCCTCAGACTGTTAGTCATTTTTGAGGAACCTCGCTTTGATACCACTTGAAAGATATAGTACCTAAACACCTAGAGGGGGGGGGGGGGTGAATAGGTGACCTAATCCTTTTTAAACTTTAATGGCAGCAAACAGTTATATCACAGAATTTACTCTACTTTATCACAGCAATCACACAACAAAACACAATCACAGCACAGCAGACACTGTTTTATAGTGGTTCCCCAAGCTTTGGGTACATCCACTTTCCCCCTTCGCCTATCTAGCAGTGTACTAGATTCGGCCAAACTTCTCCACTAGCTCAGAACCCAAGTTGGTTCCTACACCTCAGGCCCAAGGCCCTACAACTCAGCTTTTCCCAAAGCCTACACTCAGCCATAAAGGCCTACACTCAGCCAATCAAGGCCTACACTCAGCCAACAAGGCCTACACTCAGAGATTTCAATCTCCTACACTCAGGCTCTCAAGCCCTACCCTCAGCCTTTATAATTACAGGCTTACAATTCACTCAGATCCAAAGGATCCTACAAGATAAATTGATTTTTAGAAATAATAACTCAACAACTCAGAAACAAGAGAGGGGAGTTGAGAGTTTCTTGATGAGTTCTTGGAAGAACTCAGCTGGATTCAATCTGACTTAGCTTTCTTCAAAGCTTCTTGAAAGTAGAACTGAATAAGAATGAATCCACCTGCAGTTGATCCTTGATCTCTGCTTCTTAAGATCCAGAATAAATCTGAACCCTTCTTCTCAGCCTAGTTCCAATGGCTGATTTCTTGGATGGAGCCCTCTCTCTCCAACTTCTTAGATCTGCACTTGGACAGCTAGATCTTCTTGATTTGATACTTGATCAATAACTCTGTGAACCACTTTAATAACTTGTTCAACAACAATCTGATCCACCTTCTCAACCACACGAGTTTCTGTAAACTGTATGAGCCTATTTATAGGCCTTCTCCATGGTAACCGGCTGGTCCGGTCCATAACTGAATTCTGACATCTCTGACAGGTGCTGTAGACCGGCTGGAACGACAGCTGTCAAGTCATCCAGTCAATTCTTGAAAATCTCTAACTGTCTGAAAGTGTCGAGACTTTCTGTCTTTAAGTGTCGACACTTATAGACCAAGTGTCGACACCAGTTGTGTAAGTGTCGACACAAGTCTACAAGGTGTCGACACAACTCCTTGTGTTGTAGATACTATGTCTCGACACAGATTCTTCTGCATGTGTCGACACTGAAATTGAGTGTCGACACAAGTACTTGATCTTCTGTAACTTGCTGAATTCTTCTAAGTGTCGACACATCTCCTTTGTGTCGACACAACTTCTTGTGTTGAATCTGTTAAGTGTCGACACTGCTTCTTGGTGTCGACACATAGTCTTCTATGTTGATACTTGCTGAGTGTCGACACAGCTCCTTGTGTCGACACTTGATTCTTCTGTTGAGACTTCAGCTGAGTGTCGACACATTCCCTTAGTGTCGACACTTGTACTTAGAATAATTTGATGATCTTGCTGTTCTTTGTTAAGTGTCGACACAGCTCCATGTGTCGACACTTTCTTCAAGTGTAGAGTCTTCAGCTGAGTGTCGACACATTGTTCTAGGTGTCGACACTTACTTCATGTGTTGACTCTTCTGTTGAGTGTCGACACATTGTTCTTGGTGTCGACACTTTAACTTAGTCTCTGCGGACTTTTGCTGAGTGTCGACACAGATCCAAGTGTCGACACTTTCTGGTGTAGACACAGCTTCACTGGGTGTCGACACAGCTCCTTGTGTCGACACTTTCTGTCTGCACTTTTCTTCACTGAGTGTCGACACAGCTCCTTGTGTCGACACTTTGTGTCTGGTGTCGACTCTGCATCCCAGGTGTCGACACAATGACTCCAAGTGTCGACACTGCTTGTCTGGGTGTCGACACAAGTCTTATTGAGTGTCGACACTTTCCCTCTGGGTGTCGACACATGGACTTAGAAACTTTTTGCTTCAGTCCAGTAATTACTTAACCTGCACAAGTAAACTCAACATTCATCAAATGCATTATGATGTATATCATTGAGTTGGGTGAGGCTTCTTCAAATCAGGTACATTTAACCAATGTACCCAACAGAAGTGCTGAAATCTGCTCAGTCCAGATCAGGAGATATTCCTGAAGAAGAAGAAGCATATTCATCTGCTAGTTGATTCCAGAACAAGTCGGGCATCATTTCAAGATCTCTGTGTCATCTTGTTGCTATGAAGAAGAAGTTAAGGCTGATATCTGCTCAGTCCAGGTAGACAGGCACAGAGAATTTTCTCTGGTGTCTGTAATTCAACATCATTTATATTTCTTATAAGATTCATTCTGAATCTGAGTGGTAAGGCATAGGCCTGAGATATATGCCTGTGTTATATAGGCTGAGGTATGGCAGGAGTTGCTTGAGTTATAGGTGTGTGGATTCACACTGAGGTAGGGAAAGATTGCCTAAGCTGTAGGAGTGTGGATTCACTATGAGTTAGAGTTCTTGAAAGAACTTGAGTTGTAGGATCTTGGAGATCAGAGTGATAGGGCTTGTGCTTGAGTTGTAAGATCCAGTTGGGCTCTGAACTGTAATATCTGAGGATCTGAGAAAGATAGAAGGAAGTTTGGCCGAATCTAGTATACTGTTAGATAGTCGAAGGGGGAGAGTGGATGTACCCAACAATTGGGGAACCACTATAAATTCTGTGTTCTGTGTTGTGCTGGTATTGATTATTGTGCTGTGTTTTTAAACAATTAGTTGCCTAAGTTTTTGGAATTGGACCTATTCATCCCCCATCTAGGTGATTAGTTGTTCTTGAAATCAAAACTTTCACTGATAAAGAATCCGAGAAGGAGGATGTACAAGCCGAAGATGCCACTAAATTAGAGAAGAGGAGGCAGAAAAAATAGAGGAAGTATTAAGGTAGAATAAGTCGCTGCTTTCAGTCTCAGTAGTTATCATCTACTTGGAATGAGGAATCTGAAAAGCATAAGTAGATGCAGTAAAAAAATCTTCACAATTCAACTGTTTGTAAAGAACAGTGACAGAAAGAGGATTGCACGGTAAATTCATGATATAAAGAGTGTCCTGAAGCTGAAGAGAATGAGTAACATGCACCGTGCCAAACCCACAAACCGGAGACGGAGAACCGTCATCAATAAGAACTGGAGGTAACTGGTTACTCTTGTCAAAATAAGGGAAAAGATGAGAATTCCCCGTCATATGATTAATAGCACTAGAATCAATGAGCCACCTACCCGTAGTAGCCAACTGAGCAGCAACAGAAGTAGCAAGAGATGAAGTAGACTTCTTGGAGGAATCATCCGAAGTAGGACGAATTTGAGGATGTTTGGCTCAGCAACAATCAACAATGTGACCAACTTTTCCATAATGAGAGCAAAGAAACTTAGAGTAACCACGACCACCAGTACGGCCACCTCGACCACCAGAGTTGTCATGACGAGCTGGATGAACAACAATATCAAGAGATGGAGAGGGAAGTAAAAGACATTGAAGAAGAGTCATAATAGCAGAAATGCGTGCTGCAGTAGCATCGATAGCCAGAGTATCCGCCTATCCAAGAAATTGTTGTCAAATCATATCATACGAGTCGGGTAGGCGAAGTAAGTAGAAAACAACAAGAAGCTCTTGAAAAAGTTTATGTTGCTCAACGAGATCAGCAGAAAAAGCTTGATGCTGAAGAAGTTCAGAACCAAGAGTTTGAACCTCCTGATAAGCAGCAACAGGAGTCATGACGGGGCGAGGAAAAAGATCCACATATAAAGTATAAATGCGTGAAGTTTGTGCTCCTATGGAGTACAAAGTAGCAATATCTTTCCAAGCAGCCTTGACCGTCTAATCACGTCGAATGACAGGAAAGCACTCATCCGACAAACTGTTGGACAACCAAGTATGCACCAAAGCATCAGTAGCATCCCAATCATTAAAAGAAGCAGAGCCAAAAGGAGGGGATTATCAGTCAAGTGATGACACTTACGCTGAGAGCGCAAAAGAAAATAAAAGACACACTCCAATCAGAGTAATTTGGACTTGTGAGCATGGAAGCAATACCCAAATTACCGGAAGCAGAAGTAGAAGAAAGAGAGAGAAGAGTAGGACAAACCACACGGTTAATTCGAACAAACCGTGCGAACAAGAGAAAAATAAAGAGACCGCGCGAGTAGAGATAACAACCCGCGCGAGAAGAAACACCAACCCACTGAAGGGAAAAGTCGTAAGAAAAGTGAAAAGCAAGGGAGGGCATGGCGGGAAGAAGGCAGCGCCCGCGGTTAAAAAAAACAAACCACGAGCACAAGTGAATACGTAAGAGCAAAGGACCGGTAGCTCTGATACCAAGTAAAAAGAGCTAAATAAAGGCAAATTTTATTGCTTCAAAAGATAAACACTGCATAAGTATACCCCCTTATTTATAGAAAATGGGGGAGATGAGAGAATACAACAAGAGATGTGGGAGTAAATATAAGGCGCGCAGACTGAGCGGTTTGACTCTGTCAAACCGCTAGAAAATACAACAAATACAATCTATTGGGAAGCCTCTAAACACCTGTTGCGACAAGCCTCCTGATCGCTGCTGCGGCTAACCATCAGACCGCTGTTGCGGCTAACCTCCAAACCGCTGCTGCGGCTAACCTCCAGACCACTACTGCGGCTAATGACCAGACTACTGTTGCGGCTAACCTCCAGACCGCTGTTACGGCTAACCACTAGATTGTAGCTATGGCTAACCTCCAGACCACTACTGCGTGTAACCACCAAACTGCCACTGTGGATAGACACCAGACCACGGTGCGGATAGGCACTAGGTCGCCACTGCGGATAACTACCAGACCGCAGTGCAGATAGCCACCATGCCACCACTACAGATAGCCACCAGACCGCAGTGCGGATAGCCACCAGGCCACAACTATGGATAGCCACCCAACCGCAGTGCGGGTAGCCACCAGGACAATGCTGCAGACTCTAACCAAACTGCTAGGATAGCTACCAGAAAGGTCGCTGGTCCAAACTGGCAGACCGCTGAACAACCAGACCACTACTACTAGAAAGCCTAATCGCCCGGTCTCATGTTTCAACATTTAAGATCTTTTTCATGTTCCTAAAGTATATGATTATTTTTTCTTATCAAGATCTTGAATATTGATGATGATTAATCCACAGCTTGCCTGATAACCAGATTATGAATTTTGTCAGCTTGTCTCTAATATGATACACAAGACTGGGATATGTTGGGTTTTACTAGATAGCACAACACTTGTGCACGCAATGGAAATAAGGAACAAGAAAACCCAAAAGAAGTTCGGATCTAACAATATACATTGATCAGGAAGTAAAACTTGCTGTAAATAAAATTATCTTTGTGGGATTGAGTCAATACTTAACCTGGATGCTCCAGAATAATCAGCTGGCAACTTAGCGACTCGACTCTTGAGCGCAGAAAGTATATTCGCGCCTCTACAGGAAATCCACACGAACGGGAGGACCCGTAGCTACTTGTCAAACAAGCAATAGGACAGGAAAGGACACTCAGCGACTCCACGGACTGCTATAGCTATTGTAGGAGAGGCAGCGACGACACTCATCGGGATCGGGATCAGCGACAACGACGGCGAAAGACGGAATGGCTTCCGTCAGGCTTTTAGGTCTTCGGTCCTTTCGCATAGTATGGCTTGTGTGCTTAGACAGAATAAAATATTGCATGTTGTTGAAGCCCTAAAACTTTCTATTTATACTCCAAGGAATAAATAAAACAGGTCATCACTATATGCAGAATCGGGACTTAGAATATAGAACTTCGGCCAGTCAACACCTTAACTCGACGAATCGTCGACTATCCATGGCATATACGATGAATCGCCGAGTATCATCTCATACTCGACGAATCGTCGACTATCCAAAAGATATATGATGAACTCAATGTCATCCTCAGTTGAATCAACGCTTGACTCTACGAAGGCGTTGCGTGGACACAAAGCTCTCAACACTTTCTGCACCATACTCGACGAATCAACACTTGATTCGATGAATGGCGTTAAGTGAACTCAACACACTCAATGCATAAGGCTAGATTCGTCGAATGACGTTGACTGAACTCAATGCACTCAACGCCTAAGTGCCAGATTTGTCAAGTTAACCTTTGACTCAATGAAGGCGTTGAGTGCATTCAACTAACTCAACGCCTGAAAACCAAATTCGTCGAGTCAACACCTTAATTCAACGAATCATTGAGTGGACTCAACGCACTGAACGCTTAAGTGTAATACTCAATGAATCATCTCCTTGACTCGACGAATCATTGAGTCAACTCAACACACTCAACCCCACCTTTCGACGAGTTAACACTTAACTCGACGAAGGCGTTGAGTGGTCTCAACGCACTCGACGCTTTTAAGTTAGGCTAAGCTAAGTCTTTTTCTACTCATCATATGAGTTAAATCATACTAATCCAATCTCCTAATTTCTCCACAATCATATGTGTGACCATGATAGGCTCATACTGAGTTGGCAGTGAGGCTATATGCTTGATCACTTCCAGATCACAATGGTACCACCAATAGTCTCTCACTTGATCTTGAAAGTATCAAACAAAAGCTTCATAAATAAAGAACGACATCTAGCAATACATCATTGCTTCCTAAACAGTAAGAGTTTATAACTCCAAAGCCATTGTGATTAATGTTACAGTGTTGTCATGACCCTCTGTCCCTTAGATTTGGATAGAACTAGTGGTATAGATCGTGGTACCCTCATAATTGTTCAATCCCAGTTTCCTGATCGAGAATGGAATTCTAGGAATTTGTGAGCCCAATATCATATATTGACTCAACCAAGCATGGCCATGAATTTCTCAGTCACATTTCATCAAGGGGCCTGTAGATGCAACTCCTATCATAAAGGAGGACAAATCTCATCTCTGCTCACACGCAAACACCCAAACGATTCGTAATGTACCCAATAACCACCTTTATCATCCAATTTTCTCAAGACTAGACTTTTGATGGCATCAAAGCACGCTCTTCCTCACTCTATGAATGCAGTGACTTCAGGTCAAAGGACCACAAACACCATTGCCACTTGAGCCATACTTGTGACACATTTATATAACAATCCACAAAGTATTCTCATGGTGGGTTTCTCCAGTACAACTTTTTCATAACAAGTACCCATGTGATGACTTGATATCACAATATCATGACCTGTGAGGATGGGTCATCAGTCAACACACATACTAGTCTTAAAGGTATCATCATCGCCCTTAGCTTCTAAGATGATACAACGACCAGGAACCTTTTAAGAATGAAGATTTTAAGATCATTGATGAATTGTAAATATACCTATTTTTATGTACATTACTTAAGTCGTTTTCATTTATTTTTGTCATTTTTACTTGTTTTTATTCAATAAAATGCTCCTATTTTTGTAAATATTTTACTAACTTGTTTTATTTTATTTTTCAGGAAAAAAATAAAAATCTGCAAAAAATTGCCAAGTCACTCCCGTGACTTATTGGTCATGCCCGTGCCCGGGGCGTGATACGTCAAATTCCCGAGAAATGAACAAATTTTGAAAAAATAGCTTGACACGCCCGGTCCCACGCCCGTGACATGACCCGTTTCCAGCGCTCGACGATTCTCCGCTCAACGATTGTCGCGCTCGACGTTTTCCGCTCGACGAATTTCGCGCTCGCCGATTTCCGCTCGACGATCGTCGACACGCCCAACCACACGCCCGTGTCAATCCGACACGGGGCGTGACCCAAGCCCGTGACCACTTCCGCAAGCTCGACGAAAATTCTGCTCGATGTTTTCAGCTTGACGATCGTCGACAAACCCGACACGCCCAGGGTCACGCCCGTTACCAAGGGCGTGACTCCTCCACTTGGCTGACAAAGACCCACGCTCGACGATCTTCCCGCTCGACGATCGTCGAACTCGATCTTCGCACTCGACGATTGTTCTGCTCGACGATTTGTCCTGCTCGATGATTTTTCCTACTTGACAATCTTCCCGCTCGATGATCGTCGAACTCCTCGACATTCGCGCTCAACGATTTTCCAACTCGATAAGACCCGGTGACAGCTCAAAGACCCGAGCCCAGATCTACCTCCCCGACATGCCCAGAGTCACGCCCGTGACCAGGGGCGTGACCAACGCGTGACCGACATGTGTCAAGCCCGAAGTCCACTTTCCCATCAAATCGACGGCCGTATTTTGTACAGTGCTGACACGCCCCACCTACACGCCCGTGTCAGAGGTCGTGTTCTTCAAATTTTTTTTGTCTATAAATTCAAGTTCTCTGCTTGAGTTCTTGTTCCCCTTTTGAGTTCCATTTTGTGTAGAGTTATGCTGCTCGGATGAAGTCCAAATGCTATGTAAGGGATATTTTCTCCCCCTCTCCTTAGTTTTTATTTTCGTTCCTTTGTAACCCGTTGTTTTAGCTTAATAAAATGTGTTTTTCATCTCTTTATTTGGCTTTGGAATGAATATAAACAACTACCCTTATGCAATCTTATCTTTATTTTCTTGTTTTAACTTAGTTTTTGTTCTTTTAAAATGCGTTTGTGCGTGTATGAGTGTAGATTTCTATTTGTATGTTTTGTTAGTTTTACTTGCTTTAGACTTATGCTTTTTAAAACTCTTCACGTTCATCCTTATAAATTTATAAAAATGTTTTAAAGGTGATTTTTATCTTTTTTGTTAGTTTTGTTCCTTTTTGTTCGCAAAACTTTTTTCTCTTTTTAACTTTATTTTCACTTTTCTAGCATTTTTATCAAGTTATAAAAATGAATATATAGTCGTTTTAATTTTTCGTGTCCTTGCATTTTTATTTAAAACTTTTGTCCTTGTATTTATTTTTATTTTTCGAGCACTTTCATTTTTGCGTTTATTTGCAAAGGTTTTGGCTCGTTTAATTTTTCTTTTCACTTTTTACGCATTTCTATCGCATTCTAGCGGTAGAAATGCAGTCGTTTTAATTTTTTGATAACTTAATTTTTTTTTAATTTCTGTTGTGTGCGCATTTATTTTCGCCTACTCGTTGAGAGTTAAATGGCGCAATGCTTTTATTTCATTTCAGTAGAGTGTGTGGAGTATGTTTACTTTCCTGCAGTGTGCGTGCGTTTTTATTTATGTCGAGTGTGTGTGTGTGTTTTACTTTATGTCGAGAGAGTGTGTGCGTGAGTTTTAATTTCTGTCGAGTGTGTGCGTGCATTGCATTTATTTAGTCCTACTCAATTGAGTAGGGCCTACTTTCTTTATCCCGCCCACGCATTTGCGCCGAGACTCGCATTTTATTGCTTTCTTCAGTCTTACTCGATTGGGTAGGACTTGCAATTTTCTGCTTTCCTTTACTCTTTTATTTTACAGCTTTCTTTACTGCTTTCCTTTTCTGCTTTCTTTATTGCTTTCCTCGCAAGCCGTCCCCATTCTGATGAGTGGCTAATCGTTCTTAGCCGTCAGTATCGAAGAGCATTGAGACCGATAAAATAACTTAAAATAACTAAATGTCGTATTTTTCTAATTAATTAAAAGTACTTAAGGTTTGCCTGAGGTTAACGACGCGTAGGACTTCATAATCGATGTGTGGGCCCTATTTTCGTTTTCCATAAGCCAGCCGAGAGGCTGTGCGTATGGACAGATCACCCCATGGTAAAGAGAGTTCCGCACTAACCCTCGAGAGAGGAGGCGCGCCAACTCTACCGGATTGGGTTCCCCACCCAATAACATGGTTCTTATCGTAATGTGTGCATTAAGAGGAATCCTTCGTCAGACTAACGTTCGGTCGAATAGTCTTAGCGTTCAGGTGAGTGATAGCCCTATTGCTAGGTAAGCTCATTCTAGTGGAACCTCCACGGCCAAGTCTCCGCCTTAATTAATTAGAAATTTAGGATCTCATTTTATTTAAAGTTTATTTTGGTTTAATTTCGATTCGATGTCGTTGTGTTAAGATTTTCATCGGCTCCACCTTTATGCTTTCCTTTTATGCTTTCATTTTCTTTCTATCATTTTCTGTCTTTTTATTATATATAAATATCCCGACAAGATAATTATCGGTAAAATAATAGTCCCCTCCAGGGAAGAGTAGAAATAATCGAACCGACCCCGAGAACAATACAACCTCGATATTCCACGCCGGAATATCCTGTACTACTCACGATAGGTGCACTTGCATCCTTTCGTTAAAACTCGATCTAACCTGTTTTATATCCAAATAAATAAATACGCGCGCCCCGTTTTCTAAATAAAACCACTTCTGCTTTACTTAAATAAAACCACCCGGGTCGCCGCGTGACCGTAAATATTTTTGGAGTTTTAACCAATCAATTTTTTGGCGCCGTTGCTAGGGAGTTTTTCGAGTCGTTATTTTGAACCCTGGAAATCTATTAATTTTAACTATATCTATATATATATAACAAAAATTTAAAATGGCCAACAAAAAAATTACTACTACTACTACTAATAATAATAATCATAATAATAATAATAATATAATACTAAAAAAACTTTAAAAAATGAAAAAAATGAGTTTATTTTATACCTATATTTTCATATATATTTATCTATAAAACAAAAACAAAAATGAAATACGTTGTTTCCAAAAAAATTTAAAAACCTATAAAACTAAAAACTTGAAAAACCTACTAAATCGAGAAAAACAATCTCTAAAAAATGAAAAAAAAAACAAAACTTAAAAATTTTTCATTATTTTTATAAAAAAACACTACAAAAGAAAAAAAAACACTAACTAAAACCCTAAAAACTGAAAAACTCTTAAAAACCTAAAAAACAAAAAAAAAAACTAACTCTAAAAACCTAAAAAATTCAAAAAAAAACAAAAATAAACTTAAAAAACTTAAAAACCGCAAAAAAATAAAACAAAAAAATCTTTAACACAAAAAAATATATCTATTTTGTTCTTAAAAATGTATATATTTGGTTTTAACTTATTTTGTTTCATTTTGCGTCGGCGCACTTTACTTTTTTGTGTGCGCTAGGGGATCACCTATTCTGTACATGCTCATAAGCTAAGACATTAGCTTTGAGTCACACACACACTTGCCCCCTACCGCCCGTAACCTTTTGGCCGAATTTTTCTTTTTTGTTTTTTATGTTATATTTTGGCTTTTTCTTCTAAATAATGCAGAGTATCAACCCGGGCCTCCCCGACCTCATCTTAGGGAAGCTTCTGGCCTCACTTTTTTTGTGTGCATATTTTATTTTGTATATTATCGTTCCATATACTTAGATTGCAACATTGGGGAAAATGTTTGGTTTAAGTATGTGGGCGTTTTACTATTCTGTATTTTTTTTATATATCGTGTACTTAGCAAAAAATAAAAAAAATGAAAAACATTAAAATCTCAAAAAAAATTTCATTGTTTTTAATAACAATCAAAAACTTCAAAAAAAGCCATAAAACAGAAAAAATCACAAAAAAATTTTTTGTTTACTTTAATTTGTAAAATAATTTTGTAAAAACTCTTTCTCTTTCCCCCCTTTCTTCTTCTTCCTTTAAAAACAAACAAACAAAATCTCTCCCCCCCTCTCTTCTTTTTTTTGTAAAAACTCGCCTTTTTAGCAACCCGCGACATTCGACTTATCGAACCAACCACTTAAATAAGAGTCTGTTCGCGGGCATTCGAGTTTTTACTTTGTACCTTTTTTAATCTCTCTTTCCCCACTATTTTCTTTATAAATCACACTTCTTTCTCTCCCCTTTCTTGTAAATAATTTGATAAAAACAAAAAAATGAAAAACAAATTTATGAAAATGAAAAAACCCTAAAAAATTTGAAAATACAAAAACCCTAAAAAGATAAAAATCAAAAATCCTATAAAGATGATAAACAAAAATTAAAAAAAGATAATAATCAAAATTCCAAAAAAATTGATAAAAAGCCTAAAATCCCAAAAATATTTTGTTAAATTATGTAACAAATAAAATCGAATATACCATTTCTTAACCCTTTTTGCTTTCCAAAAATCTAGTTTCGAGTTAATTTATAAGCAAATTTTAATTATTCTTTGCTTACTATTCGTTTGTTAATTAAAGTTTGATATATTTAAGTGTGTGGGGTTAAGTGTTAAAGAATTTTTTATGTCTTTTCCTTATAATAGGGAACTTGTTTTTCACCACCACTACTAATTTTTATAAATAGAAGCTCGTCTTTTATGTTAGAAAATAACAACCATGGATTTCAATTATTTCTACTTCATGCTTTTAGAAACATAGGAACGTTCATCTTAAAAATGTTGCTCTCAAAACTATTTTTATTAAAATCTAGTTTTCTTTTTGAAAAAAAATAGACCCACCTCCATTTTTTTCATGTCTCACTTGACATGATTACCCCTATTTTATCCCTTAAAAGATCCTATGTCAATGAGAATAAGATTTCGTTCCGTAAACATAGACACCCAATATTTAAAAATATTGTATGTTATGGAGTAAGAGGATAAAATTCATTACTCCTACACATATACATTGAGTTATTTATTATTTATGAAGAAAGAAAAAAAACATTATATGTTAGGAAAATAAGATTTCATTTTCCTAATAATCCAAAAAGAAAAAAATTGGAGGTTCGAGAAAAAATTACCTCACCTCAAAATCCAAGCCTTCTTCATAAACCACCAAATCACTTAACCTATTTCAATGATTCTAGAATTAATTTAAAATTTTTTAAGAGCATAATTTTTAAATTGCATTATTTCCTTTAACTACTTTTAAGCTAAGGTTTTTTATATAAATCCAATCCATCTTTGTTAAACTAATAAAAATAAATTTTTGCTTTCTATTTTATTTTATCTAGCAGTCTTTTTGAAACTGTTCCTCTGTTGATAACATTTTTATAATTTAGGATCTAATTCTTAGACCCCGGATATTTATTTTGATCTTACTTTTAATTAAGTCAAGCGGTAGCTAAACTTAGGATTTCTTTTATTCCTTATAAGTTCATCTCCAACTTTTGTTCTAGAATATCAAAAGCTTAAGTATGGGGGTATTTGATGAATTGTAAATATACCTATTTTTATGTACATTACTTAAGTCGTTTTCCTTTATTTTTGTCATTTTTACTTGTTTTTATTCAATAAAATGCTCCTATTTTTGTAAATATTTTACTAACTTATTTTATTTTTTTTTTTAGGAAAAAAATAAAAATCTGCAAAAAATTATCAAGTCACGCCCGTGACTTATTGGTCACGCCCGTGCCCGGGGCGTGATACGTCAAATTCCCGAGAAATGAAAAAATTTTGAAGAAATATCTTGACACGCCCGGTCCCACGCCCGTGACATGACTCATGTCGAGCGCTCGACGATTCTCCGCTCGACGATTGTCGCGCTCGATGTTTTCTCCTCGACGAATTTTGCGCTTGCGGATTTCCGCTCGACGATCGTCGACACGCCCGACCACACGCCCGTGTCAATCTGACACGGGGCGTGACGCAAGCCCGTGACCACTTCAGCAAGCTCGACGAAAATTCTGCTCGATGTTTTCAGCTCGACGATCGTCGACCAACCCGACACGCCCAGCGTCATGCCCGTGACCAAGGGCGTGACTCCTCCACCTGGCTGACAAAGACCCGCGCTCGACGATCTTCCCGCTCGACGATCATCGAACTCGATCTTCCCACTCGACGATTGTTCTGCTTGACGATTTGTCCTGCTCGATGATTTTTCCTGCTTAACGATCTTCCTGCTCGACGATCGTCGAACTCCTCGACATTCGCGCTCGACGATTTTCCAACTCGACAAGACCCGGTGACAGCTCAAAGACCCGAGCCCAGATCTACATCCCCGACACGGCCAGAGTCACGCCCGTGACTAGGGCGTGACCAACGCGAGACCGACACATGTCCAGCCCGAAGTCCACTTTCCCGTCAAATCGACGGCCGCATTTCGTACAGTGCTGCCACGCCCCACCTACACGCCTGTATCAGATGGCGTGTTCTTCAAATTTTTTTGTCTATAAATTCAAGTTCTCTGCTTGAGTTCTTGTTCCATTTTGTATAGAGTTATGCTGCTCGGATGAAGTACAAATGCTATGTAAGGGATATTTTCTCCTCCTCTCCTTAGTTTTTATTTTCGTTCCTTTGTAACCCGTTGTTTTAGCTTAATAAAATCTGTTTTTCATCTCTTTATTTGGCTTTGGAATGAATCTAAACAACTACCTTTATGCAATCTTATTTTTATTTTCTTGTTTTAACTTAGTTTTTGTTCTTTTAAAATGCATGTGTGCGTGTATCAGTCTAGATTTCTATTTGTATGTTTTGTTAGTTTTACTTGCTTTAGACTTATGCTTTTTAAAACTCTTCACGTTCATCCATATAAATTTATAAAAATGTTTTAAAGGTGGTTTTTATCTTTTTTGTTAGTTTTGTTCCTTTTTGTTTGCAAAACTTTTTGCTCTTTTTAAATTTATTTTCACTTTTCTAGCATTTTTATCAAGTTATAAGAATGAATATATAGTCGTTTTAATTTTTCGTGCACTTGCATTTTTATTTAAAACTTTTGTCCGTTTAATTTTTCTGTCTTCTTTTTACGCATTTCTACCGCATTCTAGTGGTAGAAATGTATTTGTTTTTATTTTTCGAGCACTTTTATTTTTGAGTTTATTTGCAAACTTTTTCGCTCGTTTAAATTTTTTTTCACTTTTTACGCATTTCTACCGCATTCTAGCGGTAGAAATGCAGTCGTTTTAATTTTTTGATAACTTAGTTTTTTTTCAATTTCTGTTGTGTGCGCATTTATTTCCGCCTACTCATTAAGAGTTAAATGACGCAATTCTTTTATTTCATTTCAGTAGAGTGTGTGGAGTGTGTTTACTTTCCTGCAGTGTGTGTGCGTTTTTATTTATGTCGAGTGTGTGTGTGTGTGTTTTACTTTATGTCGAGAGAGTGTGTGCGTGAGTTTTAATTTCTGTCGAGTGTGTGCATGCGTTGCATTTATTTAGTCCTACTCAATTGAGTAGGACCCGCTTTCTTTCTCCCGCCCACGCATTTGCGTCGGGACTCGCATTTTACTGCTTTCTTCAGTCCTACTCGTTTGGGTAGGACTTGCAATTTTCTGCTTTCCTTTACTGCTTTCATTTTACATCTTTCTTTACTGCTTTCCTTTTCTGCTTTCTTTATTGCTTTCCTCGCAAGCCGTCCCCATTCCTATGAGTGGCTAACCGTTCTTATCCCTCAGTATCGAAGAGCATTGTGACAGATAAAATAACTTAAAATAACTAAAGGTCGTATTTTTCTAATTAATTAAAAGTACTTAAGGTTTGCCTGGGATTAACGACGCGTAGGACCACATAATCGATGTGTGGGCCATATTTTCGTTTTCCATACGATAGCCGAGAGGCCGTGCGTATGGACAGATTACCCCTTGGCAAAGAGAATTCCGCACTAACCCTCGAGAGAGGAGGCGCGCCAACTCTACCGGATTGGGTTCCCCACCCAATAGCGGGGTTCTTAGCGTAATGCGGGCGTTAAGAGGAATCCTTCGTCGGACCAACATTCGGTCGAATAGTCTTAGCGTTCAGGTGAGCGATAGCCCTATAGCTAGGTGAGCTCATTCTAGTGCAACCTCCACGGCCAAGTCTCCGCCTTAATTAATTAGAAATTTAGGATCTCTTTTTATTTAAAGTTTATTTTGGTTTAATTTCGATTCGATGCCGTTGTGTTAAGATTTTCATCGGCTCCACCTTTATGCTTTCCTTTTATGCTTTCATTTTCTTTCTGCCATTTTCTGCCTTTTTATTATACATAAATATCCCGACAAGATAATTATCGGTAAAATAATAGTCCCCTCTAGGGAAGAGTAGAAATAATCGAACCGACCCCGAGAACAATACGACCTCGATATTCCACACCGGAATATCTTGTACTACTCACGATAGGTGCACTTGCCTCATTTCGATAAAACTCGATCTAACCCATTTTATATCCAAATAAATAAATACGCGCGCCCCGTTTTCTAAATAAAACCACTTCCGCTTTACTTAAATAAAACCACCCGGGTCGCCACGTGACCGTAAATATTTTTGGAGTTTTAACCAATCAATCATAGGCTCTCACTTTCAAGTCACTACTTGACTCATATGGAAGCAAACATTCTATGGGAATTTATTTCAGTTAACTATTCTACCACAATAGAAACAATAACACAATAAAAGAACTTGCAAAATATAAATGAAATTCATACAATACTTTACTCATCAAATAAAATATTATAGCTAACAAACATACAAGCCACATGAATCCTACTAGAGTTAATCATTAAGGTAAAGTATACTCATATATCTAACATGACCATCATTCTTTCTTTTTGCGAGAGGCTTTGTTAGTGGATCCACAATGTACTCCTCAGTCGACACTCTGCATATGCTCATATCTCCGCGATCAATAATCTCTCAAATTAGATGGAACCGCCAAAGTATGTGCTTGAAGCGCTGATGAGATCTAGGTTCCGAAGCAAGTGCAATTGCACCATTGTTGTCACAATAGATATCTACGAGACAAACAATGCTACGAATTACATCTAACTTGCCGATGAATTTCCTAATCCATACAGCCTCCTTTGTTGCATTTGCAGCGGCGATATACTAGGTCTCAGTTATAGAATCGACAACTGTCTCCGGCTTGGAACTCTTCCAGCTAACAACTCCTCCAATTAGGCAAAATATGAACCCTGATTGAGACTTTGAGTCGACCCTATCAGTTTGGAAGCTAGCATCCGTATAACCCCCTTACAACAAGCTCCCACTAATCCTCTTGTAAACGCACGTTTCATCCTCGTTCTTGATAAAATCAAACTCTTTGATTTTTTCATCAAAACGAAGATTCCAACTTCGAGAAGCCTGTTTTAATCCATAAATGGATCTCTGCAACTTACATATTGTAGTGGCTTCACTTGGAGATACAAAACCTCGGGTTGTGTCATATACACTTCCTCAAGGAAGTTTCCATTTAGGAAAGGCATTTTCGCATCCATCTGCCAAATCTCGTTGTCATAATATGCAGTAATAGTAAGCAGAATTCTGATAGACTTAACTATGACAATAGGGGAAAAGTCTCATCATAGTCAATACCATGAATTTGCTTGAAACCCTTAGCCACCAGTCACCCTTTGAATGTATGTACAATCCCATCAATGCCGGTCTTCTTCTTGAAGACCCACTTGCACCCTATGGTTGGTATCCCTTCAGGTGCTTCCACCAAGGTCCAAACTTGGTTTTCATACATGGGGTCCCTTTCAGATCTCATGTCCTCAAGCCACTTCTCCAGTCCAGTCCACTCATAGCCTCTTGGTAGGTTGTAGGCTCATTATTATGATCCATAAGCAATACATTACCTATTTGAGACACGATAAATCCATATATCTCAGGCTCAAAACTTGGTCTACTAGGTCTACATGTAACTTGTGTTTCCTGAGCAGGCTCTCCAACTACAACAACTTGTAGTCCTAGCTCAAGTACTAATTCTTGTTCATTCACTGTTTGTGGTTCTTAAACTTCTTCAAGTTCTATCTTGATAGTCTTAATACTCAAGATCTCTTTCTCAAGAAAGACACCAGTCCTTGCGACAAATACTTTGCTCTCGGACGGTAGGTAAAAATATTAACTTTTAGTTTCCTTAGGATACCCCACAATATAACACTTGTCTTACTTGGGTTACAGCTTGTCAGGAATTTGACGTATTACGTAAACCTCACAACCCCAAATCCTATTGAATGACATAATAGAATGCTTCCCAGTCCATATCTCATATGTTGTCTTTAGAAACGCTTTCGTTGGAGCACGATTTAGTGTAAAAGGAGTAATTTCTCGAGCAAAACCCCAAAAGGAAACAGACAGATCTGCATGACTCATCATCGACCATATATTGTCTAACAGAGTACGATTCCTCCACTCAGACACATCATTATATTGTGGTGTTCTAGGTGGAGTGAGATATAATACCACACTCTTTCAGATGATCACAAAAATCACGACTCAGGCATTCGCCACCTCGATCAGATTGCAGTGCTTTAACCTTCTTACTCTGTTAGTTCTCTACTTCATTCTTAAACTCCTTGAACTTTTCAAAGGTCTCGAATTTGCACTTCATAAGATACACTTATCTGTATCTACTGAAATCATCAATAAATGTAACAAAGTAAAAATGTCCACCTCTAGCTATAGAACTCATGGGTCCACATACATCACTATATACTATACCCAAGAGATCACCAGCCCTCTCGTTGAAACTAGTGAAATAGACCTTAGTCATCTTGCCTAACAAACAAGATTCGCATCTCTCAAATGATTCATAATCAAATGAGCCCAATAGTCCATCTCTATGGAGCTTGGATATACGTTTCTTATTTATATGGCCCGAACGGTAATTCCAAAGGTACGTAGAGTTCGAGTCATTCGTTCATAGTCTCTTAGTATTTTCTATATTATAGATCTGATGGTCTAAGCTCGAAACATATAAATCATTAAACATTTGGGCTACACCATAACAAACATCATTCTTAAATATTGAACAACAATTATTCTTAATAATAAAAGAATATCCAATCTTGTCCAAACACGAAATAGATATAATATTTCTAGTTATAGATGGAACAAAATAATAGTTATCTAGTTCTATTACAAGCCCACTGGGAAATGAAAGACGGTAAACAACCACGGCGACAACAGTAACTCTGGCTCCATTACCAACACGCAGGTCCACCTCCCCTTTACTCAGCAGTCTTGTCCTTCCCGGTTCCTGCACATTCATACAAATGTGAGAATCACATCTGGTATCCAATACCCAGGATGAAGGAGCAAAAAGATTTATCTCTATAACATACATACTCGAAGCCGAAGTCATACCTCCCTTCATCTTTTACAGACCATCAATGTACGAAGGACAATTCCTCCCCCAATGACCAGCCTTGCTACAGTGGTGGCATTTTCCCTCTTTTACAGAGCCTTCTTTTTCATTGCAGAAGACTTGAGATCCAGAGCAAAATTAGGTCCTACCTTTGTCTTCTTAAAGCCCATGTCCTTGCCCTTAACTTTATGCACTATCAATATGGGGTTAGCAGACATGGCCTTCTTCATATTTATCTTGGTAGTTCGCAACATACCTAGGAGCTCGGACAGTGTCTTGCCTATTTCATTCATGTTATAGTTCAAGACGAACTGCTCATAACTTCCTGATAATGATTGCAGGATCGGGTCTGTAGCCAACCCTTGGCCGAGATGGAAGCCTAGTCTCTCAAGGTTCTCTATATACCCAATCATCTTGAGTACGTGAGTTCCTACTAGGTCTCGATCTCCCATCTTACACTAGAACAATGCCTTAGTGACGTCAAACCTCTCTTGACGAGCTTCCCCGTGAAACATTTTCTTGAGATGCTCGTCAATTTCCTTGTAACTCATGTTCTCGTGTTGCTTTTGGAGCTCAGAGTTCATGGTTGCCAGCATGAGACATTTGACATCTAAATAGTTGTCAAGATACTTCTTATAAGCATCCTTATCAGCACGGGACGCATTCCTGGCAGGCTCATCAGGGGATACCTCTTGCAAAACATAGAGCTTGCTCTCTTGCCTGGGAACAATTCTCAAGCTCCTGTACCAGTCCAAATAATTCATCTCACTCAGCTTTTCCTTCTCAAGGATCGCCCTGAGGGATAGGGTGGAATGTGAACCACTTGCCACGGAAATTCTACAAGGATATAAGCAAAGCAAATTAGTTTTGCATTTCCAAAATATAAGTTTTCTTTCGAATAGGATTTTAATCAAAATAACTTCCACTATTTTTTATCAAACTGATAACCCTCTATATCAATTCGAAGAGTTTATGCGAGTAACTCTCTTAGTGGAGAAGATCCATATTTCACTAGCACTATGAGTCAACTTTTGCTTTTCTTTCACAATGCAGCTATTTAGGTAGACAACGCTTGCCAATTTCATCACTATGCAATTCCTGCATGGCTGGTGAATAACTCTTTATTCGCATCCATCATATGGTGCATGCCAACCCTATGCCTCTAGGCACTAAACCTTTGAGATCACCCTGTTAAGTCTGACCCAATGTAGACAGTGGGATATCACAATTATCCGCTCGCACCCTTACCAAGATAGATTAATGCACCTTGCTTTGCCAATCCCACACTTCATCGAACGAGGAAGGAAGAGTGTCATCCATCGGAAGGCATCCAAACACTTAATATTTCTTAAGGGATTTTTGGTTCTTGATTAACACTTAATCATGGTTAACAATTAACCAGTGTGCACATCAAACAAAAAAAATCATGCAATCATGATCCAAATGCATCCCAGATGTACACAAGAATCATCATCAATGCTTGATGAGCTGGGCTAAATCTGAACATCTAGAACACTTTTAAATCTTCAGATCTACATGCACTAAACATGAGCAACACAAACTGCACTTACATAGCAGACAAGCTCATCTCTCTTGTGTGAGATACAAAATCTAACATATACTTGGTTTCACTAACCAACAAGAGTGATGGTTACTGTTAAGCAGTAGCAACAAAGAAATCACATGCGTTTTTGGTGGGGACCCAAGAATAAATTTAGGCATTTTAGAACACTTCTAAATTTCCAAATCTACACGCCATAGATTTAGCATCTTCTGAAACAATAAATATTGCCCGGAACCTACCTCTGATACCACTGATGGGTTTTACTAGACGGCACAACACTTGTTCACGCATCAGAAATAAGGAACAAGAAAACCCAAAAGAAGTTCAGATCTGACAATATACGTTGATCAAGAAGTAAAACTTGCTATAAATAAAATTACCTTTGTGGGATTGAGTCGATACTCAACCAGATGCTCCAGAAAAATCAGTCGGCCACTTAGCTGTTGGCTTTTACTAGACGGCACAACACTTGTGCGCGTAGCAAAAATAAGGAACAAGATAATCCAAAAGAAGTTCGAATCTGGCAATATACATTGATCAAGAAGTAAAACTTATTGTAAATAAAATTACCTTTGTGGGATTGAGTCAATACACAACCTAGATGCTCCAAAAAAAATCAGTCGGCCACTTAGTTGCTCGAGTCCTGAGCGCATAAAGTATATCCGCACCTCTACAGGAAATCCACATGATCGGGAGAACCCGTAGCTACTTGTCAAACAAGCACTAGGTCGGGAGAGGACACTTAGCATCTCCACAGACTGATAGATCTCTTTTCGGAGAGCGGTGGCGACACTCGTCGGGATCGGGATCAGTGTGAGCAACAGAGAAAGGGTGGAATGGCATCCGTCAAGCTTTTAGGTCTTCGGTCCTTTTGCATAGTGTGGCTCATGTGCTTAGATAGAACAAAAGATTTCGTACTGTTGAAGCCCTAAAACTTTCAAATTATACTCCAAGGAATAAATAAAACAGCCCGTCGCTACATGTAGACCTAGGACTTAGAATATAGAACTTCGGCCAGTCAACACCTTGACTCGACGAATAGTCAAGTATCCATGGCATATACGACGAATCGTCGAGTATTATCTCATACTCGATGAATCGTCGAGTATCCATAAGATACACGATGAACTCAACGCCATTCTCAACTGAATCAATGCTTGACTCTGCGAAGGTGCTGAGTGGACTCAATGCTTTTTGCGCCATACTCGACGAATCAACATTTGATTCGACGAATGGTGTTGAGTGAACTCAACGCACTCAACGCCTAAGTCCAGATTCATCTAATGGCATTGTGTGAACTCAACGCACTAAACACCAAAGTGCCAGTTTTTTCAAGTCAACCTTTGACTCGACGCATACTTTGAGTGCACTCAACGCACTTAACTCCTGAGAACCAGATTCGTCAAGTCAACACCTTGACTCAACGAATCATTGAGTGGACTCAACACACTCAATGCTTAAGTGTGAAACTTGATGAATAAACTCCTTGACTTGACGAATTGTAGAGTCAACTCAACACACTCAATGCCACCATTCGACGAGTTTACACTTAACTCGACGAAGGCGTTGAGTGGTCTCAACGCACTCGACGCTTTTAAGCTGCGCTGAGCTAAGTCTTTTACTACTCATCATATGAGTTAAATCATACTAGTTCAATCTCCCAATTTCTCCACAATCTTATGTGCGATCCTGATAGGTCATACTGAGTTGGCAGTAAGGCTACATGCTTGATCACTTCCAGATCACAATGGTAATACCAACAGTCTCCCACTTGATCTTGAAAGTATCAAACAAATACTTCACAAATAATGAACAACATCTAGCAATACATCATTACTCCCCAAATAGTAGGAATTATAACTTAAAAGCCATTATGACCAATGTTACAGTGTTGTCATGTCCCTTCGTCCCTTACATCCGGATAGAACTAGTGGTATAGACCGTGTCACCCTCATAATTATTCAATCCCAGTTTCTTGATCTAGAATGGACTTCTAGAAATTGGTGAGCCCCATATCATATATTGACTCAACCAAGCATGGACATGCATTTCTCAGTCCCATTCCATCAAGGGGCCCGTGGATGCAACTCCTGTCATAAAATAGGACATATCTCATCTTTGCTCACAGGCAAACACCCAAACGATTCGTAACGTACCCAAAAACCACCTTTAACAACCAAATTTCTCAAGACTGGACTTTTGATGGCATCAAAGCATGCTCTTCCTCACTCTATGAATGTTGTGACTTCAGGTCAAAGGACCACAAACACTATTGCCACTTGAGACATACTTGGGACACATTTATATAACAATCCACAAAGTATTCTCATGGTGGGTCTGTCCAATACAACTTGTTCATAACAAATACCCATGTGATGACTTGATATCACAATATCATGACCTGTGAGGACGGTTCATCAGTCAACGCACATGCTAGTCTTAAAGGTATCATCATCGCCCTTAGCTTGTAAGATAATACAACGATCAAAGACCTTTTAATAATGAAGCTTCTAAGATCATAAGATTTCACTTTCAAGTCACTACTTGACTCCTATGGAAGCAAACATTCTAAGGGCATTTATTTCAGTTAACTACTCTATCATAATAGAAATAATGACACAATAAAAGAACCTGCCAAAATATAAATGAAATGCATACTGTTGAAACCAAAAACTTGGTCTCTCGTGGAGTTCGGGGTCCCAAAAGAGGGGTGACCTCACACCTACTACACTCGGAGGAACGTCACGGACCGAAGACTTGGGAAACTAGGAACAGACCCTCGGCTCTAGCGCGGAGGTCCCACCTCACACCCGGAAGGCTACCTGAGCTCTTCCACTCCCTAACCAATGCTCGAGCTCGGGTGCCTTGGAGGACCCCTCTCTACTCTACCAAGGAGGAACTAAGGGAGGAGGAAGCCAAAAAAAGATCCTCTCCAAAGGCACCCAAGGGGGTCTATTTATAGTTTTTCCCAAGCACATGACCCATAATGTCTGAAACGCCCCCAAGGCAAATAAGCCTTGGGCCAATAGGAAACCGCCATGCTGGGGGGCAAAGAGGTAAAAACATCCCGGGGGCAAAACGGTAACGACAACGCCCAAAGGGGGCCAAGGATGGGGAGAGCCCACATGCCAAAACGCAGGGCGGGCGAGACCCGGCCCCGGGCCGGTCTCGCCCCCACCAGCCCGCGGGGCGGGCGAGACCCGGCCCCGGGCCGGTCTCGCTCCCACCTGCCCGCGTGGCGGGCGAGACCCAGCCCCGGGCCGGTCTCGCCCCCACCTGCCCGCGGGGCGGGCGAGACCCGGCCCCGGGCCGGTCTCGCCCCCACCTGCCCGCGGGGCGGGCGAGACCCGGCCCCGGGCCGGTCTCGCCCCCACCTGCCCGCGGGGCGTGCGAGACCCGGCCCTGGGCCGGTCTCGCTCCCACCTGCCCGCGGGGCGGGCGAGACCCGGCCCCGGGCCGGTCTCGCCCCCACCTGCCCGCGGGGCGGGCGAGACCCGGCCCCGGCCTAGTCTCGCCCCCACCTGTCCGCGGGGCGGGCGAGACCCGGCCCCGGGCCGGTCTCGCCCCCACCTGCCCGCGGGGCGGGCGAGACCCGGCCCCGGGCCAGTCTCGCCCCTGCCAAGCCGTTTCACCTGCCTCACAGAAGGGGCCACCGGGGGGGGGGAGGTAAAGTTTTTCCCCCTACTAGTATATTTCCAAGCCAAAGCCAAAATTGTCCACCGAGAGTGCAAAATCTCCAAAAAGCTTAAAAACGCGTCCGCCTTGTTTGGGGCCCACTCTTCCCAAATACGGGGTTGTACACATACAATACTTTATTCATCAACTGAAATATTACAGCCAACAAACATACAATCCATAAGACTCCTACTAGATTTGATCATTAAGGTATCGTATACCCATAGATATAATGTGACCATCATGCTTTCTTTGTGCGAGAGGCTTTGTTAGTGGATTCACAATGTTCTCCTTAGTCGACACTCTGCATATGCTCACATCTCCTTAATCGATATTCTATCGAATTAGATGGAATCGCCGAAGTATGTGCCTGGAGCGCTGATGAGATCTAGGTTCCAAAGCAAATGCAATTGCACCGTTGTTGTCACAGTAGAGAACTGCGGTGTCACAACCTACATTTCCTTAACGAGCACGTCGTATCAGAGCAAGAGGAAAAATAGGTTATGATGCCACGTCGTGCAGGGGATAACTGCACACGCTCAGGCAAACCTTTACACTTACTAGACTAGAGTAAAATCATCAGTTATATGCAAGAAAACCGTTGAGTTTGATGGCCGTATCCCTCGGCCTAGTAGAGCAAAATGTGGTTGTACGCGGAGGAAAATAGTTGACGTTAGTTGTGATTTTTCCTATATGCACTCTAGATTTATTATACCATAGGAAATCGTCTATTTTTACGTGGTTTGGAAATACGTCTTAGTGTACCAAAACATGTATGCATAACATAGAATAGTAGGTTTGGTTTACCTTTAAAATATCTAATGCAACCTAGCATAAACCCTTCCTAAGAGCAAGTAGACATCATCTCATCCAAATGATTCATATTAGCAGTCTAGCATTCATATGTAGCAAGTAAAGAAAACCACCAATGGGCGCCAACAAGCTGACACGAACCCATTGGGGCGTATGTATGTCTGTACAATAAAGTAATGTACTACCTCGCCCAACAAGCTCGGCAAGCTCCAAGTAAATTCCACCAAACTGTAGCCGCTCAACCGGCTACAACCTGCACCTGAGGCATTCAAGAAAGAACACCTTAGCAATCATCAAGGCTACAACATAGAGCATTAAGTTCATAAAATATGACGAAGGGGCTTACCGACCCCATAGCAATTTTCATATAAAATGAGTGGAAAGAATAGGGTGGAAACTAAGTGTCAAACACTGCCAACCCAATGAGTAAAACACACCAAGTGCGTATAACAACCCTCATGCCCTGCCCAAACCTACAGTAGCAACAAGACGACATATGCCAACACCATAATCGTATAACCTCACATGTCGAACACGTGCACTTGTGGTAGTGGTAAGTCATCAGTACTCAAGGGCTCAACGGCGGTAGCCCAGAAGTGCAACGCACCGGGCCAGATCGGTCCAAAACAGGTGCAACGCACCACAAAGCACAACCCCCCTCTGGGGCAATAAACGGTGGACACCAAGGCACTACCACACCGCCCCTCACAGAGCCAACAAATGACACCACACACCAAACGCACGATGCGCTCAAAACTCTCCATAATCAAACATCAACACACTCACTACATTGTTCCCAAACAAGACCACAAATCACCCAAGTTATAACAAGCTTGATAGAGTTTGGGTATCTACTTCACCATAAGCAAACTCCACAAGTAACAACGCCGACCAAACCAACAAGCTTATCATAACATAATGAACAAGAAGAGATCACATGAACAAGCAAAAAGTACATGAAGGAGAAAGGTAAAGCTACATGAATAAAATTAAGAATTACAGGCATAAGAAAGAATTGAGCATAGGGAAATTAGATAATTAGGCGGTAAGCATATAATACTTGAAGGAACAAGAGGATTCATGATTGTGACTACTAAACAAAAGTAAGAGTAACAAGGCTAACATATTTGGACAAAAGTGAGGTGCAAAACAAGAAGAACAAGCTAGTAAAAATGAAAGGGGAAAGCTAGCTAAACTTGCACAATCAAAGAACAAGAAAACAAGATTGGCAAGGGTGAAGAACACCGCTTTCCTGAACCGAGACGACACCACGACGGCTGCTCCTCTCTTTCCTTACCTTGCCTTAGCTTTTCTCCCATGCTTTCTCTTTGAGAATGGAGAAGAAGGTGAAGAAAGGGATAAGTGAGGAGGAAGAATCTCTTTCTCGGTCTAATATCTTCCAGAACATAGCTGGACCATTTGATCCAGAATCAGAGAAATGAACGGCACAAAAAAACTGAAAAAATTGATTTTCGGCCCTGACACGCCCTGTGACACGCCCGTGTCATAGGCCGTGTCACTTAAGCGGTAGGCAACCGCCTCACCTCCAAACAGTATACGGCCTGTGACACGCCCGTGTCACAGGCCGTGTCACTAAACACGCATATCTACATGGCCGTGTCACACGGCCGTGACACAGCCCACAGCACCCGCCAAACAACCCGAGAAGGACACGGCCTGGGGACACGCCCGTGTCCCAAGCCGTGTCACCCCTACTTGACACTCGTCGAGCGAACTTCGTCGAGCGAAGTTCGTCGACCGCAGGACACGCCCTGTGACACGCCCTGTGACACGCCCGTATCACAGGCCGTGTACCCCTTCTCTCGACACTCGACACTCGTCGAGTGAATTTCGTCGAGCAAAGGTCGTCGAGAGAGGGACACGCCCTGTGACACGCCCGTGTCACAGGCTGTGTACCCCTTCTCTCGACACTCGACACTCGTCGAGTGAACTTTGTCACCGAAATTCGTCGAACACCTGGGACACGCCCTGTGACACGCCCGTGTCACAGACCGTGTACCCCGACACGCCCTGGGACACGGCCGTGTCCCAGGCCGTGTCACCCAAATGCGCTCCAGGTCTTTGACATCTTACACCTCTCCCTTGCTACAAGAAACTGCAGCCATAATTTTGGCACCTGAGGGGGTAAAAACCAACAAACACGCTTTTATCTACTAACTCCACATCTTCCATACAAAATGCCATACAATCAACCCGTTTTGAGCAACACAACTCAGGCTCGAGAAAGTGCATGCATTCCCTAAGAGGCCTCACCGAGTCCCCAAAAATAGGCTCTGGTTTGCTGGGGAACCGTGCAACTAGGCTACCAAAACAGCCACTCGGAAGCCCGCGTGAAAACCATGCTCAAACAACGGTCAGAGCCAACGCAACGCCCGTCAAGCGTATGCAATCATTCAACGAAAAAAATCCGGGGCGTTACATGCGGGACGAACAATACTAGGAACTACATCTAACTCGTCGATGAATTTTTTAATCCAAACATCCTCCTTCGTTGTGTTTGCAGCGGCGATATACTCGGCCTCATTTATAGAATTGGCAACTATCTTCTGCTTGGAACTCTTCCAGCTAACAACTCCTCCATTTAGGCAAAATATGAACTCTGACTGAGACTTTGAGTCATCCCTATTAGTTTGGAAGCTAGCATCTATGTAACCCCTTACAACATGTTATTCCTCTCCACCGAACACCAAGAACATATCTTTTGTCCTTCTCAAGTACTTTAAGATATTCTTGATGGCTATCTAGTGACCATTACCGGGATCAGACTAATACCTGCTAGTTATGCTCAAAGCATAAGAGACATCAGGTCAAGTATATTTCATTGCATACATTATTGAACCAATTGCCGAAGAATATGGAATCAGCTTCATGCGGTCCTTATTTTCAAAAGACTTAGGACACTGGTCCTTAGAGAGACTCACACCATGAGACATGGGTAAGAATCCTTTCTTGGACTCAAGCATGCTGAACCATTTCAACACCTTGTCAATGTACGTACTTTGGGTCAAACCCAACAACTTCTTTGATCTATCTCTATAGATCTTAATAGCAAGTATGTAAGTCGCTTCAACCAGGTCCTTCATAGAAAAGCAGTCCCCTAGGTTGTTCTTAACAACTTGTAGGGATGGTTTGTCATTCCCGATCAACAGTATGTCATCTACATATAATATTAGGAAGACAATAATGCTCCTACTAATCCTCTTGTAAACACATGGTTCATCCTCATTCTTGATAAAACCAAACTCTTTGATCTTATCATCAAAACGAATGTTCAAACTTTGAGAAGCCTGTTTTAATCCATAAATGGATCTCTGAAGCTTGCATATTTTAGTAGTTTCACCTGGAGATACAAAACCCTCGGGTTGTGTCATATACACTTCCACAAGGAGGTTTCCATTTAGGAAAGCCATTTTGACATCCATCTATCAGATCAAATAGTCATAATACGTAGCAATATCAAGCAGAATTCTGATGGACTTAACCATGGCAATAGATGAAAGGTCTCATCATAGTCAATACCATGAATTTTCTTAAAACCCTTAGCCACCAGTCACCCTTTGAATGTCTGTACATTCCCATGCATGTCGGTCTTCTTCTTGAAGACCCACTTGTACCCTATGGGTCATACCCCTTCTGGTGGTTCTACCATGGTCCAAACTTGGTTTCCATACATGGAGTCCATTTCAGATCTCATGGTCTCAAGTCACTTCTCAGAGTCCGGTCCACTCATAGCCTCTCGGTAGGTTGCAGGCTCATCACAATGATTCATAAGCAACACATTACCTATTTGGGACACGAGAAATCCATATCTCTCAAGCTCAAACCTTGGTCTACCATATCTACGTGAAACTTGTGTTTCCTGAGCAGGCACTCTAGCTACAACAACTTATAGGTACCAATTCCGGTTGATTCACTGTTTGTGGTTCTTGAACTTCTTTAAGTTCTACCTTGGTAGTCTTTCTACTCAATAACTCTTTCTCAAGAAAGATACCAGTCCTTGCGACAAACACTTTGCCCTCAAACGGTAGGTATAAATAGTACCCTTTAGTTTCCTTAGGATACCCCATAAGATAACATATATCTAACTTGGGCTCCAGCTTCTCAGGTATTTGATGTCTCATGTAATCCTCATAGCCCCAAATCTTAATGAACGACATACTAGGATGTTTCGAAGTCCATATCTCATATGGTGTCTTTAGAACTGCTTTTGTTGGAGCACAATTTAGTGTAAAAGCAGGAGTTTTTAGAGTGAAACCCCGAAAGGAAACAGACAGATCTGCATGACTCATCATCGACTGTACAATGTCTAACAGAGTATGATTCCTTCGCTCAGACATACCATTATGTTTTGGTGTTCAAGGTGGAGTGAGCTGTGATATAATATCACACTCGTTCAGATGATCATAAAACTCACGACTCAGGTATTCACCACCTCGATCAAATCGGAGTGCTTTAACCTTCTTATCCAGTTGGTTCTCTACTTCGTTCTTAAACTATTTGAACTTTTCAAATGTCTCAGATTTGCACTTCATAAGATACACATATCTGTATCTACTGAAATCATCAGTAAATGTAACAAAGAAGATATACCCACCTCTAGTCATAGAACTCATGGGTCCACATACATCACTATGTACTATACCCAAGAGATCACCAACCCTCTCATTGAAACCAGTAAAGGGGACCTTAGTCATCTTGCCTAACAAACAAGATTTACATCTCTCAAATGATTCAAAATCAAATGAGTCCAATAGTCCATCGTTATGGAGCTTGGATATACGTTTCTCATTTATATGGCCCAAATGACAGTGCAAAAGTTACGTAAGGTTCGACTTATTCATTATTAGTCTTTTAGTATTTTCTATATTATATATCTGATGGTCTAAGTCCAAAACTTATAAATCACTAAACATTTGGGTTATATTATAACAAACATCATTATTAAATATTGAACAACAATTGTTCTTAATAATAAAAGAATATCCAATCATGTCCAAACAAGAAATAAATATAATGTTTCTAGTTATGGAAGGAACAAAATAACAGTTATCTAGTTCTATTACAAGACCACTAGGCAAAGAAAGATGGTAAACACCCATGGGAATAGCAACAACTCTTGCTCCATTGCCAACATGCAGGTCCACCACCCCTTTACTCAGCAGTCTTCTCCTTCCCAGTTCCTGCACATTTATACAAATATGAGAAGCACATCCGGTATCCAATAACCAGGATGAAGGAGCAGAAAGGTTTATCTCAATAACATACATACTCAAAGTTGAAGTCATACCTCCCTTCATCTTTTGCTGATCCTCAATGTAAGAAGGACAATTCTTCCACCAATGACTAGCCATGCCACAGTGGCGGCACTTTCCCTCTTTCACATAGCCTTTCTTTTTCAGTGCAGAAGACTTGGGCTCCAGAGAAAATTTAGGCCCTACCTTGGTCTTCTTCAATCCCTTCGCCTTGCCCCTCCCTTTATGCACAATCAATATAGGGATAGCAGGCTTGACCTTCTTCATATTTATCTCGACAGTTCGCAACATACCTAGGAGCTCAGGCATTATCTTGTCTATTTCATTCATGTAATAGTTCAAGACGAACTGCTCATAACTATCCGAAAACGATTGTTGGATTAGGTCTGTAGCCAACTCTTGGCCAAGAGGGAAGCGTAGTCTCTCAGGGTTCTCTATATACCTAATCATCTTAAGTACGTGAGTTCCTACGAGGACCCGAGCTCCCATCTTACACTGGAATAATGCCTTAGTGATGTCAAACCTCTCTCGACGAGCTTTCCCTTGAAACATTTTCTTGAGATGCTCGTCAATTTCCTTGCAACCCATGTTCTCGTGTTGCTTTTGGAGCTCAGAGTTCATGGTTGCCAGCATGAGACATTCGACGTCTAAGGAGTCATCAAGATACTTCTTATAAGCAGCCTTATTAGTACGAGAAGCATTCCCGGTAGGCTCATTAGGGGATACCTCTTCCAAAATATAGAGCTTGCGCGCTTGCATGAGAACAATTCTCAAGCTCCTGTACCTGTCCAAATAATTTATCCCACTCAGCTTTTTCTTCTCATGGATTGCCCTGAGGGACATGGTGGAATGTGAACCACTTGACATGAAAATTCTACAAAGATATAAGCAATGCAAATTAGTACTGTATTTCCAAAATATAATTTTTCTTTCGATTAGGACTTTAATCAAAATTACTCCCACTATTTTTATCAAACTGATAACCCTCTATATCAATTCGAAGAGTTTATGCGAGTAACTCTCTTAGTGGACAAGATCCATATATCACTAACACTATGAGTTAGCTTTGGCTTTTCTCTCACAATACAGCTATTTAGGTAGACAATGCTTGCCAATTGCATTACTATGCAATTCTTGTATGGCTGGTGAATAACTCTTTATTCACATCCATCATATGGTGCATGCCAACCCTATGTCTCTGGGAACTCAACCTTTGAGGTTACCCAGTTAAGACTGACTCGAGGTCAACAGTGGGATATAAAAATTCTCCGATCGCACCCTTACCAAAATAAATTAATGAACCTTGCTTTGGCAAGCCCATACTTCATCGATCGAGGCAGGAAGAGTGTCATTTATCGAAAGGCATCCGAACACTTAGTATTTCTTAAGGGATTTTGGTTCTTGATTAACACTTAATCATGATTAACAACTAACCAGTGTGCACATCAAATAAAAAAAAATACAGCAATCATAATCTGAATGTGTTGGGTACATTGGAAAATGTGTACCAGATTTGAAGAAGCCTCACCCTAGTCAATGATATACATCAAGGTGTATTTGATGTGCTTTGAGTTTATATGTGCAGGTTAAGTAATTACAGAAAAATGCAGAAAAGTTTCTAAGTCCATGTGTCGACACATAGAGATGCAGTGTCGACACTTATGATGGCTAGTGTCGACACCTAGAGAAGCTGTGTCGACACTTGGAGTAATTGTGTCGACACCAGGAAAGGCAGAGTCAACACCAGAATAAACGTGTCGACACATACAGGCAGTGTCGACACACTGTGAAGAATTGTCAACATAATCTGTGTCGACACTTCGAGGCAGTGTCGACACCCAGAGAAGTTTTGTCGACATCAAATGTGTCGACACCAGGAGGCTGTGTCGACACTCAGCAAGCTTCAACAAAGTTAAAGTACTTGTGTTGACACAAAGGAGATGTGTCGACACTCAGCTAGCTTCAACACGAGAAGGCTTGTGTCGATACAAAGGAGATGTGTGGACACTCAGCAAGTATCAACAACAAAAGAAGATGTGTCGACACAAAGGAGATGTGTCGACACACAGCAGAATTCAACTAAGTGTTTAAGAAGAAGTACTTGTGTCGACACACAGAATCAGTGTCGACACATTCAACAGAAGGCTTGTGTCGACACACAGAATCAGTGTCGATACATTCTGAAGAAGCAGTATCGAGAAGCTGTTACAACAACACAAAGAGTTGTGTCGACACTGTTGAAGTTAGTGACCGGGCGGTCTGGCGGTTTATCTTGGCGGGTTGAAGACCGCGCGGTCTGGCAGTTTGTCTCAGCCGGCTTGGAGACCGGGCGGTCTGGCGGTCTACCCTGGCAGTCTCTCTTCCTCTCTGGTGGTAGCCGTGCGGTTAGCCCTGCTGTCTAACCGCGCGGCTTGTGCGGTTTGTTTTGTATAGTCCGCTTAGTCCTGTAAATTATAGTCCCACATCTCTTATTTGTATTCTCTCATCTCTCCTCCATTCTATATAAAGGAGGGCATACCTTTGTAATAGATACCTTTTTTGGATAATAAAATTTCAATTATTCAAAAGTCTATCCGTTTGTTCTTTTCTATTAGCTACTTTTAACATGGTATCAGAGGACACGGTCATTTCCTCCTGATTCTGTGCGCTCTCTGCTTCTAGCGGCTTGTTTTCCACTATCCGCGACCTCTCTCGCGGCTTGCCTTCTCTTCTGTCCGCCGCCCTGTTCGAGCGGCTTGTTTCTGTCCGCTGCCCTGTTCGCGCGGCTTGCTTCTTGGTTCTCTTCTCCTACTGCTGTTCGTCGCAGCGACCTGTTTCCTTGTCGCCGCGCTCCTTGCTCTTTCTTGCCTCTCCGACTTCCTAGTCTTTGCGGCTTGTGTCTACCCGCTGCGGACTTCTTCTCCCTGTCCGCTTCTGCTTTCCCCATATCCGCTTGTCCCTATACTCGCGATTTGCTGCTGTGATCTGCCTGACTGTGCGGGTTGTTCCTTTCTCACCCGCATCTTGGTCGCGGTCACCTGCTCTTCTCCTCTCTTCTGTTCGCTCGGCCTTTTCAGTCCGCGCGACCTCTTCCCCGTTGTGCCTTTGACCTCTTGCTAGCCGCTACTGTTCGCGATCTACTTGTTGTTGCCTTCTACCCGCTCCTGCTTGCTAGTCGCGCCGGCCTCATCTTTTGCCGTGCGACCTGTTCTCCTCTGTTCGCCCGACTTTTTCAAGCCGTGCGACTTCTTTCCCTCTGCTTTGCTCTGCTTCTTGGTAGCGGCCTTCCTAGCCGCCCGACCTGTTTTCTGTTCGCCCGGCTTGGTGCTCTTTTCTCTTCTCGCGGCTTGTTCTTATCGTCGCGGCTTGCTCCTCTCTTGCTTCCATGGCTTTCCCCTCCTCCAGCCTGTTTGCCTCCGTGGTCACCTCTTCTGGTAGTGCTCATGTTGTTACTCGCGGAAGATGGCTCATCGACTCTGGTGCAACCAATCATATGACAGGCAATCCTCAATGTTTCTCTCTTCTTGACACACATGCTCAGTTGCCCCCGGTCATTGTTGCTGATGGATCTCCCTCCCCGGTCCATGGGACGGGCATGGTTCAAGTCACTCCATCTCTCTGCCTGGCTGATACCCTCTATGTGCCCAAGTTTCCGTGCAATTTATTATCGGTTACTTCTTTATGCAAGCAACTACGGTGTTCTGTCATATTCACCCCTAGCTCTTGTGCTTTTCAGGATCCGGACTCCCAACGGACGATTGCTACCGGGACTGAGAGTGGTGGCCTCTACTTCCTCGACAACGTTTCTACTCTATCCGCCTTCTCCTCCTCCTCTACAGATCTTCTCCAATGGCATCTTCGCCTTGGCCATGCTCCTCCCCGAATTCTCCGCCAGCTCCTGCCGCACCTCCCTCCTCATCATCCTCCTCTAAACTGTGATGCATGTCAACTTGGCAAACATCACCGCTCATCCTTCCCCCCAATGCAAAGTCGGGGCTCTTCCCGTCCGTTCGACCTCGTTCACTCTGACATATGGGGTCCCGCTCCTAACCTCACCATCGGTCGGTGTAGTTCCTATTTTGTCACCTTCATTGATGATTTCTCTCGCTGTACGTGGGTATATCTTCTCAAAGATCGCTCCGAGCTGTTCTCTGTTTGGACCTCCTTTTATTCTATGGTTAAGACTCAGTTTGATACGTCTATTAAACTCCTTCGTTCTGACAATGCTAAGGAGTATCTTAGCCACGACTTCTCCTCCTTTTGTATTCACCATGGTGTTATTCGTCAAACAAGTTGTGTCTACACCTCCCAACAAAATGGGGTGGCGGAACGCAAAAACCGCCACCTCCTTGATGTCGCTCGCACTATGATGACTCAAATGCATGTTCCTCGCTCCTATTGGGGATATGCTGTCCTCCTCTCCTGCTATCTCATCAATCGCCTTCCCTCCACAGTTCTCCACGGTGCTACCCCCTTCTCCATTCTTTATCCGGACAAGGATCCCTTTCCTCTTCCTCTACACATCTTTGGGTGCACCGCTTTTGTGCACTCTCCCGCTGCCACCCGTGATAAACTCTCACCACGTGCCACCAAATGTGTCTTTCTGGGCTACTCTCCCACTCAGAAAGGATATTGCTGCTTTGACCCTGTTACCCGCAAGCAATTTGTCTCTGCGGATGTCACCTTCTTTGCCAATGCCTCTTACTTCTCTCCCGCTTCCTCTTCTACTCCTCCTGATCCTACTTCTCATACCAACCCATCCATTCCCTCTGCTCCCACTGATGTTCCGCCCTCTCCACCCACTCCACCGTCTTCCTCATCCTCATCATCTCCACCCTCTACTCCGCTTTCTCCCTCCACTCCGCTGCCATCTCTCTCTATTCCCGGGCCAGCTCTCTCCACCACGGATACTCCGGATACTGAGGCACCTGCTGACCTGGATCTCCCGATTGCTCTTCGCAAAGGGGTTCGGGCCTGTACACAACACCCGCTTGCTGCAGTTGTTTCCTATGATCGTCTTACCCCTGCTCGCAGAGCTTTTGCACTGGCTATCTCGGCCACTGCCACCCCCCGTTCCTACCAGGAGGCCCTTACTATTCCTCATTGGAAAGTTGCCATGGATGAGGAGATTGCTACTCTCACTGAACGGGGTACCTGGACCCTTGTTCCTCCTCCTTTCGGCACAGATGTTGTTGGCTGTCGCTGGGTCTTCGTGGTGAAGTTTCTCCCGGATGGCAGTGTGGATCGTTATAAGGCTCGCCTGGTTGCCAAGGGTTTTACCCAAACTTATGGGATTGATTACTTTGACACTTTCTCTCCCGTGGCTCGTCTCAGCACTATTCGGGTTCTTCTCTCTGTGGCTGTCAACAGGGATTGGCCCATCTCGCAGCTAGATGTTAAGAATGCCTTCCTCTATGGTGATCTGCAAGAGGATGTTTACATGGAGCAACCTCCTGGGTATGTTGCTCAGGGGGAGACACGGGTATGCCGGCTAAAGAAGGCTATCTATGGCCTCAAGCAGAGTCCTCGTGCCTGGTTTGACAAGTTCAGTAGCATTGTTACGGCCATTGGTTTTACAAGAAGCTCCGCAGATCACTCCTTGTTTGTTCGGAAAACCGCCTCTGGTCTTGTTGTTCTTGCGGTTTATGTTGATGACATTCTTCTTACTGGCGATGACCAGGATGGGGTATTGATGACCAAGAAACACCTTCGTCAACATCTGGTCACAAAGGATATGGGCTCCCCGAAATACTTTCTGGGGATTGAAATCTATAGAAAGCCCAACTCCATGGTCCTTTCACAACGGAAGTATGCTCTTGATCTTTTAAAGGAGGCAGGACTGACTGGTGCTAAACCTGCACATTGTCCTATGGCTGTTGGAGAAGACAAAACTTGGACAGATGACTCACCTTTTCTCTCTGATCTTACGAGATACCGGCATCTGGTGGGCAAGCTCATATATCTCACGGTAACCAGACCCGACATCTCTTATGCTGTTGGCAAGGTGAGCCAGTTCATGCAAGCTCCGAGGGAGTGCCATCTTCAATCTGCTCTGAGGATATTAGAGTATATTAAAGCTGCTCCAGGGAAAGGACTCCTATTTCAGAAAAATGGTCACCTTAGGGTTGAAGCGTACTCTGATTCAAGCTATGCGGATGACAAAGGGGACCGCAAATCGACTTCAGGTTTCTGCACATTTGTTGGAGGCAATCTTGTGAGTTGGAAGAGCAAGAAACAATCTGTCGTTTCCAGGTCTAGTGCAGAGGCGGAATATCGCAGCATGGCATCGACTACATGTGAGTTGAAGTGGTTGCGGACTCTCATGCTTGACTTAGGAGAGGTTTACAACTATCCTCTTCCTATGTTCTGTGACAATAAGGCAGCGATACACATTTCCAAAAATCCGGTCTTTCATGAGAGAACAAAACACATAGAAGTCGACTGTCATTTTATTCGGGAAGAAATATTGAAGAAACAGATTTGCACTCCATTTGTCAATTCCGACAACGAGTTGGCAGATATCTTCACCAAGCCGGTGTCCGCTTCCTTTTTCCACATCTGCGACAAGCTGGGCATGATCGATATATATGCTCCAGCTTGAGGGGGAGTGTTGAAGTTGGTGACCGGGCGGTCTGGCGGTTTGTCTTGGCGGGTTGAAGACCGCGCGGTCTGGCAGTTTGTCTCAGCGGGCTTGGAGACCGGGCGGTCTGGCGGTCTACCCTGGCAGTCTCTCTTCCTCTCTGGTGGTAGCCGTGCGGTTAGCCCTGCTGTCTAACCGCGCGGCTTGTGCGGTTTGTTTTGTATAGTCCGCTTAGTCCTGTAAATTATAGTCCCACATCTCTTATTTGTATTCTCTCATCTCTCCTCCATTCTATATAAAGGAGGGCATACCTTTGTAATAGATACCTTTTTTGGATAATAAAATTTCAATTATTCAAAAGTCTATCTGTTTGTTCTTTTCTATTAGCTACTTTTAACAGACACCATCAAGGCTAGTGTCGACACTTAGTATACTTGTGTCGACACTTAGTCTATTTGTGTCGACACATAATGACTATCTGTCTCGACACTTTCAGACAGTGACAGAGATTTCAAGAAGTAACTGAATGACTTGACAGCTGCCATTTCAACCGGTCAACTGCAACTGTCAGAGCTATCATAAGGTTGTTAGAAACCGGATCAGTCGGTCACCTTGGAGGAAGACTATATAAAGGCTTTTCTCCTTCAACAGAAGTATCGAACACAATTGAGACAATCAATCAACTGATTATTCATTAAAGATCAATAACAGATTGAAGATCTACACAGAGATCTAACAACACAAAAGAAGAAGACATTCGACAGAAAATCTAAGAAGTTGGAGAGATAGTGCTCCTTCTAAGAAGAGCAGTTGCTGAACCAGACTGCTAAGTAAGATTTAGATTGAGATCTGAATCTCAAGACAGAAGTTGATTGAAGATCATCTTCACAGGAGATTCAACCCTACTGAGTTCTAATTCAAGAAGCTTTGAAGAAAGCTAAGGGAGGTTGATCTCTGCCAAGTTCTTCCAAGAACTCATCAAGAAGCCAGTCAACTCATCTCTCTCTGTCAGAGTTGTGGTTAATTACTTTATATTATCAAATTCCTGTAGGTTCTTGTATAAATCTGAGTTGTAAGCCTAAATCTATAAAGGTTGAGGTAGGGCATTCGAGCCTGAGTATAGGAGAATCATTTCTCTGAGTGTAGGCCTTGTTGAAGGCTGAGGTAGGACTGTTTAGCCTGAGTGTAGGTCTTGTTGAAGACTGAGTGGTAGGGCTTTGTGCCTGAGTTGTAGGAGTGGGGACACTCTGAGTTGTAGGAACTTGTTTGGGGTTCTGAGCTGTAGGATCCGAGGATCTGAGGAGTAGTGCAGAAGTTAGGCCGAATATAGTACACTACTAGATAGGAGAACGGGGAAAGTGGATGTACTCAGACCTTGGGGAACCACTATAAAAAGCTGTGTTCACTCTGTGTTTGTTTATTTCTGTGATTGCTGAGTTAGCTGTGCTGAATTGCTATAGAAAATTGCAAATACAGGTTTCATTATTCAGTGTTTCTGCCTTACATTTAAAAAGATAAAGTTCACCTATTCACCTTCCCTCTAGGTGGTTAGGCACTATTTCTTTCAAGTGGTATCAGAGCGAGGTTACTCAAAAAGGGACTTAACAGTCTGAGTAAGATCCTGTAGGCAGATTCAGAACAAACAAGAATCAAGAAAATGGGTTCTAGTGAGAATCACAAAGCGTTGGGGTCCATGAAATTGCCAATATGAAGAAAAGAGATATTTGGCATTTGGAAAGAGAGGGTTAGACTCTTTATGGAAGCATCTGACCCAAAGGATATACATTACAGTTAAAGAAGGCCCATATGTGCCAATGAAGATCTCCATTCTGGATGCAAATCAGAAAACACCCAAGGACTTTTCTGAAATGACTAAAGATGAAATCATTCTGTCCACTATGGACAAGAGAGCCCAGAATATAATTGTTAGTGTCATTGATGATGCAACATTTCAGAACTTAATTCATTGTAAAACCTCTAAAGAAATGTGGGACACATTAATAGTTTACATGGAGGGATCAGAAGAAGTAAGACAAGACAGGAAGTCTTTGTTAAATCAGGAATATGAAAGCTTCAGACAAGGAAAGTCTGATAGCATTACTGAATGTTACAAGAAGTTCTATAGGATAGTCAATGAATTGATGTCCTATGGAAGAGAATTCAGCAACTATGAGCTGAATGACAAGTTTTTAAGATCCTGATTAAGGACTGGGACACCAAGATTTGTGTCATTAGGGAAGTGGCCAAACTAGTTGACATACCTCCTCTAACTTTGTTTGGAAAACTGTTATCTTATGAGATGCAATTATTGGCTAGAAAGGAGGAAGAGAAGACTACTAGAGTGGAGCACAAGGAAAGATCTATGGCCTTCAAGACTGAAGCCACTAGGAAGTATAGATGCAAGTCTCCATCTCCACTACAAATAGTTGCTGAGGCTGTGACAGATAATTTAGAAAGCAAAGCTACATCTTCAAAAATTATGTGCTATTGCTGCAATAGACAGGGACATGTAGTGGCAGACTGTCCTGTAAAGAGGAAGGAGTCAGCTGACAAAAAGAAGACTCAGTTTAAGGGCAAAAAGGAAAAGTCCTTTATTGCTAAGAAAGACAAGAGTATGATAGATCAGTCATCTTCAAAAACAGAATCAGAAGCTGAAGCCTACATTAGATTATTTGCTGAAGAGGAAGAAGATGAGTTCATGCAGCTAATGAAATCAATTTATGAGCATGAAGACAATCAGTGCAAGTTGTTCTTCTAGTTAAATTTCTAGTACTGAGTCAGAATCAGATACATCTGCATCAAGTGATGTGGGTGGGTCTGAATCTGAAGGGGATATTCATCAGTTAATTGATGAATATAGGGACTTGTTACAGGCCTTGAAGAAAAGCAAAACTTTGGCCAAAACGCAGGCAAAGGAGATTGCTAGTCTTAAATTGGCTGCTGCTGATTCAAACAAGTTGTTTGATCAGAAACTGAATGAAATAGCCAGGCTGAAGAACATTACTGTTATTCAGATGGGTACTATTACATTTAAGAATGATCAAATTAGAAATCTGGAGGTTAGACTTCGGAAGGAGAGAGATTGTAGTAAGTTTTTCTAAACCTAAATCTGTTTTACCCTTGATAGATGAGTTTGTACCTCAAAAGCATAATACTGGATTGGGGTTTACAAAACCTGCCTGGACAGCTAGGTCCAAATCTAAGGGCAAAGCCCCAGCACTAAACAAGAAGCCTGTAGTAGATAATTCAGCCAGGGTTGTACCTAAACAAAGGTACAACAAGTTTGAGTGCTGGTATTGTGGAAAGATAGGCCACTTTGCCATAGATTGTTGGCACAATTCAAGTGTCAAGGAGAGTAGCAAACTGCCTGCTAGAAGAGCTACAGGTAGTTTTGTTAAAAGTCAGACTAACTTGCACCAAGGACCCAAGAGTTATTTGGGTTCTAAGGTTAAGTAATCTGTTTTGCAGGTGAGTCCAAGTGGCCATGCCCCTATATGGTACTTGGACAGTGGATGTTCCAGGCACATGACTGGAATAAGGGGGTTGATGAAGGACTATACACCTATCAAGGATGGCCCTAAAGTTACCTTTGGTGGTTCAGAAAAAAGAATCATCAAAGACTTTGGTAACATTTCTAGTAACCTGATTACAATTACTCAAGTGGCTTATGTAAAGGGTTTGAAACATAACCTCATTAGCATAAGTCAGCTGAGTGATCTAGGATATGACATCTCATTTGTCAAGAATGGTTGTCATATCAAAAGGTCAAGTGATCAAAAGATCATTTTGACAGGGTATAGGAACAAAAATGTCTATTATCTAGAATTTGTGTGTGAGAATAATGTTTCTCCTATTTGTCTTGTAGCTGATGAGAGAGTCTCACATTGTGTTAAATGGCACAAGAGGCTGGCTCATATTAACTATAAGATAATTGGCCAACTCTTTAGTAAATAGTTAGTGAGGAATGGTCCTCAAGTTATGTGTATAAAGGATGGGATATGCTCAGCTTGTCAAAAAGGCAAGCAGACCAAATTCATCTTTCATAGCCTTGAGAACAAGGATTCTGTGAGGTGTCTGTACCTCTTGCATATGGATCGTTTTGGTCCTATTCCAGTTCACAGCCTAGGTAGGAAGGTCTACACATTTGTGGTAGTAGATGACTATTCAAGATATTCCTGGGTGTTCTTCCTAAGACAAAAATCTAAAACCCCAAGTATCTTATATAGTTTTGTTAAACAAATTCAGAATGAATTGGACAGTACAGTGGTCAAAATCAGAAGTGACCATGGTACTGAATTTCAGTCTGAAAGTATGACAAAACTATGTGAAGAGTTTGAGATTTTTCAAGAATTTTCCTCACCAAGAACACCTCAGCAAAATGGTATTGCTGAAAGGAAGAATAGAACCTTGATAGAGGCTGGTAGAACCCTATTGAGTGACACTTCTCTCCCAGAATATTTCTGGGCTGAGGCAGTAAATACTGCTTGTCATGTGATCAATAGGGCTACTATCACCAAGTGCCACAAGAAGACCCCCTATGAGATTGTGAAGGGCAGAAAACCAAATTTATCCTATTTCAGGATCTTTGGTTGCAAGTGTTATATACTTAATAATGGAAAGTCTTATCTAACCAAGTTTGCTGCCAAATCCCAAGAGGGGATCTTTGTTGGGTATATTAACAATAGTAAGGCTTATAAGGTCTACAACTTGATTACTCAAGTTGTAGAAGAGTCTGTACATGTAGTTTTTGATGAAACAAGACTCATTAACTGTGAATTGCCAAGTAGTATTTACAGCTCTACAGGTATAACTGATAGGTTGGACAAGCTTACCATTACAGAAGGTTTTACTTCAACACAGCATGTGGAAGATGGTGGCTGTTGTCCAGGGGGAGTACAAGATACTCCTGATGCTGAAGAAGACCAAGAGGTGCAGCTAAATGAAGAGGCTGAAGGAGTTCAACCTGAAGACAGGCTGCCTCCAGCAAATAGACACTTAAAGGATCATCCAGCCAATCAAATAATTGGAGATCCCAGACAAGGAGTGCAAATAAGGAGCAGGAATCTGAGTACAGTCCTTTACTCCAGTTTCCTATCCCAAGTAGAGCCAAAGAAATTTGAAGAAGCAGTTCAAGACTCTCTTTGGATTGATGCTATGCAAGAGGAGCTGAATCAATTCAAAAGATGTAAGGTCTGGGAGCTAGTTCCTAAACCCAAGGACTACAACATTATTGGAACTAAGTGGATCTTTAGGAACAAGTTGGATGAGAATGGAATCATCATAAAGAATAAAGCTAGACTTGTTACAAAGGGATATAGGCAGGAAGAAGGTATTGATTTTGATCAAACCTTTGCTCCAGTAGCAAGACTAGAAGCAATCAGGATGTTCCTTGCCTATGCAACATATCAAGGGTTCAAGGTATATCAAATGGATGTTAAGTCAGCTTTTCTGAATGGAAATCTGAAGGAAGAAGTCTATGTAGAATAGCCATCAGGTTTTGTTGATTCTCTTAAACCTGATTATGTATATAGACTTAGGAAGGCTTTGTATGAGTTAAAATAAGCCCCAAGGTCTTGGTATGAAACCCTGTCTAGTTTCCTCATTGAGAACAAATTCTCAAGGGGGAAAATAGACAAGACTCTATTCCTTAGGGAATCCAGAGGCAAGATTATCTTACTCCAAATATATGTAGATGACATAATATTTGGGTCTACAGAAAGTAGTCTTTGCAGAAAGTTTGCAAAACGTATGCAAGGACAATTTGAAATGAGCAGTATGGGGGAACTTAAGTTCTTCTTGGGTCTCCAAGTTAGACAGACTGAAGATGGCTTGTCCATATGCCAGTCTAAGTTCACCCTAGACTTAATAAAGAAGTATGGTATGGAATCATCCACTACCATGAAAACTCCTATGGGGTCAAGCATGTCTCTAAGCAAAGATGATGCAGGGAAACCTGTAGATGAGACTTTGTATAGAGGGATAGTTGCCTCCCTACTGTATTTGACTGCTAGTAGACCAGATATCATGTATGCTATATGTGTCTGTGCTAGGTACCAAGCATGCCCTAAAGAATCTCATCTGACTGCAGTCAAAAGGATTTTGAGATATCTAAAGGGCACACGTTATATAGGCCTTTGGTACCATAGGAATGGAGATTTTGTACTGACAGGTTATTCAGATGCAGATTTTGCAGGCTGCAAGGAAGATAAGAAGAGTACTATAAGAACCTGTCAATTTCTAGGTGGAAGGCTGGTGTCATGGAGTAGTAAGAAGCAGACCAGTGTGGCTATCTCCACAACTGCGTCAGAATATGTGGCAGCAGGAAGTTGTTGTGCACAACTTTTGTGGATTCAACACCAGCTAGAAGACTATGGTATTCAAGTAAGTAGAACACCTTTATTTTGTGATTCTACAAGTGTCATTTATATTGCAAATAATCCTGTCTCCCTTAGTAGGACTAAGCACATAAAAATTAAATCTCATTTTCTTAGAGAACATGTAGAAAAAGAGGATATTTCCCTAGAATATGTTAACATAGATAATCAGGTAGCTGATATGTTTACAAAACCCCTAGAAGAAACCAAATTCAATAATTTCAAAATTGAACTAGGAATGTTAAACTTAGAATAGTTTAAAAATTGGCTAAGTAAAATAGTGTCGACACACAGAGTTGTCTGTGTCGACACATAGAAGTGGTGTCGACATTTCAGAGAAATGGTTTCGACACATCTAGACAGTCAGTGTCGACACTTCAGAGAATTAGTGTCGACACATCCAGAGTAGGTGTCGACACATCCAGGGTGGTGTCGACACTTAGGATTTACATAGAATTCGTCGAGTAGAGTCTCGACTAATCGTCAAGCTGAGATATATAAGTGTCGACACATATATTCTGTCGACTATATTTGTGTCGACACATATTTATCGAGACATTAGAAGTAAGTGTCGACACTTTTCAATAGTGTCGACACATTTCAAGTATTTTGACGTGCCTTTTCACCTTCGATTCTAGAAAGGTATAAATAGGTCTTCACCATTGTTTGTCGACACGCTCACCATAGTTTCGAGACCAAATTTATGTGTCGACATCTCTCTTCTCTAAATTCAAAATTTCTTCAAACCCTAATGGCGCCCAAGCTAAACGAGAACATCAATGAAGGTTATGAGCTCGTGCGACATGCCTTTGATGATGCAGAACCAGAAATCCAAGGTGTGGTAACCCTAGTTGCAGAGACTGGGTTAGAGTATCTTATTTCAGAACCAATCAAGATTTGGAAGAAGGAGGTCCTTGAATTCTTTAGTGCAGCTACCCTAGATGAAACTGGTCTTAAGATTAAATCTAAAGTCCATGGAGTTAAGGTGAAGGTCACCCAGAAGAATCTCAGAAAAGTTCTACATCTCCCTAGAACTAAAGAAGAAGAAGATGTACCTGCATCAAAGATAAGGGAGGCACTGCAATGGTGTGGTTTAGATTCAAGTATGAAAATTGGATCAGTTTTTAACAGGAAAGGAATGAACATACAAGGAAAGTTTTTATCTGAAGTAGTTGGGAAGGTGATACTGAGCAAGCCCGGTGGGCATGATAGAATATCAGCTCACATGTTCAGTTTAATGACCAGGATAATTTTCCAACTTAAAACTGATTGGTCAGCAGTAATGTTTGATAAGATAAATGAAAGTCTGAAGAAACCCAATGTGGGTAGGATTATGAGTTTGTTCTTAGCTAGAAGTATTCCTGAAGTCATGAACCAAGCTGCTGGTTCTAAGATAAATCATATGAGGAGAATGAATGTTAGGATTATCTCAAGGTGGGATAGGGTGTTGACAAAAGAAATGACTACACCAGAGAAGGAAACACCTCAGAAGAATAAGAAAGCCATTGTGGCTCCTGAATCCTCAAGTAGCTCAGAGGAGCAAGTGGTTTTTAGTTCTGATGATGGAGAGGATGACAATGTTGGAAAATCACCAGCAAGACATGAAGATGCCCAGAGGCAGGGGGAGCTACCATCTGCTAGCCCCATTCACCTGGATCCACTCCAGGGGGAGCCTCAACATGTAGATGAGGCAACTCACTTAGATAGTGAGAGGGAAACCCAAACAATTCTTGAGGTAATCAATGAATTTAATCAATCTATTTTCAATATTGAGGATGAAGTATTGACTGAATCATTATTTGATGTTGATCACCAAACTCAGTTACATAGTCAACCACAAGATGTTGTCATGGAGGACACATCAGTTGCTGATAATGCTAGAGAGATCAGAGATTCTCCAGTCCAACCTCAACATGAGTTTACACTAGAAGAGTTGTGCCCTGATCTTTTACAGACTGACTTTGAGGGAGAGAAAGCAGCTTTTGAGGGGGAGCAGGTAGACCTTGAGGGGGAGCATGTAAGATCACAGGAGGAGACTGCTAGAAAAGAGACTGAGGAGCAAAGGAATGCTGAGGAGCTACCAAGAGTAGAGAAGGAATTGCCCCCTATTCCAAAGGATAGAGTAGACATTGCTAGTACATCTAACTCTGAAGATGAAGAGGCTGCTAGAGCCAAGAAAAGAAAGCTACAGGTTTTCAAGAGGAGAAGCCAAACCTACAAGAAAGCACTACAGACCATTGTTCCACAGCCTGCCCCAACTGTTGATTATAGTTCATCAATGGTGGCTTTGCAGATCAAGCTAGATGAGCAAAGGAAGGCTTTACAAACTTATATGGATGAATGACATAAATCCCTTCAATTTGATCTGGCTCAAGATATAAAATCTATTAGATTTGAAGTAAATCAAAACAAGAAAGAAATGACTGACTGTTTTCATAAAGGAGGTAATGCAGTGGTATATCTGGCTACACATCAAGAGCAGATAAAGAAACAAGTTGATGATATGACAGTAAAACAAGGATATGTTCTGGAAAACCAGATTAGAATGAATGACATTTTAACTGAATCACATAATGTGATTGTAACTGAAATGCAGAATCTTGCAGCTGCTCAGACTGCAGCAAGGACTACTGCCAAGGCAGAGTTTGACAAGCAATTACAAGAAAGACTCACTGCTGTTAAAACTGCCATTGAAGATTCTTAAAAGGTTATCACTGAAAAGCTCCAAAGGTTAAAACCATTTTATAAAGATGGAGTTAACTATTTGAATGCTCAAATCAGATTTCAGAAGGATGATCTTAGGGATCATATAGAAAGAGAAGTCATAAAGGGGGAGAGGGTACTAGTCCAAGCAGGCTCTGACCATGCTAAATGGATTTCAAATAGCATCAGAGCTACCCTTGGATATCCACCTTTGTGTGATGATGATAATGTAGCAGAATCTGGGATTAATCCTGCATATTTTGGAGGAGAACAAGCTGAAGTAGCTCCGGTGATCTACCAACCTGCAGATTTTGACATGATACATCAGGAGGTACAATCTATGTATAGCCATCCTGAGGGTAATCAGAATATTATTTGTGAGAAAGTAGTACAGCCTGTGCCAGAGGTAGTATTAAAGGAGCAAGAAGCTCAATTATCTAAGAAGAGGTTTAGAGAACAGGCTGAATTAAGGCCAGATTTTGAGCAATGGAGCCCAACTTCCAGAAATATTATTCTAACTGCTTGGAAGGCTGCAAAGGATAATATCCTAGAAAGGGGCAAATGGTATTCTGAGCAGGAGTGGAGAAAATACGAAGCTAGGCAAGAGGCCATTGTACAGTATAGAAGAAAGGCTAAATTAGGGAAGCTACCTCCTAATGCACAGGATCCTAGCAAGTATTTCCCTAAGCCTTATCATTATTTTGAGAGACAAAAGATAAGGGCTGAAGAACAGAAGAAGAAAGATCTTAAGGGAAAGAAGCCTGCTGATGACAATGATGCTCCAGTTCAAGCCAAGATTCAATCTGGAAAGGTCATTGTTATCAAGGAGCAAGAGCAGCCATAAGATAGAATTTTCTTAGGTTTACAATTTGTAATCATTTGCATTAAACTCCATGTAAACTTTTGATTAATAAAAATTTTGGAAGTTGTAAAAACAATGTTTAATGTTCAATCTATTACATTGTTATTCTGAGATAATTGTTTATACATGTTTTGTTTATACATGTTTAGTATTTACCCTGTCATATAATACTGTTATACATCATATTAAGTATTTGTTATGAATGGTGTATATCATTGACGAAGGGTTATGACTTCTCCAAATATGGGGTGATTGTTGGGTACATTGGAAAATGTGTACCAGATTTGAAGAAGCCTCACCCTACTCAATGATATACATTAAGGTGTATTTGATGTGCTTTGAGTTTATATGTGCAGGTTAAGTAATTACAAAAAAATGCAGAAAAGTTTCTAAGTCCATGTGTCGACACCTAGAGATGCAGTGTCGACACTTATGATGGCTAGTGTCGACACTTGGAGTAATTGTGTCGACACTAGAAAAGGCAGAGTCGACACCAGAAGAAAAGTGTCGACACATACAGGCAGTGTCGACACAATGTGAAGAATTGTCAACATAATCTGTGTCGACACTTAGAGGCAGTTTCGACACCGAGTGAAGTTTTGTCGACATCAAATGTGTCGACACCAGGAGGCTATGTCGACACTCAGCAAGCTTTAACAAAGTTAAAGTACTTGTGTCGACACAAAGGAGATGTGTCGACACTCAGCAAGCTTCAACACAAGAAGGCTTATGTCAACATAAAGGAGATGTGTCGACACTCAGCAAGTATCAACAACAAAAGAAGATGTGTCGACACAATGGAGATGTGTCGACATACAGCAGAATTCAACTAAGTGTTTAAGAAGAAGTACTTGTGTCGACACACAGAATCAGTGTCGACACATTCAACAGAAGGTTTGTGTCGACACACAGAATCAGTGTCGACACATTCTGAAGAAGCAGTGTCGAGAAGCTGTTATAACAACACAAAGAGTTGTGTCGACACCATCAAGGCTAGTGTTGACACTTAGTCTACTTGTGTCGACACTTAGTCTATTTGTGTCGACACATAATGACTATCTGTCTCGACACTTTCAGACAGTGACAGAGATTTCAAGAAGTAACTGGATGACTTGACAGCTGCCATTTCAACCGGTCAACTGCAACTGTCAGAGCTGTCAGAAGGTTGTTAGAAACCGGATCAGCCGGTCACCTTGGAGGAAGACTATATAAAGGCTTTTCTCCTTCAACAGAAGTATCGAACACAATTGAGACAATCAATCAACTGATTATTCATTGAAGATCAATAACAGATTGAAGATCAATAACAGATTGAAGATCTACACAAAGATCTAACAACACAAAAGAAGAAGACCTTCGATAGAAGATCTAAGAAGTTGGAGAGAGAGAGAGCTCCTTCTAAGAAGAGCAGTTGCTGAACCAGGCTGCTAAGTAAGATTTAGATTAAGATCTGAATCTCAAGACAGAAGTTGATTGAAGATCATCTTCACAGGAGATTCAACCCTATTGAGTTCTAATTCAAGAAGCTTTGAAGAAAGCTAAGGGAGGTTGATCTCTACCAAGTTCTTCCAAGAACTCATCAAGAAGACAGTCAACTCATCTCTCTCTGTCAGAGGCATGGTTAATTACTTTGTATTATCAAATTCCTGTAGGATCTTGTATAGATCTGAGTTGTAAGCCTAAATCTATAAAGGCTGAGGTAGGGCATTTGAGCCTGAGTGTAGGAGAATCATTTCTCTGAGTGTAGGCCTTGTTGAAGGCTGAGGTAGGGATGTTTAGCCCGAGTGTAGGTCTTGTTGAAGACTGAGTGGTATGGCTTTGTGCCTGAGTTGTAGGAGTGGGGACACTCTGAGTTGTAGGAACCTGTTTGGGGTTCTGAGCTGTAGGATCTGAGGATCTGAGGAGTAGTGCAGAAGTTAGGCCGAATCTAGTACACTACTAGATAGGCGAAGGGGGAAAGTGGATGTACCCAGACATTGGGGAACCACTATAAAAATCTGTGTGCACTCTGTGTTTATTTATTTATGTGATTGCTGAGTTAGCTGTGCTGAATTGCTATAGAAAATTGCAAATATAGGTTTCATTATTCAGTGTTTCCGCCTTACATTTAAAAAGATAAAGTTCACCTATTCACCCACCCCCCTCTAGGTGGTTAGGCATTATTTCTTTCAGAATGCATCCCAAAGGTACACAAGAATCATCATCAACGCTTGATGAGCTTGGATAAATCTGAACATCTAAAACACTTCTAAATCTTCAGATCTACATGCACTGGACATGAGCAACACAAACTACACTTACCCAGGAGAAAAGCTCGTCTCTCTTGTGTGAGATACAAAATCTAGCACATACTTGGTTTCATAAACCAACAAGAGTGATGGTTACTGTTATGCAGTAGCAATAAATAAATCACATGTGTTCTTGGTGGGGTCTCAAGAATAGATTTAGGCATTTTAGAAAACTTCTAAATTTCCAAATCTACACTCCATAGATTTAACATCTTCTGAAACAATGAATATTGCCTGGAACCTCCCTCTGACACAACTGTTGGGTTTTACTATACGACATAACACTTGTGCGCATAGTGGAAATAACAAACAACAAAACCCAAAAGAATTTTGGATCTGGAAATATACATTGATCAAGAAGTAAAACTTGTTGTAACTAAAATTACCTTTGTGGGATTGAGTCGATAGTCAACCTAGATGATCCAGGAAAATCAGCAGGTCACTTAGCAGCTCGAGTCCTTAGCACAGATAGTATATCCGTACCTCTATAGAAAATACACACGATCGGGAGAACTTGTAGTTGCTTGTCAAACAAGCACTAGGTCGGGAGAGGACACTCAGCATCTCCATAGACTGCTAGATCTATTATATGAGAGGCGGCAACAACACTCGCCAGGATCGGGATCAGCGATAGAGATGGCGAAAGGGCAGAACGACTTTCGTTGGGCTTTTAGGTCTTCGGTCCTTTCGCGTAGTGCGGCTAGTATGCTTAGACAGAACAAAATATTGTGTATTGTTAAAGCCATAAAACTTTCTATTTATACTCCAAGGAATAAATAAAACAGCCTGTCGCTATATGCAGACCCAAGACTTAGAATATAGAACTTCAGCTAGTCAACACCGTGACTCGAAGAATCGTCGAGTATTAATGGCATATACGATGAATCGTAGAGTATCATCTCATACTCGACGAATCGTCGAGTATCCATAATATACACGACGAACTCAACGCCATCCTTAGTTGAATCAACGCTTGACTCTGCGAAGACGTCCAGTGGACTCAACGCTCTCAATACTTTCTGCGCCATACTCGACGAATCAACATTTGATTCGACGAATGGAGTTGAGTGAACTCAATGCACTCAATGCCTAAGGCCAGATTCGTTGAATGGCGTTGAGTGAACTCGATGCACTCAACGCTTAAGTGCCAGATTCTTCAGGTTAACCTTTGACTCGATGAAGGAGTCGAGTGCACTCAACGCCTGAGAACCAGATTCATCATGTCAACATCTTCACCCAACGGATCATTGAGTGGACTCAATACACTCAATGCTTCAGTGCGATACTCGACGAATCAACTCCTTGACTCGACGAATAGTTGAGTCAACTCAACACACTCAACGCCACCATTCGACGAGTTAACACTTAACTCAATGAAGACAATTAGTGGTCTCAACGCACTCGATGCTTTTAAGCTAGGCTGAGCTAAGTGTTTTTCTACTCATCATATGAGTTAAACCATACTAATCCAATCTCCCAATTTCCCCACAATCTTATGTGACTCTAATAGGCTCGTAATGAGTTGGCAGTGAGGCTACATGCTTTCTGACTTCCAGATCACAATGGTAACACCAACATTATCCGGAGAACCCGTAGATACTTGTCAAACAAGCACTAGGACGGGGGAGGCCACTTAGCATCTCCACAGACTTCTAGATCTGTTGTAGGAGAGGTGGCAGTGACACTCGTCGGGATCGGGATCAGCGACAGTGAAAGGCGGAATGTCTTCCGTCAGGCTTTTAGGTCTTCGTTCCTTTCGCACAGTTCGACTCATATGCTTAGACAGAATAAAATATTGCATGTTGTTGAAGACCTAAAATTTTCTATATATACTCCAAGGGATAAATAAAACAGCTCGTCGTTATATGCAGACCTAGGACTTAGAATACAGAACTTCGGCCAATCAACACCTTGACTCGACAAATCATTGAGTATGCATGGCATATATGACGAATCGTCGAGTATCATCTCATACTCAATGAATCGTCGAGTATCCATAAGATACACGACGAACTCAACGCCATCCTCAACTGAATCAATGATTGACTTTACGAAGGCATTGAGTGGACTCAATGCTTTCTGCTCCATACTCGACGAAACAACATTTTATTCGGCGAATGGCGTTGAGTGAACTCAATGCACTTAACGCCTAAGGGCAGATTCGTTGAATGGTGTTGAGTGAACTCAACATACTCAATGCCTAAGTGCTAGATTCGTTAAGTCAACCTTCGACTCGACTAAGGTGTTGAGTACATTCAACGCACTCAACGCCTGAGAACCAGATTCGTCGAGTCAACACTTTGACTCAACGAATCATTGAGTGGACTCAACGCACTCAACGCTTAAGTGCGATACTCGATAAATCAACTGCATGACTCGACGAATCGTGGAGTCAACTCAATACACTCAACGCCACCATTCAACGAGTTAACACTTAACTCGACGAAGGCGTTGAGTGGTCTCAATGGACTCGATGCTTTTAAGCTAGGCTGAGCTAAGTCTTTTTCTACTTATCATATGAGTTAAATCATACTAATCCAATCTCCCAATTTCTCCACAATCTTATGTGTGACCCTGATAGTCTCATATTGAGTTGGCAGTGAGGTTACATGCTTGATCACTTCTTGATCACAATAGTACCACCAACAGAATCATCACTCAAATATTCATAATATGGATATCCCTCAATATGATCCATAGCTTGCATGATAACCTCATCAATTTGACTAACATAATTCTTCACACTAATAATATCTTATGTAGTCAGCCTCAAGCTTTCATCCATTGAAGTTAGGATCTTAACATTCTATTATACTGTGCTAACTGCTTTATCAAACCAATTTGTGATTTGTGAATTTATATGTGTAGTATCACCTTTTAGAAAATCTAGATCATCCACGATATTAGTTTTAACTTTATGAATCTCAACCAAATTCTCATCTTTCATTCCTTTTACTTTCTCATCAATGTATGATTTCATAGTTGATGCTAGCTCATCCAACAGAGCTTTAATGGAGTGGAGAATGGAACTGTCAGTAGTACTTGTGGATGGTTGATTTTGTGTTACTAAAGGTGAAACTTCAGCTGCCACATGTTCCAAACCTATCCCCAGGTCCTCTTGATTAGCCAACTCAGTATGAGTTGCTCTCTCAATCTCTAGGGACATTGAGATACTTTTTCCAAGAGCAGGGACCTGTGATTGAGGCTCCCCCTCACTGTAATAATCATTGCCACATAGGAAATCTTCAAAAGAATCAATTTTCTCTTCTCCTGCTAACTCCCCCTCAGCTTGGGCACTGGACTTCTCTAAAACAGTTGACTCCCCCTCAACAGCAGCAATCACTTTCAGAGGTGAACTTGTACCAACTTCATCAATATTCACTTGAATGCTAATGTCCTGAAGATTTTTTTCATCTCCATCGAAAGTTCACATATTGGGGTTATTAATGGGTTCACTATCCTCTTGGTCACCAACATCTTTGCTCCTTGATTCAGAATCAGAATCCTCTTCCACAACCACCTTCTTTCCTTTCCTTTTGTTCTTCCCCTTCTTCTAAATTTGACCTTTGGGCAGTACCCTAGTATATCTTGCCAATGTATTTATATCCATTCTTTTCATGTAATGAATCTTCACTCCTTGTTTCTTATTGAAGTGCTATGGATAAGCATTAATCAGGTATAAGGAAAAATTCTACCTAGGGTAAGTACTTGAAAACTGCATAGAAGTTTATTAAATATCAACAAGGCCCAGTTATTTTTCTTCTGTAGAATGACTCTTTTAACCAATTTAAACATGGGCTTGGAGATTCTATCATGGGATCTAGTCTTGTAGAGAATGGCCTTCCGAATGATATCTACAAGGAGTTTACCTCTTAGTAAAAATGCTTTCTCTCTAGAGATCCATATTTCTCACCATTATACTCTCACCCGTCTAATGCATCTACTATTTCATGTGGTGGAATCTCCTATTCCTCTTCTATATCAGTAGATGAAAGGTGTAATGTCTGTGCAATCCTTCAAGGACTAATCTTAACCTTTACATCCCCTATCTTACTTTTAATGGACTTTCCAGATGATGAAACCTTAATATGGGAGTAGAATTCTAATACCTCTTCATTCAGAATCGGTCTTTGTTCAGATTGACAAAACTCTAAACTGACGGATTCCAACAGTCTTATCACTTCTTTGATCTCTTCTATAGTATCCATGAGTCCAAATCTTACTATCTCTTATCCTTCATAAATGGTTTTCACATGCTTTGCCACTATTAGACTGAAGACTTAGTAGCTGAGAACGTAGAGAAAGACGGAGTGATGTTGATGATCTTCTAAGTTTAGAGGTTTTATGTCTTTAAATAAACCCTTTTCCTCTCTCTCTCTCTCTCTCTATATATATATATATATATATATATATATATATATATATATATATATATATATATATATATATATATAGTTCAAATAAAAACAAAGCGTCGCGCACCTTGGGTGAACATGTATAAATGATCTAATGGCCGAAAATAATTTGAGATTACAGAACGAAGCCTGTCACGATGATATTATTAACACGAAGAGGTATTATTGAGCATCTTCTCAACGATCTCAACGATATAGCTGAGAATGACTCAGCTCAACTCCTCTACCCTTTTATGCCTTTCTGCCGATCAAACAACAGAATAACTCTTAAGATTGAGTCAATTGACTCGTACTCAAATATACCTGTATCATGGTTAGCATCCTAACATATTACCAGAGTATACTATCTAGTAATTATCTGATAATACATATAGAGTCAATAATAATATGCAGATAACACAAGAAGGAAGGAATACTATATAGAGAGATTGAATAGAATGCAGATAAAATTATTCTAAATTAAGCATACTTAATTCAATCTTAAATTAAACTTAGCCTCATCTAGTGGCTTGATAAAGATATCAGTCACTTGTTTGTCTGTGGGGACAAACTCAAGGCAGATATCCTTCTTCTCAACATGCTCTCTAATAAAATGATATATAATCTCTATATGCTTAGTCCTATTATATGACACATGATTCTTAGTTATAGAGATTGCACTAGATGAATCACATAACACGAGAGTGTTACTTATCTGGAGGTTTTAATCCTGCAATTGATGTTGTGTAAGACCCCTTTTTTTTGCACAGGGTCTTATGCCCAGAACCGCCTCTTTGTGGTGACACCAGCCCCGAGAAGGCCGTCACTAGAAATCGCTGATTCTTCCAGCAAATTTTCAACCATGTTCCATGGAGGAAGTAGACGCATTCTTATAAATGAAACAAGTCCACAATCACAATGATATATAAATAAGTCCACATAAGGTAAATCTGAACAACACAAATGGGCTCTACCAAGTACATAAGATCCTCACTACAAAACACTCATGGAAGAAAAGCTACTAATCACTCAGGGATCTCGTAGCTGCTGCTGCTACTCCTAGGTTAGGCTGGTTCACCTCCTCGTGCATCGTACTCTAGTTGTGTTGGGTACCCTAGTGATGCACCCGATCACCCAGCTGGAGTCTATGTGTTATACCCATCAGTAAGTTAGTCAAAAGTACTAAGTCTTGGTCCCCTCCCCTCCCCCTGCGACTCCTACGCACCTTGCGGGGGAGGATGAAGAGAAAGGTATTTAAAGTGGAGAGTAATTAAGAGAAGGTGATAGTGGCCCTAGCTACCATTGTTAATAATATCTATCACAATATTTATATGTGTATATATGAAGCTACAAGTAAAGGAACTGTAAGACCCCCCCCCCCTCCCGGAACACAAAATATGGCACGAGGGAAGTCTTATGCCCATAACAGCCGTCTTGCGGTAGTGCTTGCACACGGGCTAACTTATACTACAAGAAACCTATCCTGCCGGCTAATCATATCATCCACGTCAACCCAACATAAAGAGTATATAAAAATAGAAGTCAAAATGCACACTAGTATATTGTCCACGAGTACAATAGAAATAAGAAGCAACCAATGCCTCTAAAATATCAGAGTACATGCCCAAAGGGGCTACAAAAGAGACTCACTACAAAACACTCACATCTGTCACTAATGGCAATAACAGTACCATCACATCAGGCCCTGTCACCCTGGTCTGTTGCTCTATCTGCGGGGTTCCCTCCTAAAAACGAAGAAGTAGCAACCGTTAGTCATAAATAATAAGCGGCTATCAAGTCCGCTCCCACGGCGACTCCTAGGCACCAGGCGGAGAAAAGGAAAAAGTACAATATATAAATATAAAAAAGCAATAGTACATACAGGTGGTATAAGAGAGAACAATATCAAAGCATGTTAGTAAAACAACACGTGAGTAAACAAACTACTCTAGCAGTATTACCATCTACAACAGTATAAAATATAGAACTACAACAGAAAGTAATTCAACTTATATGAATGCCCATACAGACATATAAGTTGAGGATCAGCTCAACTGTAAAGTAACTCATCATATAAGAGTGCCCATGCAAACTTATACGATAAGGATCTTGTGTAAGCAATGTAATGTAATGACATGAATGTAATGCAATGACTCACCCATGATCACGCACATGCAACTACTATGTCGACACAGACTTGTAATTCCCACTTTTCAAGCTGGTAGCTAACCTCTCAGGCGTCAGCCGTCGTGGCCTGGCGGTGATAGTGGAGCGGGCTTCTCCACTACTAGGTGGGCATCCACACAACCAAGCCTAAGCCTCTGTATGCCTTAATGCTAAGAACACAACAACGAAGCTCACATGCGTACTACGGCTCAGAAGGGGTATCAGGTAGATGTGCATCAAGAGCCAGCCCAACTGGCCTATCATTGTGGCACAGAAGGTGCCTCTGTTAAAAAATCACCAAAGAACCAAGGCAAACCGTCCACTAGCACGGAGGGTGCCTCGGGAAGTAAGCACTGAGGACCAAGGCCCAACAGCGCAAGTCTATCTATCGACTCCCATTGGTGTGACGACTGGCGAGCCCGTAGACTTGCCACACTATTATTAACCCAGGATTACGACGCCGCGTCAACTCACACCGCATACAACTTCACATCATCGTGGCACAGAAGGTGCCACTGTGAACAAATCACCAAAGGACCAAGGCCAACCGTCCACTTATGTCTCTTTTCATCATTACCAATCCAGTATGGTCAAACACCCGCACTTACACCCTTTCACAATCTCGTGCCCCAAGGCACTAAGGGTTCATCATCAACACAGGTGGCGAACCACCTCATACAACATACAATCCACACTGCTTTCCGTAAGGAAACATGCCTCACAGCAGTGGACCACCTTAGACTTCCTTATTTGTCAAGCCTCATGACATGCATCAACTTCTTCTGATTTCTTTGAAAGAATCAAGCTTCCACAACCGTAATGCTTTTGCCACGGTAATTACATCAACATAAAGATAGTTCTTTTACAAGCATCACTTCTTCTTCCAAACCCATTCCAATACACAAGTTATAGTAACGCCCAATAATGTTTCCCAACCATTTGTTTATCACATTCTCATAGGGCCAAATTCACTCAAACCCCAACCATTAACCTTCTGTTTCATTACTCGAACCAAGCCCAATACTATACTAACGCGAGAGTAACAAATACAAGGACTTGGTTGTACAACCAATTCGTTCGGCTATTCCTGAGTCTATAAAACTCGTATGAAGGCGTGTAGCCATCCGTTGGAAAGTTATTCCAAGTACTATAACTTTTGTATTTTGCACGCAACCCAGTTCAGAACCTAAGACACTTGAAATCAGCTACAAAGTCTGTTGCATTCAGAAAACAATTTTCTGTACATTTATAGATAGTAAGTTCGATCTGACTTTACCGTGGCTATAGAACTCGCATGAAGATGTGTAATAACTCGTTGGAAAGGTATTTCCAAGGGCTACGAATTTTGTGTTTAGCCGAAAACCAAGATCTGGTCATACCACATCCGAAAATGGCCCTGAAGATCGCTGCATGTAGAAAATAGATTTCTGCGCTCATCTTAAAGCGGAACGAACGTCATCGGTTCGTCTTCTTCCTCCAACCAAAATTCCCAAATCACACCCAGAATTCCTCCTCCCTTATTCACCCTCAAAAGGCCAACTTTCTCCTCGAAACCAAGTCCCTATCTTCACATGGAAGAAAGGAGTGGTTGAACACATCTTATCTCTAGGACACAAGGCTTAGCATGGCGTTCTCCTAGGAAAACTTCTTATCACGAATCAAGACTCCTTTGAGTCGATATCTCTCCGAGGAATAACTAGAGATTTAGTACCAAGGGATAGGGTAGGAAGCTCAGATCATTTCCGGCAGTTTCGAGGTTTCCGACCATGGATCTAGTCATCCTCCTCGGCGACATCCTTCTTCTCTTTGTTTGCGGCATTTTTCCATGGGAACGGCGAAGCTTTTCCTCCAGAAATCTCCTACTTCGGTAGCCCGTGATGTTCTTCTCCTCTGCCTTCGTTAATTTCGTAAGTTATTAGATCGGCAATAACTGAAGTGACAGCTAGGGTTCGGTTCATCCCTTTTTATAATCATATATTAGGTTTACTTCACTTGCCACGTGTCGTCGTATGAGTGGACCGCCCAATATTACCGATACTAAGTCTTATTTGAAATTACCGGTCCAAGAAAACCAAGCCGCACTCATCCTGAAATCTGGTTCAACCCACCTACACAGAACTACAGATTCTGCCTGAACTGAAAATCGCATAAGTCAAATTCGGCGAGTATCAGCTTCCATACTCGATGAATCAGCGAGTATAGTTGGGCATATTCGACGAATCCTCCTTTAGTCCCGCCAAGGCCGGCTTAGCGATAGTTGCCAAATTCGTCGAATATCCCCAGTGATATTCAACGAATTTGCCTTGGTCAGAATTCCAATTTTTTATTCCGTCGAATTCCTTTGGCGATATTCGACGAATTTGACTTAGACAATTTCCTGGTTTCGGGCATCGAGTACGTCGCGTATCAGACGGCAATACTCGACGAATAACAACCATATTTGAGGAATTTAGCGTTCGACGAATTTGGCGTTCGACGAATTTGGCGTTCAACGAATTTACCTTCAATCTCGTCGAATCGATGAAGCGATATTCACCGAATTCGTCGAATATCCTAGTGATATTTAACGAATTTTCCTTGGCCGAAATATCCATCTTCAATCCCGTCCAATTCTCCACCATACTTAACGAATTCGACGGATATCCCTGACGATAGCCGACAAATTTTCCTTGGTCATTCACTCCAGACCATTCCCTTTGATTCGTTGGGTAACACTCTACCCAACCCTTCATCCAAAGCACTTGGCACTTTTGCCAGTGCACCCCGAGCCTGAGTCAAGTCTCTTGACTCAGAATGCGAGCGAAGGGCCTAGCGTGAAACGGGACGTTACAAATCCTTTAAATAAAATAAAAGATTTTGTCCCTGAAATCACGCTAAGGCTATAGGGAAGTAAAGCATGAAGTTAAATTAAATATGCTTTTAAAGTTACCTTGGGGAAACAACTCCGGGTAGCGCTTTTGAATCAAGTCCACCGGTTCCCATGTATACTCATCCTTCCCATGATTGGACCACAAAACTTTTACCAATGGGACACTTTTCCGCCGTAAGCTCCTTGTTTCAGTGTCCACAATCCGCACCGGCTCTAGTCGAACAGATCTATCATTTGCCACTACTCCATCTGTGGTGAGGACATGTTGCTCGGGTCGCAACAGCGCCTTCCAAAGTGATGACACATGGAATACATCATGTAGATTCTCTAGCTCTGGTGGTAGCTCCAACCGATAGGCCAAATGGCCAATCTTCTCCAATATAGCATAAGGCCCAACGTATCTTGGGCGAGCTTATTCACACCACGTACCCGTGATACTCCATGCATCGGCCGGATCTTCAGGAATACCTTATCACCCACTTGAGATTCCACCATTCGGTGCTTTGCATTATAATACTTAGCCTGCCAACTTTGAGCCTCAAGCATGTGTTGCCGTATTAACCTAACCACAATATCTGTGTCGTCAATATACTCAACTCCCAACACCTTCGGATCATCATCTTTCACCCATGATAAAGGGGTTCTACACCTCTTCCATAAAGGGCTTCATGGTGTGCCATCCCGATACTGGCCTGATGACTATTATTATATGAGAATTCTACCAGAGGCAAGAGCCTTTCCCATGGCTCTCCTCTATCTAACACACACAATTTTAACAAATCTTCCAAAGTTCGGATGGTCCTCTTAGACTACCCGTCCGTCTGAGGATGAAACATTGTGCTGAAAGTAATGCGTGAGCCCAAATACGCCTGTACCGCCTTCCATTCTATAGAGGTGAAACAACCATTCCAGTCAGAAACAACTCTCTTTGGCACACCATGGTACCGTACAAACTGCTCCACAAAGCGACGCACCAAAACGTCCACATGTGTCTCTTTCTTCATAGGAATAAACCTGGCTACCTTTGTCAGGCGATCCACGATTACCCACACTGAATCATTCCCTGAGCGTGAGCGAGGCAAACTATGGATGTAGTCCATGGAGATATCCTCAAACTTCCACTCGGGGATGGGCAACGATCGTAATAATCCTCAGGGTCTCTTGCATTGCACTTTCACCCTTTGATAGGCCTCACAGTGCATAACAAAATATATTACGTCTCTCTTCATTCCTGGCCAACATATGGTCTTCTGCAAGTCAGCGTACATTTTGGCAATCTCAGGATGCACTAAATACTGAGAGCAATGTACCTCTCTCAAGATATCTTCCTGAACTTTACCGCCTTTGGGAATGTAAAGCCGGCCACGGAAATGAATGCGACTGTCTTTTAGGGATTATTCATCAGTATACCCATCTTTAATTGACATAAACACTAGGGCCAAAGCAGCATCCTTTCCTTGCTTTGCCTGGATTCGGTCTCGAATATCACAAACTATGCTCATCGCGGTTAGGTACTCTGTATAACCTTCAGAATGGTCTTTATACACCAGGGTAATCTCCATCTCTTCAAGCATCCGAGATAATTTCATACTCATCAATCGGGACTCAAGGCTTGTTTCTGGTACCTTCCTGCTCAAGGCATCAGCCACGAAGTTTGCTTTTTTGGGGTGGTAGGTCAAGGTAAATTCATAATCACATAAAATTTTAGCCACCGCCGCTGTCTCAGATTTAGCTCCTTTTGAGTATGGACGTATTTTAAATTCTTATGATCCGAAAATATCTCACAGTGGATGTCGTATAAATAATGTCTCCAAATCTTCAACGTGAACACCACCGACCCCAACTCCAAATCATGAACTGGGTAATTAGCTACATGCTTCTTTAGTTGCCTTGAATCATAAGCGATCACATATTCGTGCTTCATCAGTACTACTCCCATCCCTTGGTATGATACATCAATGTAAACTTAAAATCCTTCCTTCCCAGACGGAAGGGATAGGATGGCCGCGGAGGTGAGTCTGTCCTTCAACTCTTGGAATGTGGCTTCGTACTGGGGTGTCCACTCGTATGGCACACCTTTCTTTATCAGGGCAGTGAGGGGGAGGGCTATCTTTGAGAATCCTTTCACAAACTTGCGATAATATCCAACAAGTCCAAGGAAACTCCGCACATCGGCTGCTGACTTCAGAGGCGACCATTCCTTCACGGCACACACCTTGGCTGGATCCACAGCTAACCCGGCACCACTGATCACATGGCATAATAAGGCAACTTCTCGGAGCCAAAATTCACACTTGCTGAACTTGGTAAACAAGGTATGCTCTTTTAATTTCTTCAGCACCAAGGTCAAGTGCTCCACATGATCCTCTTCTATCTTTGAATTTACTACGATGTCATCGATGAAGATGATGACAAAGATATCTAGATATGGCTCAAACACTTTGTTCATCAGGCTCATGAACACTGAAGGGGCATTTGTGAGCCCAAACTGCATTACAGTGAACTCATATAGCCCATACCTCGAGCTAAATGTCGTTTTCTGGATATCCTCTTCTTGTATCCTCAATTGATAATACCCCGAGCGCAGATCCAACTTGGAAAACCAGTGCCCTCCTACCAGATGGTCGAAAAACTCATCTATCCTGGGAAAAGGGTAGGTGTTTCGCACCGTTAAATGGTTGAGTTCATGGTAATCTGTACATAATAGCAAAGTTCCATCCTTCTTCTTAACGAATAGCACAGGGGCTCTCCAACGTGATGAACTGGGGCGAACGAACCCTGTCTATACTAACTCCTGGAACTGAACTCTAAACTCTGCGAGTTCCTTCGGGGCCATTCGGTAAGGGGTCCTAGAAATGGGCTTGGCAGCCATTACTAACTTGATTTAAAAGTCCACCTCTCGATGCGGGGGTAATCCTGGCAACTTATAGGGAAATACCTCGGGAAAATCCCCCACCACTCGCATATCCTTCATATCTATTGTCATCTCTTTCAATTCTAAACATATCATGTAATCTTCATCCCCCTTCATGTGGGCTTTCAAGACCTGAATTGAAGATAATAACAAATGCGGTGCAAATCTTATACCTTGGAGAATGACATCCGTGTCTCCATGTCTCAAGTACATTCGTTTCTCTGCACAATCAATTCTGGCACGGTGCCAATCCAACCACATCATGCCCAAAATGAGGTTGAATTCTGGCATTCTCAAAACTGTGGCAGGGATTTCAAATGTTCTTCCCCCTATAAGTATCTCCAATTCGCATTTGGCAGTTGCAGTCATCTCCGAGCCGTCTGGGAGGCATACTCTCCGAGCAATACCAGTGAATTATTGCACTCCTTCTAGGTCTTTAATGAAGTCCGCCGATACAAACGACTTTGTGGCACCGGTATCGAATAGAGTATAGGCCAGTTTCCCACCAACCATCACGGTCCCTAGGTATCAATTATAATGACTCAAAGCTAGACTCCTAGCATATCCTAGGCAATCGAAAGGAAATTATTATAACACATTAACCAAATTAAGAGATACTTACAATAACCTCTTGAGGATTACTTTCCTGTGCCATGTCCAACGCAAACATCTGATCCCGAGCTGGCCCGGGGTTTCTTCCTCTTGGTCCTCGTCCTTGTCCACGCACATGCCCCCGACCTCGTGGAGCTGCTAGAGGAAGGGCAGGGAGAGAATTCCCACCTAGCTACGGGCAGTGACGTCGAATATGACCTGGTTGGTTGCATTGGAAGCAGACTTGCTCGTGTTGCTCCCTAGGTTGTAGGTATTGTTGTTATGGTGGAGGTAGAGCTGGCTGCGGTGCCGGGTGATCCATCCTGAAATTCTAACGAAAGCGACCTTCGCCTCTATTATTTCCTCTTCCCCGGTTGTCCTGCCTTATTCTATAACTGGGGCCAGCCTCCATTACACCCTCTGCGGGTCTCTTATTACTCCCCATATGATCTTCCTCCAGCCTTTTTATCATGTCAATGATCTCAGCTAAACTAACTCGAGTCTACTATAAATAAAAGGTCTTGCCTCAGGGGATCCCACAATCCTTTGTAGAATCGTTTAGCATAACCTCTATCATCTAGCTTGTAGGAGTCATCAAACCATGCTAAATGTTGAAACTCCCTCTATTATTCTATGACCGACCTAGATCCCTGCTTCAGTTGTAGGAATTTTCCTTGAGTTCATCTCTGGCGGTCGACTGGATGAAATGTTCCAAAAAGGCTCCAGAGAACTCCGTCCAACTGATCTCTGTATAAACTAGGCCCTGGAAGGTGGAACCCATCAGGGAATTCCACCATCTCTTGGCGTGTAGTTCCATGACAGACACTACTAACATCACAGCCATGTTGGCTGGGAAACAGATTCCTGCCAACAGCTCCTGCACTATATCGAGCCATTCATCTGTACATACGGACGACTCTGTCCTGAGGTAGGCAGGAGGGGAGAGAACCTGAAAAGTACTCAACCAGTTTGAGCCTGGAGCCTGCTGTTGCACTGGGGCCTGTTAAGACCTAAAAGCATCTAATATGGTTGTGGGCATCTGTCCCAACTCTGATTGCTGGAAATGAGTGGGTATGGGAGAGGCAGGAGTGCCCACCACTGGCTCAATGTGCACTGGGATCTACACATAAGGTACAAACCTAAGGTCAGGTTGGCTAATCGTAAGGTCAAAGTTGGACATACTAAGTGTGAATTATATATGGACACACCAATGCTTCGGTTAAGTCAGTTTGTCCCCAAACTGACTAATCGAATGGGGGTGGTGCCATTGTTCAATGACTTCTTTAGTTCAGGATTGTAGCAATCTGATACCATTTCTAAGACCCCCCCTCCAGGAACACAAAACACAGCACGCGGGAAGTCTTATGCCCAGAACAGCCGCCTTGCGGTAGTGCTAGCACATGGGCTAACTTGTACTATAAGACGCGTATCCTGTCGGCTAATCATATCATCCATGCCAACCCAACATAAAGAGTATAAAAAAACAGAAGTCAAAATGCACACTAGTATATTGTCCACGAGTACAACAGAAAAAAGAAGCAATCAAGGCTTCTAAAATATCATAGTACATGCCTAAAGGGGCTACAAAAGAGATTCACTACAAAACACTCACATCTGTCACTAATGGCAATGATAGTACCGTCACATCAAGCCCTATCGCCCTGGCCTGGGTGTCCTACGTAACCTGCTGCTGCTCTATCTATAGGGGCCCCTCCTAAAAAGGAAGACGTAGCAACCGTTAGTCATAAAGACTAAGTGGCTATCACATCCGCTCCCTCGGCGACTCCTCGGTACCGGGCGGTGAAAAGGATAAAGTACAATATATAAATATAAAAGAGCAGTAGTACATACAGGTGGTATAAGAGAGAACAATATCAGAGCATGTCAGTAAAACAACAAGTGAGTAACAAACTACTCTAACAGTACTACCATCTACAACAATATAAAATATAGAACTACAACAGAAAGTAACACAACTTATATGAATGCTCATACAGACATATAAGTTGAGTATCAGCTCAACAGTAAAGTAACTCATCGTATAAGAGTGTTATACAAACTTATACGATAAGGATCTTGTATATGCAATGTAATGTAATGACATGAATATAATGCAATGACTCACCCATGATCACGTACATGCAACTCCTATGTCTACACAGACTTGTAGTTCCCACTTTTTGAGCAGGTAGCTAACCACTCAGGAGTCAACCGTCGTGGCCAGGTCGTGACAGTGGAGCGAGCTTCTCCACTACTAGGCGGGCATCCACACTACCAAGCCTAGGCCTCCGTACGCCTCAACTCTAAGAACACAACAGCGGAGCTCACATGCGTTCTACGGCTCAGAAGGGGTCTCAGGTAGATGTGCACCTCCCAGCCCAACTGTCCTATCATCGTGGCACAGAAGGTTCCTCTGTGAACAAATCACCAAAGGACCAAGGCCAATCATCCACTAGTACGGAGGGTGCCTCAGGAAGTAATCACCGAGGACCAAGGCCTAACCGTGCGAGTTAATCTGTCGACTCCCGTCGGTGTGATGACTGGCAAGCCTGTAGACCTACAACACTATCCTTAACCCAGTATTACGACACCGCGTGTTGACTCACACCGCATGTAATTTCACATCATCGTGGCACGGAAGGTGCCTCTGTGAACAAATCACCAAAGGACCAAGGCCAACCGTCCGCTTATGTCTCTTTTCATCATTACCAATCCAGTACGGTCAAACACCCGCACTTACACCCTTTCACAATCTCGTGCCCCAAGGCACTTAAGGGTTCATCATCAACACAGGTGGCGAACCACCTCATGGAACATACAATCCACACTGCTTCGCGTAAAGAAACATGCCTCACAGTAGTGGACCACCTTAGACTTCCTAATTTGTCAAGCCTCATGACATGCATCAACCTCTTCAGATTTCTTTCAAGGAATTAAGCATCCAGAACCATTATGATATCGCCACGGTAATTACATCCACATAAAGATAGTTCTTTTACAAGCATCACTTCTTCTTCCAAACCCGTTCCATTACACAAGTTACAGTCACACGCAATAATGTTTCCTAACCATTTGTTTATCACATTCTCATAGGGCCAAATTCACTCAAACCCCAACAATTAATCTTCAGTCTCATTACTCGAACCAATCCCAATACTATACTAACCCGAGAGTAACAAATACAAGGACTTTGTTGTACAACCACTTCGTTCGGCCATTCCAGAGTCTACGGAACTCGTATGAAGGATGTATCCATCCACTAGGATGGTATTTCCCAGCCATCCGGCCACTTCCCTGGTTGTCCACTGCCAACACCACCTCTGTTGAGGTGGTGGTTATCGCCTGACGGCGACACGGCCGGTGGAGTGTCCATTTTCAGCAAACCCGAGTAGTAGAAATTTCATGGAAATTCTCATTGTTCTCCTCACTGATCGGTCTCGATTGAGCCTAATATCTCCACTTAGCGATCTACTGATCTAGCATAGAGGAAGGGGAAGAGAACTAGACCTACATGTGGGCTTATCGGCGAGTGTGGTGGTGGTGTGCCATGGCCGACGACCTCCAAGCTCCTCCTTGCCGATTTCTGAATCCTTCGCCTAAAGCAGTGATGTAAAAGCTCATTTTTATTGCTTGGGAGTTTCTAAAGATGATAAAGGGGTCAAATTGGGGAGTGGGAGGGTCAAGCCATGAATGGCCTTGAATTGAGTTTTTGGCCACCTCGAAACTCCTACAATTATGCTCCTAGGAGGCCGGGAAAACCCTTCCATCTCCTCCTAATTGATCAAGGGGGATGAATGAGGCCATTAGGGGGGTTGAGTGCCTCATGGCTTTCCAAAGACATGAATGCTCATCTTTCTCTTTCCTCCCTTTGGGTAAAGCTTTCACTTTATCTCTCCTAGTCACCCCCTCCAGAAATTTAGTCGCATTTTAGGTAATTTACCTTTTTTGTAGCAAATGGGTCACCATAATTGGGCCTAGCCCAATTGGATTGAAGTTGGGTTTGACATTTCTCCCCATTTTGGGCTTAATTTACCCTAGTTAATTAGGCTCAACCCTAGGTCAAGCTAGGTGATGTGACTCACCCAATTGGGAGTTCATGGGTCCCTTGATACCACCCAAGTCCATTTGTGATTTAGTGTAATCAATTTGGATCAAATTAGAGCAATTTGACCTAACTAGGGTTTGGGTTGACCTTGGTCTACTTTACCTCCTTATTGACCCCAATGGGTTGTCAGTGCTCTAAAGGACTCCTTATAAGATTGGAAGTGTTATGGTCGGGTCAAATAGTCAAGTTGGAACCCAAAAGCCAAACCCTAGGCTAGGTAACTAGAAATTGTTATTTGCAGACCAAGGTGATTTCATCTATTTGCCTAGGCACTCATGATCCTCTTGGTCTTCTTAGGGATTTGTCATGACCTAGTCATGAAAAAACTTTCCAGGGGTCTGGTTGTTTATGGGCTGTGCACAGTAAGTCCCTACTTAAATGTATTATGGCTCAACTGTGGGAATTGCCACACTAGTCTGCTTCTTACTACTCCATGAGATCAACCTTCTCCCAAGGAACTGACATGTTCCAAAGATGCTCTTTCTATCCACTCTATAACATGCAAAATCTGCATCAAAATTATCAATTAGTTCAAAATCATTGCTCCTAGGGTAGAAAGGGCCAAGTTGTTGGCTGCCCATAAGATATCTCAAAATCCTCTTTGCAACTAAGTTATGAAATTCCTTAGGGCATGTCTGGTACCTAGCACAAACATATGTAGCATACAGTACATGAGTTCATCAAAAGGATTCCCTTTCTCATCCTTATCCAGGAATATATTTGATCTCATGGAAATTTTCATGGTGGAGGCTGACTCCATCCCAAATCTCCAGATTAGTTCTCTAGTGTACTTAATCTGAGAGAAGAAGATTCCCTCATCATACTGTTTCACTTGGAGACCTAAAAAGTATTTTAGCTCTCTCATACTGCTCATCTCAGACTCCCCCTGCATAAGGTTGGCAAATATCTTTCAGAAGTTGTCATCAGTAGACTCAAATATAATGTCATCAACATATATTTGTACTAAGAGACACTTGCCCTTATATTCCCTTAGGAACAATGTGTTATCTATCTTTCCTCTTAAGAAGTTATTCTTAAAGAGAAAGGTAACATGGTTTCATACCAAGCCTCGAGGGCTTACATTAACCCATACAAAGCTTTTCTAAGTAAATAAACATGATTAAAAAGGGTTGGATGTACAAAACCTGAGGGTTACTCCACATATACCAATTTCCTTGAGATTACTATTTAGGAATATTGATTTGACATCCATCTAGTAGACTTTGAATTCTTTGTATGCAGCATAGGAAAGGAACAACATTATTGCCTCTGATCTTGCAACTGGAGCAAATGTTTGGCCAAAGTCTATGCCATCCTCTTGTATATATCCTCTAGTTAACAGCCTTTGTTCTTCACTATCACACCATTCTCATCCAATTTGTTTCAGAAGATCCATTTGGTGTCAATAATGTTATTCCCTTATATTTTTGGCACTAGCTTTCAAACCTTGCATCTCTTGAAATTGTGTAGCTCTTCCTGCATAACATTAATCAAGAAAGGATCCTTATTATCTTTTTCTAACTTCTTGGGCTCTACTTGAGACAAGAAACTAAGAAATAGAGTTTAATTATGGATCCTACTCCTGGTGGTGACTTATTGGCTGGCATCACCAATAATGAGATTACTGGGGTGATCTCTTAGGTGTCTGGTTATTGCAGGCAGCATGTCTTCATCTGGAAGAGAGACTTTGCTTGAGCTGGGTTTGTCTTGGATAGATAGCTCTTATAATTTTTGTTCTGTACTTGTAGTGTTAGTAACACTAGATCTGCCCTTATATATAAGGCTAGTCTCATCAAAAACAACATGCATAGATTCTTCTATAACATGGATTTTCTTGTTGAATACTCTATATGCTCTACTATGCAAGCTGTATCCAATACGAATACCCTCACTGACATGTTCCAAAGATGCTCTTTCGATCCACTTTAATACATTTAAGATTTGGATTATCTCTAATTAATTTTTCAAACAAGAGTTTGCTCAATGTTTTGTAGTTAACGTGAGCAAGTCTCTTATGCTAGTGAACACAAAAAGACTCTCACATTTGCTACCAGGCATACTAGAGTTGAAGAATTATGACATATAAAATTTAAGCAATAAACATTGCCACTCCTAATTCCTGAGAGAATAATATCTAAGTTAACTGACTTTTTGATCAGACACTTATCATTGTGGAACTCAATAACATAGCCAAAGTCACATAGTTGGTTTATGCTTATAAGGTTATGTTGCAACCCCTCCACATAAGCTACCCTTATAATTTAGATTGTTTCATTGGAAATCGTACCATAGCCTTTGGTGAATCCCCTATCAGAGCCTCCAAAAATGACCTTAGTTCCATACTTCACAAGAGCGTAATGCTTGAGAAGACTCCTTATCTCAGTCATGTGCCTAGAACACTCATTATCTAAGTACTAAATTTGCTTTAGGTTGGTACTTGAACTAACCTATAAGATAAGATTCATTTTACCTTAGGGGCCTAACTGAATTTGGGTCCTATGTTCTTGTTAGTAGTAAAAATAGTATTTTTGTTAGGAGCAACTCTAGCAGGAAAGCTATTCTTTGTCTGCGGCACAGATGGATTGTGCCAACAATCCAATAATCTATGACAAAATGTATCACTTTACCATAGTACTAACACTCAAAAATATTGTGCATTCTCTTTTGAACATTCTTGGAAGATAATGGAGCATGAGAATGTCAATGTTCAACAGAGAAGGCATGTGCATTCTTCCTATTTATTTCAGTAATCACCTAGCTGTGTACTCGACGATAACTGTTCTTACTCAGCAATATCGAGTTGACAGAAACAGATGTCATTTTGGTAGCTGACATTGTGTTGATGACATCTATTATTGCCATGTGAGAGTGAGTTATTATTTTTGCAACAACCTGCTTTTTCACTAGAAGGGGTTGGGAAGATGTCACTTATTTACCCTTGAGGGTAGGGGCTTGTGTACTAAAAACAAGTGGTTCATAATTGTAACGCCCCCGGTTTTTCCGTGTTTTGTTTGATCTTTGTCTGGCGTTACGATGCCGTATTTCCGTCTCTTTGCCGTTGTAGAGCATGGTCTTAGCTCTTAGGGTTCCTTGTGTAGCCTGTTTGTAGCCTGTTAGCAAGATTCCCCAGCTAGCCGGGGTCCGTTTGATGACTCGGTTGGGCCTCTTAGGGAATGCTTGTGTTTTTGGCTTCGGGTGGTGATATCCCGGGTTTTGTTCGTCGAATGCTAATTTCGACTTCGCAGTTGTGTTCGTAGCGTGGGTTTTTAGCTGCGATGTGAATTTCGTCTTTTTCCGAGATGTTTCGGGTCTCGCGTCGTTTTGATATTGAGTGTAAGTAATTAATATGTATTGATTGTTTATTATTAAAACTGGTGCCTATATATAGCCTTAGGTTAGAAATTAGGGCTCGGTTCAGTGCTTTTGTTCATTTTCCCTTTGGAAGGAGCCGCCGCCTGTACGAGAGGAAGAGAACCGCCGGACTACCCTAGCCTTCGGACGCCTATTCCTGGAGATTTAGCGGTCGAAATTCGATTTCAAGAGTGGATCTGGATTGCTCTCGCCTGGATCTGCATTCTTTCTATTCCTCGGCTTGGTGCTCGGCGGCTAGATCCGAGTGTGGGGGAAGTCACCGACCAAGCTTCTCTAGTATTGAGGAAAGTGATGTTCCCTCATCCTTGCCAAAGTTGATCTTTGTCTTCTTCTTGATTAAATTTTATCTCTCTCCTGCTTAGATCTTAGGTGTATGCTAGGGTTCGTTCCCGATCATACCGTGGTTAGTGTAGAGAAATTCCTGTTAAATCTCAGTTTTCCTGAGGGATTGTGTCTTTTAGGGACGGATTTGGTACGGTTCAGGTCGAGTAGTTGCTATTGCCGATGGATGATGAGATTCTAGAGAGAGGCCTCGTTCTCTTTTTGGTTATTTGCTGGGTCTGGCGCCTGTAGCCAGTCGGGGTGTCGACACCTTTGTGCCGACACCGGCCAGTCATGGTGTCGACACTTGGTGTCGACACCAGCAGCGGTAGTTTCGACACTTTGTGCCGACACCGGCCGCAGTGGTGTCGACACTTGGTGTCGACACCAGCAGCGGTAGTGTCGACACTTTGTGTCGACACCGGCCGCAGTGGTGTCGACACTTGGTGTCGACACCAGCAGCGGTAGTGTCGACACTTTGTGTCGACACCGGCCGCAGTGGTGTCAACACTTGGTGTCGACACCAGCAGCGGTAGTGTCGACACTTTGTGTCGACACCGGCCGCAGTGGTGTCGAAACTTGGTGTCGACACCGGTAGTGGTTGTGTCAACACCTTGTGTCGACACTGGCTTGTCGTGGTGTCGACACATCGTGTCGACACTGGTTGCTGCGCTGGTTTTGGGGTCAGGAGGACTCGGGGTTGGTTCGGGTTAGGCGTGCAAGGCCGCGTCGGTTGGACCCGACGTTTTTGCCTTGGGTTCGTGTTTCTTAGGATTGTTAGTGTGACTCTTCCTTAGAAGGGGGTATTGGGTGTTCGGCTAGTTTCTGCATGCCGACTCTTGGGTTATGGCAGGTGGTGGAGTTTGGTGGCCTCTGGAGGGGTGGTTTTATGTGGAGAGCTGTGGCCACCGCCTTTTGCCCCGGTTTGGGTTGGCGTGTGTGGGACCCTAGTGCTGCCACTGTTTGACCCCTTAGCCCTTTTTGGATCTGATTTTGCTTATGTATTCAGATCCATGTTTTGACCACTGCCATTTACCCACATGTTAGGACTGTTATTCCCTTTCCTGTTTATGCTTTCTTTTTCTTTTGGCATATATGTATACGTCTTGTTGCTGTTGCAGACTCTTTTGGTGGGGCATATTGTTGTTATTGCCCGCAGTGGGTGTGCTTTGCTGTGCTTTAGACAACGCTCTTTTCTTACCGTCATGCCTTTTCTTTTGCTAATAGCAGTTTGTTGCCGGGTTGGTAAACCCTTCTCCTTATTTGCTCATTAATCTATTGCTCTATTTACCTTTTTATTATTTTCTTGCTGAGGTGTTCTTTTCTTGAATGCCTCAGGTCCAGGTTGTAGCCAGTTCCACGGCTAGTCCTTTTGGAGGGGCTGGTTGGTGGCCTCTTGGGTAGCTGAGATAGCGGACCCCCGATTTTGTGAGGTAGTTCTTTACCTTTCTGTATAGACATACATACTCACCAGTGGGTTCGTGTCGGGTTGTTGGCGCCCACTGGTGGCTTCTTGTGATGCTGGGTATGAACTTAAACTGCTATTTTTTTGCCTATTTTGTGGTTGGTTACTTGCTTCTGGGAAGGATTTATGCTAGGTTGCATGTTAGATATTTTAAAACCTACAAGCATTATTATATGTACCTCATGCATACCATGTTTCTAAAACAAAGACACTATTTTTCCCAGCGTAAAACACTATCTTTCTTACATACTATATTCACCTTAGAGTCATGCATACCATGAGTCGTCCCCCGGGGACACTTATGCTCATTTAGGGTGTCAACTTAATTGAACCAAAGTATTTTCTGCTGTATATAAGTATAATTTTAATTGTGGACTAGCTGATCCACCGTGCCGAGGGATACGACCATTCAACATAACTGATTTTCTTTCATATTTAATCAACGATTATCCTTAAAATCTAAGGTCTGGAGTTTTGCCTGAGCGTGTGCAGTTATCCCCTGCACGACGTGGCATCACGGCACGTGTTTTCACTTGCTCTGATGCGATTCGATCATTGAGAAAATGCGGGTTGTGACAGTTGGTATCAGAGGGAGGTTGCTTGACAAAAGGTCGGGCAACCTTTCCCTTGTTTGCATTAGTGGTTAGCGTCATACCATACACACACCGATATGTCATCAGCACGTCTCGGCCGAAGCACAGACACTACACTCATGAGCATAAAGAAGTATACAGGGCATATTATATAGTATGAGATGCATAATATGTGTTTGCATATGAATCCACCATAGGAGGCAACATGTGAGGGTTATGTAGTATGGGATGCATAACCTCACCACATGGACGCGGCTAGCACATTTTCTTTTTCGTTGCATGGGAATGTTATGTAGTATGGGATGCATAACATTTTCATGTGTACGCCGCCCATGGCATGCACTAAGGCCTTTTTTAGAATGCATAGCACATCATGCATAGCATAACATTTCATAAGCACAACGTGCCAAGCTAGAGATTTGCAAGATGACATATGTACACGCATGGTTTTTGAGTCAAAAAGAATACAAGTACATGCATTCATGGTTTAGGCACATGAGTTAGTACGATGGTGGTGAACCATCTTAGGTCAAGCATATCATCATCATGGTAAAAACAACTCCCAGAGCAAGTTTTGTAGTTGAAGTTCATATTTAAGTGTGTTTGTCTGTACCAGGTAGTTTTGTTTTAGCTGTTGGGCTAGGTTTTGTCTAAAGCTGGTGCGATTATAGGATGGCGAGACGTCCTGCGACGAGATCGACCCCCCAATCCGATGGTGAGACAATAGGAGCACAGAGCGATGCGTTGGTAGAAAGCCTGCGACAGAGTAATGAGGCGTTATCGAGGCAGGTAGTGGCTATGCAGGCTCAGATTCAGTCCCTTGAAGCAGTGGTGGCGGGACAGACTCCGAGAGCTCAGGACCCCACTGAGGGGGTAGCTATTCCTGCCTCTCCTACTCCTCCCGTGCCTTTGGTTGTGGTGCCCCTGGAGATGGCGTTTATATCCCAATTTCAGCGGCTGAGACCTCCTACTTATGATGGGCAAGCAGATTTCATGATTTTGGACGACTGGCTGATTACCATTGAAGAGATGTTCTCTTACTCAGGGATTACGGACGATCAGAGAGTAATGCTCGCTGCCTACCAGCTCAAGGGCTTAGCAAAGAATTGGTGGCTGAGGGAGAAAGAGAGCTTGGTGGCAGGTTGTACTTGGGAGTCATTTAAGGTGATGTTGTTAAGTAAGTTTCTGCCTTCAGTCGAGCGGGACCGGCTAATGAATGACTTTCTTCATTTAAAGCAGAGGAAACTCACGGTTAGTGAGTATGAGATTGAGTTTAGTAAGTTGAGTTGGTTTGCTCCTGGTCTGGTGAGTGTTGAGGCAGACCGAGTTAAGCGATTTCTGGGTGGACTAAGAAGCGACATTCATCAGTTAGCGACTGCCTACGGAGCAGTCAGTTATGCCAGCGTGGTTGAAGCTGCCTTGAGGGTTGAGGCCATTGAGAATGCCAAGAATAGAGGCCAGCAGTTGAGGAAGGATAAGCGGAGGTCCGGTGGAGGGAAGAGCCCTCAGGAACCTGATGCTGTCTCGAGAAAGAAGATCAAAGAGGATTGTAGTTTTTGTGGCCGGCCAGGCCACCCCTTTGAGAAGTGTTTCAAAAGGTTGGGAGCGCAGAAGAAGGAACAAGTGCACGCGATTTAGGGTGTTTCCAGGGGAGACTTGGTGTGTGTCTTGTGTGGGAGGAAGGGGCATGAAGTTGCCCGGTGCTGGTTAAAGGATAAAGTTTGTTTTCAGTGTGGACAGAAGGGTCATCTCAAGACCAGGTGCCCACAGCTCCAGCCTGTTCTGCAGCCAGTTCCCCTCCAGGCTCTCCCACCGCCTCAGCTAACGGATAAAGGAAAGGGGAAGCTGAGCGTGCTTTCGGCAGATGAAGCGAAGACCTCGACCCAGGTTATCTCAGGTTCGACTCCTCCCCAGTCGTTTCGTTACGTCCCTTTTTGGTTATAGTTTTCGTTTTAGCGCTTGTTGCCTTAGATGTGTGTGCAATTCGTAGGACGATTTAAGGTAAAGAACCGCTGGGCGCGCATTCTCTTCGATTCCGGCACTACCCACTCGTTTGTGGCTAGAGCCTTCGTGGATCGGTTCAGTTTGGGCCTAGATCGTGTTGGTGGTGCCTTCTGCGTTAAGTTCCCCTCTGGTGACTCTGTGGTTACGGACCTGGGTGTCCTCGATTGTCCGATTTTGTTGGGAGATTTTCTAGCCAAGGAAGATCTGAAGGTGATTGACCTGGAGGACTTCGATGTTATTTTGGGCATGGACTGGTTGTCAAGGTACGATGCTGTGATCCAGTGCAAGGGTAAGCGCTTGGACTTCGTCAAAGACAACGGTCAGCCAGGGAGCATTTATGGGTATTCCCTCCAGGAGTCCCAAGTCATTTTTGCGGTGCGTGTTCGGAAGTTGCTTAATTCTGGATGTTTTGCCTGTGTGGTCTCTCTGGTAGGGACGATTGTTAGTGTGCCCCGTTTGGAAGAGATTCCTGTGGTGTGTGACTTCTCAGATGTGTTTCCTGATGATCTTCCCGGTCTTCCACCCGATCGAGATGTCGAGTTTGTGATAGATTTGGAGCCAGACACGTGTCCTATTGTTAAGGCGCCGTATAGAATGGCCCCGCGAGAGCTGGAAGAGTTGCGAATTCAGCTTGATGAGTTGTTGGCAAAAGGCTTCATAAGGCCGAGTTCTTCGCCATGGGCTGCACCAGTGCTGTTCGTTAAAAAGAAAGATGGGTCGATGAGGTTATGCATCGACTATAGAGAGTTGAACAAGGTTACTATTAAGAACAGGTACCCTTTGCCGCGAATCGACGATTTGTTTGATCAACTGCGTGGTAGCTCCGTGTTTTCCAAGATTGATCTTCGATCGGGCTATCACTAGTTGAGGATTCGGGAGTCAGATGTTTTGCGGACGGCGTTCCACTCTCGCCATGGGCATTTTGAGTTTTTGGTTATGTCATTTGGTTTGACTAATGCGCCCTCAGCTTTTATGGATTTGATGAACAGAGTTTTCAAGGATTTTCTAGATAAGTTTGTGATTGTCTTGATAGACGATGTTTTGGTGTACTCTAAAGATGCGGAGTAACATGATCTACATTTGCGTCTGGTCCTGGCGACCCTGAGAATCCATAAGTTATACGCCAAGCTGAGCAAATGCGAATTTTGGTTGCCTCAAGTTTCTTTTCTAGGCCACGTGATTAATAAGAAGGGGATATCAGTGGACCCAGAAAAGATCGCTGCTGTTATGGAATGGGCGAGACCTGTTACTCCCAAAGAGATTAGAAGCTTCTTGGGTTTGGCTGGTTATTATAGAAGATTTGTAGAAGGCTTCTCTACCTTGTCCGCGCCGTTGACCAAGTTGACGCAGAAGAATGTAGCCTTCATATGGGATGGCGAGTGTGAGAAGGCTTTTGAGGAAATAAAAAGAAGGCTATGTTCGACTCTAATTTTGTCTTTGCCTACGGAGGATAGTGAGTATGATATATATGTGGATGTGTCGCATGTCAGTCTGGGCTGCGTTTTGATGCAGGGCGGGAAGGTGATTGCGTACGGGTCGAGACAGCTAAAGACTCACGAGAGGAATTACCCTACGTATGACCTGGAATTTGCAGCTGTGATCTATGCGTTGAAGTTGTGGAGGCATTTGCTATATGGCGCGCAGTGCAAGATTTTCACGGATCATAAGAGTTTAAAGTATGTCTTCACTCAGAAAGAATTGAATCTGCGCCAGCGGCGGTGGTTGGAGTACGTGGCCGACTATGATGTTGAAATCCAGTATCATCCGGGCAAGACAAATGTGGTGGCCGATGCCCTGAGTCGGAAGTCAGGTAAGATTTTCAATCTCTCCGCCGAGCGTCTAGTGGAAGAGTTTCTTTTGATGGACATTTCTGTGGGAAGCTGCGATTCGCAGAGTAGCTTGGCAGTGGCAGAACCTTCGTGGATTGCGCTTACGAGGCTGCATCAGAAGGATGATCCCGATCTTCTGCATTTGTATCTTCGAGCTGAAAGAGGAGAATTACCAGATTTCTCTATAGATGATGCGGGTACCTTGAAGTATCGTGGCAGGTTTTGCATCCCCGCAGTTGGAGATATCCGGGATATGGTGTGCAGAGAAGCTCACGGATCTAGTGTTGCCTACCATCCAGGATCTACCAAGATGTACCATGATTTAAAGCAGATTGCCTGGTGGTGTGGGATGAAGAAGGACAGAGCAAGATTTGTTTCAGGGTGTTTCACTTGCAGGCGTGTGAAAGCCGACCATGGGAGGCCTGGTGGCAAGCTGACTCCCTTGGAGATTCCGATGTGGAAGTGGGAGAGTATCTCGATGGATTTCATTACAGGCTTACCGAGATCTCCTAAGGGGCATGATTCAGTTTGGGTAATCGTAGACAGATTGACGAAGAGTGCTCATTTCGTACCATTTAAGATCGATTATCCGATGAGGAAGATAGCCGAGCTGTATCTGGAAGAGGTTGTCAGATTGCATGGTGTAACCGTAAGTATCATATCAGATCGAGACTCAAGGTTCACGTCTCGTTTTTGGAAGAGCCTTCAAGAGGGGTTGGGTACAGATTTGAGATATTCCACGGCTTATCATCCGCAGACCAACGGTCAGACGGAGCGAGTAAATCAGATTGTGGAAGATATGATTCGATGCTATATTCTGGACCACAGAGGAGCGTGGGATGAGCGCTTGCGGCTTATGGAATTCGCATATAACAACAGTTATCAAGAAAGCTTGCAAATGGCTCCTTTTGAAGCTTTGTATGGGAGGCGCTGCAGGACTCCCTTGTTTTGGGCTGAGCTTGGCGAGGGACCTTTGTTGGGTCCAGAAGCGCTCGAGGAGATGGAAACCGCTGTGAAGCTTATTCGGGAAAAGCTTCGGATAGCCCAGGAGAGATATGAGAAGAACGCCAATCGGCGTAGATCGGACTTGGAATTTGTGGCGGGGGACTCAGTGTTCTTAAAGGTCTCCCCGTTTATCGGAGTCAAGCGGATTGGCAGGAACAGGAAGTTGGACCCGAGGTACGTGGGACCGTTTCCAATCATTGAGCGGGTTTGGGTATCAGCCTATAGGCTAGCTTTGCCCGCAAATTTCCCTGGCGTGCATGATGTCTTTCACGTCAGTCAACTGCGGAAATGTGTGATAGATGACCGATAGGTTTTGGATTCTGTGCCTCTGTTGGAGCCGAATCTTTCTTATGTGGAGATTCCTGTCCGTATTTTGGATTCTCAAGTTCGTGCGTTGCGGAAGAAGACTATCCCTATGGTTAAAGTTTTATGGAGGAATCAGGGTGTGGAAAGCGCGACTTGGGAATTGGAGTCGGCTATGAGGGAAGCTCACCCTCATCTGTTTCCCTGAGCTTGTGCCTGGTATGCTCTGTTTTATTCTTATATAGCCCTTTCCTGGCTCTTTCTCTCTCCTTCTTTATAGGAGTGTTGTGAGTAAAGTTTCGAGGCAAAACTTTCTTTTAGGGGGAGTGGCTGTAACGCCCCCAGTTTTTCCGTGTTTTGTTTGATCTTTGTCTGGCGTTACGATGCCGTATTTCCGTCTCTTTGCCATTATAGAGCGTGGTCTTAGCTCTTAGGGTTCCTTGTGTAGCCTGTTAGCAAGATTCCCCAGCTAGCCGGGGTCCGTTTGATGACTCGGTTGGGCCTCTTAGGGAATGCTTGTGTTTTTGGCTTCGGGTGGTGATATCCCGGGTTTTGTTCGTCGAATGCTAATTTCGACTTCGCAGTTGTGTTCGTAGCGTGGGTTTGTAGCTGCGATGTGAATTTCGTCTTTTTCCGAGATGTTTCGGGTCTCGCGTCGTTTTGATATTGAGTGTAAGTAATTAATATGTATTGATTGTTTATTATTAAAACTGGTGCCTATATATAGCCTTAGGTTAGAAATTAGGGCTCGGTTCAGTGCTTTTGTTCATTTTCCCTTTGGAAGGAGCCGCCGCCTGTACGAGAGGAAGAGAACCGCCGGACTACCCTATCCTTCGGACGCCTATTCCTGGAGATTTAGCGGTCGAAATTCGATTTCAAGAGTGGATCTGGATTGCTCTCGCCTGGATCTGCATTCTTTCTATTCCTCGGCTTGGTGCTCGGCGGCTAGATCCGAGTGTGGGGGAAGTCACCGACCAAGCTTCTCTAGTATTGAGGCAAGTGATGTTCCCTCATCCTTGCCAAAGTTGATCTTTGTCTTCTTCTTGATTAAATTTTATCTCTCTCCTGCTTAGATCTTAGGTGTACGCTAGGGTTCGTTCCCGATCATACCGTGGTTAGTGTAGAGAAATTCCTGTTAAATCTCAGTTTTCCTGAGGGATTGTGTCTTTTAGGGACGGATTTGGTTTAGTTCAGGTCGAGTAGTTGCTATTGCCGATGGATGATGAGATTCTAGAGAGAGGCCTCATTCTCGTTTTGGTTATTTGCTGGGTCTGGCGCCTATAGACAGTCGGGGTGTCGACACCTTTGTGCCGACACCGGCCAGTCATGGTGTCGACACTTGGTGTCGACACCAGCAGCAGTAGTGTCGACACTTTGTGCCGACACCGGCCGCAGTGGTGTCGATACTTGGTGTCGACACCAGCAGCGGTAGTGTCGACACTTTGTGTCGACATCGACCGCAGTGGTGTCGACACTTGGTGTCGACACCAGCAGCGGTAGTGTCGACACTTTGTGTCGACACCGGCCGCAGTGGTGTCGACACTTGGTGTCGACACCAGCAGCGGTAGTGTTGACACTTTGTGTCGACACCGGCCGCAGTGGTGTCGACTGTCGACACCAGCAGCGGTAGTGTCGACACTTTGTGTCGACACCGGCCGCAGTGGTGTCGACACTTGGTGTCGACACCGGCAGTGGTTGTGTCGACATCTTGTGTCGATGCCGGCTTGTTGTGGTGTCGACACATCGTGTCGACACTGGGTGCTGTGCTGGTTTTGGGGTCAGGAGGACTCGGGGTTGGTTCGGGTTAGGCGTGCAAGGCCGCGTCGGTTGGACCCGATGTTTTTGCCTTGGGTTCGTGTTTCTTAGGATTGTTAGTGTGACTCTTCCTTAGAAGGGGGTATTGGGTGTTCGGCTAGTTTCTGCATGCCGACTCTTGGGTTATGGCAGGTGGTGGAGTTTGGTGGCCTCTGGAGGGGTGATTTTATGTGGAGAGCTGTGGCCACCGCCTTTTGCCCCGGTTTGGGTTGGCGTGTGTGGGACCCTAGTGCTGCCACTGTTTGACCCCTTAGCCCTTTTTGGATCTGATTTTGCTTATGTATTCAGATCCATGTTTTGACCACTGCCATTTACCCACGTGTTAGGACTGTTAGTCCCTTTCCTGTTTATGCTTTCTTTTTCGTTTGGCATATATGTATAAGTCTTGTTGCTGTTGCAGACTCTTTTGGTGGGGCATATTGTTGTTATTGCCCGCACTGGGTGTGCTTTGTTGTGCTTTAGACGGCGCTCTTTTCTTACCGTCATGCCTTTTCTTTTGCTAATAGCAGTTTGTTGCCGGGTTGGTAACCCTTCTCCTTATTTGCTCATTAATCTATTGCTCTATTTACCTTTTGATTATTTTCTTGCTGATGTGTTCTTTTCTTGAATGCCTCAGGTCCAGGTTGTAGCCAGTTCAGTGGCTAGTCCTTTTGGAGGGGCTGGTTGGTGGCCTCTTGGGTAGCTGAGATAGCGGACCCCCGATTTTGTGAGGTAGTTCTTTACCTTTCTGTATAGACATACATAATCACCAGTGGGTTCGTGTCGGGTTGTTGGCGCCCACTGGTGGCTTCTTGTGATGCTGGGTATGAACTTAAACTACTGTTTTTTTGCCTATTTTGTGGTTGGTTACTTGCTTCTGGGAAGGATTTATGCTAGGTTGCATATTAGATATTTTAAAACCTACAAGCATTATTATATGTACCTCATGCATACCATGTTTCTAAAACAAAGACACTATTTTTCCCAGCATAAAACACTATCTTTCTTACATACTATATTCACCTTAGAGTCGTGCATACCATGAGTCGTCCCCCGGGGACACTTATGCTCATTTAGGGTGTCAACTTAATTGAACCAAAGTATTTTCTGCTGCGTATAAATATAATTTTAATTGTGGACTAGCTGATCCACCGTGCCGAGGGATACGGCCATTCAACATAACTGATTTTCTTTCATATTTAATCAACGATTATCCTTAAAATCTAAGGTCTGGAGTTTTGCCTGAGCGTCTGCAGTTATCCCCTGCACGACGTGGCATCACGACACGTGTTTTCTCTTGCTCTGATGCGATTCGATCGTTGAGAAAATGCGGGTTGTGACAATAATGACCCATTTGAATTTCCTCATTGGGAGCTTTCAAAGCACTCAACCTCATGCCCTTTCTACCTCCACAATTAGGTGCACTATTGCCCTTACTATAGGAATTTTTATTCTTCCAGTGACCATACATATTGTCGTGGTTATACCTGTTAGAAGGAAGTAGAATCTTTTGAAAGTTGGTTTGAGGCTTAACAAATACTGTCTTTCCCTTAGCCCTAGTTGTTGCTGCTTTCCTATTGAAGCTCACTCCCCTCTTATTATTTTTGGAAGTGAAAGAGTCAATAATTGGCAGCACAAACTATGGCTTAGAGAATTGGCCACTAGCATCTTCTCTTTGATGAGCTTCTCTTCAAGATCCTTGATGATCTTGTTCTTCTGGATGATGGTGTTTACTTGGATGATTGTTATTCCTTTCAACTGGCTAATATCTCTTCTCATTTGAGTCAGCTTAGTAGCAAACTTAGAGTAGTCAGATTTGGCTAATTGGAGGGAAGCAATTTCCTCAGCTTTCTTCTTGACAAGCTTCTTACTCTTTTTTAGAGCTTCCAAGAGGGTATTGTTAATTAATTTATTGAAATCATCTTCAGATTCTGATCCATCCTCACCATTAGATGAAGAGAATGCTTCAGATTTTGGGTCGGTCTTATAATCTGAATCAGAAGATGACAAGTTAAGAATTATTACCTCATTAGGTCTAATCCTAAGTTCTCAGTTAAGCCAGCTTACTAAGAGAAGTTAGTGTGCGGTATCCCTTTTTTAAGGGTCCGAACTCCATAGAATCCGGTTTTTGGTTCAACATTAGGAATAAATTCCTCTCGATCATCTGCATCTATCATGGACATCAAGCCACAACTCTCCTGCTCTTCCTCATTGTCACCATCTGAATGTGACAATGGGTCCCTGATGACAATCCTTGCAGTATGTGCTTCCTCTTCTTCTTCAGCAAATAACCAAATATAGGCTTTCTCTTCTTCTGACTCAGAAGATGCCGAGTCACTTTGACTCCAGCTGTACTCCTTCACAAGGAAATTCTTTTCAGACTTCTTGACCTTGTAATGCTTCTTTTCATCAAAAGCAACGATCTTTTTTCTTTTGACTGGGCAGACAGCTATAACATGCTGAGGTATGTTGTAGCAATAACAAACAATATTAAAAGAAACATGTTTACTAGGCTTAGAATCATACCATTCCTCTTTAGAGTCCGTTCTGGTTCTATCAGATTTGATGTAGTCCTTCTTGTAGCCGAAGGAGGAGGAAGGTTTGCTCTATTACTGCTTCATCTTCATTGTCTTCTTGAATTGTCTAGAGAATGCAGTAAACTCCCCATCAGACATATCAGCATCTGAAGTGCTGGGTTCAGAATATTCCAACTCAGACACTTTTCTGGGAGGAGAGGGGATTCTCTCCTTGTCTTCTTTGAGCCCATAGCCTTGAGGGCTACTAACTTTTCCCTCCAGTGTGACTTGGCAGCAGTCTTCTCCTCTCTCCTTATATTTAGTTGCATGTTATAAGAGAGCAGCTTCCTAAATAGAATGTGGGGATGAATGTTGGCCAGGTTTCCCATCTTCTTGATAACACAGATCTTGTTGTCTCAATTTCTAGTTAGAGATCTAAGGAACTTGTCATTCAGCTCATAATTAGTGAAGACTCTCCCATAGGTCTTAAACTCATTTAATGTTTTGGTGAACTTATCATAGAACTAAGCCATGCTATCCTTGCTGCTCTGCCTAAAGGCTTCATATTCTTGGTTGAGTAGAGATTTTCTATCATCCCTGACTTCTTCAGTCCCTTCCATATACATAATAAGTGTATCCTACATCTCTTTTGATGTCTGGCAGTGGACCATGTTCTAGAAGATAGAATCATCAATTGCCTTGACTATTATATTTTTGGCTCTCTTATCCATATTAGCTAGTACAATTTCATCCCTAATCATGTCAGCATACTTCTTAGGGACATGGAGATTAGGATTAATAGTGGAGGCCTTCATGGGGATAAAGGACCCCTCCTCAACTATGATAAAGATCCTAGGGTCTGATGCTTCCATAAACATCTTTACCATTTTCTTCAATATGCCAAAGTTCTCCTTTTTGTATATGAGGAGCTTCATAGAGCTCAGCTTCTTATGGCTATTGGCTATAAACATGGTGATTGTTGGATCTAGTGGCCAACCTTAGAGGGGGGTTGAATAAGGTTTTAGGAATTAATTGAAAAATCGAAATCTTTTGGTCCAGAAAAACTAGTTCTTGAAGCTACCGCAAGTCATTAGCATGCTAACACGTGGCGGTAGGTCACAGATCTCATTTTCCTGGGCAAATTTCTCCGTGAAGATCTACGCACCCTTTAGAGAATCACCAGCAAACATCCAGAATGTTACAGGCAAGAAAAAGAACAGCAAATGAATTTTATTCAAAATAAATCAATGGAGTGTTTTTACAATTACAAAAACTTAATCTCCATGATGTCGGAGATCGAAGGCGGTGAAAATCAAATCTTTTTTTGTTTTCTATACCAACCCGCTACCCGGACCAGTTGAATCTCTCCCTTTCCCTCCAAGAACGGTATTCGAGTCGGCTCTTCACCTTCACGCAAGGAAGTGTCTTAGAGGTTCGCTAGATTACCTGATCTAGATTCCCTGCCGCGGGATGATTTCTTACGGAATCCTCCCCGAATTCTGACGACCTTCACCGGTCGATTTTCCTTACCACAAGAATACAAAAAATAGGAAAAAGTGCAACAATTATGAAAAGATTAAAGATTGAATCTCCCTCAAGTCGATTCCTCCATTGAGCGATCTGAGACCGGTGCTAGAGATCTTCATGTGGTTGTAGCTGATCAACTCCTTGTAGTCGTTGTAGTCCTTAGCTCACCAGAGATCTTCGTGCGCAAACGGGAAGGAGACGATTTTATTTTTCTTCGACGGAGATGGCGAAAAGGTGCTCAGAGGCGGCTACCGAACCTTAGGAATGAATTCTCTGAACCTCAATTCATCTCCCTTAGGAAATCAGAAAATGAGTTGTCATTTATACATCCTTTAAAAATAGGCTACTGCTGGCGGAAAGACTAGCACCCGACGGTAGCTTATTACGCGTCGATGTGATAGCTGTCCTGCATGTTTGGAAAAATATTCAAAAAGATTATTTTTCATTATTTCGTGCTAGCGTCGTGTGATACCAAGCTATCACTCAGCAGTAGATCTGTATCGACACACGTTGAGTGAGCTAGTCTTGCGCGGTACCAAGCTATCGCTCGGTGGTAGCTTTTTCTAGACGCCTCTGACTCGATGCTCGCTGAGTGAGCTAACACTGCACGGTATCAAGTTGTTGCTCAGCGGTAGCTCTGTCTCGACGCTCGTTGAGTGAGCTAGCACTGCGCGATACCAATCTAACGCTTGGCAATAACTCTTTCTCGACGCCTCCACCTCGACGAGCATTGAGTGAGCTAGAACGGGCGGTAGAGCTGGCACGACGTGATAGCAACCCGAGTGCCATGTCAATTTAGTTTAGGCTACCGCCCGGCGGTAACGGCTATCGCGCGGCGGTAGGTGCAGAGGAGAGTTTCTCGCTTCACTTGAACTTGTAAACCTGCATACTCTACCAAACACAAGATGTGATCAAATACAACATGAGAATTGATATTATCAAACTGAAGATATGTGAACCTTCAGTTCTAACAAACTCCCCCTTTTGATAATATCAAATCCTGTTCATGAGATATAATAATGAGATGCATGATATAGTGCATATAAGAGAAAATCTTTTAAAAGGTCAGGTTTCAGGTTATATGAAACTTCCCCTACACAACACACTCCCCCTGTCCATATGCACATAGTTCAACAGGCTCCCCCTACATGTTATCTTCCCTAGCTCATGACTCATGGACATTCAATTCTCCCCCTTTCGAGATTATCGAAAGGGGTCAGCTAGACCGAAAATTGACTATACACGTGTACGGAAACCAAAACAATAGTATTAGATAAGCATGATAGAGATCAAACAATGCATGTTATAAAGTAATTCGAGAATCAAACATAATAGGGGTGACTAAACATCAATCAGGAAAAAATAAAGTGCACGAGCCAAGCATATGAGCAGAGTGCATAGAAGCAAATCATATGAGTTGTCAGAGTAAAATAATTGGGCAGCACGGGTGAAACTAAGTACACAACGATTTGGAGTACAATGCTAAGAGATTTACATAATTAATACAGAGGAACATTGTACACGTCAAGAATAGAAATCTTGTACTAGTACTTACGTGTTATAGACATACGATATAGTTTCAGTCCAATACTTATGCATGGATGCGTTAGATTGAGCAATAATATGTGAACGTGTAGCATCAAAAGAGAAAACATCATGTAGAAATAACCTTCATGACAGGTTTTATCTCAATAATTCACTATGCTATCACAAGAGAAATAAAGTGAAAAATCGCATCATGTCTATCAATGACAAAGTAAGACTATAATAGGGGGAATTAAGTTTAAGGTTTAGTATTTGCACAAGATCGAAATGATTCTTTTGACCAAGGTTTTCATTCTCACAATGCTAATAAAGACTTATCAGGAGGTGTGAGTAGTGCTTGCGGGGTATCGTTGAAACAAGATTTGATAGCATTCATAGTTTATTTTCATTTATTTTTCGTATTATCAGTATTATAACATTCATTTCAAGGACCCCGAATCAATCAAAATTTACCCACATAGATAGATGCACTTTAACTTGTATACAAAGGACTTGATCACATGAGATTTGGCCCAAAGTTTTAACATTTATGTAAACACATGTATCCGTGACATTGATTATTCGAGTTATTTTTAATGTGTTAGACACAATATCACGAGTTCTAACATGTAAGCATAGACCTTCTACTTGAGTGTTTTGCCTAGGGATGTGTGGATAGTTTAAAGTCATTATGCTACCTAAATCCTCACACATACCTAGAGGCATAGTCAACATACACTAACATGTCTCATCGCACTCAGTAGCTGAGCACCTATGGATTCGACACATCATGACACAGATAGATAATGTTCACGAGGATTAACAATCCTAAATAAAACATTGTACATAATTGTTATGCTCTAGGTTCTAACCAAGTATGTCCTAAGAGTTAACAATCCACAGTTTTTGTATTTTGGGTTTTATATTTTTTTATTTTCTGATCTAACAAAAAAAACAAAGTAAACAACAAAACAAACCAAAAAAAACATGTTTTCTGATTTTTAGTGGGATTTTTCAAAAAAAAAAAATTGTTTTGTTTCTTTGTTTGTAAAGACAGCAAAAATAAATATAAGTAGAAACCAAAAAGTAACATACCACCAGCGCTAAGGCCACCACGTGGGGGTAACTCACAGAAATCAAGAAAAACAAAAAAATGCCCCAATGACAGTTAGTAATGCAGCATGACAAGGTAGTGAGATACAAAATGCCCAGCTCGAGTCGAAGTAGCGAAAAACGAGCATTCAGGAGGGGTTTTGTGAAGATATCAGCTAGTTGATCGTCGGTTACAATGAAGCTTACTCCCATGTTCTCTTACTTAATGTGATCCCGAATGAAATGATGACGAATGTTAATATGTTTGGAACAAGGGTGATATACTGGATTATTTGTCAAGTGTATGACACTCTTGTTGTTTCACCTAAGGTTAACGTTCCTAAATATTATGCCAAAGTCCTCTAACGTTTGCGACATCCAAATTGCTTGTGCGCGACAACTTCCTAAGGCAATATACTTGTCTTCAGTAGAAGAGAGGGCAATGATGCGTGTAAATCGGCAAGCACACCGGTCGCACAAGTAATAAAGTTTTGGGAATAAATCCCTGACTGTCAGTCTCTTGAGGAATGCAATTAGCGTAAAGCGGCAACAGTACAAAAATTTTTTTTTATGAGAGTTATAAATAGAAAAAAGAGTAAAAAGAGGATTTGGGAGATTGTGGATGTTTGATCTACTAAACTAGAAAAAGCTATGCAGGTCGAAGGCACCGCTTCGCAAGGTGGAGTGGGTGTTTCGGCCGCGATGCCGAACTTTGGTTGGGCGAGTGGACAAAAAGCTAATGGATGGAAGTGTTCTTGTGTGGAGTGAAATCAGGTGAGACACGGGAATGGAGTGGATGTGGAGTGAGCGAGGCGCATTCACAGACACTACTCACAAGCATAAGAAAAATACTAACATCCCATATAAAATAACCTTGATGTTCATGGATGGAAGTGTTCATTACAATGTTTTAAACCATTCCATACTATAGAGGAAGGGGAAGAGGAGTAAACCAAAAGAGAGTGAAGATCCACCGTGGGTTGTGGCCGGAGTAGCGAGTTGTCAATCCGCTTCCGGGCTCAGTCCAAGGAGGCTTCCAGTACCGACGAGCTGTCACCTAGAAGGCCTTTAAGTACGTTCTCTAGGTTGTCTACTTCACCAACTCTGGTGAAAAGCTTGGAGTTGAAGTCGTCAATGGCCGAGGGCTTCGCCGGAGAGTTTGAAAAGCTTCAGAGTAGTTGGTAATGGCCTCGCGACGAAGGTGGAGGTGATGGAGCAGCTGGAGAAGTGAAATGGCAATTCCCGCGCACTCCCGATCGCAGCAAATGACAGGCGTTGACCTAAATCGTGGATCAGGGCCTTAAATACGGAGGCAGCAGAAGCAGTGTGGACGATCAATGGCGCACAACCAGTGGTCGTGCGCACTGTCGGTCGATGATCGTGCGCCATGTCCAAATAGACCTGTAACCTGGATAATAAGAATCGGCATATATGCGCACGATCAGTGGCGCACGACCAGTGGTCGTGCGCACTAAATCCACTGATCGTGCGATTGGCAGGGCCAGATTTACAGAAAGCAAGGGGCAAATACGCACAAGCAGTGGCGCACGACCAGTGGTCGTGCGCACTGATGAATTGTAAATATACGTATTTTTGTGCACATTAATTTAGTCATTTTAATTTATTTTCATCGTTTTTACTTATTTTTGTTCAATAAAATGCTCCTATTCTTGTAAATTTACTACTAACGTATTTTATTTTATTTTTCAGGAAAAAATAGAAATCTGCCAAAATTGGGCAGTACACGCCCGTGTTATTTTGTTCACGCCCGTGACCAGAGCGTGACAGCTCAAAATCTCGTGAAGTTGCAAATTTCTGAAGTAAAAAAGCTTGACATGCCTGGCGTCACGCCCGTGTCACCCGACACGGGGCGTGACAGAAGCCCGTGTCCACTCCACTCGATGAATTCAGTTCAACGATCGTCGAACCCGCGACACGCCCAGAGTCACGCCCGTGACCTCGGGCGTGACTCAAACTCAGCTCGACGATTTCAACTCGACACTTTCCGCTCGACGATTGTCAAGTGTCGACACCAACCGACACGCCCAGTGTCACGCCCGTGACCTGGGGTGTGACCATTCCATCTGGCTCGACAAGACCCGCGCGACGACTTTCGGCGCAACCCGCGCCCAGTTCTACCTCGCCGACACGCCCACCGTCACGCCCATGACCTGGGGCGTGACCTCTGTGTGACCGACATGTGTCCAGCCCGAAGTCAACTTTGCCATCAAATCGCCGGCCGCCTTCGCAAACAATAATGACACGCCCACCGACACGCCCATGTCGGAGGGCGTGTACTTTTCTTTTTTTTCCTATAAATTCCCCACTTCTATAATGACCAAGGGTTTACATTTTTGAGCCACTTTAGTGTGTTTTGTGGGCTGCATCCGTGGATTCCCTTGCTATGTAGAGAGATTTCTCCCCCCTTTTCTTTCATGTTTGTTTTTGCTTTAGCTTTAGCTTTGTAATAGTCTCTTTTAATCAATAAAAATGTTAGTTTATCTCTTCTTAAATGGCTTTGGAATGAACTCATGTGCCCACTTTTCTTCTCATTTTATCCTTAGTTTCTCCTTTATTTTTCTCTTTATGAAAAGTGTGTGTGTGTGTGTGTATAAGTGTAACATGTTTATTATTCATGTTTTTAACTTGTCTTCATGTTAGGTATGATAAGTTTTCCTTTTTTTCATCATGTATTTTACTTAAGAGTCTTATGCTTTCATTCTTATGTATTTATAAAAGAGTATTGAAAGTGATTTTGATTTTTTTTACTTAGCTTTTTTTTGTAGGATTGTAAAACCTTTTTGTTCTTTTCATTTTCTTTTTTACTTTTTTATCACTTTTATGAAAACATAAGAATGAAAATCTTGTTATTTTAATTTTTCAAGAACTTTGGTTTTTGATTTGTTTTGAAAAAAACTTTTGTTCTCTTTAAATTTTATTTTGTTCTTTTTATTTGTTTTTGGTAAAACCTAAGTATAGAAAAGTAGTAGTTTTAATTTTTAGGTAACTTTCATTTTGTTTTCAAATGTGTGTGTGAGTGTATGAGAATAATCTTTATGCTTTCTTTAATTTATGAAGAGTGTGTGAGTATAGGTGTTAAATTTTCATGCTTTATTTTCATGCTTTATTTTATTGCTTTCCTCAATTATGTAGAGTGCGTGTGTGTAGGAGATAAATTTTCATGCTTTATTTTATCGCTTTCTTCAATTACGTAGAGTGCGTGTGTGTAGGAGATAGTTTTATTGCTTTCTTTCAATTATGTAGAGTGTGTGTTTTAGCGTTTATTTCCGCCTACTCGCTAGGAGTTAAATGGCCGGATTTTGTTTACCGCCTGCTCATTTGAGTTAAATGGCTGGTCTTTTATTTTTCTGTAATTATTTTATTATGACTTGTAATTGTATTTATTTCCGCCTACTCGTTAAGAGTTAAATGGCGTGCCCTTTATTTCCCGCCTACTCGTTTGAGTAGGACTTGTAATTTTCCTTTTTTGTAACTTAATTTTTGTTTTATTTATAATTTGGAGTGTGCGTGAGTTCTTGTTTTAGCTAACTTTTCAGCTTTCTAAATGTTTGTTATTTTTTATGTCCTCTTCTTACAATCATTTAGCGTTTAATTTCGAACTCGCGCCTCATTAAATTATAAAGCCGTCCCCATACTGATGTGTGGCTAATCGCTATTAGTCTCGGCATCGAAGAGCATTGGGAGCACTTAAGGTTTACCCCGGGTTTATGACGCGTAGGAGCACAAATCGATGTGTGGGCCCTATTTTCGTTATCCATACGCTAGCTAGCCGAGAGGCCGTGCGTATGGACAGATCACCCCTGGGTAAATAGAGTTGCGTGCATACCCTAGAGAGAGGACAAGCGTAATTCTACCGGATTGGGTTCTCCACCCAATAGCGGGGTTCTTAGCGTAAAGCGGGCGTTAAGAGGAATCCTTCGTCGGACTAACGTTCGGTCGAATAGTCTTAACGTTCAGGTGAGCGATATCCCTATAGCTAGGTGCGCTCACATTTGTGGAACCTCCACGGCCAAGTTGCCTTTTATTAATTTGAAAACTAAGTCCTATAATAAATAAAAATTATTTTAGTCTTAATCTGATTCGATGCCGAGCGTTAACCCTTCATTGAATTTCTCTAAATCGTTTTTTCGCTCTTTTACTTTTTCCGTATTTACTTAATCAAAATCTCCACCTTATTTTCAGTAAAATAATAGTCCTCCCGGAGGAGTAAGAATAGTCAACACGACCACGAGAACAATACGACCTCGGTATTCCCCCGAATATCGAGTACTACTTGAGATAGGTGCACTTGCCTCCTGTAGCACGCCCGCGGCGATCGACTCACCGAACCAAACACAGTAAGAGTGCTCGCGGGCGCAATCAAGTTTTTAGCACCGTTGCCGGGGAGTCTTCGAGTTGCTATTTCGAATTCCGGTGTCTATTACTTTTACTTATTTTCTATAAACTAAAAAAAAACTAAAAAACTAAAAACTTTATTTTAAATAAAATAAAAAAAAGAGTTTATTTTGTTTTATTTTTTTTCTCTTTGGGTATATGACCCATGGACAACCCTCCGAGTCTGAAGATTTTGACTTCGACCCTGAGATCGAACGCTCCCTTGCGCGTATTCGATCTCAATGCCGAATTCCTTCTTTAGACCCCGAATAATCTATCGGCGAACCCTCTGTTGTAGTAATGACCTCCCCTAACCCCGTCCCGGCGGCCGAGCGTACTATGTCTTATTACGCCCGACCTAACCTGGATGATACTGGGTCTAGTATTGTTCGCCCTGCGGTGGCGAATAATAATTTTGAAATAAAGTCAAGTGTCATTCAAATGGTCCAAAACGCCATGCAGTTCGATGGACTGCCGGATGAGGACCCGAATGTCCACTTGTCCAACTTTCTGGAAATATGCGACACCTTCAATATTAATGGCATCACTGATGACGCCATTCGCTTGCGCTTATTTCCTTTTTCCCTTGAGTCCAAAGCCAAGGCGTGGTTGAATGCCCTCCCGTGAGGATGTATCACCACGTGGGATGAGTTGACTGAGGGCTTCCTAACGAAGTACTTTCCGCCCGCAAAAACTGCAAAGTTGCGGGCGGACATTTCTTCGTTTGTGCAAAACGATCCTGAGTCTCTATACGAGACTTGGGAACGGTTTAAGGAATTCCTCCGCAGGTGCCCGCACCACGCGCTGCCAACGTGGTTGCAGGTACAATTTTTTTATAATGGGCTGAATTTTCAGACGCGTCAAATGATTGACGCGGCTGTCGGGGGCACACTAAACAACAAAACCCCCGATTCCGCGCAGGCTTTATTCGTAGAGATGGCTATGAATGCCTATCAATGGAACGTCCCGCGGGGATGCCCAAAGCCGGCGGCTGGTCTTTTTGAAGTGGATGCCACTGCTCTCTTAACCCTTCAAGTTGAAAGGTTAACAAAGCAGGTGGCGGAGATGTCTGCTGCCTCCTCCACTCCGCCTTGTTTTATTCCTCCCAACGTCTGCATAGCTGAAGAGTTCGTAGACTTCGTGGGAAATTCGGGTCGTCCTTCCTTCAACCCCAACAACAACCCTTATAGCAATAACTATAATCCGGGTTGGAGGAATCACCCAAATTTCTCTTGGAGCAACCCGAACAATGCGCAGCCTCCCCCTCTTTCTTATGCGCCCGGATTTCTATCACCTCCTCTTCTAAAACCCTCCCCGATGGAGGAAAATTTTTCGAAATATATTGTGTCCAACGAGTCAAATATCCGGAACATCACCGGATCGCTAAAAACTCTCGAACAACAGGTTGGACAACTAGCGAGGATGATGTCCGAGCGTGCGCTCGGTGCACTACCAGGAAACACGGAGCCCAATCCGCGGGAGAATGCCAACACTATAACCCTCCGTGGCGGAATGGAGGTGGTCGATCCAAAACGAACCGACCCTCAGGGTTTCTGATCGGCCTCCCCATACGCGTTTCAGGGAAGCTTCTACCCCCCTCTCTTTATTTTCTTCGTATATATTGTCTTTTCTTTTATTTCGCATACTTACGTTGCGACATTGGAGACAATGTTGGACTTAAGTATGGGGGTATTTTCCTGCTTTACTTTCTGCACTTCAATTTTTCTGCATTTCAAAAATACAAAAAAATACATATAACAACAAAACAAAAAAAAAAAAAATCTTAAAATGAGAAAAAAAAGTAAAATGAAAATCCAAAAAAAAATTCATTTTCTTTTTCTTTCTTTTTTCCAAAAAATCCAAAAAAATTATAAAACAAAAAAAAACAAAAAAAAATATATTTACTTTCACTTTGTAAATATTTTTTTGTAAATATTTTTCTTTGTAAATATTTTTATGTAAATAATCTTCTCTCTCCCCTTCCGCTTCCCTCTCATTCTTGTAAATAACTTTTCTTTTTCTCTCAATCTTTGTAAATAGAATGAAAATTTTCTTAAAAAAACAAAAAAAACTTTTTATGTATATATTAATGACATAAACTTAAAAAACCAAAAAAGATAATAGTTCAAAAAATTCAAAAACATTGAGAAAAACAAAAATACAAAAAAAAGATAATAAATGAAAAACAAAAAAATGATGATAAAAACTATAAAAAAAAAATATTTTGAAACAAATAAATCAAATATTTCATTCTTAACTTCCCTGCTATCCAAAAATTCTATTTTAAGTTTATTTATATGTGAATTTGATTAATTCTTTGTTCACTACCCGTTTGTTAATTATTGATTGAAAATTTTAAATAGTCGGGGTTAAGTTTTAAAAAATTCATTATGCTTTGTTAAAAATAGCGAACTCGTTTTAGGCACTACTTCTAATTTTTCATTGATAGGAGCACGTGTATTATGTTAGGAAATAACGACTATAGAATTCAATTATACTTACTTTTAGCTTTCTGAAAAATTGGAACGTACAATTTATTAAGGTTGCTCTCAAACATTTTTAGGATTAAAAATCTAGTTTTCTTTTCTCCCCTTACTTATCATGACCTACTTGGCATGATAAAATTTTTATCCTTAAAAGATCCTTTGTCAATGAGAATAAGATTTCGTTCCGTAAACATAGACACCCAATAATTTAAAAAGATTATATGTTATGGAGTAAGAGGATAAAATTCATTACTCCTACACATATACATTGGGTTAATTTTATTCTTATGAAGTTGAAAAACAAATATGATATTAGGAAAATAAGATTTCATTTTCCTAATAATCCATTACTCCTACACATATACATTGAGTTAATTTTATTCTTATGAAGTTGAAAAACAAATATGATATTAAAAAGATTATATGTTATGGAGTAAGAGAATAAAATTCATTACTCCTACACATATACATTGGGTTAATTTTATTCTTATGAAGTTGAAAAACAAATATGATATTAGGAAAATAAGATTTCATTTTCCTAATAATCCAAAAAGAAAAAAAATAGAGGTTGGAGAAAAAATTACCTCACCTCAAAATCAAAACCCTCTTCATAAATCCACTACCCCCTTAGCCAATTACACGATTCTAGAATTAATTCAAAAATCTATTTGAGAGCATAATTAGTAAATTGTATTATTTCCAGTAACACTCCTATAAGCTAGAGTTCATATAATTCCAAACTATTTTCGTTAATCTAACCATTACAAATATTGCCTTCTATTTGATTACATCAAGAAGTCTTTTGGCCAAAACTTTTGCGCTATTTAAATCATTTACATAATTTTAGGACTTAACTCTTACACCCCGTATATTTATTTTGATCTCTCTTATAATTAATTAAGTGGTAGCTAAACTTAGAGTTTTTTCTATTCCTTATAAATTAACCACAAACTTTTGCTGGAATAGCAAAAGCTTAATGTACAATCTTGGGCTCGCGAGTGACCCAACAAGCGAGGAAGGAGGACTGGCGAGATGGGAGGAGGCCTATCTGTAAGAGGCGGGACCTCCAAGCTGGGCCCCCTCGGTCTGTTTTCAGGCCACTGACCCTCGTCAGGAGGGTAGCGCAGGGAGAGTACGTGTGGGCTGCATCCTGTTCGAACTTTAGGAGGGATCAGAAAGCTGGTTCCAACATTTTTGGTGCGGTGAGCGTGGAGCGCAGCCCTCAGAGAAGAACCTTGAGCCACCACATGGCGGGAGATCACGGGGAAGGAGAAGGAGGGGAGTCGGATAACCCGGGGGGATTCGTGGGAAGTGCGGAGTTTATGGCTTCAATCAAGGGGATCATGGATCTACTGCAAGGGATCTCGCGGCAGGGAGATTGTTCAACTCCACTGCCTCAAGTGCCAGCTCTCGCGACTCAAGAAGAATTCGTCTCGGTGCGAGTAGGAGAGGATGCCCCGGGGAGAAGGCCGGGGAAGGAGGTGATGGCGGAAGGGAGCAGGAGAGACATGGGGGGAAGGGAGAAGTTCCCAAGCCCGGCGAGTGCCATCTCGCCAGGGGAGGTCGTCGCGCGAGTAGGGGCGGTGAGACCGGCGGCGAGAGGGTCCCCTTTTTGTGAGCTGATCCTGTCCGCTCCCGTCCCGGAGGGCTTCTGAGAGCCCGAGATGAACTACTATGTATGGAAGGATGATCCCCTCCATCACTTGCAGTGGTTCGAAGACGATGTCTCGATCAGGCCCATGACGGACGCGTTTAAGTACCGCCTTTTTGCGATCACCCTAAAGGACAAAGCTAGGGATTGGTTCCATCAACTCCCGACAAGCTCGATATACGGCTTCGAGGACTTGAGCAGGAGCTTCCAGCTCCGGTTCTCCATATCTAAGAAGAGGAAGAAGAACTCGGAGTCGATCTTTCTGATCAGGCAGAAGGCGAACGAGTCGCTGGCCCAGTACGTGGACAGGTTTCAAGAAGAGATTTTGGATATCCAGGAGGTGCCAGGGTTTGCCCTCCAGATGGCCTTTACTGTGGGACTACGGGATGGATTCTTCAAGATGAGCCTCACACGGAAGGCGCCGCTGTCCTTTGAACGCTTGATGGAGAAGGCGGCAAAGGAAATAGCGATGGAGGCGGCGAACCCAGCTTTTGCAAAGAAGTTGGCAAGGCTTACTGAGGTGGAGGCGAGGGAGTCAGGTGGGAGACAGCAGGAGACGAGGAGAAGAGAGGAGCCAAGGGTGCCGGCGTACCCGGAGCTGGGGTGGAGACCACAGGGGGGCCCTGCCCCAGGATAAGGTAGAGGATTTCCCCAAGGGGGGAGGAACCCGCAAGGAGGACCAGGAAGGTTTCACCAGCAGGGGTGGGGGTAAGGTCATAGACCACCCCTGCCCCCTCCGCAGCAGGCCATGGCCATCGGCCGAGGTAGAGGAAGGGGCCGAGAGAGAGGAAGAGGAGCCGGAGCAGGGAGAAGGAGGAACCCTCAGGAAGGAAGACAGGGGGGAGGTGGTGTAAGACCCCCTTTTTTTTTTCTTTTTGACCACGGGGTCTTAGGCCCAGATCCGCCGTTTTGCGGTGACTCCTTCACGCCCTGAAGGGTCATCACCACAAAGCGCCGATTCTGCCGGCCAATTCGATCACATAAAAGTAGCGTAATGAAGTAAAATGAAAACTGTCTGTCCACAGAGAATCACATGACATATATAAATATAACTCCACGAAGGGAGTGTCCACAGAAGATAACATCATAGTAGCAAAAATACGGGCTTATGCCCGGTACAACATATCCTCACTACAAAGTCACTCATGTGGAAGCAAAAGCTGAAAAACTACTCAGGGTCGAGACTCACAGTCCCGACTGTATGAACTCCGGAGCTAGACTGCCCCATCTCCAAGCGCACCGGTCTCTGGGGCTGCTCCTCCATGCTGGTCTCCACGATCCCCTAAATGATGCGGTTCGAAAACCGTTAGTCTAAAAGACTAAGTCCTATCATCCCCCACCCCTTCCCCCACGGCTCCTAGGCACCGAGCGGAGAGGAAGAAAGGGGAGGACTTGAAGGTGGAGAATATCAAAGCAGATGGCAGCGGTCCTATTCTAGCAAGTTCTATAGCATATAAAGACAATAAAATGTAAGCTGAAATGTAACCTTCACTTATGTGGAAAAACACATAAGCCCAGGGGTCTTTTGCAAGGCTCCCATCGTATAAGAAGTCCCATACCGATTTATACGTTGGGGTGACGGTGGTCAAACAGCAGTAACTAAATATATCAAAATTAACCTTAATTTATAAACTTGCCCACACAAGCTTATAGACTAAGGGGTCGTTTTGCAGGTCCTAATGTATAAGCGTCCCATTCCACTTATACATCAGGTGTCAGGGGTTAAATGAATCGATTATGCTATGACATGCAAGTGGGTATGATGGACATGCAAGTGCAACGCACACACCCGACTCTGTGCACACAGACCTTTAGTTCCCCCTTTCTGGAGCCGTAACCTCCCAGGATACCTCTGTAGTGGCAGACGGAAGCGGTGGGTTGGGCCTCGCCCACCTCTAAACCAGTAAGGCACTACCGGTCAGACCTATCGTACGCCTCAACGCTTGGTGCACGAAGCGGACTCCTGCGTACTCTTGCGGCTGGCGCACCGGACTTCTGTTGGCGAAGTGCTAACCACACTTGCCGAGTCAACGTATTGGCGTCGGTGCATCGACCCTCCAATACCGAAAACCCACCACCTTAATTTATTTTCCTTTTATGCACATGCAGATTTAGCGTAAACAAAACCCGAGCCGAAGCTCCCCGGACCAAGAGTCCGTCTTTTAACCATCCGAGCCGAAGCTCCCAGCTGACTTTTGGTGCTAACAGTGCCTGTGAAATGTGCAACCCTAATTACTAAGTTACTCTTTTCAGCTTGTTAAACAGTTTACGTTAACCCAGGACTGCCCCCGGTATTCTCTGTGAAGGGCTCTCAAGGGGCACTAGGAACTGTGTTGGGATTACGCCCAGCGTTCCCTTTCGCAAGGTACTTATTTTATTATTGGTTGATCCCCTTACCCATTATTTTCTCATGTTTCGATACGCTAATCCTAGGGTGATTTGACTCCAACTCTCCTTGGGTAGGACGATCTTTCGTCGGGCCCGAACGCCTTTAAACCCTAGACAAATCCACACCCTACTCACTCATCTTCCAAAGATGCAGCCCTTTCCACTTGTCCTTACAGCAAACCATCAAGACCCATCATACGTGCCCTAATTCAATCCAAATGAAATCCTGCAGTTTTGCTATATGCAGACCACTTAAGCTACGTGACCCGTAAAAGGGGAAGTACATGAAATACTCATCCAGTACCCTCATGATAATTATCAGAGGTCTATTATGATAAATATAGACTAAATTCAGAAAATCATATTTTTCCCAATTAATCTACTATTTATTGAATTTTCCTCAAAAACTAGGCCATAGTCAATTTGAACATGAACCATAAGATTTTCTCAGGTAATGGCCTCCTAAAATTTGTATTCACTAAATAACAGAGAAATATCATTGGATGCTAATTTTCATAATTTTCAGATAATTCTTGACCTCTAAAGGATTTATTAAAATAATTCCAAAAATCAAAAATAATGAAGGAAGTGCCACATATATGTCTCCAATAATTATGTAAAAATTACTAGGGCTTCATAGGGAACTAAAAACATCATGATGAAGAAATTAGAATTTTTCAGACAATCTAAAAGTCATTATTAAATTTTCCAAGGTTCCATGGAATTAAATAATTAAAGAAGCAACAACTAAATATCATTCTTCAAAATTCCATAAAAATTTACAGAGATGGGTAACATGATTATAAGCCCCTTGGCTAAGTTTTATCAAGTTTAAGCAAGTATAGTGCTCTGCAAAAACTCTTAAGTGGAAATTATAAAATATAACTCTGTGAATAAAGTACCAAAAATATTCATCCAAAATTTATTATAAAATTTCCAGAGACATGTATGCCCTAAGCAACTACCCATTCAAAATCTCAGCCCTTTTCAGATAGTTTTGGTATTAGTTCTTATGGTTTCAAAGCTAGTGCCCTAAACTAGGGTTATGGATTTAAGGGGTCTTTAATCTTCCAAATGCCCTAAAATTTTAACCATAGGACCATAGTGACCCTATGGTCATCATTCCCAAGTTTCAAGCCCATCCAAGGTCTTTTGACCCCAATTTCTTCAAACCCTAGAGAATTACCCTAAAGGGCCTACCCTACACTTCTAGGGCTACCCTAGCCCAATCCACTCCAAACTTCATGAGTGAGTGTAAAAAGTTAAATCATATCAGTGGCCAAAGTTTCAGCCTCTGTTGAGGTGATTTGGTCACTTAAAACCAAAAGTGCCACTTTTGACCAAAATGCCCTTCATAGGGTAGAACTAGGGTTGGGTCAAAACCTATTCAACACTCACCCAAACCAACTGAAATTTTATACAGGTACCTAATTGGAGCCCAGGGACCACTCACCAAAATTTGGGAGGGTTTGGGTGTGTTTAGGGCACCTATTTAATTTATCTAATGATTATTAAATTTTTACCAAAACTATAGAAATATTTTCTCCAAAAATTCCCATTTTTGGGCAGGCCCTAGGTATGCCTAGGATAGACCCTCTGCCAAAATTTCAGCCCATTTGGGCTTGGGGTGAAGAGTGGGCACTCATTTTAGTGACTGCCTAGCCCTAAGGATATGTCCCACCAAAATGGGTGCCCTGGTCCAACCAGTGACCCAAAAGGGTCCCAACAATTTTTGCTGCGAACTAGACACCCTAAGCTACAATGTTCATGTTGGGAAAATTTCCATCCAGGGTCCCTAGGTATTTTTAAACATTAATTACATTAAATACATCCAGTGTGACAAAAATGAAATAAATTTTATTTAACCCTATAGTATCTGATCTGATGCCGCACGAATCTTGGCGCAGATCGACGGCATCTGGTCATCGTCCCCACTGAGCCAACAGCTGGGATTGGTTCTGCCTGGAGCGATTTCCAAGCTCTGCCGCCGGCGATCCAGCCCCTTCCCCGGCCGGCCACCGCCACCAACACCTCCGTTGAGGTGGTGGCTGTCGTCAGGCGGCGGCTCCGCCGCCGGAGAGGTGTTTTCCGGCGGATTGAGCAAGACTTTTACTTGCCGAAACCAGGAGAAATCCTGGATTCGATCGGGCTCAATTGAGCCCGAAACTCTAGCCTAAGGATTCCTAGGATCTACCCACGAGTTAAGGAGAGGAGGAGGACCTTCCTGGCGGCCTGGATGCGAGAGGAGCGGCGGGATGCCATTGGCGACGGCGGCGGCGCTCGGCTTCTGCAACTGCATGGTGGAAGGGCTCGTCTCCTCCAGGTAAGTGCTCCAAAATGATCCCCTCGGCTCCCTGATGGTGTTTAAAAGGCAATTGGGGGAGGGGAGAGGCTGGTTCTTCAATGGCCATTATCTCCATTAATGGAGTGGCTCGGGTTGTGTGGAGGGGGGCTGAACCCACCCCTTGGTGGCCGGGAAACGGCTGGAATCAACTCCTCTCTCCTAGAGGAGTTGATTGCAGCCATAAAGGGTGGCTGTTAGTCTCCCTTGGCCGGCCTCTTACTTCCCCCTTCTCCTTCCTCATTTCTCTCTCCTCCATTATCATGGAGAGGAGCTTTTTCTCTCTCCTAGTCACCTCTTGTTGACTAGTCAACCCCACAAGCTAAAGGCAGCCCACTGGATTATGATGATCATGGGAATGGGCTTAGCCTAAGGGAGAAGTGGCTTGAGCTTGGGTTAGCCCTTTTTGGGCTAAGTTGACTTGACCCTCAATGAGGGTTGACTTGGCCAATTTGACCATCTAGGTTGACCCCATTGGGTCCTGGGTGGTTCATTGGCCTCCCCTAAGGTCTATGTAGGGCTGGGTAGGGTTGACTTGGCACCTTAAAGGTCACTTGACCCTTGGTAAGGTCACTTTGACCATTTAGAGCTAGAGTTGACTTGGGTCAACATGACCATTAGGGTCCACCCCTATGGATCCTTGGTGACCCATTGACTTCCCTTAGGGTCTAGGTAGGGTTATATGGGGTTGCCCTGCACTTTGGAGGTCACATACCCTTAGTAGGGGTACTTTGACCAGATTAGGGCTTGAGTTGACCTGGGTCAACCTGGCCTCTAGGGCTGACCCCAATGTGTCCTTAGTGACCCATTGTCCTCACTTTAGGGTTAGGAGGGCATAGGTGGGGTCCTCTAGACTAGGAGTGGGTCTATTGGCCCTAAGTGGGCTAGGTTGACCTATTTAGGGCTAGGGTTGACCTTGGTCAACTGGGCCTCTTGGGTTGGCCCTAATGGGTCCTTTTGGCTCTAATGGGTCTCCCAAAATGTTTGGGAGTGTTGTGATAGGGTCTTGGGGTCATGGTGAAGCCCCATTGTCATCCTAAACTATTGTTCAGAATTCTACTATCTGCAGACCATGGTGATCCCTACCTTGGCCTCCTATCTCTTGGCCCATTTCTGGCTTCCCAGGGTTTTGTCATGACCTAGTCATGGCCAAAACCACTCTTAGGGGTCTAGTTGGAAATGGGATGTTACAGGTGGCGTTGCCATATTGTGACTTCCACGAGGAGGAAGGTCACGCAACGACTACCTGCCCAGATTTCTTAGAGATGAGGAGAACTCGAGGGGCAGGAGAACAGCCAAGGCCGGTGCGGATAGAGGAAGTAACAGTTATAGGAGAAGAGGATCGATGTGTGGATCGAGCGGATGAAGGGGATCGCGGGGGGATTGGAGTGATCAATGGGGGGTGGGGATAGAGGCGGCCCGAAAGGCGAGCCTTCACACTATTTACCGCCGAAGCGTCGCCTCGACGTCACAATCCCCTCCCCCAGATGAAAAGATTACCTTTTCAAGGAAGGACATGCCCGACCATGAGGACCCCTTTTGTGACGCGCTGGTGATACGGACCGCCATCGAGAACTTCACGGTGTCGCGGATCCTAGTGGACAATGGGAGCTCAATGAACGAGATTTTCAAGAAGGCATTCAATGCAATGAGGGTGGAGGCCCGAAGGGTGCTGGCGGCGGATGGACCACTGTTTGGGTTCTCAGGGGAAAGGAAAGAAGTCGAGGGGGGAGTAGGGCTTCAGGTGACCCTGGGAGGGATGTCCCGGAATTGCCGCTTTTTCATAGTGGATGCCCCCAGCAGTTACAACGCTATCTTTGGGCGCCCCTTAATCAGCGCTTTCAGATGCATCCCATCATCGTTTCACCAGTGCTTGAAGTTGAATTCAGGAGGTACCCAAATCAGGGTACGGTGGGGATCCAAAGGCTGCCAGGGAATGCTACGTGACGGCAGTGAACCCCATCTCCTGGCAGGAAGATGCGGAGGAGTTGGGAAAGTGGATGGAGCAATTACAACGAGAACATGGAGGCGGGGAAGAGCAAAAAGAGGAGGAAGATGCTGGAGGAGAAGAAGTAGTAATGGTGGGAGGCATTGCAGGGGAACCAGAAATGGCGGGAGAGGAGTTCGGGGAGATGATGGTAGTAGAAGAAAAAGAGAAGGAAAGTGCGAAGGGGGAGGAAGAAATGGTAAGGAACTTAGGCCTGGTGGAGAGGCTGGAAGCGGCTGGAAAGGAGGGCGAAGAGACGGAGGCAGCAGAGGAAGAGAAGCCAAAAGAAGAGGTAGGGAGGAGAGAGAAAAGGAAGATGGAAGAAGAGGGAGGGTCGCCCGGGGAGGGGTCCCGGCCGGAAAAGAGAAGGGCCTCATGACAGGAAGAGGAGGACGCAAGAAAGTGGGAGATGGAGCAGCCGGGGGAGGAGGGGATTATGGACAACGTAGAAGGCAAAGCTAAGGAGCAGGATGTGCAGGCAGAACAGGAAGGAGAGGAAGAGCCATCAAGGCTGAAAGTGGCCGTGGAGGTCCTCGAGGTAGAGATACGCACCAAGGAAGGCCGAGAGGATAAAATAAAAATCAGTGGCTAGCTTTGCCCGGAGGACCGTGAGAAGATCAGGACCTGCGTGTAGAAAAATATTGACGTCTTCGCATGGAGCGCCGCGGACATGCCAGGGGTCGATGCAGACGTCGCCTGTCACCTCCTCAATCTAGATCCCAACACTCGCCCCATACAATAGAAGAAGAGGGCCATCGCCTCCAAGATGGTCGGACCTATTAGAGAGGAAGTGGAAAAATTACTTAAGGCGGGGTTTGTGTCCGCCTGTAAGTATCCCAGGTGGGTGAGTAATGTTGTAATGGTCAAAAAAGGGGAGGGTAAGTGGAGAATGTGTGTGGATTTTTCTCTTTTAAATAAAGCATGCCCCAAGGATTGTTACCCACTGCCCCGAATCGATGCACTGGTTGACTCAGCCGTCGGCTTCCCCTTTATGAGTTTCTTGGATGCATTTTCTGGATACCATCAAATATACATGCATCCCCCGGACGTTAAGGACGTCACCTTCGTCACGGAGGATGGATGCTTCTATTTTAATATGATGCCTTTCGGTCTGAAAAATGCGGGCGCGACGTATCAGAGGATGATGGATCGGATCTTCCGAGAGCAGAGAGGGAGGAACCTCGAGGTATACGTAGATGACTTGATGATCAAAAGCAAGGACCTCGAAGCTCATATCCTAGATCTGGAGGAAACCTTTGAAACCCTAAGGGAGTATAAAATGAGACTCAACCCCCTGAAATGTGTTTTTGGTGCCAGCTGAGGAAGGTTCCTGGGACACCTTCTCACTCCATCTGCAGTGGAGCCCAACCCTGAAAAAGTGAGAGCAATCCTGGAATTGGAGTCCCCTAGGAATGTTAAATAAGTCCAGCGTCTCACAGGCAAGTTGGCCGGGCTGAGCAGGTTCCTCTCTCGAGCCGGGGAGAGGTGCTCGCCCTTCTTCCGAATGCTGCGAGGCGGCAAGAGATTCGAATGGACCTCGGAATATGAGACGGCTTTCCAAGCCATAAAACAACAGCTTACCCAAACGCCCTTACTCCAGGGACCAAGGGAAGTAGAGGTCTTGTTCTTATATTTGTGGGTAGGGACTGTGGCGGTGAGCTCGGTCCTGGTGCGAGAAGAAGGGAAGAATCAATTTCCGATTTATTACGTCAGCAGGGTCCTGAAGAAAGCGGAGCTCGGGTACCCCATCCTTGAGAAGTTAGCATTTGCCCTCATCATCTCGGCCCGAAATCTCAGGCTGTATTTTCAGGCTCACTCAATACGAGTGGTAACGAATCACCCCCTCTGTCGCATCTTGTGGGGGGGGGGGGGGTGGAGCATTCTGGGAGGCTGGCAAAATGATCAATAGAGCTCAGCGAATTTGACCTCGTCTTCGTTCCTCGGCTCGCCATAAAGGCACAAGCGGTGGCCGATTTCCTGGCGGACTATATAGTGGAGGTCCGGGAGACGGAGGCATCCCCTCGGGCAACCTGGAAGATGTTAGTGGATGGAGCGTCAGGAAGAAATTCCTTTGGGGGGGAGTGGTCTTGATCAGCCCAGAGGTGACCCAGATTGAGCAGGCCTTGAAGATTCATTTCGCAATCACCAACAACCAAGCGGAATATGAGGCGGTCATTGCGGGACTCAGGTTAGCCCGAGATTTGGGCATATAAGACATTGATGCCTCGACAGACTCCATGGTGGTGGCAGGCCAGATCAAAGGGGAGTTCGAGGTAAGGGAGCCCACCCTCCAGTTGTATCTAGGAAAGGTCAAGGACATCATAGGGCAGTTCCGAAGCTTCTTCATTCAGCACGTCCCGAGGGAGGAGAGCACTCAGGCTGACCAACTCGCCAAGCATGGCCCTCAAGCCGGGGGAACAGTGACGGAACTCTTCAGACCGTCTATAGAGGAAGGGGAAGTCATGGAAGTATGCCAGCAGAGGTCGTGGATGGACCCCTTTATCACCTTTTTGGCATCAGGGCAGTTACCAGCAATGGAACTCGACAAGAAGCATTCCAGATACAAATCGGCGTACTACCTGCTGAAGGATGGAGTTTTATATCGCAAAACCTTGTCGGGTCTGCTGGCCAGATGTGTGTCAGAGGAGGATGTTCCCAAGGTTCTGCAAGAGATTCACTCGGGAGAATGTGGGAGTCACTCAAGGAGTTGGACTTTAGAAGGGAGGGTGCTGAGGCAGGTGTACTTTTGGCCCACCCTCAGTAGAGATGCAGAGGAATTCGCGAAAAAGTGTCAAAAGTGCCAGGAATTCGCCCCCCCCCCTTCAGCTCCTTCCGGCCCAAAGGTTGCGGACCATCACAGCTCCCTGGCCATTCGCTATATGGGGACTAGATCTGGTGGGCCCTTTTCCCCAAGCGAGTGGCCAAAGGAAATTCCTGTTAGTCATGGTGGACTACTTTTCGAAGTGGCTGGAGGTGAAGGCATTGGCTAAGGTAACCTCGCAGGTGGTCAAGAACTTCGTATGGGGGAGATCATCTGCCGGCATGGGTTGCCCCTAGCCATTGTGACAGATAACGGACCACAATTTGCAAGCAGAGAGTTTGTGGATTTCTGCATTCGTTTGGGGATAGATCTCCGCTTTGCCTCTGTTCATCATCCACGGAGTAATGGACAGGTCGAAGCGGCTAATAAGGTCATTGTCAATCTAATGAAGAAAAAGTGGAGAATTTGAGAGGAAGCTGGGTGGAGCAGCTACCTTCAGTACTGTGGGCCTTGAGGACAACACCAAACACAACCACGGGGGAAACCCCGTTTAAGCTCTCTCATGGCTCAGAGGCTGTCATACCTGTCGAGTTTGAGGTCACATCACCAAGAGTAGCGGTTGCAAGGGAAGGAGCCGAAGGATGGAGAGCAGAGAACGAAGAAGAATAGAGACTCTCGTTGGATCTTGTGGAGGAGCTCCGGGATTTAGCGATGGTCCGGCAGGAGGAGGTCAATCGCCGGATGGCGAGGTACTTCGACAAGCATATAAGGATCAAACAGTTTGAGAAAGGAGATTTGGTCCTGAAAAAGGTAGACGCGGCGGGTAGAGGGGCCTCCGTAGGGAAGCTTAACCCCAATTGGGAGGGTCCTTTTGTAGTAAAAGAAGTCTTAAAGTCAGGAGGGTACCACCTCCAGGATGTGGATGGGGTATCCCTCGAGAGAGCCTGAAGTGGCGATGATTTGAAGAGATTTTACCCGTAGCACTCTATCCATCGCACCTTTTTATTATTATTGTACAATGCTTATCATTCTGATGTGCTCTTTTGATGCGATGAAAGTGGGGGTGACCCTTGTAGGCTCACTCGGTGGTTGAAGGTGTTGAGGAGAGGAGACCCCGAGCAGACCCACTGACCAGACTCCCATCAAGCTGGCAGGGCTGTAGGCTCACTTGGTGGTTGAAGGTGTTGAGGAAAGGAGACCCCGAGCAGACCCGCTGACCAGGCTCCCATCAAGCTGGCAGGGCTATAGGCTCACTCGGTGGTTGGAGGTGTTTCGGAGAGGAGACCCCGAGCAGACCCGCTGACCAGGCTCCCATCAAGCTGGCAGGGTTGTACGCTCACTCGATGGTTGGAGGTGTTTCGGAGAGGAGACCCCGAGCAGACCCGCTGACCAGGCTCCCATCAAGCTGGCAGGGCTGTAGGCTCACTCGGTGGTTGAAGGTGTTGAGGAGAGGAGACCCCGAGCAGACCCGCTAACCAGGCTCCCATCAAGCTGGCAGGGCTGTAGGCTCACTCGGTGGTTGGAGGTGTTTCGGAGAGGAGACCCCGAGCAGACCCGCTGACCAGGCTCCCATCAAGCTGGAAGGGCTGTAGGCTCACTTGGTGGTTGGAGGTGTTTCAGAGAGGAGACCCCGAGCAGACGCGCTGACCAGGCTCCCATCAAGCTGGAAGGGCTGTAGGCTCACTCGGTGGTTGGAGGTGTTTCGGAGAGGAGACCTCGAGCAGACCCGCTGACCAGGCTCCCATCAAGCTGGCAGTACTGTAGGCTCACTCGGTGGTTGGAGGTGTTTCGGAGAGGAGACCCCGAGCAGACCCGCTGACCAGGCTCCCATCAAGCTGGCAGGGTTGTAGGCTTACTCGATGGTTGGAGGTGTTTCAGAGAGGAGACCCCGAGCAGACCCGCTGACCAGGCTCCCATCAAGCTGGCAGGGTTGTAGGCTCACTCGGTGGTTGGAGGTGTTTCGGAGAAGAGACCCCAAGCAGACCCGCTGACCAGGCTCCCATCAAGCTGGCAGGGCTGTAGGCTCACTAGGTGGTTGAATGTGTTGAGGAGAGGAGACCCCGAGCAGACCCACAGACCAGACTCCCATCAAGCTGGCAGGGCTGTAGGCTCACTCGGTGGTTGGAGGTGTTTCGGAGAGGAGACCCCGAGCAAACCTGCTGACCAGGCTCCCATCAAGCTGGCAGGGTTGTAGGCTCACTCGGTGGTTGGAGGTGTTTCGGAGAGGAGACCCCGAGCAGACCCGCTGACCAGGCTCCCATCTAGCTGGCAGGGCTGTAGGCTCACTCGGTGGTTGGAGGAGTTTTGGAGAAGAGACCCCGAGCAAACCCGTTGACCAGGCTCCCATCTAGCTCGCAGGGTTGTAGGCTCACTCGGTGGTTGGAGGAGTTTTGGAGAGGAGACCCCGAGCAGACCCACTGACCAGGCTCCCATTAGCTGGCAGGGCGGTAGACTCACTCGAGGAGGCAAGCCTAAGGGTAAGAATTCACGTGGGGAAAGATCCATGTTCATCAAAAGTTTGATAGAAAGTCCCTAAAACAGAGAGAGGCCAGGAATCGGACCAGGGAAGAAGGTCCCTGGCCGGCACTCGCAATAGGCGGCCTCGCGCCTGGCGGGAGGATGTTCTTTGTTCCAGGTGCAAGTGAGCCTTAGAAGGCGGAACCGGCCGGGCGAGACGGCCGGTCCCCAGGGATTCCGGCGTGGGATGATCCTGCGATGAGGCGAGTGCTAACAGTGGGCGGTAATTAAGATAGGGGCAAAAAGCGATAAAACTTTTCTCGCGCTGGCTGTTAAGCAAGACGGCAGACGATAAAGCAGCAATTAAATAGCATCCAAAAAATAGTCTCACGCCTTTGGCTAGCAGCTAAGCGAGATGGCAGAAGATCAAGGCGACAATTAAAATAGCATCTGAAAAGTTGCCTCTAACTATTGCACAAGACGCCCAAAGAAAGAAGCGACAGTTAGTATATAAAAAGTTTTAAACAAAATATCCATAAAGCGGGAACACCTCGCTCTCCCTCTTTTAAGAAAGTGTACCAGAATCACAAGTACCAGACAAAAGAATATGGGGAAGAGAAGTCACTGCTGTGGATGATACGCTACTCGCTATCAGAGGAGGCGCTGCCGTCCGACTCGCCGTATAAGCGGGGGACCAGGTCGCGGACAGTTACCGTCTCTGCATCCTCGCGCACCACTCCCAGCTCCTTCATCATCTTGAGGACAACCTCCGCCATCTTGATATTTGAGTCCCGGCAGATGGTGTCCACCTCATCTACGGAATAGCAGGAAGGAACGGGAAATTGATCTGGTGGGTGTGTCGCGCTGCTCCGGAGGCGGAGATTCTCGGCTTTTAACTTCTTGTTCTCCCCCTCCAGCTCCTCGATACGCGAGCGCATCCTGTCGGCCGTCTCGGCATCCTGCAGGTGGAGGGCGAGTGAGGGACTATAAGAAGCGAGAGTAATAATAGCAAAGCAGTGGTAAGGAAACTTACCACGCCGCCCTGACTCTGCGCAAGGAGGTTGTCGGCAACAAGCAACCGCTTCTCCAGGTCCAGGGACCTTTCACGCTCCGCGGCGAGACCGGCCTCCGCCTCCTTCAATTTCCTGTTGTTGAAAATGAGGCGGCGCGAGACCCGGTGCGCGAGCTCCAGGGAGCGAAATTGCGAGTGGGCACTTTTTAGAATGAGGTCTCGCGATGCCTCGTTATCAGCGGGCTCGGAGCCAAGACCGCCATATAGCCCAAAACCTAAGGAGAAGGCATGACTGGTGGGGGGTCCTGTTCCTTCCAGGAAGGGAGAAGGGTGGACACCGACACGCGGTTGGAGTCTTGCTCCCATATGAGAACCGGCTCGTCGGCGTCATCGTCCGTCATGGGCCCCATATTATAATTAGGGTGTGAGGCGGGAGTCGGGCGGCTGGACGAGCCGGTCTCGCCAGGAGGGAGGTGAGAGGGCTAGACATGGCCCCGGGCAGCTGGCTCTGATGAGATCGTCTCACTGGCGGCGAGACGGGTCGTCGCGGAGGAGAGGGAGACGATAGAGTGATGGGGTACAGGGACCCCGCTGGCTCTTCTCTTTCCTTTGTAGATTTTTCCTTCTTGAAGGACACGGACTTCTTCTTATTCTTGGGGCTGAGGCGGGAAGTACCCTCGCCCCCGGGCCTCTTCTTGGTGGCAGGTGCCAGCGTGTCTTTCGCAGCCTCCGCCGCCATGCTCGCCAAAGCGAGAGTTCGATTACTCTGGTAGGGGGGATGGATGGGGACGGTCCTCTCTCCTAGATAAAGTGGCAGTCAGCGGGGAGTAAAAAATTTACAAGGGGAAAGAGGGGAATAGAAGCGTACCTTCGCTGGGGAAGATGGCAGGGAGCGAGTCGAGGTCTCGCCGAAGGTATTGGACTTCAAAATTCTTCCCTACGAAGAAATCGCAGAGCTCTTTCTCGGCACCCCCACCTTGGGGGTATCATAATAGCATTCGGCGGGGGATACGGGGGCGAGAGGGATGCCTCCCAGATCCCCGCGGATGAAGACGAACCGCGTCAGCCAGTGGCGGTTCTTGTTCGGCGTCTCGCACACTTTAAGGCCTCGGCCTGTGAAGTAAGAGATGTCGTCGTCCTTGGCGTGGTAGACAAACAGCTTGCGGAAGGCAGTTAGACTAAACTCAATACGCTCTCGCCGCAGGTAGCAGGCGAAAGCGATCAACATGGAGATGGCGTTGGGGTTGAACTGGGCCGGGACGACCCCAAAGTACTTCAGCACTAATTTGACCTCCGGCGAGAGGGGAAGCCGCAGCCCCGCCTCGAAGTGCGAGACGGGGAAAGCTAGCTCATTGGGGTAGAAGGTGTTGATGCACTCGCCAATCTTGGGCGGGTGAGACAGATAGCTGGCAGAGAGATACTCGCTGGCGAAGCGAGCATGGTCTTCCTCTGGCAGTCTGCCGAGAGGGAAGTCATGGTCCACGAAGCGCTTCCCGCAACGGCTGCGCCCCTCGCCCTCTTCAATCTTCTTCTTTCCCATAACTGGCGAGAAAGCGGCAAAGAGAGAGAGAGGACGGTTCAGAGAGAGACGCGAGATGGCGAAGGGGAGACGGGAATCGGGATCAAAGGAACGGGATAGAATAATAAGAGGGGCCGGGGTTGGAGATATTTATAAGGGATAGGGAAAAAGGCGGGAAAGTCATGCAGCGGGAAATGAGAGGACACCCCGACGCTTCGTTTTTCCCTCTCTCTCTCTCTTTATCTTACTCTCCCTATCTCTCTCTCTCTCTAGAACTCAAGAGGCGGGTGCGCCGCAGAAACCTTTTCGAGGCAAGCCATCATTACATGATTAATAAAATAATATCTAATCATGACAATAATGAAAAGACGGCGTGATATGACCAGTGCATTACCAAAAGTTTAAAATAAATCGTCCCGCAGAAGGGAACATCTCGCCCAAATAAGTTTACACAACATATCAGTAATCAAACAGCGAAATTGATGAAAACGAGATCCAGAGAAGGCGAGACGGGACTGCGACAGTTTAGTTCCGCACCCACTGCCAGCGGCCATCTTTACCTCCCGCGCATGGCGGGCGGCTAGGAAGATGAAAGACGCGAGCAGCAATCACGCCGCGGCGCGCGAGACGGAGATGTTCGTCCGTCTTGTTTAGGATGGCCTGGGGGTCGGTCCCGTCTAGCACCCCGTCCGCTTCCACCATGGAGGAAAGGCGGTGTTGATCTGGTTCAATCCACTCCATGCGCCGGTCGGAGGCTTGCTTCTCGAGCTCCATCTCGCGGATTATGTGCGTATATTTACGAAACATCCTGGCGGTCCTCCGCTTCAATTCTAGGGGGTCTATGGGATCACCCAGGAAGTCCTCGATCTCGCCCGGGTGAGGAAGAGGCGAGAGGGGGGAGACGCGGGAGCTTCTTCAGTATCGGAATCAAAGTGGATGCCTACGGAAATAGCGAGAGATCACAAGCAAGGATGAGCCCGCGCGAGTCGGATAAAAGAAGGCGAATCAACAGAGAGGCGAGAAGGGAAGAGATCTTACTAGGGATGCGAGGGTTCCCCACAACTCGCGAGAGGTTTTCTCTCCACGAGGGGGGTGGGGAGGCCGCCTTGGGCGAGTCAGTGCGCGGAGGAACTTGGCTTGCATTGTCTGGAGGATTGGCAGACACCGGTGAATCAGCAAGACTTCCCTGAAAAAGCGTAGTCAGCAGGCGAGACCAGAGAAGAGAAAGGATAATGTGATTACCTGCTTCTCTCCGGAAGAAGCGAATGGGTTGTCTATCGGAGGGGCAGAGGAGGTTGCGCCCGCCGAGAGAGGGGCGCAGGCGGCTTTCGTCCTTTTTATGCGAGAGGGCGGAGAGGCTAAGGGGGGAGTACGCCACAGATCCGGGAAGAGGGCGTCCGTGTTGGCTTTGTTTCGCCTTCGCACAATCGCATGGCGCTCGCGGAAACTTTGACTATGAGACATTCCGAAAGAAGAGGGGATGAAGGCAAAAGAGTTCCAAATGAAGGCTTTCTTCTCATATTTATAGGCCATATAGGGGGGGCACCAAAGATTCTCATAAAGGAATCCTAGCGTCGCGAGCCACGGTTGGACTGTCTTTCCGAGGTCATGGCAACCTCGAAAAGAGCGGGGATTGTGTACAACCTTGGGCGCGCGAGTGACCCAACAAGCGAGGAAGGAGGACTGACGAGATGGGAGGAGGCCTATCCGTAAGAGGCGGGACCTCCAAGCTGGGCCCCCTCGGTCTGTTTTCAGGTCACTGACTCTCGTCAGGAGGGTAGCGCCGGGAGAGTACGTGTGGGCTGCATCCTGTTCGAACATTAGGAGGGATCAGAAAGCTGGTTCCAACACTTAAGTATGGGGGTATTTGATGAATTATAAATATACGTATTTTTGTGCACATTAATTTAGTCGTTTTCATTTATTTTCGTCGTTTTTACTTATTTTTGTTCAATAAAATGCTCCTATTCTTGTAAATTTACTACTAACTTGTTTTTTTTATTTTTCAGGAAAAAATAAAAATCTGCCAAAATTGGGCAGTACACGCCCGTGTTATTTTGATCACGCCCGTGACCAGGGCGTGACAGCTCAAAATCCCGTGAAGTTGCAAATTTCTGAAGTAAAAAAGCTTGACACGCCTGGCGTCATGCCCGTGTCACCTGACATGGGGCGTGACAGAAGCCCGTGTCCACTCCACTCGAGGAATTCAGTTCAATGATCGTCGAACCCGCGACACGCCCAGAGTAACGCCCGTGACCTAGGGCGTGACTCAAACTCAGCTCGACGATTTCAACTCGACAATTTCCGCTCGACGATTGTCGAGTGTCGACACCAACTGACATGCCCAGCATCACGCCCGTGACCTGGGGCGTGACCATTCCACCTGGCTCGACAAGACCCGCGCGGCGACTTTCGGTGCAACCCGCACCCAGTTCTACCTCGCCGACACGCCCACCGTCACGCCCATGACCTGGGGCGTTACCTCTACGTGACCAACACGTGTCCAGCCCGAAGTCAACTTTGCCATCAAATCGCCGGCCGCCTTTCTCAAACAGTAGTGACACGCCCACCGACAGGCCCGTGTCGGAGGGCGTGTACTTTGCTTTTTTTTCCTATAAATTCCCCACTTCTATAATGACCAAGGGTTCACATTTTTGAGCCACTTTAGTGTGTTTTGTGGGCTGCATCCGTGGATTCCCTTGCTATGTAAGGAGATTTGTCCCCCCTTTTCTTTCATGTTTGTTTTTGCTTTAGCTTTAGCTTTGTAATAGTCTCTTTTAATCAATAAAAATGTTAGTTTATCTCTTCTTAAATGGCTTTGGAATGAACTCATGTGCCCACTTTTCTTCTCATTTTATCCTTAGTTTCTCCTTTATTTTTCTCTTTATGAAATGTGTGTGTGTGTGTATGAGTGTAACATGTTTATTATTCATGTTTTTAACTTGTCTTCATGTTAGGTATGATAAGTTTTCCTTTTTTTCATCATGTCTTTTACTTAAGAGCCTTATGCTTTCATTCTTATGTATTTATAAAAGAGTATTGAAAGTGATTTTGATTTTTTTTTACTTAGCTTTTTTTTGTAGGATTGTAAAACCATTTTTGTTCTTTTCATTTTCTTTTGTACTTTTTTATCACTTTTATGAAAACATAAGAATGAAAATCTTGTTATTTTAATTTTTCAAGAACTTTGGTTTTTGATTTCTTTTGAAAAAAACTTTTGTTCTCTTAAAATTTTTTTTTGTTCTTTTTATTTGTTTTTGGTAAACCCTAAGTATAGAAAAGTAGTAGTTTTAATTTTTAGGTAACTTCATTTTGTTTTCAAATGTGTGTGTGAGTGTATGAGAATAATCTTTATGCTTTCTTTAATTTATGAAGAGTGTGTGAGTATAGGTGTTAAATTTTCATGCTTTATTTTCATGTTTTATTTTATTGCTTTCCTCAATTATGTAGAGTGCGTGTGGGTAGGAGATAAATTTTCATGCTTTATTTTATCGCTCTCTTCAATTACGTAGAGTGCGTGTGTGTAGGAGATAGTTTTATTGCTTTCTTTCAATTATGTAGAGTGCGTGTGTGTTAGCGTTTATTTCCGCCTACTCGCTAGGAGTTAAATGGCCGGATTTTTTTTACTGCCTGCTCATTTGAGTTAAATGGCTGGTCTTTTATTTTTCTGTAATTATTTTATTAGGACTTGTAATTGTATTTATTTCCACCTACTCGTTAAGAGTTAAATGTCGTGCCCTTTATTTCTCGCCTACTCGTTTGAGTAGGACTTGTAATTTTCCTTTTTTGTAACTTAGTTTCTGTTTTATTTATAATTTGGAGTGTGCGTGAGTTCTTGTTTTAGCTAACTTTTCAGCTTTCTAAATGTTTGTTATTTTTTATGTAATCTTCTTATAATCATTTAGCGTTTAATTTCGAACTCGCTGCTCATTAAATTATAAAGCCGTCCCCATACCGATGTGTGGCTAATCGCTATTAGCCTCGACATCGAAGAGCATTGGGACATTTAAAATAATTCGTAATAATTAAAGCTCTTTATTTTCGCTTTAATTTAAGCACTTAAGGTTTACCCCTAGTTAACGACGCGTAGGACCACAAATCGATGTGTGGGCCCTATTTTCGTTATCCATACGCTAGCTAGCCGAGAGGCCGTGCGTATGAACAGATCACCCCTGGGTAAATAGAGTTGCGTGCATACCCTCGAGAGAGGACAAGCGTAATTCTACCGGATTGGGTTCCCCACCCAATAGCGGGGTTCTTAGCGTAAAGCGGGCGTTAAGAGGAATCCTTCGTCGGATTAACGTTCAGTCGAATAGTCTTAACATTCAGGTGAGCGATATCCCTATAGCTAGGTGAGCTCACATTTGTGGAACCTCCACGGCCAAGTTGCCTTTCATTAATTTGAAAACTAAGTCCTATAATTATTAAAAATTATTTTAGTCTTAATCTGATTCGATGCCGAGCGTTAACCCTTCATCGAATTTCTCTAAATCGTTTTTTCGCTCTTTTACTTTTTTCGTCTTTACTTAATTAAAATCTCCACCTTATTTTCAGTAAAATAATAGCCTCCCGGAGGAGTAAGAATTGTCAACACGACCCCGAGAACAATACGACCTCGGTATTCCCCCGAATATCGAGTACTACTTGCGATAGGTGCACTTGCCTCCTGTAGCACGCCCGCGGCGATCGACTCACCGAACCAACCACAGTAGGAGTCTGCTCGCGGGCGAAATCACGCACTACGGCCAGTGCTCGTGCGATTACCCAGACAGGATTAGGAAAATGAGAATGTAATGCGCACGATCGGTGGCGCACGTGTAACGCCCCGAAACTCAAAGGAGCGAAGGGGGGACGTTTTGGGCCAGTTTGGGTTCTGGCTGCAGGCACACGGCCTGGGACACGGGCGTGTCCCAGGGCGTGTCAAGCCTGTTTCGACACTAAGCCGGGAAGTCGACACTTTGGTCTCGACAATGTGTCGAGACTGGGCACACGGCCTGCGACACGGGCGTGTCGCAGGGCGTGTCGACCCGTGTCGACACTTAGCTATAAAGTCGACACTCTGCGTTCGACGAAGTGTCGAGACATGGCACACGGCCTGTGATACGGGCGTGTCGCAGGGCGTGTCGACCCGTGTTGACACTCGTCCCGGGAAGTCGACACTTTGGTCTCGACATTGTGTCGAGACAAGGCACACGGCCTAGGACACGGGCGTGTCCAAGGCCGTGTCAGTAGGTCGACGATCTTCGCTCGACGAAGTGTCGAGTGTCGAGACCGTGTACACGGCCTGGGGTCCAGGCATGTTGAGGTGACACGGGTAAGGACACGGGCGTGTCCTAGAACCCGTGCAGTGCTCGGGTTGATTTTGGGGAAAAATGATAGGGGTACACGGCCGGCCACACGGCCGTGTCACATAGAACACGGGCGTGTCAACTCGAACACGGGCGTGTTCGATACCCGTGTGAGGTTCCAGGCGAGCCGATTTTGACGGCGAATGGGGCACACGGCCATGGACACGGGCGTGTGCCAGGCCGTGTTCGGTCCAGATTGGGCATTTCAGTCCCGAATCAAAGCCGTTCGTTTCCTTATTTTGAGATCCAACGGCTGGGGGTTGTTCCTGAAGGGATATACCCGGGATTGGACTTAGAAACCCTCACTTTTTCTTAAGTATTATCTTTCTAAAACCTTAGAGAGAGAGGAGAGCCAAGGGAGGAAGAAGGAGCTAGATCCCTCCATTGGAGGAGCTTCGAAGCTCCGAATCGCGAGCCGACTCCGGATCCACGGAGGCAAAGCTAGTGCGGTGCTTTTCATTCGATTACTTTTCAATGGCACCAAAGAGGAATGCTAGGGTAACGATCCTCATCTTGAGCATGAGTAGCTCTCTTTCTTTGCATAGGAAGCCCGCTCTCGCGAGTTTGCGGAGAATTGGAGGCGTTCCTTCGGGTAGATATGTGAAGTCCCCGTTGTTTAGAGTCCGTAAGCGAGAACGGACATAGGCATGATGTGTGAAGCCTACCCGGACATGTTGGTCTGGATCGGTGATGTTGCATTGCATATTGCCGGAGAAGACTCCATGCTATTGGTTGTTTTTCGGGTTTTCTACGCGGTAGATTGCAGCAGGGAGCCTTGGGAACTAACCCAAAGGTGCACCCGGAAAACTGGGCGGATACGAGATCTTGCCAACTTGGTGGCTTGAGAGCCAACTTGAACATAACCGGGTTGCCTAGGCGTCACGGCGCCCAATTGTAAACAAGGCGTTTGGCGCCTTTTTTTTTACAAAAAATATGGGAATAGACTGCGGTTTATATATCAACCGCAGTCTATTTTATGAAACCGAGAATATACTACGGTTATTTTAAAACCGCATTTTATCCCATGAACCAGAGCATCGACTGCGGTTTGTACAATAACCGCAGTGTAGGTTGTAGAATAGACTGCGGTTGCTATATCAACCGCAGTCTATGCTACAATAGACTGCGGTTATTGTATAAACCGCAGTCTATTCTCACACCGACTGCGGTTATGTGACTTGTGATGGAAATGGGACTCGGTGGAAGTTTGACCCGCGCATATGACTTAAATTGTCGTTGCGATGTGAGCACGGGTTAGATGGAACCATACCCGTTCTATGTCGTTCGGTTAAAGAGACCTAAAGGCACGTGGCACTTACCATTGGCATAGATTAGGGTCTTTGGCGGTCGATGACTTAAATTGTCGTGACCCAGGCCAATAAGACAAATTGCTCATAGGTTTGACCGTCCAAGTGGCGGTGGTGAGTCCGGAATGTCTATGGCTTTAATTGACGTGACATCGACCGGTTCACCGAGAATGTGCCCTGAGAGCACAGGGCGTGTGGCCGTGCGAGCCAACGTCTGTGATGAAATGGCTATATATATATATATATTGCTCGCTTATGCTAATGAAATGCAGGGAAGGAGCATCGCCGCCCCGAGTTGGGGGCGGGATCGTTATAATTTGGTCAGCATAGCTGACCGTTGCCTTGTTTTGCCACCGTGCGGTGGTTTGTTGCTTGCAGGTGCAGCTGGACCAAGCGGTCAATAGCGGGCTAAAGCCCGAATGCGAAGCCGGCCCTTGAAGGCCTAATTGGAAGTGTTTATTGCTTTATTCATGTGTGACCGGCCTGCGTGCCGTGGTTTGTAAAACATGTAATTGGAAGTGAAACATTTTTGTAAGGCCTTAAGGCTTATTTTTGGGTATTTTGTATAACATTCCTATTTTGTATTAGTGGACATTCATGCCTTAATGCTGGGTTCTTTGTTACAACCTTGATAAACTGCTTCCGCTAGAATGCTCTGTGTACGACGTTGAGATTGGTTGGATGGTTTCCATAAGTAACCACCCGGTCTGTCTGTGGCATACGACGTCGGGCCCCGGCCGGACCTACTGCTATATGCTATGTGACGGATAGGGGGCGTTACAGCATGACCAGTGGTCGTGCGCAATAAGTCCAGTGGTCGTGCGCAGTATTCCAGCATCGTCGGGGTCTCCCGATCGTTTCCGGAGCACGCACAAGAACATTGCACTAGCAGAAGAGGCAGAAAGGCCACCAAACGTGCACACCACATTCCCAAGACAGGATTAAAGAACAACAAAAACAAAGAAACACAAGAAGCACACAGAAGCAGGCCTATAGTGCACTTAATCGTTAAATAGACACGTATGCAAATATAAGCAATAATGGCTCTCAAGTGTAGTGCTAAGATGATAAAACTGGCCCAGATGAGTCCAAAAATCAGTGTAAAATGTGGACTCATCACACCCCCAGACTTAATCATTTGCACGTCCCGAGCAAATCATTACTCCGTGGACTAGAAAATAACTAGCTGGCTAAGAAATTTCAAAACGAAGTAAGACGAGAAATCAAATACATCATGGGCATAGAAGATATAATAGAAAAACTTTTTAATTATACTACGTAGTTTAAACTATTCGACAGACGTAAATAAATATTGTAATTACTCAAGATTAGAATTCTGGAGAATCTTGCGATCATGTGTAGGAAGAAAGTAGGCAGACCACTAAGGTGAGCATTGCCAAAGCTCGGGACTCAGGATCACCTCCAAAGGAATCCACCAATGTCGGGGACCATATGCTTGTACGTTCACACTCTCTCCATGCCGCGGGTTAGACTCAAGCGTGAATCAGTAGGACTTGCAGGAGAAAATGGGGCTTAGGCAAAGGCTTGGTAGTCAATGATAAACATGAAGGCTACACGCAACCAAAGCGAGCTAATAAAAACCTAAACCAATACAGCCACTTAGAAATGAATGGGGAACACACCCCTAGACTATGCTTGAAAACCGGGCGTGTACACGACCGAACCCGACTAAAATCAATAAAGAGGATGGGGATAGAATTCTCAAAGCAATTCTTTCAGTTTTTTTTTCTCTTTTTTTGTTTCTTTTTCTCTTAGCTGCTTTTTATTTCTTTTCTGCGCTTGCAATCCCCAAACGTAGCAATCAAAACGTGAATAAATTCAGCACCACATTAAACGATGTCCACATATCACAACCTTGGCAAAATAGTAAATACAAATAAGCTCAAGCATTTGATTGCGATGGTGGGTTTAGCTTCAGGCCTTGGTTAATTTTAGTGGTGCTGGATCAAAGAAGGGTAGGCACAAATTTGGAATGCAACGGTTAACAGGTAGGAAAGGCTAAACAAGGCTCAAACTAGCCAAAATGAAGGCCTACGTCATTCGCACGCTTGACTAACCGGGCACCAATGCTTCGAGAGTAGCTTAGGGCAAGTTCTTAGCCACCGAGAAAGATGATCCTTCCTCCCGACTCGAGCAATACGAGTCTAGTGGCGGCTACACACATTCCTACAGTATCGTGCGATTACTCCAGATTCAGATTTTGAGTAGTACAAACAATATTTACGTCTGCAGAAAAATATAAATCTACGAGCATAAAGAAAAATTAATCCTATCCTAGTTCTACACAGACCATGAGTACTCGATTAGGAGCACTGAATGAGTTTCGAACTACTCAATCCTGAAATCCTAAGCCAGCAACACTATTTTAAAGATTACACAAAAACAATACATTTGACTCGGGCTGTGCGCATGGATAAGAGCGTACTCGTGTGGGTGATTCAGTGTGTGTAACAGAGATCAATAAATAAATAAACAAGAAACTGGTATGCAACAGAAAGTGAGGTGTAGTGACCACAGGAATGCTCTCCCCCCCAGACTTAAAGTCAACAACTAGTAAAAATAAGCATTCTAAATAGGATAAATAGCTAGGGTAGGAAGTACATATGCTCAAAATTGAGCATACCAGTCGTGCAATGAGATGTCCAACTGCGGTCAAGTTGCCGCGCCTCAAAACTTCCTGCACCTGCGATTGAAGTATGCACGCCAAACAAAAAATGGACACATATATATATGAATAAATAAACAGAACTCAAAACACAACATAGGACCAAACGGTACAACTTGGGTTGTCTCCCGAAAGCTCTTTTGTTTACCATCCTTAAGGTGGACCAAATACATGTATTAGCAGTTCAAATAGTATATAAAAAACATTCGGCTCCCAGATGAGCGCCCACAAAAATATAGTAGTCTCCTTGCTCAGAAAATAACAACAATAATAAAATAATAAAAAAAGAAACAAAAGGCGTGGTAGACTAGCTCTATGGTGAGCTCCACTCACTCCCCCTCACTATCACTGTCACGAATCTCGATGGGCGACGAACATGGACCGGGTGCTGATGGAGCGACACGAGTGGGCGATGGTCGAATGTTCAACCCGCCTCGCACTGCTTGCTGATAAATAAAGTCCTGCATCCAAAACTGGGAAGCTTCTAGATCAGCAAGGCGCTCGGACAAATATGGGACGCCCTGCTCTTGAGCTGAGCCGAACTGGTGGCTAGACTGCCCCTCATGCTTTACGGGCGGCCTCAGTTGTTGTTGACTCTGCTGCGGTGGTACTCCCGCACTCCGCCTACCCATAGCGGAAGATTCACCCGGCTCTCCTTCATCTTCCTCTTCATCTCTACCCGCAAGCGTATCACCAGGCATGCAGACAATAAACTTCCGGCCACCTTTTCTCCCAACCACACATAACAAATGGCAACTCACCAGGTTGGCCCTGGAGATCATGGATGGGGCAGTGACCTGCACCATCAGAGGTAGCTGGCTCCAAACTCCCAAACTTTTGGCGATGCGGGTAATGTAGTAAGCACCCCCGATCGCGCCCGCGAGACCATAAGTGGCTTCGTGGTGGAAGAAATAGGCCAGCATATTCCCCATATGGATGGGGTACTACTGCTGCATGCTAAATAAGGAGATCAAATCCTGCCACCCCACCACATTCTTGCTTAGGGACCTAGCGGTGAGTGAGTGACTAAGCAAATACTGCATAAACCTTAGAGCGGGGGAGACAATCTTCGTTGATTTGGCACGGCGGGCGACGTACTCCTCGTTCCCTCCGGTCAGAGAACGCCAAGCGGCCCGCAGAGTCACACCCTCTGGAAAATCATAGCACAACCCGGGGAAATTAATCTGGGATGCCTCCGCCTCGGTATAGATGCATGCATGAATGGCAAGCTCTGGTAGTGTGACAGTGAAGACATTTCCCATCATCCGAAAGGAACAATTGGGGAAATAGCGGTTGCCCGCCGTTGTTTCCCAAGTGAATGTGGAAAGGAACTCCATAGTCAATTACCGGTAGCCAAGCTCGTCGCACTCGAACAACTTGCTCCAACAATCGAAAGAGTAGAGAATGAGCACTACCTCTGCTAATGCACCGTCATCCCCAATGGAACGCAGCTCGTTCCAGTTAACAAGCCGCTGAGAGAGGAATGGCTTGTCCTTCAAGGAATTGTAGCGTTGAGTATGCTCTGCCTTAGAGAAGGTTCCCATTCTCCCCAAGATCTGAGCAGGGGTTGCCGAAGCACGACCGGATCGTTGATAGGCCTTTACTACATGGCGGCGTCCAGGCTCCATTACAGAATAGTGAGGAAGAGAGATCTGAAATTGAGGGAGCCTACCGGGGGAGAGAGAGCCGGACCACCGGAGAGGAATCGGAACTGGAAGTGCGTCGACAACGCACGCGCAGCGGACCAAGCGAGAGATTAGGGCGCACGCACAGTGGACAGCCGACTGGAATTTAAAGAAACTAGGCATGCGCACGACCAGTGGTCGTGCGATGATAAGTAGTGCGCACGACCAGTGGTCGTGCAGAGTCAAATTTTTCACACGCACGAGTTTTCAGTCTATTTCACACTACTGACCACGTGGTGCAACAGAGAGCTCATCACGCAGCTGGGCTACCACACCCAAATAATTAAATTCAAACAAAAATTTAAACAAAAGAAACACTATCCTAGATAACTGTTGGGTTTATTATCTCCCAACAGGACTTATTCAAAATCTGAGCATTTCCTAACTGATGGGCGAATGAAACAGGAAATGCTCAGGCAGAGGTTCATGGTCGCGCTGCAGTATCGGGTACCGGAATGGAGATAGAACATAAGCCCCAATACTTGTATACGTATACCTGTCATATGTGTCAGGCATGGGCAGAAAGTAACTTGGGAAGCTCATCGGCTCCAACTCCACCTACATCTGGTCACAATAAGTCCTAGGCCGCATTACAGGCCCTTGCACTGATTGGACCAATTCCACAATGTGGTCCTGCATGGAAGTAGACACGAGAGCAGGGTCAAGAAATAAACTAGAAGAATAACATAAAGGAACCTCGATAGTGGGGATGGTCCCGGAGTCATCCCCTGTCAGTGGAATTGTTGGTGCTTCCATACAACTGTCTAGGCTGATGCAAGAATGTTCTAAAGTTGCATCTGCCTCGTCCATGCCTCGTGCATCCTCACATGGGGTGAAGGTTGCAACCTCTGCCACGGAGTCGTCCTCCTCGACTGGATCTAACAGAACGCTGGAAATGCTAATTTCCACCTGCGATTCAGCCTCAACGGCACTGTCAGAAGAAGAAATAATGCTATGCAAAGAAGAAGGTGAAGGCATGAAGCTCGGTAGGACGTTGAGCGCTGGCTCTCCACAACTAATAGATTCTATGCTAGGTGATGTATGCACTTCAGGAGTATAAATAGTAGTGTCGGAATGGGGATAAGCACATGTATCAGTGCACATACCTGGGATGCCTTCTCCATAACATAGAGATGGCAATGGTGTATACCCCGATACAGAAGGGATGCTGCCCAAGGGTGAAGTGGAGACAATCCGAAGATCCGGCTCATCATCCACTTCTATCTCAGCTAGGTAAGCGGCGCAATCCTTCAATGCATGATCCCAGGTTCGACAAAAAAGGCACTGCTTAGCCGGCTTCGTCGGTGCAACAGGTGCTGAAGCTGAATAAAAGTAGTGCGGCAATGGCTCTACAGGTCGGTAGCTAACCGGCTTATGTCTACGATATGTAGATTCCTGAATTTCCTGGCTACTATACTTCTGAGGGCATCTGTCGTTAGCATGAGAGATGTCTCCACAATGACGGCAACGGATATTGAAATTGGCCCACATTGCGGAGATTTCAAATATAAAGGATACAACTACTTGGCATAGATTCTGCGAATAAAACTAACAATTCCATTTGACGGAATAACAACATAAGAGAAAAGGGATCAAAACAAAACAAAAGAATACAACTCTTATAACGATATTCTCAGTCATCCGGAGTCGCTCTATAGTTGCAGTCCCCGGCAACAGCGATAAAAACTTGATGCGTGTAAATCGGCAAGCGCACCGGTCGCACAAGTAATAAAGTTTTGGGAATAAATCCCCGAGTGTCGGTCTCTTGAGGAATACAATTAGCGTAGAGCGGCAACAGTACAAAAAATATTGTTATGAGAGTTATAAATAGGAAAAAGAGTAAAAAGAGGACTTGGGAGATTGTGGATGTTTGATCTACTAAACTAGTAAAAGCTATGCGGGTCGAAGGCACCGCTTCGTAAGGTGGAGTGGGTGTTTCGGCTGTGATGCCGAACTTCGGTTGGGCGAGTGGACGGAAAGCTAATGGATGGAAGTGTTCTTGTGTGGAGTGCAATCGGGTGAGACACGGGAATGGAGTGGATGTGGAGTGAGCGAGGCGCATTCACAGACACTACTCACAAGCATAAGAAAAATACTAACATCCCATATAAAATAACTTTGATGTTCATGGATGGAAGTGTTCATTACAATGTTTTAAACCATTCCATACTAAAGAGGAAGGGGAAGATGTGTAAACCAAAAGTGAGTGAAGATCCACCGCGAGTCGTGGACGGAGTAGCGAGTTGTCAATCTGCTTCAGGGCTCAGTCCAAGGAGGCTTCCGGCACCGACGAGCTCTCACCTCGAAGGCCTTTAAGTCCGTTCTCTAGGTTGTCTACTTCACCAACTCCGGTGGAAAGCTTGGAGTTGAAGTCGTCAATGGCTGAGGGCTTCGCCGGAGAGTTTGAAAAGCTTCGGAGTAGTTGGCAATGGCCTCCCGACGAAGGTGGAGGTGATGGAGCAGCTGGAGAAGTGAAATGGCGATTCCCGCGCACTCCCGATCGCAGCAAATGCCAGGCGTTGACCTAAATCGCGGAGCAGGGCCTTAAATACGGAGGCAGCAGAAGCAGTGCACACGATCAGTGGCGCACGACCAGTGGTCATGCGCACTGTCGTTCGATGATCGTGCGCCATTTCAACATAGACCTGCAACCTGGATAAGAAGCATCAGCATATATGCCCACGATCAGTCGCGCACGACCAGTGGTCGTGCGCACTAAATCCACTGATCGTGTGATTGGCAGGGCCAGATTTACAAAAAGCAAGGGTCAAATGCGCACGAGCAGTGGCGCACGACCAGTGGTCGTGCGCACTACGGCCAGTGCTCGTGCGATTACCCAGACAGGATTAGGAAAATGAGAATGTAATGCGCACGATCGGTGGCGCATGACCAGTGGTCGTGCGTAGTATTCCAGCATCGTAGGGGTCTCCCGAGCGTTTTTGGAGCACGCACAAGAACCCTGCACCAGCAGAAGAGGCAAAAAGGCCACCAAACGTGCACACCACATTCCCAAGACAGGATTAAAGAACAACAAAAATAAAGAAACACAAGAAGCACACAGAAACGGGCCTATAGTGCACTTAATCGTGAAATTGACACGTAAGCAAATATAAGCAATAATGGCTCTCAAGTGTAGTGCTAAGACGATAAAACTGGCCCAGATGAGTCCTAAAATCAGTATAAAATGTGGACTCATCAGCCAACAGAGTTTTGTTTCCTACTTGATCATGAGACTAGTGTTGGACCTAGGAAGTAGCAAGTACCACTGGTGCTCTTGCGATCAAGTGAACATTCAGCGTAATAAGAGTCAGAATACCCATGGAGTGTGAAGTCGGTGGTGTGTGGGTGCTAAAGACCAAGATTTTGGGTGCCTATAAGATACCTAAAGATATGTTTAACTGCTTTGAAGTGAGATTCTTTAGGATCGGCTTGATACCTAGCACAAAGACACACCGTGAATGTAATATCGGGCCTAGAAGCACTTAAGTAGAGTAGTGATCATTCCTCTAAGTATAATTTGGTCCACTGAAATGCCACTTTCATCCTTTCCTAATTTTAGAGATGCACTTATTGGAGTTTTGACATGTTTCATATTTTCAAAGCCGAATCAAACAAGCATATCTTTTATGTATTTCAATTGACTTATAAAAATTCTATCATCACGTTGAGAAATTTAAAATCCTAAGAAATATGTTAACTCTCCAACTAGGCTCATTTCAAATTTAGATTACATTAAATGACATTTTCTTTGCATAATTTTTCATTTGTAGCCCCAAAAATGATATCATCCGCATAAATTTGTAAAAGAATTAAATCGATATTCTCGTGCTTCACAAACAGAGTGGCGTCTGCACTACCCATCCTAAAGCCGTGTTCTAGGAGAAAAATCGTGATCCTATCATACCAAGTACGGGGTGCCTGCTTCTGTCCATACAAGGCTTTCACTAACTTCTATATGTGATTTGGGTAGTCAGCGTTCTTGAACCCCGGTTGTTGCCCAACATACACCCCCTTCCTTGATATATCCATTTAAGAATGCACTCTTAACATCCATTTGATATAATTTAATTTGTTTATAACTCACAAATGCCAAAAACATACGAATGGATTCAAGAAGTGAAACTGGTGCAAATGATTCCTCATAGTCCACACCCTCTATTTGTGAGTAACCTTGTGCCACCAACCTAGCCTTATTTCTAGTTATCCTAGAATCACCATCAAGTTTATTTTTGTATGCCCATTTCAAATAGATAACTGGATGGCTCTCAGGACGATCCACTAATATCCAGACCTTACTTCTCTCGAATTGATTTAGTTCTTCATTCATAGCCAAGAACCAAGATTCATGCTTTAAAGCTTCTGAGATATTCTTGGGTTCAATTTCAGATAAGAAACATAGGTTTGAGAAGGATTCATGCAAGGTCGACCAAGTTCCAACTCCATGTGAGGGCTCTCCTATTACTAGTTCACGTGGATGTTGTTTTAAGAAATTTAGAGTGCTTGTAAGACTATATCCTTCTACGTGAGTTGGAACATCAACTACCACTTTTCTCTCCTCACCCTTATCTTCTAACTGCATATCATCATCAACTTCCTCTTCATTTATCCTAGGTTCTTCGGTTGGTGTATTTTCATTAAAGTGTACGTGAGCCGATTCTTCAATAACTAAGGTTCATTTGTTATAGACCCTATAAGCACGACTCATAATAGAGCATCCTAAGAGGATGCCATGGTATGATATTTCGTTAAGTTTTTCTAAGTGATCCTTAGTGTTTAGAATGAAGCATGGGCAACCAAAGAATCTAAAGTATGATACCGATGACTTCTTATTGAAGTAGAGCTCATAACGAGTTGGCTTAAGAATAGGGCAAAGCATGACCCAGTTTATCACATAGCTTGTTCTGTTAACCGCTTCTACCCAAAAATATTAAGGCAAGCATGTTAAAACCGAAAATCGGTCTCTATGGAGTTCAAGGTCCCAAAATGGTATAGCCTCATACTTACTTCCCTTGGGCTAGCACACTAGAACAAAGATTCAGAAACCCAGGAATAGAACCGAGATCTTAGCGAGAAGTTCTCACCTCACACCCGGAATATCAAAGAGCACTTCCCCTCCCAAGCCAATGTTGAGCTTGGGCACCTTGGAGAACACTCTAGGCTAGCTATGAAAAGCCTGAGAAAGAAGCAAACAAGAGAATCTGTGAATCTATCCTTCCAAAGGTTCCACCTCAGTTCCATTTATATATTTCCAACCTTGGTCAGAGATGAGTCCACTTTATATACCTATTTTCGGACATATCTGGGCTAGTTTTCACGCATTTGCACTTCACTTTTAGTTAATTATCATATATATTTCATCCTGTCTTTATGTCCATAGGAAGTGCACATTTATGCCCATGGTTGTGTTTTGTGTTATTCTTTTAGTCTGTACTCCTTTTTGTTATTTTCTGGAATGTCTGCACAGATTAGTGATGGTTTTTCCTTTCGGTACAGGGGTCGTGTGCGTGTTCCGGGATGGTTGTGAAACAGGAATACTGCGCACGATCATGGGATCTAATGCGCACGACCACTGGTCGTGCGCCCCCGATCGTGCGCACTACTCTACGTTTTCTATAGAATCAGCCTGGGTTAAGCGCACGACCACTGGACATACTGCGCACGACCACCGGTCATGCGCCACTGATCGTGTGCATTGATTCCTCATTTCTGGAGTCCTGTCTGGGTAATCGCACGATCATTGGACTTAGTGCGCACGATCACTGGTCGTGCGCCACTACTCGTGCTCATTATCCCAGTTCTTCTTCCTGATATTCCATGTCAGTGCGCACGAGCACAGGACATAGTGCGCACGACCACTGGTCGTGCGCCTGTGATCGTGCGCATTGTTCATTTCTGCTTTTGTATAAATACTGCAGGTCTCACCCTAATCCAAGAAACCGGATAGATCGCCCATTTCCTCCGCCGTTTTCCGCCTTCTCCGTCGTTCCCCTTCAATCTCCACCCTAGGGAGGTGCTCCGGGCAAGCTTTCACCACCAAATCCAAGCTGGAGCTTCCTCTCGGCCTCCTCCTTCATCCTTGAGCTTCAAGAAGGGCTTGACCTAGCTTTCTCCATCAAGCAAGGGGAAGTTGTGCCATCCTCCACCGGATTGTGACACGAAGAAGACAGGCCATTGGAAGGTGGTGACAGCCCTTCTCTACCCCGGACGCAGTTGCGGACCGAGCTTGGACGCGGATTGACAACCCGACGATTCCAACTGTGAATCCTCAGCAAGGCTTCGGATTCGGTCAATTTCGCACACTTTTCTTCTCTTGTTGTTGAATGTGTAGTTGAACTCTTGTATTTGATGAAGCTATGCTTAGTGTAATATACGTTTATCTGTAATCATGTCTATGTGATTGTATATTTTTGTTATATTTACTTGAGGTGCTCCTATTTGTCCATCCACCATCCATCCGCCCTTGCCGCACTAGCAATTGCTAGTGGCGTGCGTAGCGAAGAGGTGCTCACGACCCTCATTCCGCCGTTCTAACCACCTCATCCTCAAGCCTACTCGCCCATCCACCTAGTGATTCGGTGCATAGCGGCCCGACTAGTCTTCCATCCCTCCTGGTGAAGCATCGCATAGTGGCGTTGCATAGGAGTAGTTGATAGTGTTTTATTTTCTTTGTTCGCAATATCAAAGCCCCCATCGTTACCGCCGACCCTAAGGACTTCAATCTCAAGTCCTCCTCGAAATTAACTCCACCTTACTGTGTTCCTTGTGAGATCGATACTTGGGAAAGCCCCCATTTTATATTACTTGTGCGACCGGTTCACTGCCGTGATCTTAAGCATCAAGTTTTTGGCGTCGTTGCCGGGGAACACAGTCGTGTGAGTTTTTGGAGAGGAAGATAGGAGATAGAAGCCCTTTTCCATTTGTATATTTCATGTTTCTTCTTTATTTAAGTTTTTAGAATCTTTTTTTTTGTTTTTATTTGTTCCTCTTCTAGTTGTAATTTTGTTGTAGCAGGTTTTCCTATTCTTTTATTTGTGCTGTGTAGTTAATTGTTGCTTAGAAACTTTCTGTTGGTGAATTATTCTTTTTGCACCATGTATTCTTATGTGAATATCCATTGCCAATGGTGCGGGGATTATAGGCATGGTAGTGATGAGTGCCCCACTGAAGATTGGGAGCATAATTCTCGTGGTTCTGTATATGGAGCACCGTCTTCTTATGGTACTTCATACACCCAACCCAGGTCTTATGGTCACTCCTCTTCTACGCCTTCATCTTTTTCTTATTCCTCTCCGGTCCCACCTGTACCGAGGAGTAATGGAAAACGATGTTTGTGTTGTCGTAGCACCGACCACGTGTTGAAAGATTGCGCAGAATTTCAGCACCAGTTTGAGGAGGATGATGAACCGGGTATCTGATTCATTCCATCCACCTCTCAATCGGCTGCCCCTTCTGATTCTGATGATATGTTTGCAGCACCACCTTGTCTATGGGGGACTGCTGCCGATATACCCATTAGACTTTCTACTGATCGGTGTGACGACATTGTGGCACCGTCTCTCCCCATGCACTCTTCCCCTCTTGTTGATTCACCCCCGGAGGAACCTGCACATATTTTCTCTGATGCTGTTGTTCCTCCGCCTTCTTTGAAAGAATTATCTATCCCTATTTTTAGTGAGTCGGTTGATGATGTTCGGTCGGATTGTGATTTTGAGCCGGAGGATGTGCCCATGTTTGACGAGGATATTATTTTCATTAATGGACAGTATTATGTCTTGGAACATGTGGATGCACCGAGGTGTGTTGATGAGGATATCCTCTTTGTTGAGGAAGTTTCCACTTCCTTGATGGATGAGGAGGTCCAAACCACCACCGAGGACCTCGAGCTCGCGGATTCCCCTCGCCATGACTCATATGACGTCGTCGATGATCTATGTCGGGATCCTGCTGGGAGTGAGACCAGGACCACTCCCCATATTTCTGATTCTTTTAGTTATTCATCTCCTTTATTTCTTGATCCCATTTCTATATCTGAGCCTGTGCGGGTTGAGTCTTCGCAGGTTCTTCAGGAGGACTTGGAGCTTTCAGCTCGAGTCATGGATGATAGCATCCTCTTTTGCGAGGAGGTTGATTCCTCCTCTGTTGAGGAAGCTCCATTCATCGCTTTCTCCTCCTGCAGACTCCCTGTAGACGATACCTTGCTAGGCAAGGATTTCTTTTGTGATAAGATGAGCGAGGACCAGTGCTCCTCCTCTTCTTATTTCTTATTTCCTCTACCTGTGTTGGGCAGGTATTACTATTTAGGTAGAGGGGTAACTGTTCTATCGCCATATCGGTACCCATTACCGAAACGGATATTGGAACAGTTACATGTGCATTTTTCTTTTCATAGACTCATTAGCTAGAACCTTTTCATAGCCGAATAAGTCGTGCTGGGATTACAATAACCCCATTACTTATCTTTTATTTTCTGCAATTTTTATTTTTCATGTCTATTTTATTTTTAGTATTTATTTGTATTTTGTATAGTTTTCTTTTATTTTTGCGGAGCTCACCCCTGCAGGTATTCTTGGCAAATTGCATTGGCAGGGTTGTGATTCTTCGTATGGCGGGCCTGCTTCAGGTTTCCACGCGTCTTCTGGTATGCTCACTAGCTGAGCATTGGGTAACCTCTTCCCTTAGCTCTTTATGATTTTTAATTTCCCTATCATATGTTGTGTAGTTTAGTTTAAGTCTGGGGGAGAGATTTGTTACCTATTGCACGCACACATTTTATGTGCATACTAGAAGCCTTTATTATTTTATTTTGATTAGTTCATTGCACTGCACACCACTGCACCCACTTGAGCGCGTGCTTAGCTGTTTGTGTGCTGCGAGTTAAACTCATTTCTTCGTTAGATTTGGGAAAATTATGGTGCTGACATAGGATTGTGAGATGGAGTAAAATATTGGCCTTGTTGTGATCCTAGTCAACTGCTCTTGTCTCGTGTAGAAATTGGAGTAGATTTAATTTTTTTGTATGCTTTTAGTTTTATATTTTTCTAATTGCGTAAATACTTTTTATTCTACTCAAAAGTTGGTGAATCCGGTGTGAATCTGACGGTAGCTTAGGGATGTGTGTAGATGGACGTTAGTTTTGTATTGCTCGAGTCTGGAGGATGGATAGTCTTTCTCGTTGGTTAAGAACTTGCCCCAAGCTATTCTTGAAGCATGGGTATAGGTTAGTCATGCATGAGCGTGATGTAGGCCATCATTTTGGCCCGGTTGAGCTTTGTACCGTTCCTGACGTCTTATCCTCGCTAGCCCCGTTGTGCCTACCCCTCCTTTTGATTCAGCTCCACCATGATTTCACCAAAGCCTCATAGCCGATCCTAGTCGCACACACAAGTTGAGCTTTAGTGTTTACATTTTTATGTTGGGATGTGATGTGGTGATTTTATTTGTGAAAATGTGGAAGTGCTCCCAAGTTTATATCTGCTGAATTGTGAAAATAAAATGAAAAAGAAAAAAAAAGAAAAAGAAAAATATTTGTAAAGAAAAAGAAAAGAAAAAAAAGTGAAAAGAAAAAGTTTAAATTGAAAATCTTTTTGGAAATGTGATTATATTTGGAGTAGGGGGTGCACACACCCATATGTTAAAAGTTAAGTCTAGGGGTGTGGTGTACCCGCATATCTTTTGGTTAGCTGATGGACTCCTTTTATACCAGCTCATTTGTGTTAGGTGCATAGCCTTCTTGTTTATCCTTGTTTACCTCACTGAAACCCAAGCCCCATCTCTTCACCTGTAGTCCTACTGATTCGTGTGTGAACCAAACCAGTGCCGTGGAGAGAATGCGAAAGGGCAAGCATATGGTCACCGACATTGGTGGATTCCTTTGGAGGTTATCCCGAGCCCTGATCTTTGGCAATGCTCGCCTAGCGATTAGTCTACTTTCTCCCTACGCATGACCGGATGATTCACCGCAATTCTATTTTTGAGTAATAATAAAATTTTGATACGCATTGTGAAAAGTATAAACTATTTTGTATACTTAGAAATTTCTTCTATTATATTTTAACGCGCGCAAGCATGCGACTTCGCATGGTACTTCGTATCGCAATTTCTTTATTAACTAGTATTTTTCCCTATCTGCTTAGATTTTTGTTTGCTCGGGACGCACAAACAGTTAAGTCTGGGGGTGTGATGAGTCAACTTTATATACCTATTTTCGGACTCATCTGGGCTAGTTTTCACGCATTTGCACTTCACTTTTAGTTAATTATCATATATATTTCATCATGTCTTTATGTCCATAGGAAGTGCACATTTATGCCCGTGGTTGTGTTTTGTGTTATTCTTTTAGTCTGTACTCCTTTTTGTTATTGTCTGGAATGTCTGCACAGATTAGTGATGGTTTTTCCTTTCGGTACAGGGGTCGTGTGCGTGTTCCGGGATGGTTGTGAAACAGGAATACTGCGCACGATCATGGGATCTAATGCGCACGACCACTAGTCATGCACCCCCGATCGTGCGCACTACTCTACGTTTTCTATAGAATCAGCCTAGGGTAAGCGCACGACCACTGGACATACTGCGCACGACCACCGGTCGTGCGCCACTGATCGTGTGCATTGATTCCTCATTTCTGGTGTCCTGTCTGGGTAATCGCACGATCATTGGACTTAGTGCGCACGACCACTGGTCGTGCGCCACTACTCGTGCGCATTATCCCAGTTCTTCTTCCTGATATTCCATGCCAGTGCGCACGAGCACATGACATAGTGCGCACGACCACTGGTCGTGCGCCTGTGATCGTGCACATTGTTCATTTCTGCTTTTGTATAAATACTGCAGGTCTCGCCCTAATCCAAGAAACCGGAGAGATCGCCCATTTCCTCCGCCGTTTTCCGCCTTCTCCGCCGTTCCCCTTCAATCTCCACCCTAGGGAGGTGCTCCGGGCAAGCTTTCACCGCCAAATCCAAGCCGGAGCTTCCTCTCGGCCTCCTCCTTCATCCTTGAGCTTCAAGAAGGGCTTGACCTAGCTTTCTCCATCAAGCAAGGGGAAGTTGTGCCATCCTCCACCAGATTGTGACACGAAGAAGACGGGCCATTGGAAGGTGGTGACAGCCCTTCTCTACCCCGGACGCAGTTGCGGACCGAGCTTGGACGCGGATTGACAACCCGACGATTCCAACCGTGAATCCTCAGCAAGGCTTCAGATTCGGTCGATTTCGCACACTTTTCTTCTCTTGTTGTTGAATGTGTAGTTGAACTCTTATATTTGATGAAGCTATGCTTAGTGTAATATATGTTTATCTGTAATCATGTCTATGTGATTGTATATTTTCGTTATATTTACTTGAGGTGCGCCTATTTGTCCATCCACCATCCATCCGCCCTTGCTGCACTAGCAATTGCTAGTGGCGTGCGTAGCGAAGAGGTGCTCACGACCCTCATTCCGCTGTTCTAACCACCTCATCCGCAAGCCTACTCGCCCATCCACCTAGTGATTTGGTGCATAACGGCCCGACTAGTCTTCCATCCTGCCTGGCGAAGCATCGCATAGCGGCGTTGCATAGGAGTAGTTGATAGTGTTTTATTTTCTTTGTCCGCAATATCAAAGCCCCCATCGTTACCGCCGACCCTAAGGACTTCAATCTCAAGTCCTCCTCGAAATTAACTTCACCTTACTGTGTTCCTTGTGAGATCGATACTTGGGAAAGCCCCCATTTTATATTACTTGTGCGACCGGTTCACTGCCGTGATCTTAAGCATCAGTCAGCTAACAGCGTAACTCTACTATTCATAATTACTATACGCAGACCAATTGTGTATGCCAACAACGTAACTCTGCAATTCTGAAAGGCTATTTGCAGAACTTCAAGGGCATCCAGGTAATTCTGCCTCTGGACCCCGCGAGGCGAGTGGTCTATGAAGGCACCACTCACCCGAAGGGGCAATTGCTGGGTGAGCCAGACATTCGCCTCCACGGCACATCCGGGCGGATTCCATGGGCAGCCTACTCACCTGCTTTGGCGAGAGCCTTCCCGCTTGCTCTGGAGGGATCCCTTTGCTCCTTCTGGGCGAGTGTGGCTCTGCCTGCCCCACTCACCTATTTTGACCAATTTGGACTCGAGGTCCTCAGCTTCTTTGGGGGGTCCCACTCAGCGAATACAGGGTTATACACAATCCCTGCTCTTTTTGAGCTAGTCCTATGCTTCGAAAGAAAAGTCCAACCCCTGGTATTCATTGAGTGTTCGTTGTCCTGAAAGAGAATCTTTCGTGGGCCCCTCCATGACACTATATATATCTTAGGACCTGGCCTTAATATGATACCTTTGCACGTCCACTGTTCATCCTCTAAGTTCTCACTACTCCGACAATGTTCGCTAAACTGACTGTGAAGCAGCTCTCGCAAGAGCTTCCAGCCCATCTTTATTGAAACCGAAAAATGGTCTCCTATGGAGTTCACCCTTGGGGAAAGGGTGATCGCGCACCTTCTTCGCTCCTGCAAGCAAAATAACATGGGAAACAAGGAAAAACTGACCCAAGGGCTCAGCGGGGAGGACCCACCACACACCCGGAAGATCTTAAAGCACTTCCCCTCCTTAGCCAAAGGCCGAGCTAAGGTATCCTCAGAAAGCGCTTGAGAGACGGAGCAAGATAGCACAGGAAGCCTGCTTTCTGAGGTACCCCTTGGGTCCTATTTATAGAATTCTGAAAATGGCCTGCAAATAGCCAACCTCCGATGTCCTGAACGGCTATGTGCAGTCCAGGTTGGCCTGCCAATAGCGTAACTCCGTTGTTCTGAAAGGCTATGGGCAGTACAACGGGGGCAAAATAGTAAAAAGTATGTAATAGACCTTGGCAAGCTCGGCCACCCCTGAAGATCATGCTCGCCTGCTATCTACCGAGCTCCATAGGGCGAGTGTGAGATGGCTACTATGCTCGCCCTTCCATTTTCCTTCATTAGTCGAGCTCAGCTCGATGAAGCCTGGGCTTAGCTTGGCGAGTGCCGAGCTCGGGGTCGACGAATGCCGAGCTCGGCCTTCAGATTTCCCTGCCAAGCTCGCCTGCTGCCTGGGCGATCTGAACCGACCGGTCTGGTTCCTGGTGACTCCACTCGCCGGATATGGGGTTGTACACAATCCCCGCTCTTTTTGAGCTTGGACAAGCTCGAAAAGAAACATCTAACCCTAAGTGTTCAGCGAGTGAGGGGTGGACCTGAGAGAATCTTCGGGTATGGTCCACCTACGGCTATATATATACACATGCATACTTGCCTGACTCTTGCCATTTCCTGTGTTATAGCCCTACCTTGATGCCGATCCCAAAGGAGATCCAAGAGCTACTCGCGCGGGTTCGCCAGACCTCAGCTGCTCGCGTAGCTGCCCTGACTGTAGTTCCGTCCGCTATCCCATAGGGTGAGTCGGCCGAACCCAACTCCAAGAGGGTGAAACCGTTTCCTCAAGTGGCCGAGCCCATTTATGATGACCTGAGAACCACCTTGGAGCATGGGACCAGCTCCTCCACTCTGCCTGCCCCTAAAAAGGGCAAGAATATTGTTGTCCTCTGTGATGGCCCGGACAGCTAGCTTGATGGCATGGGGTGCGCCACGCCGCGAGACTCCACCTCGCGAGCCAAGACCACACTTGGGGACTCGCGATTCATAACTCTGGAGAACCTTCCCCGTCCCCTCCCTTTGGGACCTTTGGGGTGAGCTCGCATAAGTCAAACTCGCCGGTGCGCGCCCCCTCCCCTTAGCGAGCTGTTGTGACTACGGGGGCGGGTGTGGAAACCATCCCCATCCCGGGATTCGAGCTTCACTCACCGGGAACGTGCGGCCCAGGCCGCGGAAAGGACCTGATTTTGTCCCTCCCCGCACCTCCTTGGAGATTTCGAGCTCGTCAGGTAAACTTGGCCTTGAATTCTTATGCAATTTTCTGGCACACCTCCCCTTGCTGATATTTCTATCTTCACAGCTCCCCCCAGCCAATCCGCGGTCGAGGAGTCTTCGAGGGCAGCTCATTACTCTCCCCTTCCCTCCACGAGCTCGCTGGACTCTTACCTAGGCCCTGAAGTGGAGCAAGGCGAGCTGACAAGGAGGGGGGTCAATCTTTTAAAGAAACTTGTGCGCGGGCTGCGCGAGGTGCAGGAAGTCAACGAGGAGTTACAACGCGACTATGTGCGTCTCGCTGATGAGGTGCTAAGCAGCCAGGCTGGCGAGATGACGTCTCCTTCCTAGCTTCTGGATGAGATCGACGACAGCCTCTCGGTGGCGCAGAGGAATTCGGGGAGGATCCGCAAGCTTCTCCGCGCGCCGCAGTCTGGGGGCGGGGGATGCGAGGCTATGGTAGATAGAAGGAGGCTCTCTTGCCGAGCTGACCGACACTCGCCTCCTGGTAACCCCCCTGCCCGCGCGCCCTACTTTCTTATTCATGCACTTGGCTACTGTAACAAATAACTCAAAACATTCTTAGATGTGTGGTATTCAAATAATAAGTATGTTGCTTTTTATTTAACTTGGCGTGGGATGGAACGCCTCGGAAGTCGGTGAGCTGGGGGTTGGTGAGCTGGGACAGCGAGCTGTGCCGATTGGACAGCTTGACCCCAGATTTCTTTTTCTATAAATAGCCCCCCCCACCAACCCCGTACTACCGCCTTAACTGCCTGCTTTTTCTCTCTCTTCCCGTGCCCCTTATCTTTCGTATCCGCTCTCTACCGCCCTTTTGCGAGCATGGGCAAGACCAATCCTGACGCCGACGGCCGCACCAAATGTGCCCAGCATTTCACAGACTATTGCTTCTTCGAGGGAAACACCAGCGAGGCCAAGCTCGTTGAGTTTGTTGGCGACCATGTGTCGCCCGGCTTTGAGGCGCGCTGGCACAGGGAGGGGGAGGCCATCAACTCCTTCTATGATGGCGAACTCGCCTTCCCCATCTCGCACTTTGAGGTGGGGTTGCAACTCCCCCTCTGGCAGGATCCCACCAAATCTTGAAGTACTACGGCGCAGTACCCGCGCAGCTGAACTCGAACGCCATCGCCATGATGGGGGCGTTCGCGAGCTACCTCCGGCGAGAGAGGATAGATTTCAATCTGACGGTGTTCAGGAAACTATTTTCCTACAAGGCGACGTCAGATGGCGTTGCCTACTTCATAGGCTCGCGGATCAAGGTTCGCGAGATCGCGAACAAGCATCACAATTGGATGACGAAGATCACCTTCATCAAGGGGGATCTCGGCAACATCCCTTTCTCCCCCCAGCAGAAGGCCGAGGAGGTCTACTGCCCACCGATCATGTCCGGCAATGATGCCGACCTCCACAAGTTCTTCCTCCACAAGGACTTCGAGGTTGCCTTCCTGCGAAGGGGCCTCGACGCGCTCCGCCCCGTTCTGTCCGGTGAAGGTATTGTTCTCTCCCCATTGTCGAGCTCGCCGCATTATCATGGAAATCCTCTAATTTTTCCAAGTTATATCATGCAGGGGAGCGGCTAATCCCCGTGAACCCGCCGTTTGTGGACTTGGGGTTGCATGCGGACCCTCTCGCTCGCGAGAAGGCAGGGGCGGTGGCCTGCCGAGATGAGGCGGCTTTCTCCAAACCCTCCTCCAGTAAGAGGCGCCTGAGGATGCGGGGTCGAGCCCGCCCCATCGCTAATAATTACCAAAAAATATGAGGAGAGCCATGGTGGTTCCTCGGGCGAAACAACATCAACAACATCAACAAAGCCCCAAATACATAAGTTCGCCCGAGACCATTCCCGACAGGTCACCGGAGAGCCCGCTCAAGGAGATCACCAGTAAGAAGCAGGGAGGTGGTGAGACCCTTGCTCCTCCCACGGAGACCTCTGCTCCCCCCACGGCGAAGAAGGCAGCTAGCGAGCCCGCCGCGCCAAAAGAACACCCCCCACTTCGGGTTTGGGTGGAGGTAGAAGGACTCGGCGGGCGAGCCTATGGTCTAGTGGGACGACCTGGGCCACCGAGTCTCCATATCTACCCTCCACCCCTCCTGGCTAACCGTAGCCCGCCACCGGTCATGCCTATACACTAGGCTTCGGCCTATATGGCAGCGAGGACGTCGAGACCTACAAGGGCGTCCCCCTGCGGCAGCTGCGCCATGAGGGCCTGCAGGCCCATATGCGCGCCATAGAGCTCCACCATATGGTGGTCTGCCGCAGCTTCAACCTCAGCAACCTCCTATAGAAGGGCGAGCAAGCTCGTGACATTGCCAAGGACAAGGCTGTCGACCTGGCGAGGCAGCTCGACATTGCTGAGAATCTTCTCACCTAGGCCGCCGGTGGATTGGTAAGTGTCAGGCTGATGCTTATCCTTTTGTAATGCCCCGAAACTCAAAAGAGCGACGGGAGGCATTTTGAGCCAAGTTTGGAACTTGGTAGGGGCACACGGCCTGGGATACGGGCGTGTCCCAGGGGTGTGTCGTGCTTGCGTCGATGATCTGGCCGAGTGGTCGACGAATTTGGAGTCGACGATCGTCGAGCAGTGAACATGGCCTGAGACACGGGCGTGTCCCAGGCCGTGTCCTTCTCGGGTGGTTGGCTGAGTTGTGTTGGGGGAGAAACACGGCCTGGAGCCCAGGTGAAAGAATTAGTGCCTAACCACCTAGAGGGGGGGGGGGGTGAATAGGTGTAATTCCTATTTTTCTTTTAAGGCAGAAAAGTTGTTCTGTTAACTAATAATAAACTGCAAATTCTACTGCTAACACAGCACAACAATCACAGAAACAATCAATCCAAGAGTGCACACAGTTTTTATAGTGGTTCCCCAAGGTCTGGGTACATCTACTTTCCCCCTTTGCCTATCTATCAGTGTACTAGATTCGGCCTAACTTCTGCACTTCACCTCAGATCCTTAGATCTTACAACTCAGAACCCCAAACAAGGCTCCTACAATACAGGCAAACTGCCCTACCTTAGCCTTCAACAAGGCCTACACTCAGAGATCACAATCTCCTACAACTCAGGCTCACAGCCCTACCTCAGCCTTCAACAAGGCCTACCACTCAGAGAATTTACTCTCCTACACTCAGCTTTTATAAAACAGGCTTACAGTCTCAGATCTATAAAGATCCTACAAAAATTTGAGTTATCAAAGTAAATAACCACCACCCTAACAGAGAGAGAAGGGATGGATGGCTGGCTTCTTGATGAGTTCTTGGAAGAACTTGATGGCAGAGCACAACTTCTCTTAACTTTCTTCAAAGCTTCTTGAATCTGAACTCAGTAGAGTTGAACTCTTGAGAAGTTGATCTTCAATCAGTTTTGACTTGAGATTCGGATCTTAATCTGAATCTTACTTTTCATCCTGGTTCAGCAACTACACTTCTTAGATGGAGCTCTCTCTCTCCAACTTCTTAGATCTTCTGTCGAAGGTTTTCTTCTTTTGTGTTGATAGATATCTGTTTAGATTCTTCAATCGTAATTGTAATTTCTCACTCTTCTGTTGAAGGAGAAAGCCTTTATATAGTCTTCCTCCATGGTAACCGGCTGAACTGGTTTCTAACAACCTTCTGACAGCTCTAACAGTAGTAGTTGACCGGTTAGAAATGGTAGCTGTCAAGTCATCCAGTCACTTCTTGAAAATACTGTCTCTGTCTGAAAGTGTCGAGACTGATCTTCATTATGTGTCGACACAAGTAGACTAAGTGTCGACACAAGTGGACTAAGTGTCGACACATGCCTTGGTGGTGTCGACACAACTCCTTTTGTTGTTGTAACAGCTTCTCGACACTTCTTCTTTAGAATGTGTCGACACTGATTCTGTGTGTCGACACAAGCCTTCTTTTCTTTAACTTTGTTGAAACTTGCTGTGTGTCGACACATCTCCTTTGTGTCGACACAAATACTTTACTTTAACTTTGTTGAAGCTTTGTTGTGTGTCGACACCGTTGATGTTGACAAATACTTCTGTGTGTCGACACAGCCTCTATGTGTCGACATATTTGATGTCGACTAAGTATTCCTATGTGTCGACACTGCCTTTTGGTGTCGACACAAATGATGTCGACTTTGCTTCTCTGTGTGTCAACACAGCCTCTTGGTGTCGACACAGTTGATTCTGGTGTCGACTCAGCCTTTCCAAGTGTCGACATAATTAACACCAAGTGTCGACACAGCTTTTCTCCAATGTCGACACATGCCTTCATAAGTGTCGACACTGCTTCTCTAGGTGTCGACACATGGACTTAGAAATTTTTCTGCATTTCCTGCAATTACTTATCTGCACATATAAACTCAAAACACATCAAATACACCTTGATGCATATCATTGAGTAGGGTGAGGCTTCTTCAAATCTGGTACACATTTTCCAATGTACCCAACAATCTCCCCCTATTTGGAAAAGTCATAACCCTTAGTCAATGATATACACCATTCATAGCAAATACACATTATGATGTATAACAGCATTATATGATAGGGTAAATACTTAAAACAAAACATAAAAGATATTTCAACACAGAATAAGTATGCTAACACAATGAGCATTCATTATAGTTTTGTTTCAACTTCCAATACTTTCTTTAACAAAAGTTTACATAGATTTTAACACAAAAGATTACAATGTTCTAAAATCTAGTAAAACTAATCTAAGGCTGCTCTGGCTCCTTGATGACAATGCCCTTGCCTGATTGAATCTTGGCTTGAACTGGAACATCAGTGTCATCAACTGGTATCTTGCACTTTTGATCTTTCATCTTTAGCTCTTCAGCCCTTATCTTTTGTATTTCAAAATAATGATAAGGCTTTGGGAAATATTTGCTAGGCTCCTGTGCATTAGGAGGTAGCTTCCTAAGTTTTGCCTTTCTTCTATACTGTACAATAGCTTCTTGCTTGGCTTCATGTTTTCTCCATTCTTGCTCAGAGTACCATTTACCCCTCTCTAGGGTATTGTCTTTTGCAGCTTTCCAAGCAGTTAGTATAATATTTCTAGAAGTAGGACTCCACTGCTCAAAATCTGGCTTTAACTCAGCCTGTTCTCTGAATCTCTTCTTTGACAATAGAGCTTCTTGCTCTTTCAAAACTGCCTCTGGCACAGGCTTATCTACTTTCTCAAGAATAATATTTTTATTACCCTCAGGAGGGTTGTACATAGATTGTACTTCTTGATGAATCATCTCAAAATCTTCTGGAGGATAGATTACTTGAGCAACTTCAGCTTGCTCACCACCAAAAGAAGCAGGATGCACTCCAGATTCAGCTACATTGTCATCATCACACAGGGGTGGATATCTAAGTGTGTCTCTGATGCTATCGGAAATCCATTTAGCATGATCAGATCTAGCTTTGACTAATACCCTCTCCCCCTTTATGACTTCTCTGGCCATATGATCACTAAGATCATCCTTCTGAAATCTGATTTGTTTATCTAGATAATTAACACCATCCTTATAAAATCACTTTAACTTTAGCAGCAGGCCAGAAATAGTCTTTTGAGACATCTCAATAGCTGTTTTGACAGCAGTTATGCCTTCCTGGATGTCCTTATCAAACTTCTCCTTATCAAACTCTGGCATGGCTTTAGACTTATCAGCAGGCTGGGTTGTTGCAACATTTTTCAGTTCTGTAACAATTGCATTATGGGATGCAGTCAGATTATCATTCATCCTAATCTGATTTTCTAAGACATAGCCCTGCTTCACTGCTATATCATCCACTTGAGTCTTGATTTTCTCTTGGTGTGTTTCAAGGAAAACCATAACATTTCCACCCTTGTAGAAATAATCAGTCATTTCTTTCTTATTTTGATTCACTTCAAATCTTATTGACTTTATATCTGTTGCCAAGGAGAGTTGTAGATCTTTATGTGTCTCATCCATATACTTCTCCATGGCAATCCTTTGCTCATCCAACTTCACTTGCATGGATACTAACAAAGAATTATAATCAAATGTTGGGACAGGCTGTGGAGCAACAGTTTGTAAAGCCTTCTTGTAGCTTTGGCTTCTCCTTTTGAAGACCATAAGCTTCCTCTTCTTAGCTCTTAAAGCTTCTTCATCCTCAGATGCTGAGGTACTAGCTATGTCAACCCTTTCCTTTGGACTAGGAGGCAATTCCTTCTCAGTCCTTGGTAGCTCCCCCTGAGTCCTTTGCTCCTTCTCAGTTCTGGTTTGCTCCTCATCATTCCTTGCAGTCTCTCCCTGAGATCTTACATGCTCCCCCTCAAGGTTAGCTTGGTCCTCCTCAAGAGCAGTTTTCTCCCCCTCAAAACCAGCATGCTCCCCCTCAATATTAGCTTGCACTAAATCAGGAAACAACTCTTCTAAGGTAAACTCTTATTGAGTAGGGTCTTGAGGTACCACAAACTTAGGATCAATATCAGCAACAATAGATCTATCCTCCATGATTACATCTTGTGGTTGACTCTGTAGTTATGTTGGCTGGTCAACATCAATCAAAAATTCAATTAGTGTCTCATCTTTATCAATAAGAATTGATTGATTTACTTCTTGAATTACCTGAAGGATTGTTTGTGTATCCATTTCACTGTCCAAGTGAGTTGGCACTTTCTCATGGTGAGGCTCCCCCTGGAGTGGATCCAGGTGGATGGGGCTAGCAGATGGTTGCTCCCCCTGCACTTGTGCTTCATCTGCAGGATCTTGTGCAGGAACTTATTGTGCTGTAGATTTCTCAGGAACCTCTTGCCTTTCCTCATCAGGCATGTCCTTAGTTAGGACCCTATCCCATCTTGAGATAATCCTAATGTTCAGCCTCATCATATGATTAATTTTAGAACCAGCTGCTTTTTCCATTACTTCTGGAATAGTTCCAGCTAAGTACAAACATATAATTCTACCCAGATTGTGCTTCTTAATGCTTTCTTTAATCTTCTCAAAAATAACTGCTGACCAATCAGTTTTTAGTTAAAAGATGATCCTGGTCATTAAGCTGAACATATGGGCTGATATCCTATCATGCCCCCTGGTTTGCACAGAATCACCTTTCCTACCACTTCAGACAAGAACTTTCCTTGCATATTCATGCCTTTCCTGTTAAATACTGAGCCAATCTTCATGGTGGAATCCAGTCCACACCATTGAAGTGCTTCCCTTAGCTTAGAAGCAGGTACATCTTCTTCCTCTTGTGTTCTAGGCAGGTGAAGAACTTTTCTTAAACTCTTCTGGGTGAGTTTTACTTTTACTCCATGGACTGTGGATCGGATTTTAAGTCCAGCATGATCTAGGGTAGCAGCACCAAAGAATTCTAATGTTTCTGTCTTCCAGATCTTAGTTGCTTCAGAAACTAGATATTCCAACCCATTTTCAGTAATTAGGGTTATAACATTCTTAATTTCTCGTTCTACATGGTCAAATGCATTGCATACCAGCTCATATCCTTCATTGACGTTCTCTTCAAGCTTGGGCGCCATTAGGGTTGAGTGAAATCTTGAATTTAGATGAGAGAGATGTCGACACAAAGTTTTAGTCTCGAAACTATAGAAAGCGTGTTGACAGACAATGGTGTTGATCTATTTATACCTTTCTAAAAACGAAGGTGAAAGGGCACGTCAATATTCTCTAAATGTGTCGACACTGTTGAAAAGTGTCCACACTAACTACTTAAGTGATGTAGGGGTATCCAGAAATGAAGATCTCCACGGATCTAACGGTCTATCTCCGCTCTACACGTCGTAGATTTACCGCACCTACACAGCACCTATCGCCCACAATAGTTCCTCGTCACAAAACGCAGCATAAACAACAAGGGAGGAATGGTCGACTCGAAAACAACGATCGAAAATTTGAGTCGGAATATTCCCCAAGAAAACACAAAGGTTGCCACTCCTTTTTGAGAGCAAGACCAAGGCTATAGGCCAAGATCCGCTCAGGCAAATAGGATCCACCCGATCCGGGAATAAAAAGCCTTGCAACGGCGATTTCGTTTCAAAACTTGCAGCGATTAATTTAAAGATCCGGAGAAAACGATTTGCGAAAAATCCACCACAACTAAGGAGAAGAATCACACAAGGAAGAGGAAAGAGATTACCCAACCGGAAAGCGTTTCACACAAGATAACTGTGGGAGAATCACTCTCCCCACGGATCCACCGGTTTCACACCGAATGTGGCTGCTTCCTTCTTCCACGGAGTCGCACTGGTAGAAGCCACGCCGGAGTCGCACCGAACGGGGATGGAGGAGGCAAGGTTTGGCTTCACACCAGGGGGGGGGGGCTATAGGATTCTCTCCATGGTGACCGAAATTCCTCAAGGGGGATTTAGGGTTTCTTTTTCCAATGCTTTAACTCTTCATGATAGCCTCCTTTAAATAGGAGTTACAAACAAGCCTTAGCCCTTCATGATGGAGATTTAATCTCATCCATCTGAATGGCTAAATGCACACCAATACTAAAAATAGTTCAAAATGAAAAAATAACAACACATGCAATGAATATAAAATTATCACATAAGCATAGGATAATTTTATATTCCAAATATAAAATAAAGTGCTAGAAAAGGAAATAAATAAAGTTAATGCATTGCCGTGGCGGTAGCACGTCGCGGGCGGAGGTTGTAGCGTAGCCTTCCGTTAGCATCATCATGCCGCCTCACGTCCTTGAGTCGTATGGCCTTATCAACCGGATCATCAGCAGCATCGTCAGCATTTTCTTCAAATGGTGGAGGAGGGGGCACGCCATCAATCCTCCCCCGCTCAAAAGCACGCATCTCCGTTGTGTGGTCCAAGCGATAGCGGTGAAGGAGAGCGGCATCCAAACTCTGCAGCTCCATCTCGAGTACCCAAAGGTCATCCGAAGGGGGCCGATCATGCCAACGGATGAGAAAGCGGTGGGTGTCGCCATCAGCAGTGGTAACAGGCTCAGCATCAAGTATCATCTCTGGAGTGGAAAACGTCTGTGGAAACCTGGGGAACATATTAGTAGTAGGCAGGAAAGAAGGCAACTTACCATCCGATGATATACCTGTGGGGACCAAAAGAGAGAGATCATCCGTACTACCACTCCCCAACCCATAGGAATTTTCAGTGGGAGAAGAAGACGACAAAGAAATCAACTCTTGTGGTGGTGACACAAACATCGTTAAATCCGAAACATTAAAAATGGGGGAGATACACCAATCAGCAGGCAAGTCCAAAACGAAAGCGTTGTCACCTAACTTCTTAATAATCCGAAAAGGGCCGGCGCGTTTTGGTGCTAAATTTTTAACGGTGCCAGTTGGCAAGCGTTCGGGAACCAAACGGACTAAAACTAGATCGCCAATTTTGAAGTCTGATACTCTCCTATGTAAATTAGCGTGCGCTTGATAAGAGTCGTATTGCGTAGTCAAGGTGGCCCGTATACATGCGTGTAAATCATGGATGTGCTGGGCGAAGGATTGTGCAAACTGACTTGCCTTGTACGTTGGGGGCAATGACACCAAGTCAAGCGGCATAGGAGCCTTATACCCGTGGACAATCTCATTCCGAGACAGACCCGTAAACCTATTCTTGGAATTATTGTAGGCTAACTCGGCATGGGGAAGGAGAAGATCCCAAGTGTTCTTGTGATCACTCACAAGGCATCGTAACAAATTTCCTAAGCTCCGATTAACCACTTCCGTCTGCCCATCAGTTTGGGGATGATAGGCAGAAGAAAACAATAATTTCGTTCCCATTAATATCCAAAGAGTCTTCCAAAATAACTAGTGAATTTTACGTCCCTATCTGATACTATGGTCTTTGGCACTCCACGGTGACTAATGACTTCTTTAAAATAAAGCTTAGTGATGTGAGACTCATCATTCGTCCTACTGCACGGGATGAAATAAGCCATCTTTGAAAACCTATCCACAACTACAAAAATTGAGTCGTGACGGCGTAGGGTAACGGGAAGGCCTAATACAAAATCCATACTAACGTCTACCCAAGGCATGGAGGGAATAGGCAAGGGTGTATATAATCCTACGTTGGTTTTACTACCCTTAGACACCTGGCACGTGCGGCAGCTACTCACTACCTGTCCCACCATAACCTTAAGTTTTGGCCAATAGAATTTGTCCTCGACTAACGTAATAGTCTTATCTCTACCGAAGTGGCCACTCAACCCTCCGCTATGCAACTCCCATATGATATGTAGTCATAACGATGACTGTGGAATACATAGTTTCCCGTTCCTAAACAGGTAACCGTCCTTGATGACGTAGGCAGATATCGTCGTGGGGGAGCTATCCTGGGCAGAAAGATAGAAGTCCTGGAAGTAAGGACACGTGGCGTACTCATCCTTAATCTGCTCAAATCCTACAACATGTACTTCCATCAAGGTGAGTAAAAGATTAAGATGACTAAGGGCGTCCGCGACTCGGTTATCAGCTCCCTTAAGGTGCTTGAGATTAAACGTGTAACCTTGTAAGAAAGATACCCACTTAGCATGTCGTGGACTGATCTAATGCTGGCCGTTGATGAAACGTAAGGCCTCATGATCGGAGAGGATCACAAACTCCTTGGAGAGGAGATAGTGCCTCCAATGGTGTAGACATCGGACTACAACATAAAATTCCCTATCGTAATTGGAATAGTTCAGCTTAGGGCCGGACAACTTCTCCCTAAAATAACTAATGGGATGGCCCTCCTGGCTCAAGACACCTCCAATCCCTACCCCAGACGCATCACATGTGAGCTCAAAGACCTTAGCAAAGTCTGGTAGACGTAAGACAGGTGCCTCAGTCATAAGCTCCTTTATTCGTTCAAAAGCATGGGTGGCAGACTTTGTCCACGTAAACTCTCCCTTCTTCATACAGTCTGTGATAGGCGCCATAATACTACTGAAGTCTCGTATGAAACGACGATAAAACGTGGCTAACCCATGGAAACTATGCACCTCACGTATGGTGGTTGGCACGGGCCAGTCCCTAATGACCTGAACCTTGCCCGGATCGACTCGGATACCCTCAGAGTCGACTATATAGCCTAAGAACTCGACCTCTGAGACATAGAAAGTGCATTTCTTAAGATTGAGAAATAACGTCTCCTTCCGCAGGGTGGAAAGGATCACTCTCATGTGGGAGATGTGCTCGGTAGTAGAGGTGCTATAAATTAGAATATCGTCAAAGTAGACGACAACGAACTTTCCCATGAACGGCTGAAAGACATGTGTCATCATCCGGGAGAAGGTACTAGTGGCATTGGACAACCCAAAGGGCAACACAAGCCATTCGTACAGACCATCCTTCGACTTAAACGCCATCTTCCACTCATCGCCCTCTCGTATCCTAATCTGGTGATAGCCACTCCGAAGATCTAATTTGGAGAATACAGTGGCTCCAGACAAGACATCCAACAAATCATCTAGGCGGGGAATGGGGAACCTATATTTGATGGTGATTTTGTTGATAGCCCGGCTATCAACGCACATCCTCCATGTACCATCTTTCTTGGGGGCAAGTAGGGCTGGTACAGCATATGGACTCATACTAGTCCTAATAAAACCTTTCGCTAGCAAGCCCTCTATCTGAGACTGCAACTCCAGGTGAGCTGCGGGGTGGAGTCGGTAATGGGGCTGATTTTGCAAGGAAGACCCCGGGATGAGATCTATCGCATGCCGGATATTCCTAAGCGGGGGTAACGTGGACGGCAACTCATCCGGGTACACGTCCCTATACTCCTCCAATAGTACCCGTAACTCACTAGGTAACTCATCCAAAATTCTAGAATCGGGCTTCGCACTTAAGAGGACTAGCGCATACATGATTCCATCATAGAACGGATCCCTCTCAAACTCTTTCCTACCAACTAGATTCAACGTTTTCCATTCTACCGGAATAGTGGTGTCCTTAGCCAAGACTACGGGCTCCTTTGGGATGGTCGGCCTCAAAGTGATGGTTTTGCCATTGAATTTGAATTCATAAGTGTTGGCTCTACCAAAATGTGTAACATCACGGTCGTATAGCCAAGGGCGGCCTAACAACACATGACAAGCGTCCATCGGAAGGACATCACACCACACCTCATCAATGTAGGATTTGAATGAGAGTAGGACCAGGCATCGTTTGGTAACGGGTACAGAGAGCTTGTTGATCCAAGCGACCTGATATGGGGTCGGGTGCGGTTCCGTGACCAAGGACATACGTGCAACGGCGTTCTCAGATACGACATTCACGCAGCTACCACTATCAATAATCAGCTTGCAAAGCTTCTCGCCACTCTTAAAAATCAGAGAAAATATGCTCGTCCTCTTCCAATCATCTAATGGACGCAGAGTGGTCAAGATACAACGCATCACCATAAGGGGGTGGTCGTCCTCTAAGTCACTGGGGACTCCTTCGGGGTCACTCTCCTCTGCGGCCTCGTATACGTAATCATCAGGGTCGGTGGTTGGCTCTAATAAGGCTAATGTTTTTATCTTTGTTGGGCATTCGTAGGCATAGTGGCCTTGAATGCCGCAAGAGTAACAAGTGGTGTTAGCCTTGCTAACCTTCCCGATAGGGACACGCTCACTCGCAGGGTTCTTGGAGTTCCTAGCGGTGATCACGATTGACTTCGACTCGGTAGATTTGAACTTTCCCTTATCAGGGTATGTGGAAGAAGATGCCCCAGTGGTGGACTTGCTCTTCGCATGAGCGTAGCGAGAGTGAGCCTTAGAGGCTAGGTGTTTTTCAATGTCCAAGGCAGCATTGAAAGTCGTGTTCAAGTCCGTATGCCCGTATCGCAAGAGCTTCCTTTGGATATCGGGGTTAAGCCCTTTTCGAAATCTAGATAAGGTGACTTCAGGGATCTCCCTAAGGTCACATCGCACCATACGGTCCTTAAGTTCGCCCATATATTCAGCTACCGAGCTTGAGCCCTGCCGCAGAGTGGCAAGCTCATCGAACATCTGTGTCCGATGGTACGCGGGAACGTACTGATCGGTCAACAGGTTCTTCATTACCGGCCAACCTATAAGGGGGGCTCCGTGTCCAGTTCCTAACCTTCGCTCCTCATTTAGACAAAACGTCTTAGCATGACCTGTTAACTTCATCCGGGCAACTTGGACCTTTTGGGGATCCGTCAGGTTGTGCCACTCGAAGTAACACTCCATGTCCACAGTCCAGTTCAGGAAGAGTTGGGGGTCTCCCATGCCATCGTAAGTGGGGGCATTTATTTTAATGGCCCTAGTAATGTCAAAGTCTCGCTCGGGGCGGTGTCCTCTAGGGGGCACCCGTGGAGAGTCCCCATCAGAATCCGAATCAGAGTTATGTTGGTGCCGGTTGGGCCGGTCGACATTAACGGGTGGCGGGGGTGGCCTAGCCTGATTTTGTAGGATCTGGGCTAAGACGTTCCTAAGCTCAGTCATTTCGGCACGAAGACCCGCTATAGCCTCATTGTTGGGATCACCATGCTCGTTCACAGCCATCCTAAACGTAGACGGGGTTGCATACTCCGTTCCTAGCCGAGTGCGCATTCAGGTTTGGGAGGCCCCGGGCAAGATGAATTTTCCTAGGGCTGTAGCTATATTGAAAATAAGATATTTTTATATATTCCCAATGTGAATAACACGTAGATCGTTAAAAATGTTTTTTGAAATTTTGCTGAAAAATAAAGATTTCCGCCCGCTATTGGCAGACCACAGAAAATAATGTTTTTTTGATTTTCTAACGATCCGATCTCCAACAAGGAACGCAGAGAGGATGTTTGCAACGTGAAAGTTGCAACGACCGCCTCTGATACCAAATTGATGTAGGGGTATCCGGAAATGAAGATCTCCACGGATCTAACGGTCTATCTCCGCTCTACACGTCATAGATCTACCGCACCTACACATCACTTATCGCCCACAATAGTTCCTCGTCACAAAACGCAGCACAAACAACAAGGGAGGAATGGTCGACTCAGAAACAACGATCGGAAATTTGAGTCGGAATATTCCCCAAGAAAACACAAAGGTTGCCACTCCTTTTTGAGAGCAAGACCAAGGCTATAGGCCAAGATCTGCTCAGGCAAATAGGATCCACCCGATCCGGAAATAAAAAGCCTTGCAACGGCGATTTCGTTTCAAAACTTGCAGCGATTAATTTAAAGATCCGGAGAAAACGATTTGCGAAAAATCCACCACAACTAAGGAGAAGAATCACACAAGGAAGAGGAAAGAGATTACCCAACCGAAAAGCGTTTCACACAAGGTAACTGTGGCAGAATCACTCTCTCCACGGATCCACCGGTTTCACACTGAATGGGGCTGTGTCCTTGAAAGATATGGTACCTAAACACCTAGAGGGGGGGGGGGGTGAATAGGTGACCTAATCCTTTTCTAACTTTGTTGGCAGCCAAATAGTTATATCACAGATTTCTAACTAGTTTATTACAGCAATCAGCAATAATCAAACATACACAGGTAATCCACAGCACATTCACAGCACAGCACACAGTGATTTATAGTGGTTCCCCAAGATATGGGTACATCCACTTTCCCCCTTCGCCTATCTAGCAGTGTACTAGATTCGGCCAAACTTCTCCACTGTCTCAGAACCCAAATTGGTTCCTACCTCAGGCCCAAAGCCTTACAACTCAGCTTTATCCCAAAGCCTACACTCAGCCAATCAAGGTCTACACTCAGCCAATCCAAGGCCTACACTCAGAGATCTCAATCTCCTATACTCAGGCAAACAAGCCCTACCCTCAGCCTTTATAAATATAGGCTTACAATTACTCAGATCCAAAGGATCCTACAAGTTAAAAAGATATTACAAAATATAACTCTACAACTCAGAATAATAAGAGAGGAGTTGAGGGATTCTTGATGAGTTCTTGGAAGAACTCAGCTGGATTCACCCTGACTTAGCTTTCTTCAAAGCTTCTTGAGTAGAACTGAATAAGGCTGAATCCTCTGCAGTTGTTCCTTGACCTCTGCCACTTAAGAATCAGAATAGAATCTAAATCCTTCTTCTCAGCCTAGTTCCAGAGACTTATTTCTTGGATGGAGCCCTCTCTCTCCAACTTCTTAGATCTGTAGTTGGACTGCAAGATCTTCTTGTGTTGATACCCTTGTTACCACTTCAACAATTTGATCAACCTTGACAGCAATCTGATCAATTACTTCAACTTATCTCAACCCTGTTTCTGTAAACTGTGGGTGCCTATTTATAGGCCTTCTTCATGGTAACCGGCTGGTCCGGTTCATAACTGACTTCTGACATCTCTGACAGTTGCTGTAGACCGGCTGGATCGGCAGCTGTCATGTCAACCAGTCACTTCTTGAAAATCTCTAACAGTCAGTAAGTGTCGAGACTTTCTGTCTTTAAGTGTCGACACTTATAGTCCAAGTGTCGACACATGTTATGTAAGTGTCGACACAAGTCTACAAGGTGTCGACACATTTCCTTGTATGTCTCGACACAGATTCTTCTGCATGTGTCGACACTAAAATTGAGTGTCGACACAAGTACTTGTTCTTCTAGCTTTTGATGTATTCTTCTAAGTGTCAACACATCTCCTTTGTGTCGACACAACTTCTTTTGTTGAATCTGTCTAGTGTCGACACTGCCTCTTGGTGTCGACACATAGTCTTCTATGTTGAAACTTGCTGAGTGTCGACACAGCTCCTTGTGTCGACACACCTTCTTGTTGTGGAGACTTCAGCTGAGTGTCGACACATTCCCATAGTGTCGACACTTGTACTTAGAATAATGTGTTGTTCTTTCTGTTCTTTGCTAAGTGTCGACACAGCTCCATGTGTCGACACTTTCTTCAAGTGTTGAGTCTTTAGCTGTGTGTCGACACATTGTTCTGGGTGTCGACACATACTTCAAATGTTGACTCTTCTGTTGAGTGTCGACACATTGTGTTGAGTGTCGACACACCTTCAAGTGCTGACTCTTCTGCTTAGTGTCGACACATAGTGTTGAGTGTCGACACTTGTACTTGGACTCTGCAGACTTTTGCTGAGTGTCAACACAGCTCCAAGTGTCGACACTTTCTGGTGTAGACACAGCTTCACTGGGTGTCGACACAGCTCCTTGTATCGACACTTTCTGTCTGCACTTTTCTTCACTGAGTGTCGACACAGCTCCAAGTGTTGACACTTTCTGTCTGGTGTCGACTCTGCATCCCAGGTGTCGACACAATGACTCCAAGTGTCGACACATGTTGTCTGGGTGTCGACACAAGTCTTCTTAAGTGTCGACACTTTCCCTCTGGGTGTCGACACATGGACTTAGAAACTTTTTGCTTCAGTCCAGTTCTTTCTTAACCTGCACAAGTAACTCAAACATACATCAAATACATTATGATGTATATCATTGAGTTGGGTGAGGCTTCTTCAAATCAGGTACATTTGACCAATGTACCCAACAATCTCCCCCTATTTGGAGAAGTCATAACCCTTAGTCAATGATATACACCATCCATAATTAAAATTACAAAATGATGTACAGCAGATTATAAACAGCAGGGTAAACATAAACATGTAATAAATTCTCACATGTATACACATTCAGCATTGCAGAACAAATAAGAAATAGACACATTTACAGAACAATCATGAAATATATTTATCATATATTGTTCTAACATTGTTCCTTATACATTTTCCAAGGTTTACAAAAATGTTTTTCATTTAACAGATTACAACAAGCTTCAAGTTTAATTCCTAATCTATTTCTGATCAGGTTCTTTGATAACTATTCCCTTTCCAGCTTGAACTTGAGCTTTGACAGGGGCTTCAGCAGGTTCAGCAACAACAGGCTTCTTTCCTTTTAAGTCCTTCTTTTTCAGCTCCTCTGCTTTGATTTTCTGCCTCGCAAAGTAGTGATATGGCTTGGGGAAGTACTTGCTAGGCTCCACAGCAGTTGGAGGTAGCTTTCCCATCTTAGCCTTCCGTCTGAATTGTACTACAGCCTCCTGCCTAATCTCATGCTTTCTCCATTCTGCCTCAGAGAACCATTTGTTCCTTTCATGAGCATTGTCCTTTGCAGCTTTCCAGGCAGTAAGAATTATATTTCTAGAGGTAGGGCTCCATTGTTCAAAATCTGGCTTTTGTTCTGCTTGCTCCCTAAACCTCTTCTTTGACAACCTTGTCTCTTCTTCTTTGTTCATGGCCTCCTGCAGAGCTTCAGAAATAGGTTGAACAACCTTCTCAATATGAACATTGGCCTTGCCCTCAGTTGGGCTATACATTGTGCTGACATCTGCTTGAACCATGTCAAAATCTGGAGGTGGATATATCACTTGAGCTACTTCTTGTTGCTCACCTCCAAGATATGCAGTTTGTATTCCTGATTCAGCCACATTATCATCATCACAAAGTGGAGGATAGCCCAGTGTAGCTCTGATGGAGTTAGATATCCATTTGGCATGGTCAGAGCTAGCTTTGACTAATACTCTCTCCCCCTTTATGACTTCTCTGGCCATATGGTCTCTGACATCATCTTTCTGAAACCTTATCTGGCTATCGAAATACCTGATTCCCTCTTTAAAGTAAGGTCTGAGCTTAGTGAGATGGTCAGAGATGGCCTTCTGAGAATCTTTAATTGCAGTCTTGACAGCAGTAATCTCAGCTTGAAAGACCTTATCAAAGTCAGCCTTAACTGCAGCAGCAGATGTAGAAGGTTCAACAATCCTATTCTTCATTTCAGTGACTATAGCATTGTGTGAAGCAGTCAAGTTATCATTCATCCTTAACTAATTTTCCAGTACATATCCTTGTTTCAATGCTATATCATCTACCTGTGCTTTGATCTTCTCTTGGTGTGTAGCCAGATATACCACAGCATTTCCACCCTTGTGGAAGCATTCATTCATCTCCTTTTTATTAAGGTTCATCTCAAACCTTATAGACTTTATGTCCTGTACAAGATCAAACTGTAGGGACTTGTGCCCTTCATCCACATATGTCTCAATGGCCTTTCTTTGCTCATCCAATTTGATCTGTAGGGCAACCATTAAAGCACTATAATCAGCAGTTGGAGCTTGCTGAACTATAGGCTGTGGGGCAATGGATTGCAAGGCTTTCTTATAACTCTTGCTTCTCCTCTTGAAGACAAAGAGTTTCTTCTTCTTGGCCCTTGCACTCTCCTCATCCTCAGAGGCAGAAGTGCTGGCAATATCAACCCTGTCCTTAGGGCTTTGAGGCTTCTCAGTTTGCACAGCAGGTGCTTGCTCAGTTTCCAGCCTAATAGGCTCATCCAGAACTGTCAGTTGCTCCCCCTTAGCAGCAGCACTCTGATCTTCAGCAGCAGCATCCTTGTCCATATCAAAATCATTTTGATCTAGATTTAGAAACAAATCTTCCATTGTATATTCATGAGGGGATGGAGCTGGAGATAGTCTTTGCTCTTCAACCACTGACTCAGGTACCACTTCTTGTTCAGCAGATTTGTCTTCTAAAACAACATCTGGAACTTGTTTGTCTAGCTGAGTTTGCTGATGGACATCAGACAAATTAGCATCTTCTATAATATAGTCTAAAGTTTTTAAGTCAGTGAGTACCTCTTGGATAATGATGGTGGCTTGCTCACTGTCCAGAGTAGATGGTTCTTCTACTACTGGAAGCTCCCCCTGGCTGTGATCCCTATGGATGGGGCTAGCTTGAGGCAGCTCCCCCTGGATCTCAGCTACATCTTGAGCAGCAGGGGTCTTTACTACTGTCTCTTCCTCTTGCTCATTAGGTGTGAACACCACCTGTTCTTCACTCTTAGAACTGCTTGAGGACTCTTGTGCCACAACAGCAGTTTTCCTTTTCTTCCTGGGAGGAGAATCTTTCTTAGTAACTGGCTTCTCTGGAGTGGGCAGTTCCTTTGACAGCACCCTTTCCCACCTAGAAAAGATCCTCATATCCATCTTTCTCATATGATTGATCTTGCTTCCAGCAGCAGTGCTCATTACCTCTGGTATTGTACTAGCCAGGTAGAGACTTATAATTCTGCCCAGATTGGGCTTCTTCAGACTTTCCTTGATCTTCTCATAGATTACCATTGACCAATCTGTTCTTAGGGTGAAGATAATTCTTGTCATGACATTGAACATTGAGGCTGACACCCTGTCATGCCCTCCAGGCTTACTGAGAATGATCTTTCCCACAATTTCAGACAGGAATTTTCCTTGACTGTTCATGCCTTTCCTGTTAAAGACAGAACCTATCTTTAGCTTTGGATCAAGTCCACACCAGGTAAGAGCTTCCCTGGTCTTGGATGTAGAAACTTCTTCTTCATCTTGAGTCTTAGGTAGCTGGAGTACCTTCCTCAGACTTTTTGGTGAGACCTTGACTTTGGATCCATGCACTCTGGATTTGATTCTATATCCAGAGTCATCAACTGAAGCTCCAGTAAGGAATTCAAGAACTTCCTTCTTCCAAATCTAGGTTGGTTCTGAAACCAAATATTCTAGTCCAGAATCGCTGACTAGGGTTACCACCGATTGGATTTCTTGATCTCCATCATCGAACGCGCCGCGCACAAGTTCATAGCCTTCGTTAACGTTCTCCTCGAGCTTGGGAGCCATTAGGGTTTGGAGAATTAGTCTTGAGAAAAGAGAAATGTCGACACAATAGTTTTGGTCTCGAAACTTTGAAAGCGTGTCGACAATCAGAGACAGAACCCTATTTATACCTTTCTGATTTTGAAGATGAACAGGCGGGACAGCTAGCTAAACATGTGTCGACACTGGCAATAAGTGTCGACACTGACTTATAATGTCTCGACACACATGTGTCGACACAAGTTTAGTCAACAGATATTATGTGTCGACACTTGGTTATGTGTCGACACAACATAACTCGACACATCGTCGAGACTTGACTTAGAAAATTCTGAGTAAAACATATGTGTCGACACCATATTGGATGTGTCGACACCTACTTGACATGTGTCGACACTAACATTCTGAAGTGTCGACATCACATTCCTAGATGTGTCGACACGTTTTTCCTGAAGTGTCGACACCACTATTCTGTGTCGACATAGACTTGTCTATGTGTCGACACCTTTTTACTTAGCCAATTTTCTATTCTGTAAACTTAGTCTAAGTTTATCATACCTAGTTCAATTTTGAATCTATTGAACTTAGCTTCTTCTAGTGGCTTAGTAAACATATCAGCTACTTGTTCATCTGTTTTAACATATTCAAGTGAAATATCTTCTCTTTCTACATGTTCTCTAAGAAAGTGATATTTAATCTCAATATGTTTTGTTCTACTATGTGATACAGGGTTTTTAGCTATTGAAATAGCACTTGTAGAATCACAGTAAAGTGGAGTTCTACTTACCTGAAATCCATAGTCCTCTAGCTGATGTTGAATCCACAGAAGTTGAGCACAGCAACTTCCTACAGCCACATATTCTGACTCAGCTGTGGAGATAGCCACACTAGTCTGCTTTTTGCTGCTCCATGAAATTAGTCTTCCACCTAGGAATTGACAGGTTCCAGTAGTGCTCTTTCTATCCTCTTTGCATCCTGCAAAGTCTGCATCTGAATAACCTGTTAGATCAAAGTCTCCATTCCTAGGGTACCAGAGGCCTAGATAGGGAGTGCCCTTTAGATATCTCAAAATTCTCTTGACAGCAGTCAAGTGAGACTCTTTAGGGCAGGCTTGATACCTTGCACAAACACGTGTAGCATACATGATGTCTGGTCTACTAGCAGTTAAGTATAATAGGGAGCCAACTATCCCTCTATACAAGGTTTCATCTACAGGTTTCCCTGCATCATCCTTGCTAAGAGACATACTTGACCCCATAGGAGTCTTCATGGTACTGGATGAATCCATACCATACTTCCTTATGAGTTCTAGGGTGAACTTTGACTGACAAATGGACAAACCACTCTCAGTCTGTTTAACTTGGAGACCCAAGAAAAACTTCAGCTCTCCCATACTACTCATTTCAAACTGATCTTGCATAAGTTTTGCAAACTTTTTGCAAAGGCTGCTTTCAGTAGACCCAAATATAATGTCATCTACATATATTTGGACAAGTATGACTTTGCCTCTAGATTCCCTAAGGAATAGAGTCTTATCTATTTTCCCCCTTGAGAACTTGTTCTCAATGAGGAAACTAGATAGGGTTTCATACCAAGCTCTAGGGGCTTGCTTTAACCCATATAAAGCTTTCCTAAGTCTATAGACATAATGAGGTAGAGTTGGATCAACAAAACCTGAAGGCTGCTCCACATAGACTTCTTCTTTCAAATTACCATTTAGGAATGCTGACTTGACATCCATTTGGTATACCTTGAATCCTTGATAGGTTGCATAGGCCAAGAACATTCTTATGGCTTCCAGTCTGGCTACTGGAGCAAAGGTTTGATCAAAATCAATACCTTCTTCTTGCCTATATCCTTTAGCAACCAGTCTAGCTTTATTCTTAATGATGACCCCTTGTTCATCCATCTTATTTCTGTAGATCCACTTAGTTCCTATTACATTGTGGTCTTTAGGTTTAGGAACCAGTTCCCAAACCTTGCACCTCTTGAACTGATTAAGCTCTTCTTGCATAGCTTCAGTCCATTGTGGATCTTGTATTGCTTCTTCAAATCTTTTAGGTTCAACTTGAGACAAAAAGCTGGAATAGATTGCAGCATTCATGTTTCTACTCCTGGTTTGTACTCCTTGTCTTGGATCTCCAATAATCAGCTCTACTGGATGATCTCTAAGATGCCTGTGGGCTGGAGGCATCCTCACTTCAGGTTGAACCACTTCAGCATCTGCATCATGCTGTATTCCTTGGATTTCTTCAGCAATTGGCACATGTAGTTCTCCCCCTGGACAGCAGCTACTCTCCTCTCCTTGCTGTCTTGCAGCAGGCACTTCTTCTATAGTCAGCTTGTCCATTGTCTTTGTCAAACCTGTGGGGCTGCATACATTGCTAGACAACTCATTATTAATAAGTTTAGTCTCATCAAAAACTACATGCAGTGATTCTTCTACAACTTGTGTAGTCAAGTTGTAGACTCTATAAGCCTTACTATTATTGCTGTACCCAACAAAAATTCCCTCTTGGGACTTGGCAGCAAACTTAATTATGTAAGACTTCCCATTGTTAAGTATGTAGCATTTACAACCAAAGATCCTAAAATAGGATAGGTTTGGTTTCCTGCCTTTCACTACTTCATAGGGGGTCTTTTTTAGCTCTTTAGTGATGGTAGCCCTATTTATAACATGGCATGCAGTGTTAACTGCTTCAGCCCAGAAATACTCAGGCAGTGATGTATCACTTAGTAGGGTTCTACCAGCTTCTATCAAGGTCCTATTTTTCCTCTCAGCAATGCCATTTTGCTGAGGTGTTATAGGTGAAGAGAATTCTTGAAATATCCCAAAGTCTACACATAGTTTTGTCATGCTTTCAGATTGAAACTCAGTACCATGGTCACTTCTAATCTTGACCACAGTACTATTTAGTTCATTCTGAATTTGCTTGACAAAGCTGTAGAAGACACTAGGTGTTTCAGATTTCTGTCTTAAGAAGAACACCCAGGAAAACCTTGAGTAGTCATCTACAACTACAAGGGTATAGACCTTCCTACCTAAGCTGTGAACTGGCATTGGACCAAAGAGATCCAAATGCAAGAGAAACAAACATCTTACAGCATCTTTGTTTTCTATGCTCTTAAAGGTGTATTTAGTCTGCTTGCCCTTTTGACAAGCTGAGCAAATACCATCTTTGACACACTTAACCTGAGGACCATTCCTCACTAACTCTTTGCTAAAGAGTTTGCTAATTGTCTTGTAGTTAAGATGGGCTAGCCTCTTGTGCCATTTTACACAATGAGAGACTGTCTCATCAGCTACAAGACAAACTGGAGAACCATTGTTCTCAATCATAATGTCTAGGCAATAGACATTTCTCTTCCTATAACCTGTCAAGATGATCTCTTGATCACTTGACCTCTTGATATGACAACCATTTTTAACAAATGAGATGTCATACCCTACATCACTTAACTGACTTATACTTATTAGGTTGTGTTTCAACCCTTTAACATAAGCCACTTGAGTAATGGTAACAAGGTTTGAAGAAATGTTACCAAACCCTTTGATGATTCCTTTCTCAGAACCACCAAAGGTCACTTTAGGACCATTTTTGATTGGAATGTAGTCCTTCAGTAGTCCCCTAGTTCCAGTCATATGTCTGGAACATCCACTGTCCAAGTACCATGTAGGGGTATGGCCACTTGGACTCACCTGCAAAACAGATTAATGGACCTTAGAACCCAAAGCAATCTTGGGTCCTTGGTACTTGTTAGTCTGTAACTTGACAAAGCTACCTACTGGCTTTCCACCAGGTAGCTTGCTACTCACCTTGGCACTGGCATTGTACCAACAGTCCATTGCAAAATGGCCAATCTTGCCACAGCACCAGCATTCAAACTTGTTGTACCTTTGCTTAGGTACTGCCTTGGCTGTCTTGACTACAGCAGGTTTGTTGAATGTTGGGGCTTTGCCCATGGACTTAGACTTGGACTGCTCAGTCCCTACAGGTCTAACAAAACCCAGTCCAGCCTTGCCTTTTTGATGAACAAATTCATCAATTAAAGGTAGCACTGATTTAGGTTTTGAAAACCTAGCAACAAGCTCTCTTTCTTTCTGAAGATTGATCTCCAGTCTCTTAATTTGATCATTCTTATAGGTGATAGTTCCCATCTGAATCACAGTAATGTGTTTCAGCCTGGCTACCTCATTCAGTTTTTGATCAAATTGTTTCTCAAAATCTGTTGCAACAGCCTTGAGACCTGCAATCTCCTTTGCCTGACTTTTGGCTAGGGTTTTGCTTTTCTTGTAGGCTTGCAACAGTACCTTATATTCATCTATGAGCTGATGAATATCCTCCTCAGACTCAGATATATTCTCATCACTTGATGAAGAAAAATCTGATTCTGAACTAGAACAAGAAACTGAATTTAAACTTGAACTTTGTACCTGACTGGGTCCTGGCTGCTCCAGGATTTTGGCACTGTCTGTCAAATCCATTAGCCCTTGGCAATGACTGTCTTCTTGTTCATAAATTGACTCCAAAATCTGCATGAATTCTTCCTCTTCTTCTTCTGCATACAGCCCTATGTAGGCTTCAGCCTCAGACTCAGTTTCTGAAGAAGATATATCTGATAGAGTCTTCTCCTTCTTAGCAACAAAAGACTTTTCTTTCTTCCCTTTGAAGTAAGTCTTTTTCCTGTCACCAGAATCCTTTCTCTTCTCTAGACAATCTGCAATAACATGGCCCTGTCTATTGCAGCAATAGCAAACAATCTTTGAACCAGTTGCCTTGCTTGACTTTGTCCTCTTCCTGTCTTTCTTTGAAGACTTTTTCTCCTGATGAAAGGCTTACTTTCCCTTTGAAGAAGAAGGTCTTGACCTCCACTATTTCTTCCTCAGGAATTTCTGAAAATGTCTAGTGAAGGCAGCAAAGTCTTCATCACTTTCGCTGCTCTCACTCTTTGTGCTGATAGACTCATCAGATTCTGATTCAACTACCTCTGGAGGTGGAGTTGAAGACTTAGTCCTGCACTTTCTAGGAACTTCTGTCTTGAAAGCAACAGTTCTTTCTTTGTGCTCAGTCCTTGTTGATTTCTCCTCCTCTTTTCTCACTGTTAACTGCATCTCATATGACAATAGCTTGCCAAACAGTGTGGGAGGTGGAATTTCCCCCAACTTAGCCATTTCTCTTATGGCACAGATCTTGGTGTCCCAATCTTTGGTTAGGGACCTTAAGAACTTGTCATTTAGTTCATAGTTAGTGAACTCTCTTCCATAAGACATGAGTTCATTAACTATTCTGTAAAATTTCTTATAGCACTCAGTGATGCTATCACTCTTTCCTTGCCTAAAGCTCTCATACTCCTGATTTAGCAAGGACTTCCTATCTTGCCTAACTTCTTCAGAACCTTCCATATAGACAATGAGAGTATCCCACATCTCTTTTGCTGTCTTATAGTGAATTAAGTTCTGAAAAGTGGCATCATCAATGGCACTCACTATTATGTTATGTGCCCTCTTGTCCATGGTGGCTAGGACAATTTCATCCTTAGTCATCTCAGAGAAATCCTTTGGAGTCCTCTGATTTGCATCCAATACTGAAATCTTCATTGGCACATAAGGCCCTTCCTTAACTGTAATGTAGATTCTAGGGTTAGAGGCTTCCATAAATAGCCTAACCCTCTCTTTCCAGATCCCAAAGATCTCTTTCCTGCATATGGGTAATTTCATGGAACCCAATTCCTTGTGATTCTCATAAGAACCCATGTTTCTTGATGTTCTTGAATTTCTTGAATCTGTGAATTGCCTTACACTGAATCTGCCAAACAGGATTTCCTCAGGCTGTTAGTCCTTGTTTTGAGGAACCTGGCTCTGATACCACTTGAAAGATATGGTACCTAAATACCTAGAGGGGGGGGGTGAATAGGTGACCTAATCCTTTTCTAACTTTGTTGGCAGCCAAATAGTTATATCACAGATTTCTAACTAGTTTATTACAGCAATCAGCAATAATCAAACATACACAGCTAATCCACAGCACATTCACAGCACAGCACACAGTGATTTATAGTGGTTCCCCAAGATATGGGTACATCCACTTTCCCCCTTCGCCTATCTAGCAGTGTACTAGATTCGGCCAAACTTCTCCACTGTCTCAGAACCCAAATTGGTTCCTACCTCAGGCCCAAAGCCTTACAACTCAGCTTTATCCCAAAGCCTACACTCAGCCAATCAAGGCCTACACTCAGCCAATCCAAGGCCTACACTCAGAGATCTCAATCTCCTACACTCAGGCAAACAAGCCCTACCCTCAGCCTTTATTAATATAGGCTTACAATTACTCAGATCCAAAGGATCCTACAAGTTAAAAAGATATTACAAAATATAACTCTACAACTCAGAATAATAAGAGAGGAGTTGAGAGATTCTTGATGAGTTCTTGGAAGAACTCAGCTGGATTCACCCTGACTTAGCTTTCTTCAAAGCTTCTTGAGTAGAACTGAATAAGGCTGAATACTCTGCAGTTATTCCTTGACCTCTGCCACTTAAGAATCAGAATTGAATCTAAATCCTTCTTCTCAGCCTAGTTCCAGAGACTGATTTCTTGGATGGAGCCCTCTCTCTCCAACTTCTTAGATCTGCAGTTGGACTGCAAGATCTTCTTGTGTTGACACCCTTGGTACCACTTCAACAATTTGATCAACCTTGACAGCAATCTGATCAATTACTTCAACTTATCTCAACCCTGTTTCTGTAAACTGTGGGTGCCTATTTATAGACCTTCTTCATGGTAACCGGCTGGTCCGGTTCATAACTGACTTCTGACATCTCTGACAGTTGCTGTAGACCGACTGGATCGGCAGCTGTCATGTCAACCAGTCACTTCTTGAAAATCTCTAACAGTCAGTAAGTGTCGAGACTTTCTGTCTTTAAGTGTCGACACTTATAGTCCAAGTGTCGACACATGTTGTGTAAGTGTCGACACAAGTCTACAAGGTGTCGACACATTTCCTTGTATGTCTCGACACAGATTCTTCTGCATGTGTCGACACTAAAATTGAGTGTCGACACAAGTACTTGTTCTTCTAGCTTTTACTGTATTCTTCTAAGTGTCAACACATCTCCTTTGTGTCGACACAACTTCTTGTTTTGAATCTGTCTAGTGTCGACACTGCCTCTTGGTGTCGACACATAGTCTTCTATGTTGAAACTTGCTGAGTGTCGACACAGCTCCTTGTGTCGACACACCTTCTTGTTGTGGAGACTTCAGCTGAGTGTCGACACATTCCCATAGTGTCGACACTTGTACTTAGAATAATTTGTTGTTCTTTCTGTTCTTTGCTAAGTGTCGACACAGCTCCATGTGTCGACACTTTCTTCAAGTGTTGAGTCTTTAGCTGTGTGTCGACACATTGTTCTGGGTGTCGACACATACTTCAAATGTTGACTCTTCTGTTGAGTGTCGACACATTGTGTTGAGTGTCGACACACCTTCAAGTGCTGACTCTTCTGCTTAGTGTCGACACATAGTGTTGAGTGTCGACACTTGTACTTGGACTCTGCAGACTTTTGCTGAGTGTCAACACAGCTCCAAGTGTCGACACTTTCTGGTGTAGACACAGCTTCACTGGGTGTCGACACAGCTCCTTGTATCGACACTTTCTGTCTGCACTTTTCTTCATTGAGTGTCGACACAGCTCCAAGTGTTGACACTTTCTGTCTGGTGTCGACTCTGCATCCCAGGTGTCGACACAATGACTCCAAGTGTCGACACATGTTGTCTGGGTGTCGACACAAGTCTTCTTAAGTGTCGACACTTTCCCTCTGGGTGTCGACACATGGACTTAGAAACTTTTTGCTTCAGTCCAGTTCTTTCTTAACCTGCAGAAGTAACTCAAACATACATCAAATACATTATGATGTATATCATTGAGTTGGGTGAGGCTTCTTCAAATCAGGTACATTTGACCAATGTACCCAACAGTCCTTCTTCCACGGAGTCGCACCGATAGAAGCAACCCCGGAGTCGCACCGAACGGGGATGGAGGAGGCAAGGTTTGGCTTCACACCAAGGGGGGGGGGGGGGGGGCTATAGGATTCTCTCCATGGTGGCCGAAATTCCTCAAGGGGGATTTAGGGTTTCTTTTTCCAATGCTTTAACTCTTCATGATAGCCTCCTTTAAATAGGAGTTACAAACAAGCCTTAGCCCTTTATGATGGAGATTTAATCTCATCCATCCGAATGGCTAAATGCACACCAATACTAAAAATAGTTCAAAATGAAAAAATAACAACACATGCAATGAATATAAAATTATCACATAAGCATAGGATAATTTTATATTCCAAATATAAAATAAAGTGCTAGAAAAGGAAATAAATAAAGCTAATGCGTTGCCATGGCGGTAGCATGTCGCGGGCGGAGGTTGTAGCATAGCCTTCCGTTAGCGTCATCGTGCCGCCTCACGTCCTTGAGTCGTATGGCCTTATCAACCGGATCATCAGCAGCATCGTCAGCATTGTCTTCAAATGGTGGAGGAGGGGGCATGCCATCATTAAGTCTCTACAATGGTGTTGACTACTATGTGTCGACACCAATATAGTCGACAGAACTTATGTGTCGACACTTATACATCTGCGTTCGACGATTAGTCGATACTTCACTCGACGAAAATCTGTGTTGAACCTAAGTGTCGACACCACTTCTGGATGTGTCGACACCTACTCTGGATGTGTCGATACTATTTCTCTGAAGTATCGACACCTATTTTCTAGATGTGTCGACATCATTTCTCTGGAATGTCGACACCACTTCTATGTGTCGACACAGACAACTCCTTGTGTCGACACTATTTTACTTAGCCAATTTTATTAAACTATTCTAAGTTCAACATTACTAATTCAATTTTAAACTTATTGAATTTAGTTTCATCTAGAGACTTAGTAAACATATCAGCAATTTGATAATCAGTTTTAACAAATTCTAGTGAAATGTCCTCTTTCTCTACATGTTCTCTAACAAAATGGTATCTAATTTCTATGTTCTTAGTCCTACTATGTGAGACAGGATTATTTGCAATAGAAATAACACTTGTAGAATCACAAAGCAAAGGTGTTCTACTTACTTGAATACCATAGTCTTCAAGCTGGTGCTGAATCCACAAAAGTTGTGCACAGCAGCTTCCTGCAGCAACATATTCTGACTCAGCTGTGGAGATTGCCACACTGGTCTGCTTCTTAATAGTCCAAGACACCAATCTCCCTCCTAGAAATTGACAGGTGCATGTAGTACTTTTCCAATCTTCCTTGCAACCTGCAAAATCTGCATCTGAATAGCCTATCAGTAGAAAATCTTCATTCCTAGGGTACCAAAGGCCTAGATAAGGTGTGCCCTTAAGATATCTCAAAATCCTTTTGACTATAGTCAGATGAGATTCTTTAGGGCCTGCTTGGTACCTAGCACAGACACATGTAGCATACATGATATCTGCTCTACTAGCATTCAGATATAGAAGGGAGCCAACTATCCCTCTATACAAAGTTTCATCTACAGGTTTCCCTGCATCATCTTTGCTAAGAGATACACTTGACCCCATAGGAGTTCTCATGGTAGTGGATGATTCCATACCATACTTTTTTATTAACTCTAGGGTGAACTTAGACTGGGATATGGACAAGCCATCTTCAGTCTTTCTTACTTGGAGACCCAAGAAGAACTTAAGTTCTCCCATACTGCTCATTTCAAATTTTTCTTGCATAAGTTTTGCAAACTTTCTGCAAATATTACTTTCAGTAGACCCAAATATTATGTCATCTACATATATTTGGACTGCGATTATCTTTCCTTTAGATTCCCTAAGGAATAGAGTCTTGTCTATTTTCCCCCTTGAGAATTTGTTCTCAATGAGGAAACTAGACAGGGTTTCATACCAAGCCCTTGGGGCTTGTTTCAACCCATACAATGCTTTCCTAAGTCTATAAACATAATCAGGTTTGAGAGGATCAACAAAACTTGAGGGCTGCTCTACATAAACTTCTTCCTTTAGATTTCCATTTAGGAATGCTGACTTTACATCCATTTGAAATACCTTAAAGCCTTGGTATGTTGCATAAGCAAGGAACATCCTAATTGCTTCCAGTCTTGCTACTCGGGAAAAGGTTTGATTAAAGTCAATACCTTTTTCCTGCCTATATCCTTTTGCAACAAGTCTTGCTTTATTCTTCATAATGATCCCATTCTCATCCAATTTATTCCTAAAGATCCACTTTGTTCCAATGATGTTGTGGTCTTTTGGTTTATGAACTAACTTCCAGACCCTGCATCTTCTGAACTGATTCAGCTCCTCTTGCATGGCATCAATCCAATATGGGTCTAGAATAGCTTCTTCAAATTTCTTTGGTTCCACTTGTGATAGGAAGCTGGAGCAAAGAACTGTGCTCAGATTCTTGCTTCTTGTTTGCACTCCCTGTCTTGGATCACCAATTATCTGATTTGTTGGATGATCCTTTAAGTGTCTATTAGCTGGAGGTAGTCTATCTTCAGGTTGAACACCTCCAGCCTCTTCATTAAGCTGCACCTCTTGGTTTTCTTGAGCATCTGGAGAGTCTTGTACTCCCCCTGGACAGCAGCCACCATTTTCCACTTCCTGAGTTGCAGTAGAATCTTCTGTAATGGTAAGCTTGTCCATTATCTCATTTATACCTGTAGAACTGCAAGCACTACTTGGCAACTCACAGTTAATCAATCTTGTTTCATCAAAGACTACATGTGCAGACTCTTCTACAACTTGAGTAATCAAGTTGTAGACTCTATAAGACTTACTATTGTTGTTGTACCCAACAAATATCCCATCTTGGGATTTGGCAGCAAACTTAGTTAGATAAGACTTGCCATTGTTAAGTATATAGCACTTGCAACCAAAGATCCTAAAATAGGATAAGTTTGGTTTTCTGCCTTTCACAATCTCATAGGGAGTCTTTTTGTGGCTCTTGTTGATAGTAACCCAATTGATCACATGACATGCAGTGTTTACTGCCTCAGCCCAGAAATATTCTGGGAGAGAAGTGTCACTCAATAGAGTTCTACCAGCCTCTATCAATGTTCTATTCTTCCTTTCAGCAATACCATTTTGCTGTGGTGTTGTAGGCGAGGAAAATTATTGAAAAATCCCAAATTCTTCACATAGTCTTGTCATACTTTCAGACTGAAATTCATTACCATGGTCACTTCTGATTTTGACCACTGTACTGTTCAACTCATTTTGAATTTGTTTAACAAAACTATATAAGACAGTTGGGGTTTCAGATTTTTATCTTAAAAAGAACACCCAGGAATATCTAGAATAGTCTTCTCCCACCACAAAAGTGTAGACCTTCCTACCTAGACTATGAACTAGAATAGGACCAAAAAGATCCATATGCAAGAGGTATAGACACCTCACTGAATCCTTATTTTCAAGGCTATGAAAGGTGGATTTGGTCTGCTTGCCTTTTTGACAAGCTGAGCATATCCCATCCTTTATACACTTAACTTGAGGACCATTCCTCACTAACTCTTTGCTAAAGAGTTGGTCAATAGTCTTATAGTTAAGATGGGCCAGCCTCTTGTGCCATTTAACACAATGATAGGCTCTCTAATCAGCTACAAGACAAATAGGAGAAACATTGTTCTCATACAAAAAGTTAAGACAGTAAACATTTCTCTTTCTATATCCTGTCAATATGACCTTTTGATCACTTAACCTTTTGATATGACATCCATTCTTAATAAATGAAATGTCATATACTAAATCACTCGACTGGCTTATCCTTATAAGGTTGTGTTTCAAACCCTCACATAGCCCACTTGAGAGATAGTAATCTGATTATTAGAAATGTTATCAAATCCTTTGATGATTCCTTTTTCTGAACCACCAAAGGTTACTTTTGGGCCATCCATGATAGGTGTGTAGTCCTTCAGTAACCCCCTTATTCCAGTCATGTTCCTGGAACATCCACTGTCCAAGTACTATATTGGGGCATGGCAACTTGGAATTCCCTGCAACACAGATTACTTAACCTTAGAACCCAAATAACTTTTGGGTCTTTGGTGCAAGTTAGTCTGAACTTTAACAAATCTGCCTGTAGCTTTTCTGACAGGCAGACTGCTACTCTCCTTGACACTGGAATTGTGCCAACAATCTAAGGCAAAGTGGCCTACCTTGCCACAACACCAGCACTCAAACTTGTTATACCTTTGTTTAGGTACAACCCTAGCTGAATTGTCTACAACAGGCTTCTTGTTTTGTGCTGGAGCTTTGCCTTTAGATTTGGACTTAGCAGTCCAGGCAGTTTTCTTAAACCCTTATCCAGCCTTACCCTTTTGTGACACAAAGTCATCTATTAAGGGTAATACAGATTTTGGCTTAGAAAAACTAGCCACAATCTCTTTCTCTTTCTGAAGTCTAACCTCCAGATTTCTAATCTGATCATTCTTGAATGTGATTATGCCCATTTGAATAACAGTTATGTTTTTCAATCTGGCAATCTCATTCAGTTTTTGATCCAGCCACTTCTCTGAATCTAATGCAGCCATCTTACGATCTGCAATTTCCTTAGCCTGAGATTTGGCCAGGTTTTTGCTCTTCTTAAGTGCCTGCAATAAATCTCTATATTCATCTATCAGCTGATGAATATCACCTTCAGACTCAGACCCATCCACATCACTTGATGCAGATGTTGCTGACTCTGACTCAATACTGCAATCTGAAAGACATTGTACCTTACTAGGACCAGGCTGATCCTGGCATTTGTCTTCTTCTGACACAGCCATCAGTCCCTTGCACTGATGGTCTTCTGGTTCATATATAGAGTTCAGCACCTGGAGAAACTCTTCTTCTTCATCTGCTGCATATAGACTAATGTAGGCCTCAGCTTCAGATTCTGACTCTGAAGTAAATTGGTCTGACAAGGTCTTCTCCTTTTAGCAACAAAGGATTTCACCTTCTTGCTTTGGTGTTGACTCTTCTTCTTATCTGCAGTCTCTTTTCTTTTATCTGGACACTCAGCCACAACATGTTCAGGCCTATTACAGCAGTAGCAAACTATCTTGGATGTTGTAGATTTGCTTGGCTTAGACCTGCTCCTGTCCTTCCTGGATGACTTCCTCTTTTCATAATACTCATCCTTAGGCTGAGATGTGGAAGACTTAGACTTCCACTGCTTCTTCTTTAGGAATCTCTAAAACTATCTTGTAAATGCTGCAAAATCTTCATCTGAGTCACTGCTGTCTGAATTCTGGTTGTCTGAATTATCTGAAGCAGTTTCAGCAATAATCTTAGGAGGTGAAGGAGACATCCTCTTATTTTTCTTAGTGGCTTCAACCTTGAAGGCCACAGACTTTTCTCTATGCTCACTTTTTGCACTCTTCTCTTTCTCTTTCCTTGCCATTAGTTGCATCTCATATGACAGCAGTTTTCCAAACAAGGTTGGTGGAGAGATATCTGCAAGTTTGGCCACTTCCCTAATGACACAAATCTTAGTGTCCCAATCCTTTGTCAAGGATCTTAGGAATTTATCATTCAGTTCATATGTACTGAATATTCTACCATAGGACATCATCTCATTTACAATCCTATAGAACGTTTTATAGCACTCAGTTACTGTCAGACTTTCCTTGTCTGAAACTTTCATATTCCTGGTTCGGCATAGATTTTCTATCTTGTCTTACTTCTTCAGAACCCTCCATGTAGACTATTAAAGTATCCCATATTTCCTTGGAGGTCTTGCAGTGAATCAAATTTTAAAAGGTTGCATCATCTATGGCACTAACATTGATATTTTGGGCTCTCTTATCCATAGTTGCCAAGATGATCTCATCCTTGATCATCTCAGAATAATCCTTGGGAATTCTTTGGTTTGCATCCAGAATTGACACTTTCATTGGAATATAAGGACCTTCCTTTACTGTGATGTAGATCCTTGGATTAGAAGCCTCCATAAACAGCCTAACCCTTTCTTTCCAGATGCCAAATATCTCCTTTCTGCATATGGGTAATTTCATTGACCCTAGCTCTTTATGATTTTCACCTGAACCCATTTTCTTGATTCTTGAATCTGCCTTATGGATCTACTCAGACTGTTAAGTCTTTCTTTGAGGAACCTCCCTCTGATATCACTTGAAAGAATTAGTGCCTAACCACCTAGAGGGGGGGGGGGGTGAATAGGTGTAATTCCTGTTTTTCTTTTAAGGCAGAAAAGCTGTTCTGTTAACTAATAATAAACTGCAAATTCTACTGCTAACACAGCATAGCAATCACAAAAACAATTAATCCCAGAGTGCACACAATTTTTATAGTGGTTCCCCAAGGTCTGGGTACATCCACTTTCCCCCTTCGCCTATCTAGCAGTGTACTAGATTCGGCCTAACTTCTGCACTTCACCTCAGATCCTCAGATCTTACAACTCAGAACCCCAAACAAGGCTCCTACAACTCAGGCAAACTGCCCTACCTCAGCCTTCAACAAGGCCTACACTCAGAGATCATAATCTCCTACAACTCAGGCACACAGCGCTACCTCAGCCTTCAACAAGGCCTACCACTCAGAGAATTTACTCTCCTACACTCAGCCTTTATAAAACAGGCTTACAGTCTCAGATCTATAAAGATTCTACAAAAAATTGATTTATCAAAGTAAATAACCACCACCCTGACAGAGAGAGAAGTGATGGATGGCTTTTTGATGAGTTCTTGGAAGAACTTGATGGCAGAGCACAACCTCTCTTAGCTTTCTTCAAAACTTCTTGAATCTGAACTCAGTAAGGTTGAACTCTTGAGAAGTTGATCTTCAATCAGCTTCTGACTTGAGATTCAGATCTCAATCTGAATCTTACTTGGCAGCCTGGTTCAGCAACTGCACTTCTTAGATGGAGCTCTCTCTCTCCAACTTCTTAGATCTTCTGTCGAAGGTCTTCTTCTTTTGTGTTGATAGATATCTGTTTAGATTCTTCAATCTTAATTGTAATTTCTCACTCTTCTGTTGAAGGAGAAAGCCTTTATATAGTCTTCCTCCATGGTAACTGGCTGAACCAGTTTCTATCAACCTTTTGACAGCTCTGACAGTAGTAGTTGATCGGTTAGAAATTGTAGCTGTCAAGTCATCCAGTCACTTCTTGAAAATACTGTCTCTGTTTGAAAGTGTCGAGACTGATCTTCATTATGTGTCGACACAAGTAGACTAAGTGTTGACACAAGTGGACTAAGTGTCGACACATGCCTTGGTGGTGTCGACACAACTCCTTTTGTTGTTGTAACATCTTCTCGACACTGCTTCTTTAGAATGTGTCGACACTGATTCTGTGTGTCGACACAAGCCTTCTTTTCTTTAACTTTGTTGAAACTTGCTGTGTGTCGACACATCTCCTTTGTGTCGACACAAATACTTTACTTTAACTTTGTTGAAGCTTTGTTGTGTGTCGACACTAGTCCTGTGTGTCGACACAGTTGATGTTGACAAATACTTCTGTGTGTCGACACAACCTCTATGTGTCGACACATTTGATGTCGACTAAGTATTCATGTGTGTCGACACTGCCTTTTGGTGTCGACACAGATGATGTCGACTTTGCTTCTTTGTGTGTCGACACAGCCTATTGGTGTCGACACAGTTGATTCTGGTGTCGACTCAACCTTTCCAAGTGTCGACACAATTAACTCCAAGTGTCGACACAGCTTTTCTCTAGTGTCGACACAGGCCTTCATAAGTGTCGACACTGCTTATCTAGGTCGACACACATGAACTTAGAAATTTTTCTGCATTTCCTGCAATTACTTAACCTGCACATATAAACTCAAAACACATCAAATACACTTTGATGCATATCATTGAGTAGGGTGAGGCTTCTTCAAATCTGGTACACATTTTCCAATGTACCCAACACCAGGCATGTTCGGTTTTTACACGGGCATGTCCAATACCCGTGTCCTTCACGGGTTGGTGTTGGTCCTGTGTTGATGGAGTAACACGGCACACTACACGGTCGTGTACTATATGACACGGGCGTGTCAAGTTTGACATGGGCGTGTCGGGTGCCCGTGTCCTTTTCGGGACACGTCAGTTTAGACGACAAATGGGGAACACGGCCTTGGACATGGGCGTGTCACAAGCCGTATTCAGCCCAGGTCTTGGATTTCAAGCCCGAATTGTGGCCGTCCGTTTCCTTATTTGGGGATCTAATGGTTAAGGGTTGTTCCTGCTTAGTTATACCCGGGAATAGGGTTTCAAAATCCTCATTTCTCTTACTCAATCTCTTTCTAAAGTTCTAGAGAGAGGGGAGAGCAAGGAAGAAGAAGGAGGCTAGATTCGGTCACCGGCAGAGCTTCGGATCTCCAAATCGCAAGCCGACTTCGGATCTACGGAGGCAAGGACAATGTGGTGATTTTCATCCACATAGATTTCCATGGCGCCAAGGAAAAATGCTAGGGTAACGATTCTCATCCTAGGACATGTGAAGTCCTCTTTTCCTTTGCATAGGAAGCCCGCTCTCGCGAGTTTGCAGTGAGTTTGAGGCATTCCTTCAGGTAGACATGAATAGTCCTTGTTGTGTACATGTAGAGTCCGTAATCAAGTGAGGACATAGGCATGATGTGTGAAGCCTACCCGAACAAGTTGGTCTGGATCGGTGATGTTGCATTGCATGAATGGCCGGAGAATACTCCGCGCGAATGATTGTTTTCGCGTTTTTCTACGCGGTAGATTGCAACAGGGAGCCTTGGGGATTAACTCCGAGGTGCACCCGAAAAACTGGGCAGATGCGTGATTCTGCCAACATGGTGGCCTGGGAGCCAACTTGAACATAACCGGGTTATGTGAAGTGTGTGATGGAAACGGGACTCAGGGAGATTTGACACGCGCATATGGCTTAAATTGACGTTGCGGTGTGAGCAACGGGTCAGGCGAAACCGTACCCTCTCTATGTCGTCCGGTGGGAGCCGTTGGCATAGATGAGGGTCTTCGGCGGTCTATCGCTTAAATTTACGTGACCCATGCCGGGAAGACAAAAATGCTCCTAAGATTGGTCGTCCAAGTGGCGGTGGTGAGACCGAAATGTCTATGGCTTAAATTGACGTGGCGTTGACTGGTTCACCAAGAATGTGCCCTGAGAGCACGAGGTGTGTGGTCGTACGTGCCCACGCCTGTGATGAAGTGTTTACACTATACTGCTTGATATGCTAACAAAGTGCAGGGAAAGGAGCATCGTCGCCCCGAGTTTGGGGGCGGGATCGTTATAATTTGGTCAGCATAGCTGACCGTTGCTTTTGTTTACCACCATTAGGGTGGATTGTTGCTTGCAGGTGTTGCAGAGCCGAGCGGTAAATAGCGGGTAAAAGCCCAAGTTGCTGAGTCGGCCCTCGAAGGCCTAATTATGAGTGTTTACTTGCTTTATTCATGTGTGACCGACCTGCATGCCGAGATTTGGAAAACACTGTAATTTGAGTAAACAATTGTAAGGCCTTAAGGCCATTGTACTTGTATATTGTACCTTCATTCCTGTGGATTTGAGTAGTGGACATTAATGCTTATGTTGGGTTCTTTTTTTGCAACCTTTAAATTGCTCCCGCTAGAATGTACTCTATGTAGGACGTTGATTCTTAGTTGGATGGTTTCCATTGAGTAACCTCCCGGTCTGTCTTTGGTAAATGACATCGGGCTCCGACCGGACCTACTGTTATATACTATGTGATTGATAGGGGGTGTTACAATTTGGTATCAGACTACTGGTTTTGGTCAACTTAAATGAATTCGTGGAAGAATTCTTTTAAGGGGTGGTGAGCACATGTGTGTGCGTCATATTTAAAACATCAAAAGAACCCATGAATGTCCACTTAGGAATGAAAATACACGTGTTTGAGGAACCTGCGTGTTCCTATAATTGCTTTTTGCAATTTTGTTTGGTCGCTTAACGGTGTTTTGTACAACTATAGGTGACCAGAAGTGGTGCAGGGCCGTCAGAACGCCCGGTTTTTGAGACTAGTAGCGCACCAAATGATGCTCTTGCAACACCTCCCTCAGCTGAAACCATATGATTGGTTGCCGAAGCAGTGTTTGCCATGATCAACGCGCAGCTTGCAAGGTAAATGCAGCAGCCCGCTCCTACGATGGAGCAGGTACCGCTTTAAACGGATGAGCCTAGAAGAGCGGAGCAAGTAGTGGTGGAACCTTTGGTGCCTAGGAGAGCAACTGAAAGGCAGCTCAAACACGTTATGATATTTAATCCTCCGGTGTTCTCGGGGTTTGGAACCCCATCCCAAGCTAAAGATTGGCTCTCCCGAGTGAAGAGTGTAAGACCCCTCACCTTACCAAGGAGGCTCCCGATCTTATACCCAGAACCGTCGTCTTACGGTGGCACTAACACACGGGTTAGTCGACACCGCAACACGCCGATTCTGCCTGCTAGAACATTCACATAACCTGGTGGCCAAAACAGAGTAAGAAGTATAGCAGTAATGTAGAAATGAACTACAAACTAGTCCACAGTCACAGTACATATCATATAATAAAATGAAAGTATATCCAGTCTACAATGAATAACAATAATAAGAAGATTAAAAGGGCTTATGCCCTGTACATGGTATCAACTCTCCTCACACAATAAAATGCGGAAGCAAAACTATCCTCAGAGAACTCGTCCCACCTGATGTCAGGCTGCAGTAGATGTAGTAGGTGGTGGTGGTATTAACTCCTCACGTCCTGTCACCTCGTCCTGCCGGTCGTGCTAGTGCTCCATCTCCTCGAGCTCCTAAAAATAGTTTGGTCACCGACCATTAGTCAAAAATACTAAGTCGCTTCCTCCGCACCTCGCCCCACAACTCCTAGGCACCGTACGGGAGGACGAAGCGGAGGACAACAAGTGGTAAAAAAAGGGAAGCAGGTGACAAGGAATCTATGCTACCAAGTATAAATGTAAACAGTGAATCTATACTAGCAGTTCTATGTATATAGTCCAAATTTAGAAGCAGGTACAGTACAAAAGTAAGTAAAACTGGAAATGAGTAAAGTGCAGTAAATAAAGTATAAAGGGTGTACTGCTAATATACATCACAGAAGTACCCTAACTTATATGAGTGCCCATACAAACATATAAGTTAGAGTTTCCAAAATTAACTTATCATATAAAAGAGCCCATACTAATTTATATGATAAAGATACATGAAGCGTATGCCCTAATATGAATGAATGCATGTGGTTATTTATGAGTCATGCAAGTGCAACTCACACACAATGACTCTGTGATCACAGACCTTTAGTTCCCACATTTCGGAGCTAACATCACTCTCTGGTACCACCGTTATGGAAACGGCAGTAATGGAGCGAGCGTCTCCACTCCTAGGCGGGTATCACACTACCAGGCCTAGACCTCCCATACGCCTCTATATACGTCCTAGGTGCACTCTAGAGTCTCTGCGTACTAATTGTTGGCTACCCACCAGTCTTTTTGGTCGAGTGTGTGTTTTCGGGGATCGTCCTCCAGACCGCAGTGTAAAACAACTCACTGGCCCCTTAAACCATCAAACCTTGCCAAAGCCACCGCACTGCAAGATATTCCAACCCGAGCCTCCAGCACGCAGGACCAACCAGTCCTGAATCCCTCTAACCCTGTATGGGTGAGAATGTTACCACAAGCCCTCCAACCCTATACGGGTGAGATTGATGATATGTTGCTTAACTTATTAGACTACTCTTGTCTACGGGTTATTATATACTAATTTAAGGTTAATCCCTGGACTGCCCAGGGTATACCCGGTGAAGGGTTCTCGGGGGCACTAGGAACTACGATGGTATTATGCCCAAAGCTCCCTTTCTCAAGGATATTTACTTTAGTTGATGATTACCCATAATTCACCCTCAGCTCTTGTTGTTGCTTTGGAACAAACCTAATGACTTAAGAAATTACCGGGAAATCGGCGGTCTTCCGTCGATCTCCGTTTTAACCACTATCCTTATGATTTGCACTCCACCCCTCGTGATCCGGTAATGACCTATAGGATACCAATCAGGGCTTAATCCTCTAATGCAATTCTCACCTCAATAGTTAATCATATTCCCCCGTGGTCCTAGTAGTTTGGGCTAACTGTGCTAGACACTACCCATGACCCAATACCACCTATATAGTCGAACTTCCAATCCTTTGGTCACCATGACCCTAAATATTTATCATACGGTAGTATGATATGTACTATTGACCATATGAAATTTACTATTTTCCCATGTCATTAAAACCATAAATTAAATTTTTTAATTAAGTGGTCTATGTCACTTTATGCATGAGATGCAATGACAAATGGTGATATGGGTCTAATACTTTTTCTTGAGGATCATCTAGGTTAATTATGGCTGGATATCAAGAATTGTGATTTTCTCATATATATTTCTATTTAATTCTTTTTATTGTTAAATCCATTAATCGACCACTTTCCAAATGAAGTACAAGGAATATGTTACTGAAAATTCTATAAACATTACTGCATATGTAAATTACTAAAATAATACTAAGTGACAAAATTCATAACTTAAAACAGTAATTAGATCCTTTATTATACCATATGAAAATATCACTAAAATGTCATTCCTTGAGTTTTAAATTTAATAAAGTGTCCAAAAATTCTAAGATAATTATACCATGTCAATATCTCATAAATACATCACTTTGAATTTTTCCAGAATATTTGTATTGTAATTTCCACCATATATAAATAATTTCCACAAAAGGGCAAAAAGGTCAAAACTACATAAAATTATCATAAAGTCAACTAATCAGGGCCATAACTTTTCTAGGGATTAAATATGACTCCTTTGAGCTTGTGACCAAATCTAGGATTTTAAAATCATCAATATCCCTATTTTCAAATTTTGCATATAAATGGCCAAATTTTCAAAAATTCCAAATAATGAGATTTTTGCTTCCAAAAATCCAAATATTTCTATGAAGGGTTAAATCCATCCCTATGAACTCATGTCCAGAGTTTTGTAGTCATACCATGTTTAATAAGGGGTAAATTCACATTTTGGTAAATATGGCTATATGCACCTCAAGCCTATATTAACCCTTCACATGCAAGAGGGAATACCCATCATGCAGAAGTCAAAAGTGACTGAAATTTTTATCATGGGCCTATAATGAACCCTAGAACATGCCACCAAAATTTGGGGACATTTGTAGTCATATTACTCCAAATATTTCCTTAATTTTCTTTTGTGTATTATCACAAATACTATAGAAAAAACTTTCCCAAAAATTCCAATTTTCGGACAGAGTTTACGGTTACCCTATTAAAGCACATGTCCAAACTTTTGGGTCATGTGGACTTCTGGTTTGGCATGGGCATGCATTTGAATTTCTGCCCTTACATAGGACCAGTCCTAGTAGAACAACCATACAGGGAGTTTTATTGTCCCAAATTTGAACTTTATGGTGGCAAATGAAAATTAAGAGCAAGGCCTACAACATTCTTATTCATCACTACCTCTGGAAATGGGCCTAAGTAACCTAAAATTTGAAATCAAAATTACTGCCAGAGTGTGACACATTTCAAATAATTTCCTAAGTTAAATTTAATCATTCATTTAAATAAGAACTGACGGCATCGCTTCATCGTCCCCGATCAGCAACGGCTGAGATTGAGCCTTCCTGGGTCATGTTTGCGGGTGATTTCCGGCCACCTGGGCCGGCCCCACCGCCAGAGATTATTTCCACCACCTTCGTTGAGGTGGGGGCTAGCGTTTCCTAGCAGCGAGGCGGTCGGAGACGGCTCCTCCGGCGATCCCGAGCAAGAAGAAAAACTCAAGAAATTCTCTCCATTCTCACATGGCATCGGGCTCAATTGAGCCCGATATCTCCCCTAAAAGATCTAGGATCCTAGTACGGGTAGAGGTGAGGTGAAACGAACCCTTAGGGCGGCTTGACGGTGAGTTTGGCGGCGGTGAGCCATGGCCGAGCTTGCTTCGGCAACTCCTCCCCATTTCCTCGATTCTCCAGCAAATTCCTTGTTCCAGGACTCGTCCTCTAGTCGTTTACCCTCTCTGAAGCTGATGGTTTGGCTGGATTGGGCTGAGAGGTGGTATATGGGGAGATAAGTCCAGGGGGGTCGGGTTGAGCTTTGGTTGCTCCACCCATGGTGCCAAGTGGCCATCATGCTCCAAATTCCTCTGGAATTGCCTGAGGAGGCCGGCCAGCAGGCTTAGGCAGCTGAATAAGTGGCCATGTGGCCACCTTCCTCTTCATTCCTCTTCTCTCTCCTCTTTCCTCTCGAAATTCCTTTTCTACCCATTTGCATGTACTCTCTCTCTCTCCTGATTTTGGGGGTTAGGAGTTGTCTTTGACCACTTGGGCTAGTCATGGGCCATGGTTAGTGGGCTTTGCCCAATGGGAATGGGCTTGACCCTCATTTTCCTCTTTAGGCCACATGTTTGACCAAGTTGACTTTTAGAGTTGACTTGGTCAACTTGATGAGTGGGCTGACCCCACCTGAAGGTCATGGACCCTATGACACCACCCAACTTGTGTTGGGCCATGGTGGTGGCCCACTTGGACTATTTGGGCCTTTAGGTGTGGGTTTGACCAAAGTAAGGTCTAGGGTTGACTTGGTCAAATTGGGGTCAATGGGTGACCTAATGGCATGCTTTAGGTTCACTTAGATTGTTCTTAGGGTTAGGGCAATATGGTGGGGGTCATGGTGTGGCTAGGGTTCTTATTTAGGTTAGTTTGACCTAATTTGACTTGGGCCCTATAGTGGGCCACACATGGCTACACCCCACCTTCTAGGGTCAAACCTAGCTAAAATCCTTATCACCCACCACATGCCTAACCCAATCTAAGTTGAGGGGCCTAATTGGAAATGGGATATTACAAATTCCAATAAACAAAGAAATAATTTCGTCCCTGATATTTAAGTTCGGGTCTACGGGGTTTTCAAGCATGAAAATTTAAGTATTTTAGCTAATAATTAATATGTAACTGATTTAAAAAGCTCTGGGTGCTGCTCTAGCATCAGATCCCTCGGCTCACAGGTATGCTCCTACCATCCATGGTTGGACCACAACACCTTCACCAGGGGAACTCTCTTCTTCCGCAACACTCGGACTGCGGTATCATCGATCCGGAACAGCTCCAAACGAACTGATCTGTCGGACGCTAGCGGGCCTGCTATAGTGGTGATATGCTGATCTGGCCATAGGAGAGCTCTCCGTAGCGAGGAGACGTGGAAAATGTCATGTAAGGCTCCCAGCTCTGGTGGCAGCTCCAGCCTGTAGGCCAAGGGGCCGATCCGCTCCAGAATCAAATAGGGCCCCATATATCGAGGGCTGTGCTTCTTGTGCCTCCGCACCCGAGAAATACCATGCACTGGACGTATCTTCAAGAATACTCTGTCCCGCACCTGGAACTCTACCTTCTGATGCCGCGCATCGTAGTACTTCGCCTGCCTACTCTGGGCCTCTAGCATCTGGTCCCTGATCAATCGTATCTGGGTGTTCGTATCCTCAATGTAGTCTGATCCAAGTGCCCTGGGGTCCTCATCCTGAACCCAAGATAGCGGAGTCCGACACTTACTCCCGTATAGAGCCTCATAAGGTGTCATCCCAATACTCGCCTGGTGACTGTTGTTGTAGGAGAACTCGACCAAAGGCAACAGTCTCTCCCAGGGCCTCCCCATATCCAGTATACACAATCGTAGCAGATCCTCCATGGTCCTGATGGTCCGCTCTGTTTGACCATAGGTCTGTGGATGGAAAGCGGTGCTAAAAGAAAGCTAAGAACCCAAGTACGCATGCACCGTTCTCCACTCCCTGGAAGTGAATCGACTGTCACGGTCCGAGACAATCATCCTGGGGACCCCGTGGTACCTGACGAACTGCTCCACGAACAACCTCATCAAAACAGTAAGTGGGATGTCCATCCTGATAGGTATAAATCGGGCCACCTTGGTCAGTCTGTCGACGATGACCCAAACTGAATCGTTCCCCGAGTGGGAGCGAGGCAATCAGTGTAAAAAATCCATAGTAATATCCTCAAACTTCCACTCAGGGACCGGCAGAGACTGTAGCAACCCTCCGGGGCTCTTGCATTCAGCTTTTACTCTATGGCATGTCTCGCAGTGTGTCACATAAAAGATGATATCCCTCTTCATCCATGTCTAGTACATGCTCCTCTGCAGATCCGCTGTCATCTTGGTGATACCGAGGTGCACTGAGTACCGAGTGTTGTGTGCCTCCCTGAGTATATCCTTCCTGATACCACCTCCCGCGGGTATATAAACACGACCGTGGAAATGAACGAGGCCATCAAGCAATGAATAATCACCTGGCTTACCCCCTTCTAGGGCCCTGAACACTGGCACCAAAGCTGCATCTAACCTCTATTATACCTTGATGCGCTCTCGTATATCACATTCCACGATCAAGGAGTTCAAATACTCCCGGTAGATCTCCGGCTGGGCCACGGAAACTACTGAATGTGCATATCTTCCAACATCTGTAATAGCTCCGTAGACATCACCCGGGGCTCCGGTCCAGTAGTGTCGGCTCTCCTGGTCAACGCATCTGCCACAATGTTTTCTTTCCTCGGGTGATAGTGTAATTTGTAATCATAATCGCAGAGAAACTCCAGCCATCTCCTCTGCCGAAGGTTCAGATCTTTCTGCGTGTCGACATATTTGAGATTCTTGTGATCCGACTAGATATCACAATGAACCCCATACAAGTAGTGTCTCCATATCTTCAGTGCGAATACGACCACCCCGAGCTCCAAGTCATGCACCGGGTAATTCTGTTCATGTTTCTTCAATTGCCTGGAGGCATAGGCAATAACGTGGCCATGATGCATCAAGACAGCACCCATCCCTTGCTATGAAGCATCTGTGTATATATGAAATCCTTCCTTCCCAGATGGAAGTGCAAGGATGGGGGAAGAGGTGAGTCTGTCCTTTAACTCCTGAAACGCCGCCTCGCACTTCTCCGTCCATATAAATGTTGCTTCCTTCTTCGTCAAGGACGTGAGGGGGAGTGCTATCCTCGAGAACCCCTCCATGAACTTGCGATAATATCCTGCGAGCCCCAGGAAACTGCATATGTCCGATGCTGACTTTGGCCACGACCAATCACGCACTGCCTATACTTTGGCCGAATCTACGGCCAACCCGGCTCCACTGACAACGTGTCCCAGAAATGCCACCTCTTATAGCCAGAACTGGCACTTGAAAAACTTCACATACAACTGGTGCTCCCTCAATCTCTCCAGTACCTGTGCCAAATGCTACATATGCTCTTCTTTCGTCCGAGAATAGATCAGGATATCATCAATAAATACTATGACACATCTATCCAGGTAAGGCTCGAAAACACGGTTCATCAGACTCATGAATGTGGAAGGTGCATTCGTGAGCCCGAAAGTCATCACCGTGAACTCGTACAGTCCATAGCGGGAACTGAATGCTGTCTTCGGAATGTCTTCCTCCTGAATCCGCAGCTGATAATACCTTGATCGTAAGTCCAGCTTGGAGAACCAGAAGGCTCCCTGAAGTTGATCAAATAGCTCATCGATCCGGGGAAATGGGTAAGTGTTCCGGACCGTCAATCGATTCAGCTCCCGGTAGTCGATGTAGAGACACAACGAGCCATCCTTCTTCTTGACAAATTACTGGTGCTCCCCACGGCGATGAGCTAGGTCGAACGAAGCTCGACTCTACTAACTCCTGTAGCTGGTTTCTGAACTCTGCTAGCTCCTTTGGAGCCATCCTGTATGGTGCTCGTGATACGGGCCTCGCTCCTGGCACTAGCTCTATCCGGAAGTCCACATCCCTAGCTGGCGGTAATCCGGGCAGTTTCTTCGGGAAAACGTTGGGGAAATCCCGAACCACCGGAATGTCAGCAAAGGAAGCTTCTGCCCCCGCCATCTCGAAGCATATAATGTACACCTCCTCTCCCTGATGATGGGCCTTGACAGCCTGTACAGATGATAATAATAGATGGGAGACAAGTCTAATACCTTCGACGATGACCTGGGAGTCTCCGTGCCTCAGGGTGATCCTCCTCAATGGGCAGTCGATCTGGGCATGGTTCCAATGTAACCACGTCATACCCAAGATCAATTCAAAATCTGGCATCTTTAGAATCGTCGCAGGAGCTTCAAAAGTCGTCCCGCCGATTTCCGCATCCATATTGCACTTGGTAGATGATAGTAGTACCGATCCATCAGGTAGCCTCACTCCCATCATCGTGCCCGTGAATCGTTTGACGCCATCCAATCCTTCAATGAAGGCTTCTGACACGAATGAGTGTGAAGCACCCGTATCGAATAGATTATGAGCGGGCTTGCGGCTAATGAAGACTATACCTGAGATGGATTGGGTTTCAAGTGGGTAGTCATTCTTCATGGTCAAGATTATGTAAAAATAGTAATAATAGGGAAAATGCCTTAATTTCATAACATAAATTATATACCTATGATGACTTCCTCCGGGTTCCTCGACTCAGCGAGGCCCAATGGATACACCTGCTCATGTCAACTGCCTCGGCCAAATGGTCCTCGGTCTCGGCCTTGACCTCGACCTCATCCTCGACCTCGGCCCTGTTGTACTGGAGGGGCCACTGGAGGTGGAGGAGGTGGAGGTGGGAGTGGACGAAACTGAAGTGGGCACTCTGATCTAATATGACCCGGCTGATGGCACGCAAAGCAAACTATCAATCGCTGACCACGATCATCCTGCCTCATCTGGCCATGCATCTATGGTGGTGGAGGAGCTGGTATTGCAGGGGGTCCCTGCTCCTGCCTGTAGTTGGGACGATGATGTCCCCCACCTCTCCTATGCCTAATGACTCTGCCCCTCTGCGTGCCCCGACTATTCTCCCCAAAGAATGACCCATCCTGTGGTCTCTTTCCTCTGTTCTGCAACATCAACTGGTCTGCCTCCAGCTTCTTGGCCATCTCGATGATCGGGGTTGATGTGCCGTGAGAGATGAACAATAGGGCCTGCCTCAAAGCGTCTCTGAGGCCCCGGTAGAATCTCTTGGCATACCTCCTGTCGTCTGTATCCTGTACCCCCACGAATCTGGCAAGGTGGGAAAACTCCCTCTGGTACTCAATCACCGATCTGGTCCCCTGCTTGAGGTTCAAGAACCTCTCTTCTAACTCATCCCGATCTGTGGTGGACATAAAGTGGTCTAAGAATACTTCGCCAAACTCCTCCCAAGATATTTCTGACAGATCTCTATCTGCATAGGTGGAGTCCATCATGGACTTCCACCACCTCTTCGTATGGGCATCCAGTGTTGTAGTCGCCAAATGAACTGCCTCACTGACAGGGCAGCTGATGCCCGCCAGCATTTCATATATAGCCTCGACCCATTCCTCTGTTTTTACTGCGTTCTCCGTCCCGTGGTATATGAGCGGGGATATACTCTTGAACGCACTTAGCCAATTTGATCCCGGATTTGGCAGTAGTGCCGGAATCTGCTGAACCTGAAGGCCTCAAGGATGGCCGTCAAGGTCTGACTCATCTCTGTCTGTAGAAAGGGAGTGGGATCCGAAGGGGAAGGAGCAACACTCTACGGTACGGCGACCCTGGGAGGCTGCACAAAGGTAAGGTTTATATTAGAATTGGCCTAACTCATTGCTTATGTGCACTGTTTTATGTGACTTTTTACACATGGGCACACCATTGCTTCCGCTACATAGTTTGACAGCAAACTAATGCTCGAGCGGGGTGGTCTAGTTTGTGGACTTCTTCTCGTGTGATCGTTTATTCAAGTGATACCAGTTTGTAAGACCCCTCCCCTTACCAAGGAGGCTCCAGGTCTTATGCCCAGAACCGTCGTCTTACGATGACACTAACACACGGGTTAGTTAACACCGCAACACGCCGATTCTGCCGACTAGAACGATCGCATAACCTGTTGGCCAAAAGAGAGTAAGAAGTATAACAGTAATGTAGAAATGAACTTAGTCCACAGTCACAGTACATATCATATAATAAAATGAAAGTACATCCAGTCCACAATGAGTAGCAATAATAAGAAGAGTAAAAGGGCTTATGCCCTGTACATGATATCAACTCTCCTCACACAATAAAATGTGGAAGCAAAACTATCGTCAGAGAACTCATCCCACCTGACGTCGGGCTGCAGTAGATGTAGTAGGTGGTGATTGTATCAACTCCTCACGTCCTGTCACCTCATCCTGTCGGTCGTGTTGGTGCTCCATCTCCTCGAGCTCCTAAAAATAGTTTGGTCACCGACCATTAGTCAAAAAGACTAAGTCGCTTCCTCCACACCTCGCCCCGCAACTCCTAGGCACCGTACGGGAGGACGAAGCGGAGGAAAACAAGGGGTAACAAAAGGGAAGCAGGTGACAAGAAATCTATGCTACCAAGTATGAATGTAAACAGTGAAACTATACTAGTAGTTCTATGTATATAATCCAAATGTAGAAGCAGGTACAGTACAAAAGTAAGTAAAACTGGAAATGAGTAAAGTGCAGCAAATAAAGTACAAAGGGTCTACTGCTAATATACATCACAGAAGTACCCTAACTTATATGAGTGCCCATACAAACATATAAGTTAGAGTTTCCAAAATTAACTTATCATATAAAAGAGCTCATACTAATTTATATGATAAGGATCTATGAAGCGTATGCCCTAATATGAATGAATGCATGCTGTTATTTATGAGTCATGCAAGTGCAACTCACACACAATGACTCTGTTATTTATGAGTCAGGCTTAGGCAGCTGAATAAGTGGCCATGTGGCCACCTTCCTCTTCATTCCTCTTCTCTCTCCTCTTTTCTCTCCAAATTCCTTTTCTACCCCTTTGCATGTACTCTCTCTCCTGATTTTGGGGTTAGGAGTTGTCTTTGACCACTTGGGCTGGTCATGGGCCATGGTTAGTGGGCTTTGCCCAATGGGAATGGGCTTGACCCTCATTTTCCTCTTTAGGCCACATGTTTGACCAAGTTGACTTGGTCAACTTGATGAGTGGGCTGACCCCACCTGAAGGTCATGGACCCTATGACACCACATAACTTGGGTTGGGCCATGGTGGTGGCCCACTTGGACTATTTCGGCCTTTATGTGTGGGTTTGACCAAATTAAGGTTTAGGGTTGACTTGGTCAAATTGGGGTCAATGGGTGACCTAATGGCATGCTTTAGGGTTCACTTAGATTGTTCTTAGGGTTAGGGCAATGTGTTGTGGGTCATGGTGTGGCTAGGGTTCCTATTTAGGCTAGTTTGACCTAGTTTGACTTAGGCCCTATAGTGGGCCCCGCATGGATACACCCCACCTTCTAGGGTCAAACCTAGCTAAAATCCTTATTACCCACCACATGCCTAACCCAATCTAAGTTGAGGGGCCTAATTGGAAATGGGATGTTACAAAGAGAGTCTTGACAGCGACGTAAACAGAGGAGTGGCAGATGACCACTATAGCTACATTCCTGTTGGACGGGGATGCGAGGCTATGGTGGGAAGGTCTAGAGCTGCATCACTTGAGAGGAAGGCAACTCGTGGACGTCTCGATGGAAGAGTTTTTGAGATTGTTCTGGGCAAGGTACCTCCCTTCGGCTCAGAGGATAGCATTGGAGAATGAGTTCTAGAGGTAGGTGTAAGGAGAGAGTAGCATGGATGAGTATCTCCACGAGTTTATTCGATTGGGTCGGTACGCTAGCTCCACAATCGCGGATGAGGAGCGCAAGACGAACTGATTTTATGAAGGTTTGAGAGATGAATTAAGGCTACTGCTCTCGGGGCCTGTGACGCAGGGCTTCTTGACCCTGGTCAATACGGCCCGGTCTTTGGAGAAGGACTTGAAGAATGTGCATGCAAAGAAAAGCTCTGGTGATAAGAAGATGGAGTTTAAAGTGCCAACTACTTCGAAGTCTGGTTATCGTAAGTTCTATAAGAAGGCTAGGACCTCGGGTCCAGCCCCCTCTTCTGGTGCTTCTGGGGCGACTACGGGTCGAACCTCGGGTGCATGCTTTACTTGTGGAAAGCCAGGACACTTTACCCGGGACTGCTGGAGCAGACGTCCCAAGTCCGAGAGGAAGCCGGAGCAACAAATGAAGAGAAGGGCAAGGCGGTGGAGTCAACTACGTCCCATTATGCTCCGGCTCAACCTAGAGTTTATAATCTTGGCCAGCAGGAGGCCACTAAGCAAGTGGATGTGGTGACAGGTACGGTTTAAATTTATAGCAAGTTAATTTTGTTAAATACTTGTTATGCGCCTGTTACCTTACCACTGCTTGTATAGGATTTGTTTTGATTTGTGAGAATCCGGCGAGAGCACTATTTGATACGGGAGCTTCGCACTCCTTTTTGTCCGAGGATTCATATCACGCATTGGAGTACATTCTTCGATGACGAAGGACAAACTGGACGTGTTGTTGCCGAATGAGTGTTCGATGCGCGTGGATAGAATCTGTGGCGTAAAGATTCGTATTGGGAGTCAAGAGTTCGATTTGCAAGCATTGTTACTACCACTAGTGGAGTTCGACGTGATATTTGGCATGGACTGGCTCTCGGAGCAGCAAGCTTATATTGATTGCGGTCGCATGGAAGTCACGTTGGGAACAGGTCGTGAGATGACTTTCACGGGCTTAAAAGGGTCGATCAGGACTTTGATGTCTGCTCTTCAGGTGGTGAAGGCGGTTAGTGCTGGTGTAGAGCTGTTCTTTACGCTAGTGGAGGTTGCAAAGCCTAAGCCTATGTTGGACAGTATTTCAGTGGTATCTAAGTACCCTGATGTGTTCCCTGACGATCTTCCTGGAGCCCCACCTCAACGGGAGATTGATTTCACCATCAAACTAGTGCCAGGTGCGAAACCTGTGTCAGGTTCTCCGTATCGGCTAGCGCCTAAGGAAATGGCGGAGCTGAAGGTTCAACTTCAAGAGTTGTTGGAGCAGGGGTATGTGCGTCCAAGTTCATCGCCTTGGAGCACACCGGTCCTTTTTGTTAAGAAGGACGGAAGATTGAGACTTTGTATTGATTATCGAGAACTGAATAAGCTAACGGAGAAGAACAAGTACTCGATCCCAAGGATTGATGATCTATTTGATCAGTTAGTCGGGTCAATTGTGTACTCTAAATTGGACCACAAGTCCGGTTATTATCAGATGAGGATAAGGGAGAGTGATATCCCTAAGATGGCTTTTTGTATAAGATACGGACATTAAAAGTATACGGTCATGCCGTTTGGGCTGACGAATGCGCCGTCGGTGTTCATGGATTTGATGAACAGGACTTTCAGGGAGTACCTAGACCACTTTCTGATCGTCTTCATCGATGACATATTGGTGTACTTGCTGAGTGAGGAGAATCACTTTAATCATCTGTATTTGGTGTTGGAGACGCTGAGGAGGAATCAATTGTACGCCAAGTTCTCCAAATACGAATTTTGGTTGTCCTCAGTAGTGTTCCTTGGTCACATAGTCAGTGGAGAGGGAATTGCGGTGAATCCGACAAAGATTGTTGCGATACGAGAGTGGCATGTTCTGTATACGGTGTCGGAAGTCCGGAGTTTTCTGGTGCTTGTCGGCTATTATAGGCGCTTTGTGGAGAACTTCTCGCGGATAGCGTTGCCCCTCATGAATCTGACGAGGAAAGATCAGAAGTTTGTTTGGACGCCGGAGTGCGCATGTGCTTTTGAGGTGTTAAAGTGTCGGTTGAGTACGGCGCCGGTTCTTAGTTCGTCGAGTGGGACCGAAGGCTTTGAAACCTACAGCGCTACTTCTGACAGTGGCTTGGGTTGTGTACTACTGCAACATGGAAGTGTGATAGCGTATGTCTCGAGACAGCTGAAAGTGCATGAGAGAAATTATCCGGTCCATGACTTGGAGTTAGCGGCCGTGATTTTTGCCTTGAAGCTGTGGAGACACTACTTGTATGGGGTGAAAGTCGATATCTATAAAGACCACAAGAGCCTAAAATACTTGTTGAATCAGAAAGATCTAAACATGCGACAGAGGAGGTGGATGGAGTTCCTGGGGGACTACACGTTCAAAAGTAACTATGTGTCTGGGAAAGGCAATGCAGTTACAGACGCGTTGAGTCTCAGGGCCCCAGCTCAAGCCAATTGGTTGTCGGTCCATGACGAGCGGTTGGTTCGGGAGTTGGAGGCATTGGAGATCTCTTGCATAGACAAGCAGTCAAGTGCTGAAGCACTATTGAACTGGACGGAAGTTCAGTGTGACCTGGCTGATCGGATTCGGCAGACTTTGGATTTGGATGGCCGCATGAAGCAACTCATGATAGAGGCTTTGGATGGGTCAAATTCCCAATTCGTTGTTGAGGATGGATTGTTGTGGAAAGACGGTCGTCTGTGCGTCCCAAACATGGGCAATTTGCGGGTGGAATTGTTGTACGAGGCGCATCATACCAAGTACTGGATTCACCCGGGGAGCACGAAGATGTACCGCGATGCGAAGAAATTGTTCTGGTGACCAGGACTTAAGAAGGATGTGGCATTGTACGTGGCGAAGTGTCAAACATGCGCCTTAGTGAAAGCGGAGTGCCAAAAGCCGGAGGATTCTTGAAGTCCTTGCCTATTCCGGAGTGGAAGTTCGACGACATTACTATGGACTTTGTACATGGCTTGACAAGGTCACAGAAAAGAAACGACGCCATCTGGGTGGTCGTGGATCGTTTGATGAAGGTGTCGCACTTCATTCCGCATAGGAAGGATGATTCTGTGGATAAATTGGCGAAGTTATATGTGGATAACATAGTACGGCTTCACGGTGTGCCCCGCAGCATCGTGAGTGACCGAGATGGGCAGTTCACGTCCAATGATTGGAGGCTGGTGCAGCAGATGTTGGGAACAAAGCTGAGTTTCAGCACAGCCTTTCATCCGCACACGGATGGTCAGACCCAGAGGGTCAATAGGATAATGGAAGACATGCTTCGCATGTGCATCCTGGACTTTGGGAAGCAGTGGGAAGACCACCTATACTTGGTGGAATTTTCGTACAACAATTGCTACAAGGCGGGCATACAAATGGCGCCCTTCGAGTCCCTTATGGTAGAAGATGTCGCACGTCATTGTCTTGGTTGGAAACGGGTGAGTCAAAGTTGTACAAGCGTCAAGAGGTGGAAGATGCAATGTCGTTGGTTCGAACGATTCGAGAGAGATTGCTAATCGCTCTGGGCCGCCAGGCTAAGTACTATAATGCCAAGCATAATAATGTGGAGTTCGCCGTCGGCGACTGGGTGTACTTGAAGATCAAGTCGTTCAAGGGTGTCTCCCGGGTGCGGCGTTTGAAGAAGCTAAGCCCGAGGTACCTTTGACCGTTTGAGGTTCTGGTGTGGATTTGCGAAGTAGCTTATTGATTGAGGCTATCAGTGGAGCTAAGTGGTCTACATGACGTATTCCACATATTGCTACTGTGGAAGGCGGTGCAAGAGTCTTCGAAAGTGATTGAGGTCGATCAAATGCCGGTCAATAATGGGTTGACGATGAAGGTCAATCCTATACGCATTGAGGGATCGGAAGTCAAGAGGCTACGCAACAAAGAGATCGGGATGGTCAAGGTCCTTTGGGATAATTGCGGTCGGGAAGAGCTCTCTTAGGAGAAAGAGAAGACCATGCTTGAGGAGTACCCGGAGTTATTCCACTCAGGTACCGTTTAAGATTTATTTTTATCTTTCCTTTATAATTTCGGGACGAAATTCTTTTAAGAGGGAGAGAGTTGTAACGCCCCAAAACTCAAAAGAGCGACTGGAGGCGTTTTGAGCCAAGTTTGGAACTTGGTAGGGGGCACACGTCCTGGGACACGGGAGTGTCCCAGGGGCATATCGTGCTCGGGATGACGATCTGGCCGAGATGTCGACGAATTTGGAGTCGACGATCGTCGAGAAGCGAACACGGCCTGAGACACAAGCGTGTCCCAGGCCGTGTCCTTCTCGGGTGGTTGGCCGAGTTGTGTTGGGGGCGAAACACGCCCTGGAGCGGAGGCGTGTTCGAGTTTGACACGAGCGTGTCAAATTGGACACGGGCGTGTCCAATTCCCGTGTCCTTCACGTGTTGGTGTTGGTCCTGTGTCGATGGAGTAACACGGCACACTACACGGCCATGTACTATATGATACGGGCGTGCCAAGTTTGACACGGGAGTGTCGGGTTCCCGTGTCATTTTCGGGATGCGTCGATTTCGACGGCGAATGGGGAAAACGGCCTTGGACACGGCCGTGTCACAAGCCGTGTTTGTCCCAGGTCTCGGATTTCAAGCCTGAATTGTGGCTGTCCGTTTCCTTATTTTAGGATCTAACGGTCAAGTGTTGTTCCTACTTGGTTATACCCGGGAATAGGGTTTTAAAATCCTCATTTCTCTTACTCAATCTCTTTCTAAAGTTCTAGAGAGAGGGGAGAATAAGGAAGAAGAAGGAGGCTAGATCTGGTCACCGGCGGATCTTCGGAGCTCTAAATCGCAAGCCGACTTCGGATCTACGGAGGCGAGGACAATGCGGTGCTTTTCATCCGCATAAATTTCCATGGCGCCAAGGAAAAATGCTAGGGTAACGATTCTCATCCTAGGACATGTGAAGTCGTATTTTCCTTTGCATAGGAAGCCTGCTCTCGCGAGTTTGCGGTGAGTTTGAGGCGTTCCTTCGGGTAGAGATGAATAGTCCCCGTTGTGTACATGTAGAGTCCGTAATCGAGATTGGACATAGGCATGATGTGTGAAGCCTACCCGGACAAGTTGGTCTGGATCGGTGATGTTGAATTGCATGAATGGCCGGAGAAGACTTCGTGTGAATGATTATTTTTCGGGTTTTTCTACGATATAGATTGCAACAGGGAGCCTTGGGGATTAACTTTGAGGTGCACCCAAAAAACTGGGCAGATGCGTGATTCTGCCAACATGGTGGCCTGGGAGCCAACTTGAACATAACCGGGTTATGTGAAGTGTGTGATGGTAACGGGACTCGGGGAGGTTTGACCCGCGCATATGGCTTAAATTGACATTGCGGTGTGAGAAACGGGTCAGGCGGAACCGTACTCGCTCTATGTCATTCGGTGGAAGCCGTTGGCATAGATGAGGGTCTTCGGCGGTCTATCGCTTAAATTGACGTGACCCATGCCGGGAAGACAAAAATGCTCGCAAGATTGGCTGTCCAAGTAGCGGTGGTGAGACCGAAATGTCTATGGCTTAAATTGACGTGACGTTGACCGGTTCACCAAGAATGTGCCCTGAGAGCACGGGGTGTGTGGCCGTACGTGCCCGTGCTTGTGATGAAGTTTTTACACTATACTGCTTGGTTATGCTAACAAAGTGCAGGGAAAGGAGCATCGTCGCCCCGAGTTTGGGGGCGGGATCATTATAATTTGGTCAGCATAGCTGACCGTTGCTTTTGTTTGCCACCGTTACGGTGGATTGTTGCTTGCAGGTGCTGCGGAGCCGAGCGGTAAATAGCGGGCAAAAGTCCAAGTTGCTGAGCCGGCCCTCGAAGGCCTAATTATGAGTGTTTACTTGCTTTATTCATATGTGACCGACCTGCGTGCCGAGGTTTGGAAAACAATGTAATTTGAGTAAACAATTATAAGGCCTTAAGGCCATTGTACTTGTGTATTGTACCTTCATTCCTGTGGATTTGAGTAGTGGACATTTATGATTATGCTGGGTTCTTTGTTTTGCAACCTTTAAATTACTTTCGCTAGAATGTACTCTGTGTAGGACGTTGATTCTTAGTTGGATAGTTTCCATTGAGTAACCTCCCGGTCTGTCTGTGGTATATGGCGTCGGGCCCCAGCCGGACCTACTGCTATATACTATGTGACGGATAGGGGGTGTTACCCCTTTTCCCCTTAGGAGTTTTTACTTTGTTGTTAATGCACTTCCTTTCTTATCAGGATGCCAAGGCTGCGGGGGAGTTGTGAGCTCGCACCGCCGGGTAGGAATAAGAGATCGGCCAGCTGCGTGCTCGCCTTGCCGAGCTGGAGGGGACGAACGTGAAGCTGATGGAGGCGAACACAAGCTTTAGCCGCGAGGTCCGCCGCCAGGCGGAAATATTCTTCCCGACTCGCGACGTCGAGACCTCCTTCCTCTACAAGTGCCCAAGGATCTTCGGCGAGGCTGACGTTGCTGAGAGGCTGCAGATCAACTCGATCCAAACCGCCGAATGTACCCTCCAGATGATGAAGGACACATGAGTGCTGGTGGAGGGTTGCGAGGAGATCTCAGTCCGGGACTTGATGACGAGCTTATTCCCGGTGACGCCGCCCAGCGAGAAGGAGGATAGCCTTGACACGCTCTTTGGGAAAAGCTTTCAGGACCTGTCCGGCGGATGGGGGGAGGATCATCAATTCGGCGAGGGGGCAAGGGCTAATCGTGTATATATTCCTTTTTATAATCTCGCCGAGGCAAGCTCCATCTGTAAATATTACTATTCAAAGGAATACATTTTTGATTATAACCTTGTCCTTTTTTTCTATCTTTTTTCGGTATATCTTTGTTGTGTTCTGCTTGCCCGCGATCCCTTCCCTTGGTGATCTCACGTAGATAAGTTTTGCGAGTGGGACAGTTGTTAGGACTCGCTCCCGAGAGCATACTTTGAGAGCTCGCCAAATCTTAAATGAACCGGGGATGGACTACCCGGCGCACTAGGCATACCACCCTCGGCTCGCTCACGAGCTACCCCCTAACCTTACCAATATAAGACCAAATTCACAAAATTTTCATAAGTCAAACAAAGTGGAGGTGAAGCGTCCTGGAGGGATCCGCCTCCCTTCAGCGAGGTCCAAGGGCCTGGCTCGCCACCCTTCTGCTGAGGCCGAGTTGAGATTGCGAGCTCGGACTCACCTATGCAGAGCTCTCTTCTCTCATTCTTAGAAAAAATGTCAAGCTTTTTAGGCACCAGTTGGAGAGTGTAGGACTTCCCCGAGTGACTTCCAGCCCAGCCAGTTAGGTGAGAACCTAACAGCGAGATCTATTCGGGGTCCGAGGTTGACACCGAGTGACATCCAGCCCTGTCAGCTAGGTGGGAGCCTGACAGCGGGGTCTGCTCGGGGTCCAAGGTTGACACCGAGTGACATCCAGCCCTGTCAACTAGGTGAGAGCCTGACAGTAGGATCTGCTCGGGGTCCAAGGCTGACACCGAGTGACTTCTAGTCCTGTCAGCTAGGTGAGAGCCTGACAGCGGGATCTGCTCGGAGTCCAAGGCTGACACCGAGTGACTTCCAGCCCTGTCAGCTAGGTGAGAGCCTGATAGTGGGATCTGCTCGGGGTCCAAGGTTGACACCATCGAGTGACTTCTAGCCATGTCAGCTAGGTGAGAGCCTGACAGCGGGATATGTTCGTGGTCCAAGGTTGATACCGAGTGACATCCAGCCCTGTCAGCTAGGTGAGAGCCTGATAGCGGGATCTGCTCGGGGTCTAAGGCTGACACTGAGTGACTTTCAGCCCTATCAGCTAGGTGAGAGCCTGACAGCGGGATCTGCTCGGGTTCCAAGGCTGACACCGAGTGACTTCCAGCCCTGTCAGCTAGATGAGACCCTGACAGCGGGATCTGCTCGGGGTCTAAGGCTGACACCAAGTGACTTCCAGTACCGTCAGCTAGGTGAGAGCCTGACAGTGGGATCTTCTCGGGGTCCAAGGCTGACACTGAGTGACTTCCAGCCCTATCAGCTAGGTGAGAGCCAGATAGCGGGATCTGCTCGGGGTCCAAGGCTGACACTGAGTGACTTCCAGCCCTGTCATCTAGGTGAGAGCCTGACAGTGGGATCTGCTTGGGCTAACTTCCATCGAGTGCTCGGGTCCAAGGCTAACACTTAGGGACTTCCAGCCCTATCAGCTAGGTGAGAGCCTGACAGGGGGATCTGCTTGGGGTCCGAGGCTGACGCCGAGTGACTTCCAGCACTGTCAGCTAGGTGAGTGCCTAACAGCAGGATCTGCTCGGGGTCTAAGGCTGACACCATCGAGTGACTTCCAGCCTTGTCAGCTAGGTGAGAGCCTGACAGTGGGATCTGCTCGGGGTCTATCAATGAATACATCCTATCGTACGAATTATCGGAGCAGAATTGATATATCAAGAGATTTTATTAACAATAAAACACCACTTACATGTCTCAAGGATAAAAACGCTTCAAGTCACCGCTCCAGGTGAGACTTAGGGACTCGCCCTCCACATTTCGGAGTCGATACCCTCCTGATCTCAACGCCTCTTTTACAATGAACGGACCTTTCCAGCTGGCGTTGAGCTTCCCCGAGGTTGCCGACCTTCTCACTACAACCACCTTCTTCATCACCAAGTCCCCCTGCGCAAACTATTTGACTCTGACGTGCTTGTCAAAGTACTTGGCCATCCTCCTCTTCACCTCTTCCTGTCGGATGGCGGAAAGGTCACGCAGCTCCTCCACCATGTCAAGAGAGAGTCGTAGATCTTCCTCGTTCTCGGCTTGCCATTCTTCCCCGTATTCCCCAGCTGCGATGACTCGAGGCGTTTGAACTTCAAATTCCATGGGGAGCACTGCCTCGCACCCATGGGAGAGCTTGAAAGGAGTCTCCCCTGTTGCTGTGTTGGGGGTGGTCCTCAGAGCCCAGAGAACCGCTGGAAGTTGCTCCACCCAGCTTCCTTTCAGATTTTCGACTTTATTTTTTAGGAGGTTAACAATGATCTTATTGGCGGCCTCCACCTGCCCATTGCTCCTGGGATGGTGGACCGAGGCAAACCAGAGGTCAATCCCAAGTTGTTCGCAGAAACTACTGAACTCCGCACTGGCAAAATGGGGCCCGTTGTCCGTGACAACGGCCTGGGGCAGCCCCTGGCGGCGGATGATCTCTCCCCAAACAAAGTTTCTGATGACCTGGGAGGTCATCTTGGCCAGCGCCTTCACCTCCAACCACTTAGAGAAATAATCGATCATCACTAGCAGGAACCTCCTTTGCCCACTGGCCTGGGGAAAAGGTCTAACCAAGTCCATCCCCCAAATGGCAAAGGGTCAGGTGGCTGTGATACTCTTAAGTCACTGAGCTGGCTGTAGCTGGAGGGGGTCAAACAGTTGGAACTTGTGGCATCTTCTCGCGAACTCTGTCGCATCGCAGCCCAGGGTGGGCCGGAAATACCCTTGCCTGACGATTCTTCCTTCCAGGGTCCAACTCCCGGAGTGACTTCCACACTCCCCGGAGAAGACTTCTTCCAAGTTTCTTTATACTTCCCCCTCGGCCACGCAACAATCCAACATCCACGAGAGAGTCTTCCTATACAACTGCCCGTCCCGGAGGAGGTAGTACGCCGATTTGTATCGGAGCTTCTTCTTGTCCACCCCCTCTGGATACTCTCTCGTGGAAAGGAAGGTTGTGACCGGGTCCATCCACAAGGGCTCTAATCTATCTTCATGAGTTCTCCCTATTCGATGGAAATGTAGAATAGATCGGTGATAGTCCCCCCACCTGGGGACCATGCTTCGCTAGTTGATCGGCCTATTCATTTTCCTCCCGGGGCACGTGTCGAATGGAGAAGGTTTCAAATGTGCCAATGACCCCCTTTACTTTGGCTAAGTATAGCTGAAGGGTAGGCTCTCTTGCCTTAAACTCCTCGTTGATCTGGGAAGCTACCACCATGGAGTCGGTAAGGACCTCCACGTCCAGCACCCCCAGCTCCCCTGGCCAGGCACAGCCCTATTATCATGACCTCATACTCAGCCTGATTGTTTGTGATGGGGAAGTGCACCACCACCATCTGCTCAATTCTAGTTCCCTGGGGACTCTCCAAGATCACTCCCACCACCAGGGAATGTCTCCCCGAGGCGCCATCTACCTTCACCTTCCATGGAGTCGGACGAGTGAGCTCTTCCTCCGCCACCTCAATCACATAATCGGCCAAAAAGTCGGCCATCGCTTGAGACTTGATCGAGAGGTAGGGAACGAAGGAGATGTCGAACTCGCTAAACTCCACCGACCACTTGGCCAGCCTGCCAGAATGCTCCACCCCCTCGAAGTTGTTGCAGAGGGGATGGTTAGTCACCACTCGGATGGAGTGTGCCTGGAAATAGGGTCGCAGCATTCGGGCTGAGATTACCAGGGCGAAGGCCAGCTTCTCCAAAATTGAATATCGAAGCTCGGCCTTCCTCAATACCCGGCTCATGTAGTATATGGGGAGCTGCTTCTTCCCCTCTTCTTGAACTAGGACGGAGCTCAGGTCCACCGCCCCGACCCCGAGATATAAAAATAGGTCCTCCCCCTCCTTGGGCCCTTGGAGCAACGGAGCCCGCGTCAATTGCATATTGAGGGCCTGGAATGCCTCCTCGCACTCTTCGGTCCATTCGAATTTTTGCCCCCCCCCCCCTATGTGTTTTGAAGAAGGGGGAGCACTTCTCCCCGGCTCGGGAGAGGAACCTACTTAACCCTGCCAGCTTCCATGTCAACTGTTGCACCTGCTTAGTATTTCGCGGCGACCCCAGCTCCATGATAGCCTTGACCTTATCCAGATTTGGATCGACCCCCACGGGGGCGAGGAAGTGCCCCAAGAACTTCCCCATGCTGTCCCCGAAGATGCACTTCAGGGGATTGAGCCGCATTTTGTACTTACATAGGGTCTCAAAGGTCTCTTCTAGGTCCTAGAGGTGAGAGTCCACATCCTGACTCTTTATCATAAGATCATATACGTACACCTCCAGGTTCCTCCCCTTATGTTCTTTGAAAACCCTATCCATCATCTTTTGATAGGTTGCCCCTGCATTCTTTAGCCTGAAGGGCATCATTTTGTAGCAGTAACATCCATCCCCCATGATGAACGAGACGTCCTTGACGTCCGGGGGGTGCATCCTAATTTGATTATAACCTGAAAATACATCTAGAAAACTCATTACAGAAAAACAAACGGCTGAGTCAACCAGCGCGTCGATCCAAGGCAAGGGATAACAGTCCTTAGGACAAGATTTATTAAGCAAAGAGTAGTAGATACACATACGCCATCGGTCGTCTCCCTTTTTAACCATGACTATGTTGGAGACCCAGCCGGGGTATTGGATCTTGGACACGAAGCCGTCCTTGAGAAGCTTTGCCACCTCCTCTCTGATGGGCTCGGCCAGCTTGTCCGCGGTGGACCTCTTCTTTTATTGGATGGGGCGTGTTCCCGTGTCCAAGTTGAGGCGGTGGAAAGCCACATTCGTGTCAACCCCCGACATCTCCGTCGTGCTCCATGCGAAGATGTCCATGTTCTTCTGGATGCACGCCAGCATCCTGCCTTGAGCCTCTGGGGTCAGCCCTCCGCTAACACGGACCTTCTCCACCCTGCCTTCACGGGTGAGGACCACCAGCTCCACCACCTCTTCCGCAGCCTCCAACCTGGACTGCTCCCCCCCCCCCCATTCTTCCGCATCCATCTCCTCTGGGACGACATCCGCCTCCACCTCTTCTTCTATGGCCATAGCCTCAGCTGACTCCTCCCGATCTCCTCCTGCCACCTCAATATCGGCACAGCTCTCCGCCTCCAGCTCCTCCCTGCCAGCTTCCAGCTCCGCCTCCTCCATCCTTCGCTCCATCTCCTCGGCCCCCTCTTGTCAAGAGATGGAGTTCAAGGAGGTGACGTAGCATTCCCGCGCCACCTTGGGGTCCCCCCTGACCCGGACCTGGATCGCCTCGTCATTGAACTTTAAGCACTGATGGAACGATGAGGGGACGCAACGGAAGACGCTGATGAGGGGACTCCCGAAGATGGCACTGTAGCTGCTGGGGGCATCCACGATGATGAACCTGCAATTCCTGGGCTGCCCCCCCCCTCCCCCCAGGGTGACATGGAGCCCCACTCCTCCTTCTACCTCCTTCCTCTCCCCTGAAAATCCAAACAAGGGCGCATCCGAGGACAACACCCTCTTCGCCTCCACCTTCATCGCGTCAAACGTCTTCTTAAAGATGACGTTGACAGAGCTTCCATTATCGACGAGGATCCGGGAGACGATAAAATTTCCGATGGTTGTCTGGATGACCAACACATCGCAAAATAGATCCTCATGATTCGGCATATCGCTCCTCGAGAAGGTGATCCTCTCTTTTAGGGGTGGGGTTTGGGATGTGGAGCCAACGCTCTAGCGATACATGGTATGGAGGCTTACCCTCCGGGAGGACTCTACCCCCACCCCCCTACCCCCCACCTCGTGGATCACTCTGATCCCTCCTCGGGTCCCGACGTCTACCCGATCTTCATAACAGTCCTCCTCCGCCCGAGGCAATACCTCCTCGATCCTCACCTCCTGGTGCCCCTGCTGCGGCTATTGCTGCTCCCTGTTTCCCCACATTTCGAGGAACTCCGGTCACGTGGCTGTCGTGTGCCCTTCCTCTTAATGGAGGTTACAATAGGACAACTCCACCCTAACTTTTCTCCTCCTCCTCCTTGTTACTCTCCTCCTCTCCCCTGTGGCTATGGCCATAGCCTGTTCTTGATCAGGGAGTCGAGGCCTCTGGGACTGCCTCCAGTTCGGGGGGTGAAATTGATCTTACCTGCCTTGATGGTGGTCCCTTCCTTAATACCTTCTCTGTGGCCCCTGCCCTTGCCACTCGGGCCTCCATCCCAGCCGACGGTCGGGCTCCTGACGCCCCCACATTGGTTGCTGCTGCCCCTGGAGCTTCATCTGCTCCCTCTGTCGGGGCTCGGCTCTCCTCTCCTCCTGCCCTCTTCCGCCTCTTGGTTCCGTCTCTTCCTTCGTGGCCCACCTGGCCAGCATCCTGGCGAACTCCGGATTTGACGCCTCCTCATCAACTTCTCTCGCCGCCCTCTCCATCAGCTCCTCGTAGGAGGGGTGGCACTCTCTTCAGCTCCATCCTGAAGAAATCCTACTGCAGTCCCATGGTGAAAGCCATCATCAGACTATGGCCCAGCATCTCCTGGACTTGGGTGACCTCCTCCTAAAACCGGTCGACATAGCTTCCCAACGTCTCATTCACTCCCTGCTTGATTTGGAACAGGGACTCCGACTCCTTCTTCCTCCTCTTCAAGGTAGTGAACCTCAACATGAACCCCGGGCACAGGTCCTCGAAACAGTAGATGGAGCTGGCCGGCAACAGTTGAAACCACTCCCTCTCCTTCTCCTTGAGGGTGATGTCGAAGAGTCGGAACTTGAACCCATCCTACATATGTCGGATTGATACTACGTCCTCAAACCACTGGACGTGTTGGACCGGGTCTCCCTTTCCGGTGTAGTAGGACATCTCGGGTTCCCTGAACCCCTCCGGAACTAGAGCAGAAGAGACAAACTCGCTGAAGTGGCTGCCTCCCCCTACTGGGCGAGCTGGCGCGTTTCGTCGATCCGTCCTCTGCCTGCCGAGCCGGGGAATTGCTCGCGCACGGGGAGCTCGCACCCCTGGCCCTCCTTGGCCACTTCCTTCACAGCTCACCTGTCAGGGGCATCCTTGCCCATAGAGGGGGCAGCTGCGATCTGGACAGCTGGAGTCAAGCACTCGGCCCACACACCGAGTGCAAACTTGATGAGGCCTAGCACCTCATTCCTGAAATCTTCATACATCCCCACTGTGGCCAGAGGTGGGGGGTGGCAAGTCCGACCTGTCAGATCCTCGCCCTCCTGTCATCGAGCTCGCTGAAGGTTTTCTGTGCTGACCACACTCTACGCTCACCACACTAAAATGTTGAAACTAAAAAATGGTCTCTTATGGAGTTCACCCGTGGGGAAGGGGTGATCGCACACCTACTTCGCTCCTGCAAGCAAAATAACAAGGGAAAAAAGGAAAAACTGCCCCAAGGGCTTGGCGGGGAGGACCCACCACACACCTGGAAGATCTTAGAGTGCTTCCCCTCCTTAGCCAAAGGTCGAGCTATGGTATCCTCAGAAAGATCTTGAGAGATGGAGCAAGAGAGCACAGGAAGCCTGCTTTCTGATGTACCCCTTGGATCCTATTTATAGAATTCTGAAAATGGCCTGCAAATAGCCAACCTCCGTTGTCCTAAATGGCTATGTGCAGTCCAAGTTGGCCTGCCAATAGCATAACTCCGCTGTTCTGAAAGGCTATGGGCAGGCCAGCGGGGGCAAAATAGTAAAAACTACCTCATAGACCTGGGCGAGCTCGGCCACCCTTGAAGATCCTGCTCGCCTGCTGTCTGTCGAGCTCCATAGGGCGAGTGCGAGCTGGCTACTGTGCTCGCCCTTCGATTTTCCTTCATTAGTTGAGCTCAGCTCGACGAAGCCTGGGCTAAGCTCGACGAGTGCCGAGCTCGGGGTCGACGAATGCCGAGCTCGGCCTTCAGAATTCCCTGTCGAGCTCACCTGCTACCTGGGCGATCTGAACCAGTCGGTCTGGTTCATGGTGACTCCACTCACCGGATACGGGGCTGTACAATCTTGCTTCTACATAGGAAACATCAAGCACCAAGTCCTCTGGATATGTCCCATAGCTCTCGGCCAAAAGGCATGCAGATTCACCGTACCAACCGTGAAGGGCCAAGATGATTTAGCGGAACCTTACGGTGAATGAGTCTGCTTCTCCGACCACTACCCCTAACCATGAAAATCTTTCCATCCTAACAGAGGTATTTTACTTACCCCCACCATGGCAAAAACCACAAAAATGGGCATGTTAAACTAAGCCACTGATCTATTCATAGGAACAACAAATGGAGAGTGATACTCGCATCCCCATGACGAATGTCAAGACATCTCGTCTCCCAGATGGGAATGAATAGTTAGTCTTGGAGACTGCCCCCAAGTTGCCCAAGCTGAACCCATAATCGCTCTTGGTAGCCAACTCGTTACCCTCTCGCATTTATTAGCTTATATTTTTCCGCTCACATAGTTTCCTGCAGCTCCTCCCTTCGGTACCATGGGCATGGTTAGTCCAGCACCCAAGACCCCAGCCACCGAGAACCCAAATGATACAGCGTCAGGTTCTCGGCCTTTGACTGGGAAAGCACTCGACACCTCCCAACCAGCTGAGATCCGTTCATCGGGGCAAATGTCGATTCGTCCGAGATGGGAAAAGTCGCACCATTTGCTCTTTGGGAAACCGTTCAAGGGGAGAACTGGTCCTTCCCGCCAGCCACCAGGCGAAGGTGTCATCCCTACACAAGGTAAATAAGGACTTAATCCCCCTTCTCGCTCGAAACTGATCCTAATAACGGCTGAAATTCCTTGCCAGGTTATCGGGAAACTTCGGCGGTAGGCCTTGTCGCTGACGAGGAGGAGTTCTCGCCCCCCCCCCCCCACCCCACCCCACCCCACCCCACCCCCCCCCCCCACCTTCCCCCAGCGAGCTTGCAAGTTTTCTCGGTGACCCCGGAGATGTCGAGACACTTAAGGAGCAGATGGTGGAGGTCCTAGAGAATCTTATCTGGTTGCAGCGGAAGACTCCCACTAGGTGAATATGCTCTGGGCAGCATCTGAACGTTGGTTGGCCATCCTTGAGAGGGACTATTCGCATGTCATCGGGGAGATGGAGCGACATGTAGGCTGGTGTGAGGAGACCTCTCCTGGCAGACATATTGCGCGAACCCGGGACCAGATGCGCTTGGTCAACCAAGAGCTAATGGTCGTAAGCACGTACTATTACCCGCGAGTGCCCTCGAGGTCAGGGAGGCGAAGCTGGGGTCGTTGGCAATTGGTCTCGTACTGAGTCCATCGGCTCTCCCCTCCTCTCACCCCAGCCTCCCGCACTTGGCTTTCTTGAAAATGTACCCCTTCCGCTTTGCTTTGTTATGAATATTCATTTAAGCTTGCTCTCTCCTGGCGAGTGGCTTTTCATATTTTAAGCAATGTTTTCGCCTCGCGCAATGTTTTATACCCTTGTTGAATGCCTTAGATCGGTGTTGTATCTTTTTCTTTGTACCCATCTCGCCATGCTTTATGTTTACCCAGGGTCTTTCCTGGAGGCTTTTGCCATTCGTAGGTGAGAGGAGTGGCGGCGAAGCCTGACGGATTACAAGGTGTCAAAAAGCTATCTGCACCCCCGTCACCTGGGAAACCTCATAATTGCCAAATGTTTCTATAAACAAGCCCCCTCACCAACCGCATTTACTATCATTTTGACCCCGAGTCTTCATCCTGCTTCCTTATGCACTCGTAATTTTTCAAAGCCACACGCCGGCGCAAACCTCTTTTCCCCCACACACTCACAAGATGCTGTGAGATATTGCCGGGTTGACCCGGTGCGCTCCAGGCTTCATCGATCATGACTTTCCTCCCTACAAGTAGACCAGGGAGGAGTATCTTTCCACAATTGCCAACTACGAGCTACCGGGGTTCATCGCGCGACATCCCGATGGCTCTGATAAAATTAATTTTCTGTTGGAAGGGGATCTCGTCATTCCCCTGGAATACTTCGAGGTGGTATTCTGCCTGCCCCTGTGGTCGGAGGTGCGCCAGACCCTCCCGTACTTCGGAGTTGTTCCCACTCAGCTTAATCCAAATTTTGTCGCTCTCTTGGTAGCATTCTCCTGCTACATATGCGCGAAGAGGATTGAGTTCAACCTCTCGGTCTTCCAGAAGATATTCAATTACAGGGCTAAGAGCGAAATCGTCTTCTTCTCGGGCCAGACGATCAAGACAAGTGGTCTCGCTAAGAAGAACCATCACTGGCTCCAAAAGTTCATCTTTGTCTCTCGGAACTTCGACAACATGCCCCTCTGGCATGTCCAATATGACGAGGCGACTTAGAAGCCTCCCGCGCTTGGGGGCATGAGACCGCCCTTCTTGCCTTCTTTGGTATGAAGAACTTCATCGTCAAGTTCTTGCGGTGGGACCTCGACTCCCTCCTACCCATTCTCACCGGAGAAGGTATCATTCCATCCCTTATGCTTAGATTGCCGCCTTAGATTTGGCGAAGCATACTCTTATTGTTCGCGCGGGTGAGCGAGAAGTCCCCATCCACCATCCATGTGAGGAAGCTGTGGCTTTCGCCCCAGTTTGCCTCTCGCCCAATTGTGGCCTTGGCCTAAAGCGAGGAGTCGGGCACTTCGTCTCAGCTAAGTTCCCCGAAGCAGATGCCAGATGCTCCTCCCCCATCATACTCTAATAAAACCAAAACATTGGTGCTTGCCAAGGGCAAAAACATCATCGAGGCCCCAGCCAACACCCTAGTCACGACAGATATGACGAGTGTTGCCGCCAGCATTGCCGCCAAGATCACTGCCATACTAGAGAAGATTCCCGCGGGACCAGTGCCAAGAGGGCACCAAAAGTTTGGCCTTGGAGAGAAATATATGGACGAGGCAGGCCAGTCTCTACTTCAGTGGGACCCCGAGGCCAACCGGGCCTCCATCTCGATGCTCCTCCCAACATGGATGGAGCAGGATACCACCAGTGGCGATGCCTTCGCATTCCCCTTCGAGCTATCTAGTTAGGAGGACGACAATATCTTTAACAAGGAGTCGACCCGGACCCTTACGCACGAGACTGTGTGGGCCCAGGTACCCATCCTCGAGCTCGCGCACATGTCATCACGCCGCAGCCTCAACCTAGAGTAGAACCTAAACGAGTTTCAAAAGTCGTGGGATCTCGCTTCGGCAGCGGTGACTTGCCTGAAGCGCAAACTGGGGGCCTCCGAGGCACTTCTCGCCAGTCACCCAGCGTAAGGGGTGAGTTAAACTTCTGTAATATTTTGAACTATAGCTTCATTTCAAACTAACTCTTTTCAATGCCCTTTCTACAGGATTCCGCGAACACCGAGCTGCTACGCGTACGGGTGGTTGGCCTTGAGCATGAGGTCATGGGGCTGAAGGCTGAGAACAAATGCCTGCAAGAAACTCTCATTCCTCCACCCCGAGGAGAGAAGGTTAAACGACATCAATACACCAACTATGAAATTGAGGTGATGATGCAGGATAATGCCCAGGGGATGCCAAGCACGTGATCGGAGTGCTACGAGATGACGGATTGCTGAATGAAGGTGGCGAGAAGCACACAACATACAGTGTCCTCCCCTAGATATTCACCCCTATCGACATGCCCGAGGTGGAGGATGACCTTCAGCGTGAGGATGAAGCCGATTCACCCCACAGCAGGAGTGAAAGATCCTCTAGCGAGAATCCCGACGACTCCTCCTAAAGACTTCCCGCTTTCCCCTTTTTTGCCTTTGTATTTTGTTTTTTTCCTTGGGCATTCATGTAATGAGCGATACCCCTGATATATATATAAAAAAAATACTTTTTTGGACATGTAAATTTTCTAAGCTTTTGTTTCTGCCGAAATGACCGCTGCTCTTAATTTCTTATTTCTCACTTTCTACCATTCACAAATGCACTAGCGCATTTGCACATACCTTAGGCTCTTAGGTCGTGATAGAAGTGCCTTCACGGCTCGCGCTCGTGAACCGAGAATGGTGGGAGATGGCTTTGACTCCTTAACCAGTGGGGCTGGTCCATTAAGTAGGTCTGTCGAGTAGACCTTGCTGAGTGGGTCATGTCGAGTGGCCCTCTGTACTATACGAATCTCGCTGGTGAATCTAGATCCCACCAGTCACACTCTGAATAAACGTTGTCATTCTTGGAACATCTACTTTCAAAGCACTCAATGCCCACCATACCTGCCAGCTAGGTGAGAGCCTGACAGTAGGAGCAGCTCGGGACTTAGTTTCAAAATACCTCGCAACGTCCACTAAGGGCCCTTCAGACCTGTTATCTAGGTGAGAGCCTGGAAGTGGGAGCAGCTCGGGATTTAGCTATAAAATACCTCACCACGTCCACTGAGGGCCATTAAGACCCGTCAGCTAGGTTAGAGCCTGATAGTGGGAGCAACTCGGGACTAAGCTCCAAAATACCTCACCACATCCACCGAGGGCCCTTCAAGCCCATTAGCTAGGTGAGAGCCTAACAGCAGGAGTAGCTCGGGACTTAGTTCCAAAATACCTCACCACGTCCACCGAGGGCCCTTCAAACACGTTAGCTAGGTGAGAGTCTAACAGCGGGAACAGCTCGGGACTTAGCTTTAAAATACCTCACCATATCCACTAAGGGCCCTTTAGACTCATCAGCTATGTGAGAGCCGGACAGCAGGAGCAGCTCAAGACTTAGTTCCAAAATACCTCATCATGTCCACTGAGGGCCCTTCAGACCCATCATCTAGGTAAGATCCTGACAGCGGGAGTAGCTAGGGACTTAGCTCTAAAATACCTCACCATGTCCACCAAGGGCCCTTCAAACTCGTCAGCTAGGTGAGATCCTGACAGTGGGAGCATCACAGGACTCAGTTCCAAAATACATCACCACATCCACCGAGGGCCCTTCAGACCCGTCAGCTAGGTGAGAGCCTGACAGCGGGAGCAGCTCGGGACTTAGCTCCAAAATACCTCACCACATCCACCAAGGGCTCTTCAAACACGTCAGCTAGGTGAGTGCTTGACAGCGAGAGTAGCTCGGGAATGTATTCGACCTGTCTTCAAACCTTGAGGGGGGAAGGAAAGAACATGTTAAGAGACAGAAAGGAGTAAAATAGGGCATGCATTCTATTCACTCAGGGATAGAAGTGCTTCAAATCATCACCATTCTAGGAATGTCTGATGGTTACCACCTCTATATTTTGGAGGCAATAACCCCCCGACTTGAGTGCTTCTTTCATTACATAGGGACCTTCCCAATTGAGATTGAGCTTTCCTACCGATGCAGACCTTCCGACTGCATCCACCTTTTTCAAGACAAGATCCCCTTTTACAAACTATTTAATATGTACATGTTTGTCAAATTACTTGGTCATTCGACGCTTGACCTCCTCTTTTCTAACGATGACTAGGTTGCAAAGCTCCTCCACTAGGTCTAGCGAGAGCTGCATCTCGCCTTCATTCTCAATTCTCTAGTCTTCTTCCCCTTTTACTGTGAAGACCACCCGCGGTGACCTGACCTCGAACTGCATGGGAAGCACAGCTTCGCAGCCATGTGAAATCCTGAATGGTGTCTCCCCCGTGGCAGTGTTGGACTTGGTTCTCAGGGCCCAAAGGACCGATGGGAGTTGTTCCACCCAGTTCCCCTTTAGAATCTTCACCTTCTTATTCAACAGGTTTATAATGATCTTATTTTCCTCCTCCACCTGCCCGTTATACAAGGGGTGGTGGATCGATGCGAACCTGAGATCAATACCAAGCTGGCCACAAAAGCTGATGAACTCCTTATTTGCGAACTGTGGCCCATTGTCGGCGACTATGGCTTGAGGCAGTTCATGCGAGCAAATGATTTCTCCCCACACAATGTTACGGATCACCTGGGTGGTTACCTTGGCAAGGGCCTTGACTTCCAGCCACTTCGAGAAATAATCGATCATGACCAGAAGAAACCTCCTCTGTTAGCTGTCTTGAGGAAAAGGCCCCACCAAGCATATCCCCCAAATTTCAAATGGCCATGGTGTCGTGATACTTTTGAGCTTCTGGTCAGTCAGGAGTTTCAATAGTGCGAGTAGCTGACACTTGAGACACTTCTTTGTGAATTCTTCTGCATCCTTGCTCAAGATTGGCCAAAAATACCCCTGCTGACTAATCCAGCCTTCTAGGGTGTTGGAACACCCTATTACTAATTTGGGTCAGGATCACTATGTCTCTAGGAATTTATGTTTTGACCTTCTGTATAGATTATAGGTCAATTAGAATTGAGTCTAAGGGATCATGAGTCTAGGTTTGGAAGCTGCTCTGAAGACCCAAGTTTTTCTGGAGACTAAGTCCAAATCGTCGAGCTCAGCACGACGTTTCGTCGAACTCCGGTCGACGATCGTCTAGCTCAACTTCTGCAGATCGTCGAACTCCATTCGACGATCGCTGAGCTCAACCTCATAATATCGTCGAGCTCCACTCGACGATCGCTGAGCTCAGGTCGACGATTTTGACTCTGCATTAGATCCTTATCTCTGAGCTCAGTTCGACGATCTTTGAGCTCAGATCGACGATTTCTTTGCTGCTTGGATTTTCCAGTTCGCTGAGCTCAGCTCGACGATAGCAGAGCTCAGTTCGACGATTTCAGTTTTCTTTCAGAATTCAAATTCAAATCAGATAGAAGTTATTCTGCATTTAATTCAGAAGATCTGCCAGTCATTTTCATTTACTTCTGGAGCAAGTTTCAAGGGATTTTTTCAAGGAACAATTCAGTGGACTTTCCTTCAGAACATATTATGCAATTAAGGCTGTAATTAATTCAGACCAACGGCTATCTTTGACAGAGCAATTTTCTATTCAGACTCAGAGAATAAAAGATAGAATGTTTTTGAATCAGACAGAGAGAGACAAGAAATAAGAGAAGAAATACAGAGATTGACAAGTAGAGCACACACAACTCAATACACAGAGACTCTCTCAATCTTCTGTCAACAAGAATTCTGAAGAACACTCATCAGAGAGATCAAGCTTTCAAAAAATCTTCAGATCTCCTCAGCTCTAAAAGTGTTCAAGGCCAACATCATCTCAAGACTCCAGACACTCAACATTTCAGCTTGCTGAAATCATCTTTTGCTGGAGATCTATCTTTGAAGGCCTATCACCCTCAGCAAAGCTCATCTTCCTGAAGATTTCAAGGACTCAGGGGGAGCTTTGACAACATCACTGAATCCACATAGTCTTCTCAGTTGCTTGAGAAAGAGAAGACTGCCATCACTCTCTCACCCCCATTCTGTAAAGGGTTTTTCAAACTCCCTTCAAAAGTTTGAATCTGGTTTTTGAGCACCTTGTCAAAAGCTCATTGGTGGCAAGACACCTGATCAAAAAATCTGTTTTGGTTTTTGAGCACCTTATCAAAAGCTCATTGGTGCCCGGGACACCTGATCAACTCATCCTGCAGTGGATTCCTACCTAGGGTGGTAGAAGAGTGGATGTACCCAAGTTGGGGAACCACTATATTTCCTTGTGTCATCTGGTTTTGCATGTTTTCTTTTTGTTTCTGGCCTAGATTTTCTTGTGCTTAGTTTCTGCATAGCTTAGTTTTGTGATTAGTTTTATTTCTGCTTCCCTGCTTACACTCATTACAACAATTGTTGTAAAGCTTTGCAAAAGTTTTTCTTTGTGTTTTAAAAAGCACCATATACTCTATTCACCCCCCTCTAGAGTATATCAGATCTAGTTTCCCCTTTCAATTGGTATCAGAGCGAGGTTGGTTAAACATACCATTCCTGATTGGTTGTACAGGCTAACACCTGAACCCCAAGATCCCAAACTAGATCCTTCTTTTGTATTTCAATATTAGATTTTGTTTGCACAAATCATGGCTCAGAACAAAGATTATGCTAGCACCAGACCTCCAGTGTGCAATCTGTCAAAGTTTGCACTTTGGAAAGCAAGGATTAGACTATACATGAATTCTATTGACGAGGACATTTTTAATTCTGTTTTGACAGTGTGTCCCAGACCCCCAGAAAGTACAAGCACAAATGCTGTTCCACCTCCATCAGGAACAGATGCTGACATCAAAAGGTGGAAGGTAGCTGATGCCAAGGCAATGAACATTCTAGCTCAGACAATGTCAGATGACATTTTTCAAAAAGTAGCTGAATGCAACTCAGCCAAGGAGATTTGGGACAAGCTCTCAGAAATAGTTTCAGGATCAGCTGATGAGAGAAAAGACAGAAGATCCCATCTCATCTCCCAATATGAGAACTTCAAGAAGGGAGAAACTGAATCAGTGGGAGACATGTACAACAGACTGAGTCTAATTGTCAGTGAACTGAGGACATTAGACAAAGAGATCTCACTAACGGAACTTAATGACAAGATCCTAATGTGCTTCCCCAGCACTTGGGATTCAAGAATCTGGCCAATTAAAGATGCCAGAAGCCTGAATGAGATCACCACTGAAGCCTTGTTGGGTAAGCTCAAATCTTATGAGCTACTCATCAAGAACAGAGAAGAAGAACAGAAGGCTGCTTCTCCAGCCACAAAAAGGGAGAAGACTATAGCATTCAAGGCAACTGAGGATTTGCCTGAAGAAAAAGGAACAGCCAATGATGAACTTCTCAGCTTGCTGGCCAAAAGATTCTACAAGATGGCCAGAAAGGACTTCAGAAGAAGATCATACAAGGAGCAAGACAAGCCAAGGTATGACAAGTCCATTGGCAATAGCAAAGACATTATTTGCTTTGGTTGCAGGAAACCAGGGCATATGGTTCCTGACTGTCCAGAAAACAAGAACAAGGACAGAAGGGACAGAAAAGAAAGAAGAAAGGAGAAGGACTCCAAAAGGAATGGAAATAGTAAATCTTCCTCCAGCAAAAATAAGCACACAAGGAAAGGATTTGTTGCTGAATCCTGGAGTGAGACTGAAGAGGAGTCAGAAGCCTCTTCCAGCTCAAGTGATGATGAGGATGATGCAGAGGAAAAGGAGTTCTGCATGATGGCAATCAATGCCTCACAACACAACTCAGAGGAAGAGGAGTCAGAGTCAGACTCAGAGACTCAACCTGAAGAAGATCAGGTAATCAGCTCTTTTGATTTTACTTCAGAAGATTTTAAACTTGAATTTAAAGCACTATGTTTAGACCTGCTAAAGTCTGAGAAAGAGATCATCTCTCTCAGAAATCAATTATCTGAACAAAGTGGTTTAAAATCAGAGAACCTCAAACTCTCTCAGGAGTTGGAGAACCATAGGGAACAGATAGCTTCACTGAAGAGTGAACTCTCTGAGGCCAAGAAGCTTGAAGAATCTCTCAATGGGAGAAGCATCAAGCTGATGGACATCACAAGCACAGTGAACTCAAGATTCAACAGTACACTGGGCTTGGGTGCCTCATCCAGCCAACCTATTGTTCTAACAACCCCTATCAAGTTCATTTCTGACAAGGGAAAGGGAGTTGTAGAGGTTGCCAGGAAAAATTCTGATCTGCCTCAGAAAACCAAAGTCCAGCACAAATCGTCGAACGGAGATCGACGATCGCCGAATGAAGATCGACGATCGTCGAACTCAGCTCGACGATCTCAGGACAAATCGTCGAACGCTGATCGACGATCTAAGCCAAGATCGTCGAATGCTGGTCGACGATCCCATATACCTGACCTCAGCCATAGTCGACCGTCGAACGGAGCTCGACGATCTGACCCAAGATCGTCGAACTCAGCTCCAAGATCGTCGAACAGAGGTCAGAGCTCTGGAAATTTTTTCAAAGGCAAGTCAAAATTGAATCCTGAGGGTTCTTCATCCCAAACCTTTAACCCTTATACTGAATGGATTTTACCTCCAAGGAGATATCATCCTGAAGGATATAAGAGTCAGCCAGGGATGTCTTTATTTCTGAATTTAAAGGTTATCAACCTAGGCCCAAGGTAAACTGGGTCAAAAACAAGTGAATTGCTTAATGTGCAGGTGAAGACCTATCCAACATCTAACCAGCAATGGTATTTGGATAGTGGGTGCTCTAAGCACATGACAGGGAACAAGGACAACCTAAATTCCTTTAGAGCCAAGCTTGGACCCAAAGTTATCTTTGGTGACTCCAACTTTGGACAAACTAAAGGATATGGAGCAGTCCAGATTGGTTCTGTAACCTTCAAGAAAGTAGCATATGTGGAAGGACTGAAGCACAACCTTAATCAGCATCAGTCAGCTATGTGATGAATGCTACCAGGTGACCTTCAGTAAAACCTTATGCAAAATCAAGTCAGAGGACAACACAACTGTGTTGACAGGTAAAAGGAAAGGTAACATCTACCTAGTAGATTTTCTTTCAACTACTATAGATATCTGTTTATTCAACTCAGTTTGTAGACCAAATGTTTTATGGCATAAGAGACTAGGACACCTAAACCTTAGAACTATTGCTAGGCTATCCAAGGACAATCTTGTTAGAGGACTACCTTCTGGCCCCTACAAGAAGGAAGGACTCTGCAAGGCTTGTCAATTAGGCAAGCAAACTAAAAACAGTTTTAAGTCACTTAATAAGAGTGATTCACCTAGGATACTATATCTGTTACACATGGATCTATTTGGACCCATCACAGTACAAAGCCTAGGAGGGAAATCCTACACTTTGGTGATTGTAGATGACTTCTCTAGATTCACTTGGGTGTTCTTTCTAAGGAAGAATTCTGATAACTTTAAGTGTCTGACAGAGTTTCTCAAATGTGTAAAGATTGAGTTCAATACTCACATTGCCCTGATCAGAAGTGATCATGGGACAGAGTTTGATTCTCTTCTTATGCAAGAGTTCTGTCAGAGTGAAGGGATCAGGCATACTTTCTCAGCTCCTAGAACTCCTCAACAAAATGGGGTAGCTGAAAGGAAGAATAGAACCCTTATTGAATCTGCCACTACATTGTTGTCAGATGCTCATCTACCTCTATCCTTTTGGGCAGAGGCAGTGAACACCTCCAACTATGTGCTGAACAGGAGTCTGATACATAAACTGAAGGGAAAGACTCCCTATGAATTACTCAAAGGGAAGAAACCTAAAGTTGACTATTTCAAAATTTTTGGTTGCATTTGCTATATTCACAATAATGATAAGAAACATCTAGCAAAATTTCAAGCCAAAGCTGATGAAGGAGTGTTTCTGGGATACTCCATGATCAGCAAGTCCTATAGGGTATATAATAAATCATCATTGAAAATTGAGGAATATGTTCATGTTTCTTTTGATGAAACTAACATGTCTTTCAAGGAGAAGATTTCTTCTACCATAGAACCTTTGCAGGAACACTCTCTAGTTGAAGATATGAACAAGCTACAGGTTGCTCAAGAAGATGAAAGCAGTGAAGATGAAAGCAATGCTCAACACATTGAAGCTCCATTTGAAGAGCCAGTTGTTGTACCACAAGAGGAAACAACAACACAGGTTGGTGAACAATCAACACCCCCTGTTGATTTAGTAACATCAAGAGACCATCCAATTACCCAAATAATTGGAGAACTCTCAGCTGGTGTGCAAACCAGAAATCAGGTCAACCAAAACCTGTTGCACACCTGCTTCCTTTCTCAAATTGAACCTCAGTCCATTCAAGATGCAGAGCAAGATCCACACTGGATCATTGCCATGCAAGAGGAGTTGCATCAATTTGAGAGGAACAAAGTATGGGAACTAGTGCCAAAGCCAAAGGATCATTCCATTGTTGGAACAAAATGGGTATTCAGAAACAAACTGGATGATCAAGGAGTAATAATAAGGAACAAGGCAAGGCTAGTTGCCCAAGGATATTCTCAAGAAGAAGGAATTGACTACGACCAGACCTTTGCACCTGTTGCAAGATTGGAAGCCATCAGGATATTTTTAGCTTATGCAGCTCACAAAGGCTTCAAGGTTTATCAGATGGATGTCAAGAGTGCCTTCTTAAATGGAGACATCAAAGAGGAAGTCTATGTCAGACAACCTCCAGGTTTTATCTCTCCAACTCATCCTGATTTTGTTTTTAGATTAAATAAAGCATTATATGGTCTCAAGCAAGCTCCTAGAGCATGGTATGAGACCCTAGCATGCTTTCTTTTGGAAAATGGTTTTATAAGGGGTAGAGTAGACCAAACTCTTTTTATTAGAACCCATAAGTCCCATACCCTACTAGTACAAATTTATGTAGACGATATCATTTTTGGCTTCTACTGACTCAAAATTGTGCAGAAGGTTTTCTAACCTAATGCATTCTAAATTTGAGATGAGTAGCATGGGTGAGCTATCCTTCTTCCTAGGATTGCAAGTCAAACAACATGCTGAAGGCATCTTTATTTCTCAAACCAAATATGCTAATGAGCTGGTTAAGAAATTTGGCATGTCTGAGGCATCTTGTATGAAAACACCCATGCCTACCAATGCTGTATTGGATGCTGATGAACATGGGAAACCTGTTGATCAGACAACATATAGAGCAATGATTGGCTCTTTACTGTATCTTACAGCTAGTAGACCAGATATAATGTTTGCTACATGCATATTGTGCTAGGTTCCAAGTAAGCCCTAGAGAGTCACACCTCACATTAGTAAAGAGGATTCTTAGGTATGTTAAAAGTTGTCCAAATCTAGGTCTCTGGTATCCAAAAGATTCAGCATTTGAGTTAACTGGATTCTCTGATGCTGATTATGCTGGATGCAGAATTGACAGGAAAAGCACCAGTGGAACTTGTCAGTTCCTTGGTGATAGACTTGTCTCTTGGTTTTGCAAGAAACAAACATCTGTGTCAACTTCAACTGCTGAAGCTGAATATATGGCTGCAGGCAGTTGTTGTTCACAAATATTGTGGATTCAAAATCAACTCCTAGACTATGGTTACAACTTAGAAAAGTCAAAAATCTTTTGTGACAATACAAGTGCTATCTCCATAGCTCAAAATCCAGTCCTCCATAGTAGGACAAAACATATAGAGATTAGGCATCATTTCTTAAGGGATAATGTTGAAAAGAACAAAATTGAACTGCAATATATCCCAACTGATTTACAAAGGGGAGATATTTTCACCAAGCCTTTGGATGAAAAGAAACATACTTTCTTCCTAAATCAGTTAGGAATGTTAGATGGAGGAAGTCTTAAATAATATCCAAGATTTTGAAAGCTAAAAATGACCAAGACTAGGCAAAATTCTGATTTTCCTTAGTGTCTAAAATTTCTCTGATCTCTGAACTGCGCTCGACGATTTTCCCAAAGATCGTCGAACGGAGTTCGACGATTTCCTGAATCGTCGAACTGAGTTCAGCGCTCCTTTGATAGTATAGACTATCTCTTCTGGTCAACGATCGTCGAACGGCGCTCGACGATTTTGTTCACTGAACGATCGTCGAACGGAGCTCGACGCCTTTCCAGATCGTCGAACGGAGATCGACGATTTTGGAGTCTCTTCAGATTCCTTTAGAAGACTCGATCGTCGAACTGAGTTCAACGATCTTTCCATTTCTGCGTCGAACCCTAATATAAAACTCATTTTTCGCCGTCGTTCTCTCTTGCGCTTTCAATTTCTCTGCAAAAATTTTCTTCCCTCCAAACAGTTCTACACTTGGTCGTTTTGTCTGTTGATTTTTGCAGGTACAATGGCAGTTTCAGTTGCTGTGCTAGCTGCCATGAAATTTGATGCGGGCTTTGACATCGATCTCGACTCCTTCAACACAACCGATCAAGTCTTCCAGGACATTCTCAGTTTGTTCAAAGATCAGCACTTATCTGCCCTTATGACAACCAGAATCAAACTTGCATCCGATGAAATCAAAGAATGGGTATAAACTGCCCACAACCTTGACAACAATACCATAGTTGGTTCTATTGGTGGCACCCAGGTACCTCTGACCCCAACAGTATTGACAGAGGTTTTTGGTTTAAGGAATGGTGAAGACTCTGCTGACCTTTCTGGAGAAGAATTCTCAGATGTACTTGCCAGGATGGGTCATCCTGAGGGGAACCCTAGCAAGTTGTTTAAGAGGAACCTGTCAGTGGAATACAGGTTTCTGGCTGATGTAGTAGGCAAGGTTCTCTTGGCCAAACATTCTGCTCATGACACCATCTCCAGATATCAGCTCTGCCTCATGGGAGCTCTGGTGGACAGAAAACGCTTGAACTGGGGAGAAGTATTTTTTGATCTGCTGAAGAAAAAGATAAACAAAATATTTGTGAACTTTGGAAGAATACTGGGAGTTTTCCTCCAGGCCAAGTGCCCTTCTCTGCTTGTCTCCTCTGGAGTGCACATCAATGCCTCCAAGAGACTCACCTGTGCCCTATTTGGGAAATGGGACAGGCAAATCATCAAGCCCAGCAGGCCCTCTCCATCTGCCCCTTCAGGCACCAGGACTCTCAGAGTCACTCCCCCCCAGGTCTCTGCCCCTGCAGAAGACCTGCCTGCTGCTAGTGCTGCTGCTTCTCCTCCTCCAAGCCCAACCCTACCAATTCCATCCACCACTTCAGCTACCTCCACCATTACAATCTCAAGCCCATCTCCAACCTCTATTCCATCTCCAACAATTTCCTCTCCACCAGCAGACCACTTCCATCCCCTATTCTCTTATCCACCACCAGATGTCACCTCATCCCCATCCCTTCCATCCTTCACTCTCCTGGATGAATCCTACATGGATGCTTCCCCCTCCTCTCCTCCAGAATTGCCATCCTCCTCCACAACTTTCCAAGACCTTCTCAACCAAATTATTGATCAACCCACCTTCACTCCCTCCATATCCATCCCTCTATCCTCCATCTCTACCATCCCCTCTCCTGAACCATTCATTCCACCCTTCAGCCCTCCTCCTCCAGCTCCATCAGCCATCCATGTACCCTCTACCTCTGCTCCTCTCATTGAGCATGTAGATCTCCCAGCCCTTGCTGATCAGTTGTATGAGCTCCTTGCACCTAGGCTCTCTCTTCTCATGGAGGCCTCTTTAGCTCCTCTACAACAATCAGTGGCAGCTCTCTCTGCCAGGCTTTCCTCCTTCCTTACTCCTCTAGCAGCACCCCCAGCAGTGTGCCTTGATGCACAGGTATCTGCATCCAGGCAGGGGGAGATGCCCTATGAAGCCAGCCTTCATGCTGCTGTTGCTGCTGCTGCTCCTCCTGCTGTTTCTGCTTCTGCTACTGCTGCTGGTTCTGTGTCTGCTTCTGCTGCTGCTGCTACACCAGTACTAGCAATAGACCTAAGGTCTTTGCTATCTACTTTTGATACTGCTTACTTCTGCTGCCTCCCAGAGCCATATGCTGTCCAGCCCCCAGAGGTTCTTGCTGGCCAGCTCTCTGAAGATCTGTCCAAGGCTCTAGTGCCCTTCTCTTGCTGTGACCCCAGAATCATTTCTGATTTTATTCTGTCAGTGACTGCTGCTTCTGATGATGTTACTGCTGCTGCTGCTGAAGACAATGCTCCAACTGCTGCTGTTGAGCCCATTTCACAGGATTTTCTGATGACAGAGGCTGTTGCTTTTGAGCCTGCTGTAGAAGTTGTTGTTTCTGAAGCTGCTGCTGCCCTCATGCCTGAAGTAATCACTGTTGTTTCTTCTGCTGCTCCAGTACCTATAGTTACATCTACTGCTGCTCCTGTTGCTGCCCCTTCTGCTTCTGCCCCATCAGCTGCTGTTAAATTAAAAGAGGATTTAATGAAGAAGATTGATGCCTTGTATGATGCACAAAGTTCTGAATCTGAGGATTATAACACTGCTTCTGATGACTCATCTGCCACAATTGCAAAGAAAAGAAAGGCAAGAAGTAAGGCCTTGAAGAGAGTTCCTCCTGCCAAAGTTAGTGATGACAATGATGTCCCTTATTATATTCTGCACAATTGCCCAATCTCTGAGCATTGGATGCAATTCTCTAAGAACCAGTTAAAGGCTATGAAAAAGAAGAGGAAGTATGAAAAAGATTCCACTCAGTTCAAGCACCCTCATCCTCCTCCACCACCTCCACCTGATGCAGGTGCAGGTGGCAGCTCTGCAAGTTCAGGCCCTGCTAGAAGCCAGGCTCCCTACCAACCTCATGCTAGAACTTATCAAAGGGAAAGCCAGTCTAGGGGCTCTTACTCTAGAAGGGGAGGATATAGGGGAAACCAAAGAGAAACTCAGGTTTACTCCAAAGGGCATTCCAGGCAGCACCCTTACTCTAGGGGAGGACATGTTTCTTCTGATACATCCTCTGGTCCTTTCCCCTATAAGCTCAAAGATACTGTGACTGCCAGGACTCATCAAGATACTTCTTCCAACAGGTATGAGCCACCTGTTCCATTTGAGGACCCTGAGAAGAATCCTATGGCTTGGACTGCTAGAATGAAAGAGCTGGCTTCCTTAGATCAAATAAAGAAAGCCAAAGAGAAAGGCCTAGACACTTCCAACATCTCCACAATGTCAGAACAAAGACAGAAAGAACTTGAAAGATATGCTTCCAGCAAATTTTTTGATGCAGACAGGTACATGGAATTGCATCCAGCTGCAGTGGTTCCAAGGACTTCTAAACAACCATATCTGGGAGCAGCTGATGATACCAGATCCAAACAACAAGCTTTAGATCCTAACAGAGAAATTAAAATGGTAAAAGGCAAAGAAAAGGAATAACTCTGTAAGGTGATAACTCTTGGTTTTTCTGACTGCCCTCTGGATATCATGTTTATATATATCTCTGTGATGCTTCTGTGATGTCTAGCTGCTGTTGTTTTTATGTTTTTCTAACTGTATGATGTTGTTTGTTTTTCCTATGTCTGTAAATAGTTTTCCTAACCCAAATAGGGGGAGATTGTTGGAACACCCTATTACTAATTTGGGTCAGGATCACTATGTCTCTAGGAATTTATGTTTTGACCTTCTGTATAGATTATAGGTCAATTAGAATTGAGTCTAAGGGATCAGGAGTCTAGGTTTGGAAGCTGCTCTGAAGACCCAAGTTTTTCTGGAGACTAAGTCCAAATCGTCGAGCTCAGCACGACGTTTCGTCGAACTCCGGTCGACGATCGTCTAGCTCAACTTCTGCAGATCGTCGAACTCCATTCGACGATCGCTGAGCTCAACCTCATAATATCGTCGAGCTCCACTCGACGATCGCTGAGCTCAGGTCGACGATTTTGACTCTGCATTAGATCCTTATCTCTGAGCTCAGTTCGACGATCTTTGAGCTCAGATCGACGATTTCTTTGCTGCTTGGATTTTCCAGTTCGCTGAGCTCAGCTCGACGATAGCAGAGCTCAGTTCGACGATTTCAGTTTTCTTTCAGAATTCAAATTCAAATCAGATAGAAGTTATTCTGCATTTAATTCAGAAGATCTGCCAGTCATTTTCATTTACTTCTGGAGCAAGTTTCAAGGGATTTTTTCAAGGAACAATTCAGTGGACTTTCCTTCAGAACATATTATGCAATTAAGGCTGTAATTAATTCAGACCAACGGCTATCTTTGACAGAGCAATTTTCTATTCAGACTCAGAGAATAAAAGATAGAATGTTTTTGAATCAGACAGAGAGAGACAAGAAATAAGAGAAGAAATACAGAGATTGACAAGTAGAGCACACACAACTCAATACACAGAGACTCTCTCAATCTTCTGTCAACAAGAATTCTGAAGAACACTCATCAGAGAGATCAAGCTTTCAAAAAATCTTCAGATCTCCTCAGCTCTAAAAGTGTTCAAGGCCAACATCATCTCAAGACTCCAGACACTCAACATTTCAGCTTGCTGAAATCATCTTTTGCTGGAGATCTATCTTTGAAGGCCTATCACCCTCAGCAAAGCTCATCTTCCTGAAGATTTCAAGGACTCAGGGGGAGCTTTGACAACATCACTGAATCCACATAGTCTTCTCAGTTGCTTGAGAAAGAGAAGACTGCCATCACTCTCTCACCCCCATTCTGTAAAGGGTTTTTCAAACTCCCTTCAAAAGTTTGAATCTGGTTTTTGAGCACCTTGTCAAAAGCTCATTGGTGGCAAGACACCTGATCAAAAAATCTGTTTTGGTTTTTGAGCACCTTATCAAAAGCTCATTGGTGCCCAGGACACCTGATCAACTCATCCTGCAGTGGATTCCTACCTAGGGTGGTAGAAGAGTGGATGTACCCAAGTTGGGGAACCACTATATTTCCTTGTGTCATCTGGTTTTGCATGTTTTCTTTTTGTTTCTGGCCTAGATTTTCTTGTGCTTAGTTTCTGCATAGCTTAGTTTTGTGATTAGTTTTATTTCTGCTTCCCTGCTTACACTCATTACAACAATTGTTGTAAAGCTTTGCAAAAGTTTTTCTTTGTGTTTTAAAAAGCACCATATACTCTATTCACCCCCCTCTAGAGTATATCAGATCTAGTTTCCCCTTTCATAGGGTCCTGCTCACCGAGTGGCTTCTACACTCTCCTGAATGGACCTCCTCTAAGATCCTTGGAACCTCCTCCTCAGATACACATCTGGCCAGAAGTCCTGAGAGAGACTTTTGAAATAGCTCTCCCTCTCGGAATAGATAGTATGCCGACTTATGCCTGAAGTGCTTCTTGACTGCGGTCTCCCCTGGAAACTCGTCGGTTGTTAGAAATGTGATGAACAGATCCCTCCATGAGGGGCATTGATTTATCTCCATTAGCTCTTCCACTTTTATAGATGGTCGTAACAAGTCTGTCATGGTCCCTCCTACCCTTGGACCAAACATAGCCAGATGATCTGCCACAGCATTCTCCTCATGTGGTACATGTAGGATGGAGAAAGTCTGGAACCCCATAATAAGGCCTCTTACCCTGAGCAAATATTGTTGCAGGGTTAGCTCCCTTTCCTCAAACTCTCTTTTGACCTGCGAGGCCCCCATCATTAAGTCTGTCAACACCTCCACGTCATGTACTCCTAGCTCCTTAGGGAGTCTCATCCCCGCAATGATTGCTTCATATTCTGCTTGGTTGTTGGTTACGGGGAAGTGTATCACCACAGTCTACTCAATCTTTATCCCTTGAGGGCTTTCCAATGCCACATCTGCTCCCAAGGAATGCAAAAGCTCCATCCATTGGCAGCTTCCAACCAACCAAATGCTTGGGTCTAACCGCTTTTGAATTCACCACACAGTCTACCAAGAAATCTGTCACCTCTTGCGCTTTAACTGATTGATGCGGGACAAAGGAGATGTCAAACTCACTCAGCTCTACTAACCACTTCGCCAACCTTCCTGAAAGTTATACCCCTTTGAAGATGCTATGCAGTGGATGATCTGTCACAACCCAAATCGAGTGAGCTTGAAAGTAAGGTCGGAGCTTTCGAGCCGAGATGACCAACACAAAGACCAACTTTTCCAGGATAGGATTCCTGAGCATTGCCTTTTTCAAGACCCGGCTTACATAATAAATCGGTTGTTGCTTCTTACCCTCTTCCTGAACTAAGACGACGTTTACGACCTCTGCCCCCACTCTGAGGTACAGGTTTAGGTCTTCCCCCTCTTCGGTTCCTTGGAGAAGTGGATCCTTGGTGAGCTGACATTTTAGAGATTGGAAATCCTCCTCACATTCCTTAAACTACTCAAACTTATGCCCCCCCCGAAGAACCCAGAAGAAGGTTGAGCACTTCTCTCCTGCCCGGGGAAGAAACCTACTCAGCCCTGCAAGCTTCTCTGTCAGGCGTTGGACCTTCTTGGCATTTCTTGGTGATTCTAGCTCTACTATGGCTTTTACTTTATCTGGGTTGGGCTCCACCCTAGCTGGGGTCAGGATGTGTTCAAGGAACTTTCCCTGACATGCTTCGAAAACACACTTCTGGGGATTAAACCTCATTTTAAACCTTTTCAAGGTGGATAAAGTCTCTTCTAGGTCTTGAAGGTGAGAGCTCACATCCTTGCTCTTCATAAGTAGGTCATCCACATATACTTTAAGGTTTTTCCACCTCTATTCTCGGAATACCCCGTCCATCATCCTTTGATAGGTTGCCTTTGTGTTCCTTAGCACAAAAGACATCATATTATAGTTATAGCATCCGTTGCTCGTGATGAAAGACATATCCTTTACATCCGGAGGGTGCATCCTAATCTGGTGATATCCTGAAAAAGCATCCAAAAAACCCATTACATGGAAACCGACGGCTTAGTCTACCATCACGTCTTGCTTTATTCAACAATAAAAAATCAACACACATCCTCCACCTCCCATCCCCCTACTTCACCATTACAATATTTAAGATCCAGCCCGAAAACTGGATATCTGACTCAAACCTGGCCTTAATAAGTTTCCCTACCTCTTCCTGGATAGGACCCTCGATCATGTCAGCCACGTTCCTTTTTCTTTTGGTGGATAGGGCGGACCTTCGATTCGACGTTCAGTCTGTGGCAAAACACGTCTGTATCAATGTCAGGTATATACATTGCAATCCATGCAAAGATGTCCAAGTGCTTCTGAATGCATGCCATCATCCTCTCTTGATCCTCTTTGCCTAAGCCCCCACTGACCCGCACCTTCTCTGCCTTGCCTGCTCGGGTCAGAACTGCCAGCTCTACCACCGCTTCCACCAACTCCAGACGGGACTGCTCCTCCCACTCTTCAGCTGCCCGTTCTCCTTAGGCAAGGACCTTCTCTTCCATTGCTTCCTCCACCACCATCATCTCCTCCCCTCCTCTAGGCTCTTCTCTTGCACCCTCCTTCAAAACGAGGGCTTGCTTCTCCTTGACTCGGCTGATGCCTCCTACATCATCTTACCCATTACTTCGGCCTCTCCCATCCACGAGATGTTGTTAACCGTGGTGACATAGCACTGCCTCGCCACCTTAGGATCTCCCTGGACCCAGGCCTACACCCCTCCATTGTTGAACTTGAGGCACTGATGGAAGGACGAGGGACGCATCAAAACACGCTTATGTGAGGCCAGTCAAAGATAGTGTTGGATCCCTAGTTTGATTTGGGCTAGGTTCACTAACTAGGATAATTGACCCAACATGTATATCCAGGGTCAAGTCTGTGTCCTAAAGTTTATGATATGTCCTTAGAGTTAACATTGCATGGACCAGCCAACAAAAGACTGCAGAAGACTCCAGACTTAGAGAAAATCAAGTTTCAGGAAAGTGAGTTTGACGTTCGTCGAACTCAGCTCGACTAAAGTCGTGCTCAGCTCGACAAACTCAGAGACAATTCTCTGAGTTGAGCTCGACGATATTCGAGCTCAGGTCGACGTTTTCTGGAAGCTCAACTTCAACACATTTATTGAGAACATTGGAAAATGTGTACCAAATTTGGAGAAGGCTCACTTAGCTCAATGATATTCATCAAGGTGTATTTGATGTTGTTTTGAGTTTATATGTGCAGGTTAAGAATATGCAGGAAAAGTTTCTAAGTCCATGATTCGACACCAGAAGAAGCTGTGTTGACACTTGTGAAGACTTGTGTCGACACTTGAGAAAAGCTGTGTCGACACCTGGAGTCAATTGTGTCGACACTTGGAAAAGCTGTGTCGACACCAGAAGAAATTGTGTCGACACACAGGACTTGTGTCGACACACAGAAAGTTCAGTCGACATCAACTGTGTCGACGTACAGGACTTATGTCGACACACACACCAGAATTTCTTCTAAGTTAATTGTGTCAAGACAAGAAGTGACTGTGTCGACACACAGGACTTGTGTCGACACATTCTTACAGAAGCTATGTTGAGAAGCAGTGTCGACACCATGAGAGCTGTGTCGACACCACCAAGGATTGTGTCGACACTTAGTCTACTTGTGTCGACACATGTGAAGTTCAGACTCGACACTTTGCTGACAGAGATAAAGTTTCAAGAAGTGACTGGAGACTTGACAGCTACCATAACCAACAAGTCTACTGCAACTGTCAGATCTGTCAAAAGTTAGTTAGCAACCGGATCAGCTGGTAACCGTAGATGAAGTCTATATAAAGACAGATTCTATCCATTGAATAAGAAGTACACGAAACACAATTATAACAGAAGATCCAACATAAACAAGAAAATCCAGTCAGAGATTTCAAGTGGATCTAAGTGAAGAATTTCAAAATATCTTCAGAAGAATTTGTAGAGAGAGAGCTCCAACAATTCAAGTGAAGAAAGAGACTATCATCAACTAGACTCTTAAGTGCAGATCCTGAACTAATCTGCAAAGAAGAATTCAGATTAATGTCTAGATTTTAAGAAGGAAGCGGATTGAAGATCATCTTCAAGAAATTCAACCTTACTGTGTTCAGATTCAAGAAGCTTTGAAGAAAGCCGAAGACATGTTGATTTCTGTGTAATCAGATTCTTCAAGAACTGATCAAGAAATCTTTCTACCCAATCTCTCTCAACTTGGGTGAAAGATAAAACTTATTTTTTTTATCATTTTTCTGTAAGATTATTATTAATCTGAATTGTAAGCCTAATTTATAAAGGCTGAGGTAGGGCTGAGTGCCTGAGGTAGGAGATTTACATCTCTGAGTTGTAGGCCTTGGGAAGGCTGAGGTAGGGCTGTGTGCCTGAGGTAGCTGATTTAATTCTCTGAGTTGTAGGTCTGGGTGAAGGCTAAGGTAGGGCTTAATTGCCTGAGTTGTAGGAGTATGGACTCACTCTAAGTTATAGGAACCTTGACTGGGTTCTGAGCTGTAAGATCTGTAGATCTGAGAAGGAAGGAAGAAGTTAGGCCGAATCTAGCACACTGCTAGATAGGTGAAGGGGGGAAAGTGGATGTACCCATCATTTTGGGAACCACTATAAAACTATGTGCCATCTGTGATTGTGTATGATATTGTGATTTCTGTGATGTGGTAGCTGTAGAACTATTTGATTAACTGAATTAATATTCTGCCTTAGATTAAAAAAAAGAATTGAACCTATTCACCCCCCCCCCCCTCTAGGTGTTTAGGTTATCTTGAAACAAATTCTTTCAAGTGGTATCAGAGGGAGGTTACTCAAAGATAGACTTAACAGTCTGAATAAGATCTGTGAGGCAGAATAAATTAGAAAAGATGGGTTCAGGAGAAAATCATAAGGAACTTGGTTCCATGAAGTTGCTCATATGCAGGAAAGAAATCTTTGGAATATGGAAAGAAAGGGTCAGATTGTTTATGGAAGAATCTGATCCAATAATATATATAACTGTTTAGGAAGGGCCTTATATTCCAATGAAAGTCTCAGTTCTTGATGCTAATTAGAGGACACCAAAAGACTTTTCAGAAATGACTAAGGATGAGATTATCTTGGCTACTACAGACAAGAGAGCTCAGAATATTATAGTGAGTGTCATAGATGACTCAACATTCCAAAATCTGACTCACTATAAAACCTCCAAGGAGATGTGGGACACATTGATAGTCTACATGGAGGGATCAGAAGAAGTTAGGCAAGATAGAAAGTCAATGCTTAATCAGGAATATGAGAGCTTCAAACAAAGCAAATCAGACAGCATCACTGAATGTTACAAGAAGTTCTTCAGAATTGTGAATGAACTAATGTCATATGGAAGGGTATTTAGTACATATGAGTTGAATGATAAATTCCTTAGATCTTTGACTAAGGATTGTGTTGGATCCCTAGTTTGGATTTGGGCTAGGTTCACTGAGTTAGGATGTCTTTGACCCACCTTGTATAGTCAGGGTCATTGGTTGTGTCCTAGAGTCTAGGGTTTGTCCTTAGAACATCATCCAGTGGACCAGTTATCCTCCAGATTGCCAGAGAAACTCAAGACTTAGAGATATTTTCAGCTCAAGGAAATCTGTTCGACGTTTATCAATCTCAGCTCAACGAATCAGCGACGTTCGTTGATCTCAGCTCAACGAACCATATTCTTTATTCGACGATCTCTGGTCTTCTATTTGAATTCTTCTCAGCCAGAGACTTCTCAGATTCTAAGTCCACAATCATTCTTCGGTCGACGAATTTTGGATCTCTGGTCGACGAATGATGATTGTCTGTTCGACGAATGATGATTGTCAGTTCGACGAATGAAGATTGTCAGTTCGACGAAGATTGTAGCAGAATTGACAAGTTTCCCTTGAAGACTAATTGCTATTGTCTGGTCGACTAACTCATCAGCTCAGCTCGACGAACTGTGAACTCAGCTCGACGATTCCTGTTCTTCGTTCAACGATTCCAGACTTAGGTCTTCTCTAGTTTTCCGTCCCTTTTCTTGGAGATGATTCCTGAGTAATTAATGCTCAATCTTCTCGGAGTGTTACCGTTAGAACGAGCATTTATCATGGATTATTACATGCCATTTTTCCATGGGACAGTTAGTGAATTCATTGATTGTCGCTTCCTTCCCAGGCTGACTGCATTTACTGCTCACAGATTCTAATTTCGAATGTGTTCTTCAGTCAGTTTTTTTAACAAACAAAAGAAAAGATTAAGCAGTGACACACACAGACAGACATTATATTCAAGAAATCTTTCAGAAATAAAAAGTTTTACACACTGCAATCAGGCTAGACCAGAGAACATCATCATCATGAAGAAGAAGAACATACAATCTACATCAAGAGTCTTCTTCTTTCAACCCTATAGGACAACTTCAGAAGGACAACAATAACTCTATCTGTCAAATAAGTTCCTGAAGCAATCTCTGGTCAAGGCAATCAAGTTGTTGAAGACCTGTCACCCTAAAGCAGAGCTTCAGATTTCCTGATCCATTCAATATCTCAGGGGGAGCAATCTGCTGAAATCAATCCACAAGTCTTCTCAGTTGTTATTGAGAAAGAGAAGACACCATCACCTTTTTCCATCCTCTGTATAGGGTTTTAAGTCCCTTCAAAATTATTCCTGGTTGCAAGTATCCTACCAAAAGACTTGAGGTTTTGGTTTTTGAGCACCTGAATAAAAGCTCATTGGTGTCAGGCACCTGATCAAAAATCTGAGTGGATTCCTACCAGGGTGGTAGAAGAGTGGATGTACCCAGTTTTGGGAACCACTATAATTTCTTGCGTCGTCTAGTTGCGCTTTTTCTTTTATTTTTGGCTGTGTTCTGTGATTTGCTAGGTTGCTTTGTTTATTACTTTATTTGCTAACCTGTTCACCTAGGATTACAACAAAAGTTGTAAAGATTTTGTAAGAAACCACAATACTCTATTCACCCCCCCCCCCCCCCCCCCCTCTAGAGTATTTCAGATCTAACCTTCACTTTTAATTGGTATCAGAGGGAGGTTGGTTAAACTACCACACCTTAGAGGTTTGCTATTTTTGGTTGCACAGGCTAACACCTGAACCATAAAGATCCCTCTTGTTAGATCTGATTGCTTTGTTTCTGTTATTAGATTTATTTCTTCAAAGAATGGCTCAAAATAAATATTATGCAAGCATCAGACCTCCAGTATGCAATCTTAACAGATTTGCCATCTGGAAGGCAAGAATCAAATTGTATATGAATTCTATTGATGAAGATATCTTTGCTTCCATCTTAACAGGAGTACCTCCAGCACCTACAGCTTCTCCAAGTACTTCTAGAAATATGACTGCGGTACCTCCTCCAGATAATTCTGAAGCCTAGAGAAAGCCAAAATTGCAGATGCAAAACCAATGAACATCTTGGCTCAGACTATGTCAGATGATATATTTCAGAAGGTGGCTGAGTGCACCTCAGCCAAGGCCATTTGGGACTCGCTCAACCAAATGGTAGCTGGTTCAGCTGATGAAAGGAAAGATAGGAGATCAAATCTCATATCCCTGTATGAGAATTTTAAGAAGGATGAGGCTGAATCAGTTGCTAAAATGTACAATAGGTTGAGCTCAATCATCAATGAGCTTAAAACCATGAATAAAGATATCACCCTTACAAAGGTGAATGATAAAATCTTGATGTGCTTCCCTAGCTCTTGGGACTCAAGAATCTGGCCTATCAAATAAGCCAGAAGCTTAAATGAGATATCAACTGAATCTCTGCTAGGCAAACTAAAATCTTATGAGCAGTTGATTAAATCAAGAGAAGCAGCTGAACAGAAATCAATAACTCCAGTGAGAAAAGATCACAGTATAGCCTTCAAGGCATTAGAGGAAAGTGAGACCTCAACATCCAATGAAGAACTAATGAGCCTCTTTGCAAAAAGATTTTATAAGATTGCTAGAAAAGACTTCAGAAGAAAATCATCCAGGCAGGATGATAAGCCCAAATATGACAAGACACCAACCAAGGAGGTTGTGTGCTTTGGATGTAGAAAGCCTGGACATTACATCTCTAAATGTCCAGAAAGCCAGAAGAAGGAGAAAAGCAGAGAAAAAGACTCCAGGAGAAAACACAACAGCAGACCCTCCTCCAGCAAGTACAAAAAGAGAGACAAAGGCTTTGTTGCTGAAACATGGAGTGATACTGAAGAAGAATCATCCTCCTCCAGCTCAAGTGAAGAAGAGGAAGAAGTAAGAAACAAGGAGGTTTTCCTTATGGCAATTGATGCCTCCAGGAGCAGTTCCGGATCAGAAAGTGAATCTGAAGATGAGGCAGCCTCAGAGTCAGAGGCAGATCAGGTGAAGAGCTGTCCCAGGGTGAGTCAGACCTGGTACTTGGACAGTGGTTGCTCCAAGCATATGACAGGAAGCAAGGACAATCTATCTAATTACAAGTACAAGCTAGGACCAAAGGTGATCTTTGGAGATTCAAATAGTGGTCAGTCTGAAGGATATTGAGCAGTAAAAATTGGAACAGTTACTTTCAAGAGAGTAATATATGTAAGAGGACTCAAACATAACCTAATATTCATAAGCCAATTATGTGATGAAGGTTATCATGTACTGTTGGGTATTGTATCCACAATTACCTGGATTTGAGGAAGCCACCTGTCAAGCTAAGATGAATTCACAATGTATTTGATGAAACCTCTCAAGTTGTGCTTGCAGTTATTCCACGCTAAGTGCACACCAATGTCAGGGTGCAGTAGGTCAATATACACGGGTCTGCATGACGTAATCCCTCGTTGGGCAGATCAGTGTGTTGGCCTACGTGTACTCTCTCTATTGGAGTGCACTTACTTCAAGTACAGGGCCGTGTTTATGCAAGATCAGACAAGGAGCAAGGATGGGTCAAGGAGCAGCTCTTGGGTGGAAAGACGAAAATTCGTCTAAGTATAATTTGACGAGAATCACTAGTGATTCTCGCCGAATCGTCGAGAATCATTAGTGATTCTCGCCGACTCTATCCGGCTACCTCAAAAAGGTGCCATGTAAGATTCGGCGAGAATCACTAGTGATTCTCGCCGAACCCATCGTCGAAGCAGATCATGGCCAAGTAACATTTGTTGAGAATCAACAAGTGATTCGGCGAGAATCACTAGTGATTCTCGACGAATCGTCGAGAATCACTAACAGATTCCCGCCGATTCGTCGAGAATCACTTTCGATTCTCGCCAATTTTGACTTGGCAATTTCTCTGGAAGCTGTTGGACCGGATTCTGCCGATGGGACTGTGCTGAACCGGAACTAGGGTTTCCTACAGGTGGGACCCACAACGGTCTTTTAGGAGTATACGTGTGTATAAATACACGGGTATTTTTGAACAGTATGAGCAGCGAAGAAGAAAAGAAATACGCGAGCCGCGACGTGACCTAGATCGTCGTTTCCGCTCCGCCGCCGCCGCCGCCGCTCGCGCCAAGTTGTTCGCCGGTTGATCGTGGTTTCGCCCAGATCCTCCTGCGATAGAAGCCTAGCCAAGCTTAGAGTCTCACGTGTCTAACCGGAGATCTCTTGTCTCTCGATTTGTAGATCGGGAAAATCTTCCCCATCCGAATCGATCGAGACGATTGATCCCAGTGTGACCATTGGTAGACCTAGCTAGCTTCGCTACGAAGTTTGGATCTCTAAAGTACAGCAGCCACACGTCGTCGTCGCCGCCGATCCCGTGAACCTTGCCGCTGCCCATCTTGTCGCCGCCGGTTCCGGGGAGATCCTCTCCAAGAGAGATCTAGGGTTATGGACTCTTTGTGGACTTCAAGAACACGTCGTCAACGAAGAGGGACACCTTAGTCTCCAAACGTAGTTTGTATCTCTTGTACATTCTGGTTTACTTTTGTTGTAAAGGAACGTTTGTTCCGTGTTGTAAGGGTTGGGTGTAATCCGTGTTGTGGGAGTGTTGACTCCTACGTGTGGAAGGGTTCCTTCCGATAGTGCAAGGATTGGATTTCAATCCTGTTGGAGAAGTGACCGAGTCGTCCCTGGTTGGGAGATAGGTCGAAGGGGGAAAGTGGATGTACCCAAGTCAGGGAACCACTATAAATAGCTTGTGTATTCTGTGTGCTGCGCTGTTTATTTTTATTGTGCAGGTACAATTTTAAATTCCGCAAAAACGCTGCACGTCACCTATTCCCCCCCCCCCCCCCCATAGGTGAAGATAGTTGACACTAGGTGGACTTTCAAGTGGTATCAGAGCGAGGTTGCTCATCAGAAGTTTTACACCTTAAGTAGAATCCTGCCACCAGTGTCAGAAGCATGGAGCTGGATCATGAGATATCGCCACTAAGACTCCCCACATGCACAAAAGAGTTTTATCCCGTCTGGAGGATGAGAGTGTCGTATCACTTGGATGCTATCGATCCTCGTGCATCTTTCATCCTGGAAGAGGGTCCTTTTATTCCCATGAAGACCTCCGACTCTAGAAGTCAAGTGCCCAAGTGCATTGCTGAGATGTCGGAAATGGAACTTTCATTCTTTAATTTGGACAAGAGGATTCGTCAAATTATCATGGATATCTGGTCTGGAGCTTCTCGCTCTAGATTGGAAAAATGTGGGTCGGCTAAATCTATGTGGGTGATGATCTCAGAGCTGATGGGGGGGTCAGAGAAAGCTGGAATCTGCTGTCAAACAGAGGATGAAGCCTATGTGGGGGTCCTCGCCTCTGAAGATGAAGGCAAGGATCTATCTGACAGCATCAGAGCTCCAGTGTCTGTGTCAGAGACTGAAGAGGCCAGTGAGGAAAGCAGCTCTGATGAGGATGACACAACGGTCACTGGCTCTAATGATAATAACACTGAAGAGCAGGTAACTTCTTCATCCTGCCCCGTCTCTCTTGAAGTTTCTGAAGACAGGAACTGCTTTCCTTCAAAAAATTCTGATTCTCATAAGAGAGCCCTTCAGACAAGCAACCGACTTGCTGAGGAGCAAGCTCAAGAGATTGCTCGACTGAAGATCTTGTTGGTTCTCCAATTGGCATCCAACAAGGTCAAGGACTCAAAAATCTCAGCTTTAGAGAGTAGTCTAGAGAATGAGAAAAGAATAGTATCAAACTTTTCCAAGGTTGATGCTATAAAGAGAAAGCAAGAAAATGGGTGGATCTCCCGGATTATCGATTCGTGGAGAAATGGGGAAACTGTATTCCGACCCCCACTCCAAGCAGGAAGGCTACTCATCATGTCTTCAGGTATGACCACAGGAATAGTCGTGGTCACTGCAAGGGTGATCTGTCCCCATGTGGAGACACCCGTAGTGCAAGGGCCGTCGTGGCCACTCATGAGAGAATACCTAAGGCTCATTCTGAGCCCTTTGTATTCACTACCACTGCCTCAACTCGGTGTGTATCTGCATGTACCAGCTCACAGAACACTTCTCACCACCCGAGGACACAGGACAGGGAGGTCAGAAGTCATGGTGTAAGTTTTCATGGGGCCTCAGGAAGGGGGATGCCTGAAAGGAAGGCACCACCTCCCCCGGGCCTCATGACGCTCGCAACATGCATTCCTTCCACCCTTCCACGTGTCACGGTGGAAGAGGAAATTTTGTGAGGAGATCATGCCCTATCCCGTTTAGACCTAGGACTGTGACTACCTCTGTCACTAGATCAGGTCAGAAACGGCGATACAACATTCACCAGTGTTGGTGCTGTGGCAAAGTGGGACACTTTGCCATAGACTGTTGGCACAACCCCTCTGTGTCAAGGGCAAGGGCCTATCCACAATTTTCTGGGCAGAGGTAGTCTTCCTGACAGGTTTTCTGAAGGAAGGCAGTCGAGTGCTTATGCTAACAGGAACCTAGGACCCAATATGATTTGGGTTCCTAAGGTAAAGTAATTCTTTCTTGCAGGGTAGTCTAGGTTCCCGTAACTATGAGGGGAACTAGACATTAGAGGGCTCAAAACTAAACTGGCACAAGCGTCTGGAATAACAGATGTGATATCTACTTGGGCATACTCACATTGAGCTCCTAATATGTTCTACCTGAGGGACTAAACGATGACTCTCAAAATCCCAGGTACTTTTGATCAGTTCCAAGACTTGAGTCGTTTTCCATCGACAGTTACATATATATATATATATATATATATATATATATATATATATATATATATATATATATATATATATATATATATATATATATATATATATATATATATATATATATATATATATATATATATATATATATATATATATATATATATATATCATTATATACATATACATATATATATACGTGCATGTATGCACATCCAAGGATAGGGTAACACGATGAATATAAACCTTAGATACACCATTAAAGAGTTATCAAAAATTCCACCGGTAGACTCGAAATCTAACATCTACAGGCTTAAATTAGTTCACTAAAAACTAGCGAAGATTGCCATCAAGAAATGTATGGAAAAGCTGGTTCAAACCCCAAATAGTGGCTTTAAGAAGTATTCACATATTTGAAAGATTTTTAAATTAACTTATATGGAAAAGCCGAAAACCATTAAAATCCCTTCTAAATCCCGACGATCTCACGCAGTCTCCCGCCGAACTCACCTTTATATATTTAGAATCCGGCCGACTCTTCATATTCCGTAGGAATCCCGCCGAAGGACACTCTCCGCAGGAAGACTCGCCGACTCTCTCCGCAGGGGAAACTCGCCGCAAGGGAAGCTCGCCGAATCGACTCCTACTCCGCAGGAAACTCACCGGGAATTGTGCAGGCTTCCGTCGAATCCCGCCGAATCCCGCCGAACTCCGCAGGAAACTCACCGAATCCGCAAGTTTCTCACCGCAAGTTTCTCACCGAAGGTTTCCCGCAAGAATCCCACCGAAGTTTCTCCCCGAAGGTCTCCATCGTCTTCCCGCAAGTATCTCGCCGAATCGTGCAGGCTTCCGTCGACATCCCGCAGGACGATCACCGAAAATCTCTCGCAGGAAGCTCACTGACGATTCCGCGTGCACTCATCCGGTGTCCATCATCTTCAACCACCTAACTCCCGTCTACGCTTTTAGGTAACCTCTTCCTCACCCGTACTTGGACGTTATCACTAGTGTCGCTTCCCTTTTGACTGTTAATTAAGCGTAGAGTAGGGCTTCTCTGCCTAGATCTGCAATGGCTCCAAGGACAACCGTTGGGCTGGTCACTGGCTGCGAGCTGGTTCGCACAGGGTTCTCTCATGCCTCTGACAAATTCAGAAACATCATTCTTATGCTGGAAGAGGCTGGGCTCTCATTCGTACTGGAGCACCCGTGTAAAATCTTGGACAAAGAGGTGCTGGAGTTCTTCGCTACCGCTAGACTCCGAAATGAAGACTCTCTTATCAAGAGCAAGGTGGCTGGGACAAAGATCAAGATGTCTGCCAGCAAGCTGACCCGCTTCCTGCAGCTCTCTAGCTCAGAGTACGAGGACTATCTTGAGGAAGAAGACAAAACCAGGACTCTCTTATTCTGTGGTCTCCCACGAGGAACTCGGTCGATAAAGCGCAAGGATATGAATGAAGAAGGGAAGCTTCTGTCAGACATAATTGGAAAGGTACTCATCTGCAAGCCGGGGTCTCATGACCATATCTCTGCGGATATGTTCAAGATCCTGGTGGCAATTGTCTGCCGAAAAAGATTCAACTGGGGGGCATTGCTCTTTGAGAAGATAAAGGACACCCTGAGATCTCCGAGTTTTGGCCGAATCATTAGTCTGTATCTCAATCAGCTGAATGGAGATAAATATGACATGAGTAAAGGTATTCCTATACATTACTTAAAGAAAATGGAATCGAGTGTTTTTGATAGATGGGAGAGGCGAATTGGGCAGGCTACTGTGGAAGAACAACAGGACGCATCTCCAGCAGTAATCCCCAGTGAAATTCCTGATGCTTTGACTACAGGAATTGAGGGGGAGCCTCTACCCACTCATGCTGCTATAGTATCTGACATCTCCCAAATAGCCAGAGATGCAGTGGCAACTATACAAGAAGAAAGTGAAACTGTGCCAGAGAATGAGGAGGCCCTGAACCTGAACGATCAAGGAGCCGAAGCTGCTGTACAGGAGACTGCTGACGAAGAGTTGGAAGATGATGCTGATGAAAATGATCTTCTGGATGCTGAAGGTGAGGAAGATGAGGAAGACGGAACTGAGGGACAGGACGCAGTGGAGACTCGGGATTTCATTGAACCTCCATCTGACAAGCACGCACCTGAGATCGTTCTTGAGAACATTGGTGCACGAGTGGAGGGGGAGTCCGAGAAATCTGCAGATGCTGCAAGTATTCCTCCATTAGGGACTGTGCTCCTGTCCAGCTCTACAGGTGCATCTGATGAAGTGCAAGGCCAAGAAGTGCCTCAGAATATTCCCCTACGAGATGATATAGCCACTCACACCGTGAATATCATTCAGGGCATAGTGGATGAGCTTAAAGCTTCTTTTGAAAAAGCTCAAAATAAAATGCTGAAAAGGATTAAGAAGTCTGAAAATCTCATACTCAAGAACATGGTGGAGATCAATCATAAACTTGACATGATGGAAAAGAAATTTGAAGAAAAGTATACAGCGGCCGGCCAAGCTGTCACTCTTCTCATGGCCGAATTGAAAAAGAACACTGATACTCTTGCCGTAGTAAATCAGAATGCTCATGTTGTAGCAAACAACATTCAAAAGTTTGACGGTAATATGGTAACTCTCAACGCCAATCAACAAGCATTGGTCACTGAATTCTCCAGGACTACAATGCATATTGATGACTCACGACACTCCTATGCAAACTCCATCGCAGTCGAAGCCAAAAAGGGGGAGAAGGAATATATAGCTAAGATGGCCGAGCTTCAAGAAATCATGATCACAAACTTTGAGCAGTCAAACAAATATGTCTATGACAGTTGCTGGTGGATGCTCCAACAGGCGTTAGGCGTCGTTTTGCCTGAAAATCCTGTGGGTATTCATGCTCCTGAGACTTCTACGGCTGCCGAGGGAGTAAGTGCTGCAGAAGTTCCCATGAGTGAAGCTGATGCTAGGGCTATTTCCAAAGCAAAACGTATGAGCATGTTTGACCAAAAGGCCCTAGCAAAAGCCAGGGGGAAGAGAAAAGCTCAAGAAGGGACCTCCAAGGAGACACAAGCTGAAAAGAGAATTCGACTGAGTGAGGAGGAAGTAAGAAACGAAAAGTGGAGTCCAGTTTCAAAGAATATCATCTTGGACACCTTCTGGCTACAAGAAAAAGGAGAAATCAATCGAACCGAAGTATACAGCCAGTATGAGTGGGAAATGCACAAGACGTATGAAGCGAAACGAAACATCTTCTTCAGGACCAACACGGCGGCAGATAAAGCTCCTCCTCCCAGATATTATCCGAAGCCCAAAGAGTATATGGAGAGGCAAAGAAAGAAGTATTTGGCTCAAAAACTCAAGGATGACTTAGCCAAAGAAAAGTAGTCAAAAACTTATAGCCTGTCATTCTCTCTTAAGAACAATTAACGTTTATTGTTATTATATGAACAATTCTGAGATTATGTATAAATATATATATATTTGTATATGTATTTGAATTTGTGAATGACTCAAGTCTTGATCTGTTTGCTTATATTCTCTTGTGCTGCATATTTAAATTCTCAATGTTGTTTATATTATTTGGTTGGTGTTATTCATCTTAGCTAGTAGGGTTTTGGCTTCGTCAAATAGGGGGAGATTGTTGGGTATTGTATCCACAATTACCTGGATTTGAGGAAGCCACCTGTCAAGCTAAGATGAATTCACAATGTATTTGATGAAACCTCTCAAGTTGTGCTTGCAGTTATTCCACGCTAAGTGCACACCAATGTCAGGGTGCAGTAGGTCAATATACATGGGTCTGCACGACGTAATCCCTCGTTGGGCAGATCAGTGTGTTGGCCTACGTGTACTCTCTCTATTGGAGTGCACTTACTTCAAGTACAGGGCTGTGTTTATGCAAGAGCAGACAAGGAGCAAGGATGGGTCAAGGAGCAGCTCTTGGGTGGAAAGACGAAAATTCGTCTAAGTATAATTCGACGAGAATCACCAAGTGATTCTCGCCGATTCGGCGAGAATCACTAGTGATTCTCGCCGAATCGTCGAGAATCACTAGTGATTCTCGCCGAATCGTCGAGAATCATTAGTGATTCTCGCCGACTCTATCCGGATACCTCAAAACGGTGCCAAGTAAGATTCGGCGAGAATCACTAGTGATTCTCGCCGAACCCATCGTCGAAGCAGATCATGGCCAAGTAACATTCGTTGAGAATCAACAAGTAATTCGGCGAGAATCACTAGTGATTCTCGACGAATCGTCGAGAATCACTAACTGATTCTCGCCGATTCGTCGAGAATCACTTTCGATTCTCGCCGATTTTGACTTGGCAATTTCTCTGGAAGCTGCTGGACTGGATTCTGCCGCTGGGACTGTGCTGAACCGGAATTAGGGTTTCCGACAGGTGGGACCCACAACGGTCTTTTAGGAGTATACGTGTGTATAAATACACGGGTATTTTTGAACAGTATGAGCAGCAAAGAAGAAAAGAAATACGCGAGCCGCGACGTGACCTATATCGTCGTTTCCGCTCCGCCGCCGCCGCCGCCGCTCTCGCCAAGTTGTTCGCCGGTTGATCGTGGTTTCGCCCAGATCCTCCTGCGACAGAAGCCTAGCCAAGCTTAGAGTCTCACGTGTCTAACCGGAGATCTCTTGTCTCTCGATTTGTAGATCGGGAAAATCTTCCCCATCCGAATCGATCGAGACGATTGATCCCAGTGTGACCGTTGGTAGACCTAGCTAGCTTCGCTACGAAGTTTGGATATCTAAAGTACAGCAGCCGCACGTCGTCGTCGCCGCCGATCCCGTGAACCTTGTCGCCGCCCATCTTGTCGCCGCCGGTTCTGGGGAGATCCTCTCCAAGAGAGATCTAGGGTTGTGGACTCTTTGTGGACTTCAAGAACACGTCGTCAATGAAGAGGGACACCTTAGTCTCCAAACGTAGTTTGTATCTCTTGTACATTCTAGTTTACTTTTGTTGTAAAGGAACGTTTGTTCCGTGTTGTAAGGGTTGGGTGCAACCCGTGTTGTGGGAGTGTTGACTCCTACGTGTGGAAGGGTTCCTTCCGATAGTGCAAGGATTGGATTTCAATCCTGTTGGAGAAGTGACCGAGTCGTTCCTGGTTGGGAGATAGGTCGAAGGGGGAAAGTGGATGTACCCAAGTCGGGGAACCACTATAAATATCTTGTGTATTCTGTGTGCTGCGCTGTTTATTTTTATTGTGCAGGTACAATTTTAAATTCCGCAAAAACGCTGCACGTCACCTATTCCCCCCCCCATAGGTGAAGATAGTTGACACTAGGTGGACTTTCAGGTACACTTTAACTCTACCTCCTGTTCTATTATTAATAATGAAAACAAAACTGTTTTAATTGGAACTAGACAAGGTAACATATATCTAGTAGATTTTATTTCTGCCAAAACTGATGTTTGTTTACTCAATATCACTAGTAACCAAAATGAGTTGTGACATAAAAGATTAGGTCATGTAAACCTTAAAAATATAGCTAGGTTATCTAAAGACAACCTTGTTAGAGGCTTACCTTCTGGTCCCTACAAGAAGGAAAACCTATGCAGGGCTTGTCAATTAGGCAAGCAAACTAAAACTAGTTTCAAATCTATTAATAAGTGTGATTCACCTAGGATTTTGTATTTGATTCATGTGGACCTATTTGGACCCATTGTAGTACAAATCCTAGGAGAGAAGTCTTACACTTTAGTAATTGTTGATGACTTCTCCAGATTCAGTTGGGTGGCCTTTCTGAGAACTAAGTCAGATATATTCAAGGTTCTTACAGATTTTATCAGGACCATACAGATTGAGTTTGCAACTCATGTTGCAATGATCAGAAGTGATCATGGCATAGAGTTTGAGTCTCTTCTTATGCATGAGTTCTGTGAGAAGGAAGGTATCAGGCAGTGCTTCTCAGCTCCTAGAACTCCCCAACAAAATGGGATAGCTAAAAGGATAAATAGGACACTCATTGAAGTTGCAGGTACATTATTGGCAGATGCTTACATGCCTCTATCCTTTTGGGCAGAAGCTGTAAACACTGCTAACTATGTCCTGAATAGAAGCCTCATATATAAACTGAAAAATAAGACCCCCTATGAATTGGTTAAAGGAAAGAAACGTAAAATCACATATTTTAAAGTTTTTGGTTGTATATGTTATATTTACACAAACAATAAAAGATACATTAGAAAGTTTGAGCCTAAGGCTGAAGAAGAGATTTTTCTAGGATACTCCCAAGTAAGCAAGGCCTATAGGGTTTTTAATAAATCCTCTCTTAAAATTGAAGAGTCAGTCCATGTATCTTTTGATGAAGCTAACATGTCTTATAAGGAGAAAGAGATTTCTACCAAAAGCTCTTTACAGGTTCCACTATTGTGTGAGTCTATGGATGGACTAAACCTTACCCAAGAGGTGTCAACTCATCCTTCTCCACAGGTTGCTGAAGACAGTGAAGAAGAAACTCAAGTGGAAGTGGCTGAACTTCCCTCAACAGTTAATAACATTCCTTAAGAGGAATTAATTATAGAAGCTGTTGCTGAACAAACTCCACCCACTGATCTTATCACACTTAGAGATCACCCCAGATCTCAAGTGATTGGAGACATTTCAGCAGGTGTATAGACAAGGCATCAACTCAACCAAGACTTGATGCATGCCTGTTTTCTCTCTCAGATTGAACCCCTCTCCACCCATGAAGCTGAGCAAGATCCCCACTGGATCATTGCAATGCAAGAGGAACTAAATCAGTTTGAGAGATGTAGAGTTTGGGATTTGGTTCCAAGACCTCATAACTACCCAGTTATTGGAACCAAATGGGTCTACAGAAACAAGCTGGATGCTCAAGGAAACATTGTGAGAAATAAGGCTAGGCTTGTTGCTCAGGGCTACAGGCAAGAGGAAGGAATTGACTATGACCAAACCTTTGCCCCTGTTGCAAGGTTAGAGGCCATAAGAATATTCCTTGCCTATGCAGCTCACAGGAGATTCAAAGTATTCCAAATGGATGTCAAGAGTGCATTTTTGAATGGAGTGCTTCAAGAAGAGGTTTATGTGGAACAACCTCCAGGTTTTATCTCTCTAACTCAACCCACTTTTGTGTTTAAATTGCATAAAGCTCTCTATGGTTTAAAGCAAGCTCCAAAAGCTTGGTATGAGACCTTAGCAAGCTTTCTTTTAGAGCATAAATTTATTGGAGGAGCCATAGATAAAACCCTTTTCACTAGACATCATAAGGACCAAATTTTATTAGTGCAAATATATGTGGATGACATCATCTTTTGGTCTACTGATCCCAAATTATACATGAGGTTTGCTGACCTCATGCATTCCAAATTTGAGATGAGTAGCATGGGTGAGCTTTCCTACTTCCTTGGTCTCTAAGTGAAGCAGCTCCCTGATGGTATCTTCCTCTCCCAAGCTAAGTATGCTAAAAAGCTTATTAAGAAGTTTGGGATGGGTGATGCTTCAGGAATTAAAACACCTATGGCTACCAATGTTGTTGTGGATTTTGATGCAGCAAGGAAACCTGTAGATCAGAAGCATTATAGGGCAATTGTTGGCTCCATATTATACCTAACAGCTAGCAGGCCTGATATCATGTTTGCCACATGCCTTTGTGCTAGGTTCCAAGTGAACCCCAAAGAATCTCACCTTATTTTCTTAAAAAGAATTTTGAGATATATAAAGAGTTGTCCAAATCTAGGACTCTGGTATCCTGTAGAGTCAGAGTTTGAGTTAACTGGATACTCAGATGCTGACTATGCTGGATGTAGAGTGGACAGGAAAAGTACCTCTGGAACTTGCCAGTTCCTGGGTATGAGACTTGTCTCTTGGTTTTGTAAAAAGCAAACATATGTGTCTACATCAACTGTAGAAGCAGAATACATGGCTGCTGGCAGCTGCTGTTCACAAATGTTATGGATACAAAACCAACTCCCAGACTATGGTGTCAACTTAAATAATTCAACATTATTTTGTGATAACACTAGTGTTATTGCTATAGCACAGAATCCAGTTCACCATAGTAGGACTAAGCATATTGATATAAGGCATCATTTCATTAGAGATAATGTAGACAAAAAGAAAATTAATCTAATCCATATTCCTACTGATTTACAGAGAGCAGACATTTTCACCAAACCCTTGGATGAGAAAAATCATCTGTTCTTTATAAATCAACTGGGAATGATCAATGGAGAAGAGTTAAAATTTGATTATGTCTGCATTCGACGAATTCTCCAGAGTTCGTCAAACAGAGTTCGACGAATTAGGGAAAGTTTATGAGATGCTCGTCGAACGGAGATCGACGAATTCTCTGTGTGGAAACAATTTTCGTCGACCTGAGATCGATGAACTTTGCTTCAGAAGATATTTCGTCGAACCAGAGCTCAACGAACTGTTTTCGTTTCATCTGGATGAGATCGACAAATTATTTATCTATAATCTATTTCGTCGACCTCAGTTCGGAGAACTGTTTTCTTTTTCGTGGAACGGAGTTTATCGATTCATATTCAGGAAAACCCTATATCTAGGTTTTCTTCGACCTCCGTCCCGCGCTTTCAGTTCCTGTTGCACTTGATCGTTGTTTGTTTCTCTTGCAGGTAATCAATGGCGGTTCCAGTGAGCACCCTGGCTGCAATGAAATTCGACACAGGCTTTGATATGGACTTTGATTCATTTCAGCATTCTGACCCTATATTTCTCTACATTCTGGAACTTCTTGAAGAGCTGGGTCTCAAGGATTTTATGACCAGGAGAATCAAACTTCATGCAACAGAGATTAAAAAATGGGTATATACTTCTTCTGCTTCTGAGGACAACACTTTGACCGGGAATATCGGGGGTAATGTTGTTTCTTTGTCCCCCGCCGTTATTTCTAAAATTTTTGAGTTAGTCAATGGAGAAGAAGATTTGGATATAGATTCTGATGAGTATAATTCGATGCTGAATCTGATGGAGTTTACTGGGAGTAACCCTAACAAGCTGTTAAAGAAACAGCTTTCTGTCGCCTACCAGTTCTTGGCGGATGTTGTGGGAAAAGTGTTGATGGGCAAGCACTCCGTGCACGATTACATAACACGATATCAATTCCTTGTCATGTGCACGGTGGTTAACAAGCGTCACGTTGATTGGGGTAAGATCTTCTTTGATTTGATAAAGAAGAAAAACAGTAAGAAAGAGGTATGCTTTGGAAGAATCCTGGGGATTTTCCTTAAAGAAAAAGCTGGTGAATTCATGGTCTCCCTGACCATATTTATCAATGCCAGCAAGCGCCTCACATGCCCTTTGTTTGGCAGATGGGAGAGGACGATCTCTAAGCCATCCAAGGCTTCCTCCTCTTCCATCACAGCTTCTGAGAGCACTAGGGCCGTGAAGGGCACTCCCCACCCTGCAGAAGAGGCAATCCCATCTCCACAACCTCTTCCAGTAACCCATCTTCCATCTTCAACCAGTCTTCCATCTCCTCCAGCACCCCACTCACAACAACATTCTCATGTCCCTACTCCTCCTCCATCTCCACCACTTGACATCACTGATAGTCCATCTACCCCCCTTCAAGAGAATCCATACCCAACTCCTCCAGCATCACCTCCTCCACCTCATCTGTCCAACATTCCACATTTTCATATACCATCCCCTTCTCCACCTCCACCAGACACCACCATGACAGATGTTATTCCACCTGTATTCCCTCCATCTGTTCCTCTCACTTCACCTACCTCTCTACCATCATCATCTAGCTCTCCATCTTTGGACCCCCCCCCCCCCACAATGTATCTACCATCATAACCCTGCTCACTCCCCTCCTCAAATCCCTAATCACAGAAGCCATTACACCTCTTGTAAATTCTATCAATTCTTTATCTGCCCAAGTATCTCTTTTTTCTGCTGCCCCCTCTTCATTCAGGGGCCTGGCTCCAGGTTCTCCTGAAACCAGGCAGGGAGAGATGCTTTGTGATGAAGCAGCAGCAGATATAGCAGCAGTTTCAGATGAAGCAGCAGCAGATATAGCAGTAGTTTTAGATACAGCAGTAGTTCCTCCTATAGCAGTTTCAGATGCAGAAGTAGATGCAGAAGCAGCAATTTTGACAGAATTTGATTCAAATTTGATTGACTTGATTCATTTCATGGATACTGACATTGAATTAGATGAGTCAGTTTCAGAGCAGACACAAACTATTAGTGATTTCCATTTGAATCCCACAGTTGATTTGGCTGTTTTGTTGAGATCTTTTGATAAAATTTATGTACAGTTCCCTTATACTAAGCCATCCTTGGCTAATAGTCCTGTCACCTCCCCAAAAAGTCCTACAGTTGCTAAGCAACTTAGTGACAGTTTTGCTGTTCCAGAGCAAGCCATCTCTTCCCCCCCAGAAGAGATTTCTGCCCCAATTTTTTTTATGGATGATTCCCCAATGCCAGATCTGGATGAGTTGATCTTGGCAGATATTGAAGAAGAAAATAAGGCAGCAGCTGAAAGCTCTGTCCCAATTACCTCTGATTCTTGTATAGTTTCTTCTTCCCCTCCTGCTGAAACTCCAGTTTGTGAATCTTCTGCTCCTACTACAGAAAAGCCTGCTATTTCTGATAAAGCTTTGAAAGCATTGGATGCTAAGTATGATAATCCTTATGGTTCTGCAAGTGATGATGATGAAGATGATTCAGATGAAGAAGCTGCCAAGAAGAAGAAGCAAATGCTGTCAAAGAAAAGGAAGGCTCCTCCTCCTCCTGCTCCTAAGCCCAATCCAATAGCTGACACTCCGTACTACATCTAACATAATGTCACTCCTTATAAAGGAATGTCAGCTTGGATATGGCTGTCAAAGAATCAGCAAAAGGAGAGGAAACGAAGTAGGAGATATTCTCCTCCACCAGTTCATAGATACAGGAGAGATCCTCCTCCTCCTCCTCCTCCAGCTGCTGGTACTTCTAGTTCCACAATTTCAAAGCCTGCTCCTGTACAAACCTACCAAAGGCATCAGAGTAAGTCTTCAGGAGGTTACCAGTAGAGGCAACAATCTTCACAGCAACAACAACATCAACAACAACAACCTCAGCAACAACAGCTAAATGTATCTGTAGAACAGAACGCAAATAGTCCTGAAAAACCATATTTACCTCCTGTTCCTTTTGAGGATCCTGGAGCAACTAACACTGCTAGAATGGCCAGATTCCAGGAACTGATTGGCCTCTCATTGATTAATAAAGCAAAAGCTGAAGAAAAGGACATTTCAGAATACTCAACCATGTCAAAGTATAGAAAAGAAGAACTTAAGAGGTTTGACAAAGCAAAAAAACTTTTCAATATTGATGACTATATGAATCTCCATCCAGAGGCTGTTGTTCCCAGAGCCTCTACTCAGAATATGCTTGGTATAGTTGATATGACAATGACTGTAGCCTAGGCAGCTAATCCAAACAGAGAGATCAAATTCTCAAAGCCTGGAGCAAGCAGCAGCAGCAGCAAAGAGAAAGACAAAGACAAATTCAAGAAGAGCAAGATATGATCTAAGTTTTTCTTTCTTTTTCTGTTTTTGATTTTACAACTCTTTGGTAATGTTTCTGAACAAAGCTTTTATATATCTGCTATATGTGTTATAAATTCTCGGTCAGATATATGCATTTACTGCTTTGTTTCTTTTCAGTCTGTGTCTTCACTTATTTACCTCACCCATATAGGGGGAGATTGTTGGATTCCTAGTTTGGATTTGGGCTAGGTTCACTGAGTTAGGATGTCTTTGACCCACCTTGTATAGTCAGGGTCATTAGTTGTGTCCTAGAGTCTAGGGTTTGTCCTTAGAACATCATCCTGTGGACCAGCCATCCTCCAGATTGCTAGAGAAACTCAAGACTTAGAGATATTTTCAGCTCAAGGAAATCTGTTCAACGTTCGTCGATCTCAGCTCAACGAATCAGCGACATTCATCGATCTCAGCTCAAGGAACCATATTCTTTGGTCGACGATCTCTGGTCTTCTATTTAAATTCTTCTCAGCCAGAGACTTCTCAGATTCTAAGTCCACAATCATTCTTTGGTCGACGAATTTTGGATCTCTGGTCGACGAATGATGATTGTCTGTTCGACGAATGATGATTGTCAGTTCGATGTATAAAGATTGTCAGTTCGATGAAGATTGTAGCAGAATTGACAAGTTTCCCTTGAAGACTAATTGCGATTGTCTGGTCGACGAACTCATCAGCTCAGCTCGACGAACTGTGAACTCAGCTCGACGATTCCTGTTCTTCGTTCAACGATTCCAGACTTAGGTCTTCTCCAGTTTTCTGTCCCTTTTCTTGGCGATGATTCCTAAGTAATTAATGCTCAATCTTCTCGGAATGTTACCGTTAGAACGAGCATTGATCATGGATTATTACATGCCGTTTTTCCATGGGACAGTTAGGGAATTCATTGATTGTCGCTTCCTTCCCAGGCCGACTGCATTTACTGCTCACAGATTCTAATTTCGAATGTGTTCTTCAGTCAGTTTTTTTTAATAAACAGAAGAAAAGATTAAGCAGTGACACACACAGACAGACATTACATTCAAGAAGTCTTTCAGAAATAAAAAGTTTTACACGCTGCAATCAGCCTAGACTAGAGAACATCATCATCAAGAAGAAGAAGAACATACAATCTCCATCAAGAGTCTTGTTCTTTTAGCCCTACAGGACAACTTCAGAAGGACAACAATAACGCTATCTGTCAAAGAAGTTCCTGAATCAATCTCTGGTGAAGGCAATCAAGTTGTTGAAGACTTGTCACCCTGAAGCAGAGCTCCAGATTTCCTGATCCATTCAAGATCTCAGGGGGAGCAATCTGCTGAAATCAATCCACAAGTCTTCTCAGTTGTTATTGAGAAAGAGAAGACACCATCACCTTTTTCCATCCTCTGTACAGGGTTTTAAGTCCCTTCAAAATTATTCCTGGTTGCACGTCTCCTACCAAAAGACTTGAGTTTTTGGTTTTTGAGCACCTGGACAAAAGCTCATTGGTGTCAGGCACCTGATCAAAAATCTGAGTGGATTCCTACCAGGGTGGTAGAAGAGTGGATGTACCCAGTTTGGGGAACCACTATAATTTCTTTTGTCATCTGGTTGCCCTTTTTCTTTTGTTTTTGGCTGTGTTCTGTGATTTGCTAGGTTGCTTTGTTTATTACTTTATTTGCTAACCTGTTCACCTAGGATTACAGCAAAAGTTATAAAGATTTTGTAAGAGACCACAATACTCTATTCACCCCCCCCCCCTCTAGAGTATTTCAGATCTAACCTTCACTTTCAGATTGGGACACCAAGATCTGTGTCATCAGGGAAGTGGCCAGACTGGCAGAAATCTCTCCTTCAACACTATTTGGCAAATTGCTTTCTTATGAAATGCAACTCATGGCCAAAAAGGAGGAAGAGAAAAGTACTAAAGTTGACCATAGAGAAAATTCAGTGGCCTTCAAGGCAGAATCCACAAGAAAGGACGGGAGGATGTCTCCATCTCCTCCTAAGAAAGTTGCAGAAGTGATCTCTGAAAGTTCTGATAGTCACACCTCAGACAACAATCATTCTGATGAGGACTTTGCTATCTTCACAAGGCAGTTTCAGAGATTTTTGAAGAAGAAGCAGTGGAGAACTAAGCCATCCTCCTCTCAGTCCAAGGATGAATATTATCAGAAAATAAAGTCATCTAGAAAGGACAAGAGTAGTTCAAAACCTAGCAAATCAACAACTACAAAGATTGTGTGATATTGTTGTAACAGACCTGGACATGTAGTAGTTGATTGTCCAGACAAAAGAAAGGAATCTGCAGATAAAAAGAAGTCTCAGTATAAGAACAAGAAGGAGAAATCCTTTGTAGCAAAGAAAGAGAAAACTTGGACAGATCCATCATCTTCAGATTCTGAATCTGTTGCTGAAGCTTATATTGGTCTGTTTGCAACAGAAGAAGAGATTGAGTTCTTGCAATTGCTGGACTCAATAAATGGAACTGAAGATCATCAGTGCAAAGGGCTGATGGCCCTGACTGATGAAGATCATTGTCAGGATCAGCCTGGTCCCAGTATGGTAAAAAGCTTATCTAAAGACTCTGATTATTACACTGGCTCAGAATCAGAAGTGTTGGAACACCCTATTACTAATTTGGGTCAGGATCACTATGTCTCTAGGAAACCTTTGTTTGACCTCCTGTATAGCTCAATAGGTCAATTAGAATTGAGTCTAAGGGTTAGAAGTCTAGGTTTGGAAGCTGCCCTGAAGACCAAGATTTTGTGTTTGAAGACCAAGTCATATCGTCGAGCTCAGCACGATGATTCGTCGAACTCCGATCGACGATCGTCTAGCTCAACTTCGACAGATCGTCGAACTCCATTCGACGATCGCTGAGCTCAACTTCATTATATCGTCGAACTCCGTTCGACGATCAGTGAGCTCAGGTCGACGATTTTGACTCTGCTTTGGATCTTTATCTCTGAGCTCAGTTCGACGATCTTTGAGCTCAGATCGACGATATTTTGCTGCTGTATATTTCCAGATCGCTGAGCTCAGCTCGACGATAGCAGAGCTCAGTTCGACGATTTCAGATAACTTCAAGGATGTTTCTAAATTCAAATTCAAATCAGTTAAGGAGTTATTCTGCAATTAATTCAGAGATTTCCCAGCCGTTTTCATTCATTTCTGGACCAAGTTTCAAGGGATTTCTCAAGGAATATTTCTGTGGACTTTCCTCCAGAAGAGATTGTGCAATTAAGGATGCAATTAATGCAGGCCAACAGCTATACTTGAAAGAGAATGTTATTCTATTCTGTATCAGAGAATAAAAGACAGAATTTTTGAATCACTCATAGAACACAGATTACAGAGATACATTCAAAAATCTTCTGTCTCAAAGAATTCTCAAGAACACACATCCAAGGAGATCAATCTTTTCAGAAATCTTCAGATCTCTTTAGTTTCAAAGAGTTCAAGGCCAACATATTTCAAGACTCCAGACATTCAACATTTCAGCTATTTGCTGAAATCATCTATTGCTGGAGCTCAATCTTTGAAGGCCTATCACCCTCAGCAAAGCTTTTCTTCCTGAAGATCTCAAGGATTCAGGGGGAGCTTTGACATCAACAATCCACATAGTCTTCTCAGTTGTTTGAGAAAGAGAAGACTTCCATCACTCTCTCACCCCCTCTCTGTAAAGGGTTTCTCAAACTCCTTTCAAAAGTTTGAGCTTGGTTTTTGAGCATCTTGTCAAAAGCTCATTGGTGGCAAGACACCTGATCAAAAAATCTACTTTGGTTTTTGAGCACCTTATCAAAAGCTCATTGGTGCCCAGGACACCTGATCAACTCATCCTGCAGTGGATTCCTACCTAGGGTGGTAGAAGAGTGGATGTACCCAAGTTTAGGGGAACCACTATATTTCCTTGTGTCTTCTGGTTTTGCTTGTTTCTATGTTTGTTTCTGGCCTTGATTTTTCTGTGATTAGCTTTTGTTTAACTTAGTTCTGTGATTAGATTTTTAACTGCTTCCCTGCTCACTCATATTACAACAACTGTTGTAAAAAGTTTCAAAGCAACATATACTCTATTCACCCCACTCTAGAGTATATCAGATCTAGCTGCACTTTCAATTGGTATCAGAGCCAGGTTGGTTAAACATACCATACCTGATTGGTTGTACAGGCTAACACCTGAACCCAAAGATCCCAAGTTAGATCTGTTTTTCTTTGGTATTTTATTATTAGATTTTGTTTACACAAATCATGGCCCAAAACAAAGATTATGCTAGCATCAGACCTCCAGTGTGCAATCTATCCAAGTTTGCACTCTGAAAAGCAAGGATCAGACTTTACATGAATTCTATTGACGAAGATATTTTTAATTCTGTTTTGACAGTATGTCCAAGACCTCCAGAGAACACAAGTACAAATGCTGTTCCACCTCCATCAGGAACAGATGCTGACATCAAGAGATGGAAGGTAGCTGATGCTAAGGCTATGAACATCCTAGCCCAGACAATGTCTGATGACATATTTCAAAAGGTAGTTGAATGTAATTCAGCCAAGGAAATTTGGGACAAACTCTCAGAAATAGTCGCAGGCTCAGCTGATGAGAGAAAGGATAGAAGATCCCATCTCATCTCTCAATATGAGAATTTCAAGAAGGGAGAAACTGAGTCAGTGGGAGACATGTACAACAGGCTAAGTCTAATTGTCAGTGAACTCAGGACATTGGACAAAGAGATCTCTCTAACTGAACTTAATGACAAGATCCTAATGTGCTTCCCCAGCACTTGGGATTCAAGAATCTGGCCAATTAAGGATGCCAGAAGTCTGAATGAGATCACTACTGAAGCTCTATTGGGTAAGCTCAAATCTTATGAGCTACTCATCAAGAATAGAGAGGAAGAACAGAAGGCTGCCTCACCAGCCACAAGAAAAGAGAAGACCATAGCCTTCAAGGCAACTGAAGATCTTCCTGAAGACAAAGCCACAGGCAATGATGAACTGCTCAGTCTGCTGGCCAAAAGATTTTAAAAAATGGCCAAAAAGGATTTCAGAAGGAGATCATACAAGGAGCAGGATAAGCCAAGGTATGACAAGTCCAGTAATAATAATAATAAAGACATTATTTGCTTTGGTTGCAGGAAACCAGGGCACAGAGTTCCTGACTGTCCAGAGAACAAGAACAAGGACAGAAGAGACAGGAAAGAAAGAAGAAAGGAGAAAGACTCCAAGAGGAATGGCAATAGGAAACCCTCATCAAGCAAAAATAAACATACAAGAAAAGGGTTTGTTGCTGAATCCTGGAGTGAGACTGAAGAGGAGTCAGAAGCCTCATCCAGTTCCAGTGATGATGAGGATGATGCAGAAGAAAAAGAGTTCTGCATGATGGCAATCAATGCCTCACAACACAATTCAGAAGAAGAGGAGTCAGAGTCAGACTCAGAGACTCAACCTGAAGAAGATCAGGTAATTGGTTCTTTTGATTTTAGTTCAGAGGATTTTAAATATGAATTTAAAGCACTGTGTTTAGACATGCTAAAGTCTGAGAAAGAAATTATCTCTCTCAGAAATCAATTATCTGAACACAATACTTTAAAGTCAAAAAACCTCAAACTCTCTCAGGAGTTGGAGTGTTGTAGGGAACAGATAGCTTCACTGAAAAGTGAGCTCTCTGAGGCCAAGAAGCTTGAAGAATCCCTCAATGGGAGAAGCATCAAGCTGATGGACATCACAAGCACAGTGAACTCCAGATTCAACAGTACACTGGGCTTGGGTGCTTCATCCAGCCAACCTATAGTCCTAACAACTCCAATCAAATTCATTTCTGACAAAGGAAAGGGAGTTGTAGAGGTTGCTAGGAAAAATTCTGATCTGCCCCAGAAAACTAAGTCCCAGCAGAAATCGTCGAACGGAGATCGACGATCGCCGAATGAAGATCGACGATCGCCGAACGCAGCTCGACGATCTCAGGAAAAATCGTAGAACGCAGATCGACGATCTCAGCCAAAGTCGTCGAACGCAGGTCGACGATCTCAAATACCTGACCTCAGCCATAGTCGACCGTCGAACGGAGCTCGACGATCTGACCCAAGATCGTCGAACGCAGCTCCAAGATCGTCGAACAGAGGTCAGAGCTCTGGAAAATTTTTCAAAGGCAAATCAAAATTCAATCCTAAGGGTCCTTCATCCCAAATCTTTAACCCTTATACTGAATGGATTATACCTCCAAGGAGATATTATCCTGAAGGATATAAGAGTCAACCTGGGATGTCTTTCATTTCAGAATTTAAAGGTTATCAACCTAGGCCCAAGGTAAACTGGGTCAAAAACAAATGAATTGTCTTATGTGCAGGTGAAGACCTATCCAACATCTAACCAACAATGGTATTTGGATAGTGGGTGCTTTAAGCACATGACAGGGAACAAGGACAACCTCACATCCTTCAGAGCCAAGCTTGGACCCAAAGTTATCTTTGGTGATTCAAACTTTGGACAAACTAAAGGATATGGTGCAGTCTAGATTGGATCAGTAACTTTCAAGAAGGTAGCTTGTGTGGAAGGACTGAAGCACAACCTAATTAGCATCAGTCAGCTGTGTGATGAAGGCTACCAGGTGACCTTCAGCAAAGCCTTATGCAAAATAAAGTCAGAGGACAACACAACTGCGTTGACAGGTAAAAGGAAAGGTAACATCTATCTAGTAGATTTTCTTTCAACTGATGTAGATATCTGCTTGTTCAATTCTGTCTGTAGACCCAATATTTTATGGCATAAGAGATTAGGACACCTAAACCTTAGAAATATTGCTAGGCTATCCAAGGACAACCTTGTTAGAGGACTACCTTCTCGCCCCTACAAGAAGGAAGGACTCTACAGGGCTTGTCAAATAGGCAAGCAAACTAAAAACAGATTTAAGTCACTTAATAAGAGTGATTCACCTAGGATATTGTATCTGTTACACATGGATCTTTTTGGACCCATCACAGTACAAAACCTAGGAGGGAAATCCTACACTTTAGTAGTTGTAGATGACTTCTCTAGATTCACTTGGGTGTTCTTTCTAAGGAAGAAGTCTGATAACTTTAAGTGTCTGACAGAGTTTCTCAAATGTATACAGATTGAGTTCAATACTCACATTGCCCTGATCAGAAGTGATCATGGGACAGAGTTTGATTCTCTTCTTATGCAAGAGTTCTGTCAGAGTGAAGGGATCAGGCATACTTTCTCAGCTCCTAGAACTCCTCAACAAAATGGGGTAGCTGAAAGGAAAAATAGAACCCTTATTGAATCTGCCACCACATTGTTGTCAGATGCTCATCTACCTCTATCCTTTTGGGCAGAGGCAGTAAACACCTCCAACTATGTGCTGAATAGAATTCTGATACATAAACTAAAGGGAAAGACTCCCTATGAATTACTCAAAGGGAAGAAACCTAAAGTTGACTATTTTAGAGTCTTTGGTTGTATTTGCTATATTCGTAATAATGACAAGAATTATTTAGCAAAATTTCAGGCCAAAGCTGATGAAGGAGTGTTTCTGGGATACTCCATGATCAGCAAGGCTTATAGGGTCTATAACAAATCATCTTTAAAAATTGAGGAATCTGTTCATATTTCATTTGATGAATCTAACATGTCTTTCAAGGAGAAAATTTCTTCTACCATAGAACCCTTGCAGGAACACTCTCTAGTTGAAGACTTGAACAAGTTACAGGTTACTCAAGAGGATGAAAGCAGTGCAGATGAAGACAATGCTCAATATATTGAAGAACAACTTGAAGAGCCAGTTGTTGTACCACAAGAGGAAACAATAACACAGGTTGGTGAACAATCAACACCCCCTGTTGATTTAGTAACATCAAGAGACCATCCAATTTCCCAAATAATTGGAGAAATCTCAGCTGGTGTGCAAACCAGAAATCAGGTCAACCAAAACCTGTTGCACACCTGCTTCCTATCTCAAATTGAACCTCAGTACATTCAAGATGCAGAGCAAGATCCACACTGGATCATTGCAATGCAAGAAGAGTTGCATCAATTTGAGAGGAACAAAGTATGGTAACTAGTGCCAAAGCCTAAGGATCACTCCATTGTTGGAACAAAATGGGTATTCAGAAACAAACTGGATGATCAAGGAGTAATTATAAGGAACAAGGCAAGGCTAGTTGCTCAGGGATACTCTCAAGAAGAAGGAATCGACTACGACCAGACCTTTGCACCAGTTGCAAGATTAGAAGCCATCAGAATATTTCTAGCTTATGCAGCTCACAAAGTCTTCAAGGTATATCATATGGATGTCAAAAGTGCATTCCTAAATGGAGACATCAAAGAGGAAGTTTATGTCAGACAACCTCCAGGTTTTATCTCTCCTACATTTCCTGATTATGTTTTTAGATTGAACAAAGCATTATATGGTCTCAAGCAAGCTCCTAGAGCATGGTATGAGACCCTAGCATGCTTTCTCTTGGAAAATGGTTTTATAAGGGGTAGAGTAGACCAAACTCTTTTCATTAGAACCCATAAGTCCCATACCCTACTAGTACAGATTTATGTAGACGATATTATTTTTGGTTCTACTGACTCCAAATTGTGCAGAAGGTTTTCTAACCTGATGCATTCTAAATTTGAGATGAGTAGCATGAGTGAGCTATCCTTCTTCCTAGGATTGCAAGTCAAACAGCATGCTGAAGGCATCTTCATTTCTCAAACCAAGTATGCAAATGAATTGGTTAAGAAATTTGGCATGTCTGAAGCATCTTGTATGAAAACACCCATGCCTACTAATGCTGTATTGGATGTTGATGAACATGGTAAACCTGTTGATCAGACAACATATAGAGCAATGATTGGCTCTTTACTGTACCTTACAGCTAGTAGACCAGATATAATGTTTGCTACATGTATATGTGCTAGGTTCCAAGTAAGCCCTAGAGAGTCACACCTAACATTAGTAAAGAGGATTCTCAGGTATGTTAAAAGTTGTCCAAATCTAGGTCTCTGGTATCCAAAAGATTCAGCATTTGATTTAACTGGATTTTCTGATGCTGATTATGCTGGATGCAGAATTGACAGGAAAAGCACCAGTGGAACTTGTCAGTTCCTTGGTGACAGACTTGTCTCTTGGTTTTGTAAGAAACAAACATCTGTGTCAACTTCAACTGCTGAAGCTGAATATATGGCTGCAGGCAGTTGTTGTTCACAAATCTTATGGATTCAAAACCAACTCCTAGACTATGGCTACAACTTAGAGAAGTCTAAAATCTTTTGTGACAATACTAGTGCTATTTCTATAGCTCAAAATCCAGTCCTCCATAGTAGGACAAAACACATAGAGATTAGGCATCATTTCTTAAGGGATAATGTTGAAAAGAATAAAATTGAACTACACTATATCCCAACTGATTTATAAAGGGGAGATATTTTCACCAAGCCTTTGGATGAAAAGAAACACACCTTCTTCCTAAATCAGTTAGGAATGTTAGATGGAGGAAGTATTAAATAATATCCAAGATTTTGAAAGCTTAAAAATTGACCAAGACTAGGCAAACATTCTGATTTTTCTTAGTGTCTAGAATTTTTCTGATCTCTGAACTGCGCTCGACGATTTGCCCCAAGATCGTCGAACGGAGATCGACGATTTCCAAAAATCGTCGAACTGAGTTCAGCATTTCTCAGATAGTATGAACTATCTCTTCCGGTCAACGATCGCCGAACGGCGCTCGACGATTTTGTTCTCTAAACGATTGTCGAACGGAGCTCGACGCTCTCCAATATCGTCGAACGAAGATCGACGATGTTGAAGACTCTTCAGATTCCTTTAGAAGCCTCGATCGTCGAACTGAGTTAAACGATCTTTCCAATTCTGCGTCGAACCCTAATATAAAACTCATTTTTCGTCGTCGTTCTCCTTTGCGCTTTCGATTTCTCTGCAAGAATTTTCTTTCCCTCCAAACAGTTCTACACTTGGTCGTTTTGTTTGTTGAATTTTTGCAGGTACCCATGGCTGTGTCAGTTGCTGTTCTTGCTGCTATGAAGTTTGATGCTGGTTTTGACATCGACATGGAATCATTCAGCACAACTGACCAGGTTTTTCAAGATATTTTGGGATTGTTCAAAGACCAGAATCTGGCAGCAATAATGACCACCAGGATCAAGCTGGCATCTGATGAGATAAAGGAGTGGGTTTATACTGCCCATACTCAAGATAACAACACCATTGTTGGGTCTATATTTGGAACTCAGGTACCCTTAACCCTAATAATTCTATCAGAAATTTTTGAGTTGAGAAATGGTGAAGATACTACTGATTTATCTGGAGATGAGTATTCTGAACTGCTTGCCAGAATGGGTCATTCAGAGGGAAACCCTAGCAAGCTCTTCAAAAGGAACCTGTCTGTAGAATATAGGTTCATGGCAGATGTTGTTGGGAAAGTGCTACTGGCTAAGCACTCTGCCCATGATACAATTTCAAGGTATCAGCTCTGCCTCATGGGAGCTCTTGTAGACAGAAAGAATCTGAACTGGGGAGAAATCTTCTTTGACCTCATCAAGAAGAAAATCAACAAAAGTTTTGTTAACTTTGGGAGAATCATTGGAGTGTTTCTGCAGCATAGGTGCCCTGCCTTGCTGGTCTCCTCTGGAATTCATATAAATGCTTCCAAGAGACTGTCTTGTGCCCTTTTTGGAAATTTGGACAGACAAATCAGCAAGCCTAGCAGGCCCTCCTCCAGTACTCCTTCAGGCACAAGGACTCTAAGAGTCACTCCTCCACAGATCTCTGCCCCTGCAGATGACCTGGCTGCTGTTGTTGCCTCTCCTCCTCCTCCTCCAATTTCATCCCTTCCCATACCATCCACCATTCCAGCTCCATCCACCATTATTATATCCAGCCCCTCTCCAACATCCACACCATCTCCAGTACCTATTCTACCACCACCAGAAGACCACCTCTATCCACTATTCTCATACCCTCCACCAGATGTCACCTCATCACCCTCCATTCCATCCTTCACCCTAATTGATGATTCCTTTATGGATGATTCCCCATCATCTCCTCCTGAGTTACCCTCATCCTCCACTTCCTTTCAAGACCTTCTACACCAAATCATTGACCAACCCACCTTCACCACATCACTCTCCATCCCTCTATCCTCCATTTCCACCTTGCCAACACCTCAGCCATCCCTTCCACCATTCTCCAGCTCTCCACTACCAGAACCCTCAGCTGCTCCTATATCTTCTACCTCTGCTCCAGTCACCCTTGAGCAAGTAGACCTCCCAGCCCTTGCTGACAGGCTGTATGAGTTGCTTGCCCCCAGACTCTCTCTGCTGTTGGAGACCTCCTTGGCTCCACTACACCTGTCAGTGGCAGCCCTCTCTGCCAGGCTCTCTTCCCTCTTCCCTCAGGCAGCCCCTACAGCAGTGTGCCTTGATCCAGACTTGTCTGAATCTAGGCAGGGGGAGATGCCACATGAAGTGAGTCTTCATGCTGCTGCTGTTGCTGCTGCTGCTTCTGTGACTGCTTCTGTGAGCCTGTCTGCTGCTTCTGCTCTTGTTGTTGTTATTGTGCCTCCAGCACAAGCTCCTCCTGCTGCAATCCTTGCAATAGACCTCAGGTCTTTGCTATCAGATTTTGATCAGTTTTACTTCAGCTGTCTGCCAGAGGTCAATGCTGTCCAGCCTCTAGAAGATTTATCTAAGGCAATTGTGCCATTTTCTTGCTGTGACCCTAGTATTATCACCTCCTTTGTCAATTCAGTGTTTGTTGCTGCTGAAAATGTTGATGCTGTTGCTTCTTCTGAAGAATGTATTATTGTTGCTTCTGATATTATTGTCTTTACTGCTGCTGAAGTTCCTGTTATTTCTGATGAACCAATTTCCAAGGAAATTCTGATGACAGAGGCACCTGAATTTGAGCCTTCTGTAGTTTCTGATGATATTCCTTCTATTTCTGTTGCTGTTAGTGAGACAGTTGTTGCTGCTGCCACCTCTCCAAAGCCTACTGTTGCTGATGTTGTTGTTACTGCTTCTACTCCATCTGCTGCTGTTACTACTTAAACACCTGCCGCTACAACCTCTACCTCATCTGCTTCTGCACAACTCAAGAAGGATCTGATGAAGAAAATAGATGTCATTTATGATGACCAGAGTTCTGAGAGTGATGAATTTAGAACAGACTCTGATGACTCTTCTGCTACCATTGCCAGGAAAAGAAAGGCAAGGAGCAAAGCTATGAAGAGGGTACCTCCTGCCAAAGTTAAGGATAACAATGACATTCCATATTACATTCTACATGACTGCCCTATTACTGAACACTGGATGCAATACTCTAAGAACCAGCTGAAGGCAATGAAAAAGAAGAGAAAATATGAGAAGGGTTCATCCCAATTCCAGCACTCTCATCCTCCTCCACCACCTCCTCCTGATGCAGGTGCAGGTGGAAGCTCTGCAGATCAACCCCCAGCCAGAAGTCAGGCCCCCTATCAGCCTCATGCCAGATCTTATAATAGGGGAAGCCAATCTAGGGGTTCTCATTCTAGGAGAGGAGGATATAGAGGAAATCAAAGAGACCTTCAAGTTTACTCCAAAGGGTACTCCAGGCAACACCCATATTCCAGGGAAAGACAAATTTCAACTGATACAACATCTGGTCCTTTCCCTTATAAGCTGAAAGATACTGTGTCTGCCAGGCCTCCTCAAGACAATCCCTCTAACAGATATGAGCCACATGTACCTTTTGAGGATCCTGAGAATAATCCAGCTGCTTGGACTGCCAGATTAAAGGAACTAGCTGCACTGGATCAGATTAAAAAGGCTAGAGAGCAAGGAAAAGATTCTTCCAACATTTCAACTATGTCTGAACAGAGACAGAAAGAGCTAGAGAGATATGCTTCAAGTAAATTCTTTGATTCTGACAGGTATATGGAATTACATCCTGAAGCTGTAGTTCCCAGGCCTAAAAAGCAAACATATTTGGGTGCAGCAGATGATACCAGGTCAAACAAAGAAGCCCTCAATCTTAACAGAGAGATTAAACTTGTTAAGGGCAAGGAGAAGAAATGATATTGTAAGGTGACAATTTCTGTGATTTCTGATTATCTGGATGATATATATCTCTGTGGTTCTGCTTGTTGTTTTTCTGTTTTACTGATTGTATGTTGTTATTTAAATTCTTCCAAAGTCTGTAAATAGTAATCCTAACCCAAATAAGGGGAGATTGTTGGAACACCCTATTACTAATTTGGGTCAGGATCACTATGTCTCTAGGAAACCTTTGTTTGACCTCCTGTATAGCTCAATAGGTCAATTAGAATTGAGTCTAAGGGTTAGAAGTCTAGGTTTGGAAGCTGCCCTGAAGACCAAGATTTTGTGTTTGAAGACCAAGTCATATCGTCGAGCTCAGCACGACGATTCGTCGAACTCCGATCGACGATCGTCTAGCTCAACTTCGACAGATCGTCGAACTCCATTCGACGATCGCTGAGCTCAACTTCATTATATCGTCGAACTCCGTTCGACGATCGGTGAGCTCAGGTCGACGATTTTGACTCTGCTTTGGATCTTTATCTCTGAGCTCAGTTCGACGATCTTTGAGCTCAGATCGACGATATTTTGCTGCTGTATATTTCCAGATCGCTGAGCTCAGCTCGACGATAGCAGAGCTCAGTTCGACGATTTCAGATAACTTCAAGGATGTTTCTAAATTCAAATTCAAATCAGTTAAAGAGTTATTCTGCAATTAATTCAGAGATTTCCTAGCCATTTTCATTCATTTCTGGACCAAGTTTTAAGGGATTTCTCAAGGAATATTTTTGTGGACTTTCCTCCAGAAGAGATTGTGCAATTAAGGATGCAATTAATGCAGGCCAACGGCTATACTTGAAAGAGAATGTTATTCTATTCTGTATCAGAGAATAAAAGACAGAATTTTTGAATCACTCATAGAACACGGATTACAGAGATACATTCAAAAATCTTCTGTCTCAAAGAATTCTCAAGAACACACATCCAAGGAGATCAATCTTTTCAGAAATCTTCAGATCTCTTTAGTTTCAAAGTGTTCAAGGCCAACATATTTCAAGACTCCAGACATTCAACATTTCAGCTATTTGCTGAAATCATCTATTGCTGGAGCTCAATCTTTGAAGGCCTATCACCCTCAGCAAAGCTTTTCTTCCTGAAGATCTCAAGGATTCAGGGGGAGCTTTGACATCAACAATCCACATAATCTTCTCAGTTGTTTGAGAAAGAGAAGACTTCCATCACTCTCTCACCCCCTCTCTGTAAAGGGTTTCTCAAACTCCCTTCAAACGTTTGAGCTTGGTTTTTGAGCACCTTGTCAAAAGCTCATTGGTGGCAAGACACCTGATCAAAAAATCTGCTTTGGTTTTTGAGCACCTTATCAAAAGCTCATTGGTGCCCAGGACACCTGATCAACTCATCCTGTAGTGGATTCCTACCTAGGGTGGTAGAAGAGTGGATGTACCCAAGTTTAGGGGAACCACTATATTTCCTTGTGTCTTCTGGTTTTGCTTGTTTCTATGTTTGTTTCTGGCCTTTATTTTTCTGTGATTAGCTTTTGTTTAACTTAGTTCTGTGATTAGATTTTTAACTGCTTCCCTGCTCACTCATATTACAACAACTGTTGTAAAAAGTTTCAAAGCACCATATACTCTATTCACCCCCCTCTAGAGTATATCAGATCTAGCTGCACTTTCAAGAAGCATCTGCATCAAGAGATGTGGATGGATCTGAATCTGAATGAGATATTCATCAACTTATAGATGAATATGGTGATTTGCCGCAGGCATTTAAGAGATGCAAAAACCTGACTAAAATTTAGGCTAAGGAAATTGCAGCTCTTAAGTTGGCTGCATCTGATTCAGAAAAGTTGCTGGATCAGAAGATGAATGAGATTGCCAAGATGAAAAACATAACTGTTATTCAGATGGTAACAATCACATTCAAGAGTGATCAAATCAAAAGTCTGGAAGTCAGACTTCAGCAGGAAAAAGATCTAGTGGCTAGTTTCTCTAAGCCAAAATCTGTCCTACCCTTAATTGATGACTTTGTGTCTCAAAAGGGTAAGGCAGAATTGGGTTTTAACGGAAATACTAGGGCGGCTAATTCCAAAAGAAAACGGAAAGCCCCAGTTAAGCCACTTGTCTTCAATCCCCCCATTGCTCTCAGAAAAGTGCAATAGCCTACCAATAGATATGATCATGATATCATATATGGTCATGGTAAGCCTAATATTCTGAATGATAAGAGGTATCCAGCACTCAAGCAAAGAACAGCTGACAGCAAAGCTGTTAAAACTATACCTAAAACGAGGTATAATAGATATGAGTGCTGGTGTTGTGACAAGGTGGGACACTTTACCATTGACTATTGGCATAACACTAGTGTCAGGATGAATACCAGCTTACCTAGAAGAAGGGCTGCTACAAATTATGCTAAATTTCAGTCTAACCTGAACCAAGGACCCAATAACAATTGGGGTTCTAAGGTTAAGTAATTATTTGTTGCAGATAAGTCCAAGTGGCCATGCCCCTCTATGGTACTTGGACAGTGGATGTTACAGACATATGACTGGAATAAGAGGATTGCTGAAGGACTACTCACCCATATTGAATGAACCTAAAGTAATCTTTGGTGGTTCTGAAAAAGGAGTCATCAAAGGGTTTGGTAACATTTCTAACAGCTCAATTACTATCACTCAAGTGGCTTATGTGAAGTGTTTGAAACATAACTTGATAAGCATAAGTCAACTGAGTGATCTTGGATATGACATTTCATTCATTAAGAATGGTTGTCATATTAAAAGGTCAAGTGATCAGAAGATCATGTTGACTGGTTATAGGAAAGGAAATGTGTATTGCCTAAACTTTGTGAGTGAGAATAAAGATTCTCCTATTTGTCTAGTAGCTGATGAGAAAGCCTCTCATTGTGTCAAATGGCACAAGAGGCTAGCTCATCTAAACTACAAGACTAGTAGTCAACTCTTTAATAAAGAGTTAGTGAGGAATGGTGTTGGAACACCCTATTACTGATTTGGGCAAGGATCACTATGTCCTTAGGGAAATTGTTTTGACCTCCTTGTATAGTTTTTAAGGTCAATTAGATTGAGTCTAAGGGTTGGAATTTAGGCTTGAAAGCTGCCCCCAAGACCCTCAGATCAGATATTCAAATTCAGGAGACTAAGTCATTTTCGTCGAGCTCAGGTCGACGAATCGTCAAACTCAGTTCGACTATCTCTGAGCTCAGTTCAACGAGTCGTCGAACTCCGTTCGACGATCTTCGAGCTAAGATCGACGTTTATGTCTCTATCTGTTTTCCCTGTCTCTGAGCTCAGGTCGACGATAGTTGAGCTCAGATCGACGATTTCTGCTCCAGACTAGTTCCAGTTTCTGAGCTCAGGTCGACGATAGTTGAGCTCAGGTCGACGATTTTCTGGAGAGATCGACGATTCTCAATATTCAAATTCAGACAGTTATGGAATTCTATCTTATTTATTCCCAGCATTTATTTCAAGGATCTTGTAGCCGTTTCAATTAATCTGGAGCAAGTTTCAAGGGAGATTTAAAGGAATATTTTTTAGGACTTTCCTCCAGAGACAAAATTCATTTAAGGAAGTCATTAATGAGTGGCTAACGGCTATCTTGGAGACAGAATCAATTTATTTTTTTCAGATCTAAGGAATAAAAGAGGAATATTATTCTGCTACTCCTAACAGTCTCAAAATAGTTACACACAAAAAAAAGAACAAAAAGATAGAAAACACACAGACAGAATTCATTCAGAACACACTCTACTGAAGGAGATCAACATACAGAAAAGAAGATTTTCTAGATCTCCTTTGACTCAAGTGTTCATAGGCTTCATTCATAATGACTCCAGACACTACACATTTCAGCAACTGCTGGAATCATCCTTTGTTGGAGATCACATCTACTGAAGGCCTATCAGCCTAGTGCAAAGCTTCTTTTCCTGAACAACTTCCAGATCTCAGGGGGAGCTTTGACAACATCATCCACTAGTCTTCTCTCTGATTGTTGACAGAGAAGAACATCTCACCTCTTTCTTTTTCTGCTGTAAAAGGGTTTCTCCAAACTCCCTTCAAAAGTTTTGTGTTGGTTTCTGAGACCTTGTCAAAACTTAGTGGTGGCAAGACACCTGATCAAAAAATCTAGTTTGGTTTTTGAGCACCTTATCAAAAGCTCATTGGTTCCCAGGACACCTGATCAACTCATCATGTAGTGGATTCCTACATAAGGTGGTAGAAGAGTGAATGTACCCAGATTGATTTGGGAACCACTATAGCTCCTTGTGTCTTCTGGTTGCTATATTTTTTTGCTGTGTGCTGTGTTTTTATTTCTTGCTTACATAAGTTTTATTTACTGCAAGCACCTTACACATATATTTAAATTAAGTCTTCCACTGCAAAATATTTTTTTAACTTGAAAATTATTTTAATATACTCTATTCACCCCCCCCCCCCTCTAGAGTTAAGGTAGATCTTGTCCACACTTTCAATTGGTATCAGAGGGAGGTTGGTTAAAATACCAGACCTTAGAGGTTGGTTGTTACTCAACTAAATCTTCATCAGATTAGTTGTTCCTACAGGCTAACACCTGAACCAAAAGATCTCTGATAAGATCAATCTTTTATAGAGGGTTTTTATTTTTATTATTTGTATTATATTTATCTTTATATAAAACCATGGAACAGAATAAAGATTATGCTAGCACCAGACCTCCAGTGTGCAATCTATCTAAGTTTGCACTTTGGAAGGCAAGGATAAGATTGTACATGAACTCTATTGATGAAGATATCTTTAATTCTATTTTGATAGTGTGTCCAAGACCCCCCAGCAAATACAAGTACAAGTGTTGTTCCACCTCCTTCAGGAACAGATGCAGAAATAAAAAAATGGAAAGTTGCAGATGCCAAAGCAATGAACATTTTGGCACAAACCATGTCTGATGAAATATTTCAAAAAGTAGCTGAATGTAACTCAGCAAAAGAGATATGGGACAAACTATCTGAAATAGTGTCAGGATCTGCAGATGAAAGAAAAGATAGAAGATCCCATCTCATAACTCAATATGAGAACTTCAAGAAAGGAGAAACTGAATCAGTTGCTGATATGTATAACAGACTCAGTCTTATAGTCAATGAACTGAAAACCTTGGACAAGGAGATCTCATTGACTGAACTCAATGACAAAATCCTAATGTGCTTCCCCGGCACTTGGGACTCAAGGATCTGGCCAATCAAGGATGCCAGAAGCCTAAATGAGATCACCACTGAGGCTCGTTTGGGCAAGCTCAAGTCTTATGAGCTGCTCATCAAGAATAGAGAAGAAGAGAAGAAGTCTGCTTCACCAGCAATCAGAAAAAAGAAATCAATAGCATTCAAAGCTATTGAAGATCAGCCTGAAGACAAGGTCATAGACAATGAAGAGCAGCTAAGCTTACTGGCCAAAAGGTTTTATAAAATGGCCAGGAAGGACTTCAGGAAAAAGTCATTCAGAGGGCATGAAAAGCCAAGGTATGATAAGTCCAATAACAAAGAAATTATTTGTTTTGGATGCAGGAAACCAGGCCACATTGTGTCTGACTGTCCAGAAAATCAGAATAAGGACAAGAAGGACAGGAAAGAAAGGAGAAGAGACAAAGACTTCAGGAAAAACAGCAATGACAAACCCTCCTCTAGCAAGAACAGACATACCAGGAAGGGGTTTGTAGCTGAAACCTGGAGTGAAGCAGAAGAAGAATCAGAAGCTTCATCCAGCTCAAGTGATGATGAAGATGATGCTGAAGAAAAGGAGTTCTGCATGATGGCTATCAATGCCTCTCAACACAATACTGATGCAGAATAAGAGTCAGAGTCTGAATCAGAAACTCAATCTGAAGAGGATCAGGTAATAAACTCATTTGATTTTAATTCAGAGGACTTCAAATGTGAATTTAAGGCACTTTGTTTAGATCTATTAAAATCTGAGAAAGAAATTATTTCTCTCAGAAATCAACTGTCTGAACAAAGCACCTTAAAATCAGATAACCTCAAACTCTCTGAGGAGTTGGAATGTTGTAGGGACCAGATAGCCTCACTGAAAAGTGAACTATCAGAGGCCAAGAAGTTTGAAGAATCCCTCAATGGGAGAAGTATCAAACTAATGGACATCACAAGCACAGTGAACTCAAGATTCAATAGTACACTGGGCTTGGGTGCTTCATCCAGCCAACCTATAGTATTAACAACCCCAATCAAGTTTATCTCAGATAAAAGTAAGGGAGTTGTAGAGGTGGCTAGGAAGAATTCTGATTTACCTAAGAAAACAAAAGTTCAACAGAAAATGTCGAACGGAGCTCGACGATCGCCGAATGGAGCTCAACGATCTCAGGCTGAATCGTCGAACTCAGGTCGACGATCTCTGAACCCTGAACTCTGGCGTAGTCGATCTTCGAACGGAGCTCGACGTTCTGACCCAAGATCGTCGAACTCAGCTCAGAGATCGTCGAATAGAGCTCAGAGTTTTGAAAAATCTTTCAAAGGTAAATTAAACTTCAATCCTAGAGGTCCTACATCTCAGAGGTTTAACCATTATACTGAATGGATAATACCTCCTAGGAGATATCATCCTAAAGGCTATAAGAGTCAACCAGGGATGTCTTTTATTTCAGAATTTAAAGGTTATCAACCTAGGCCCAAGGTAAACTGGGTCAAAAACAAATAAATTGTTTCATGTGCAGGTGAAGACCTATCCAACATCAAACCAGCAATGGTATCTGGATAGTGGGTGCTCAAAGCACATGACAGGAAACAAGGATAATTTCACATCCTTCAAAGCCAAACTTGGACCCAAAGTAATATTTGGTGATTCAAACTTTGGACTAACAAAAGGATATGGTGCAGTCCAGATTGGCTCAGTCACATTCAAGAAAGTAGCTTATGTGGAAGGACTGAAGCACAACTTAATCAGCATCAGTCAAATGTGTGATGAAGGCTATCAAGTGACTTCCAACAAATCCTCATGAAAAATCAAATCAGAGAACAACACAACTGTGTTGACAGGTAAAAGGAAAGGTAACATTTATCTTGTAGATTTTCTTTTAACTAAGGTAGATATATGATTGTTCAATTCCATTTGTAGACCTAATGAACTATGGTATAAAAGATTAGGACATATAAACCTTAGAACCATTGTTAGGCTATCCAAGGACAACCTTGTTAGAGGACTACCTTCTGGCCCCTATAAGAAGGAAGGACTTTGCAGGGCTTGTCAATTAGGCAAGCAAACCAAAAATAGCTTCAAGTCACTTAATAAGAGTGATTCACCTAGGATTTTTTATCTGTTACACATGGATCTATTTGGACCCATTACAGTACAAAGCTTGGGAGGGAAATCTTATACTTTAGTAGTTGTAGATGACTTCTCTAGATTCACATGGGTGTTCTTTCTGAGGAAGAAGTTTGATAACTTTAAGTGTTTGACAGAGTTTCTCAAATGCATACAGAGTGAGTTCAATACTCACATTGCCCTGATCAGAAGTGATCATGGGACAGAGTTTGATTCTCTTCTTATGCAAGAGTTCTATCAGAGTGAAGGGATCAGACACACTTTCTCAGCTCCTAGAACTCCTCAACAAAATGGGGTAGATGAAAGGAAAAAATAGAACCCTTATTGAATCTGCCACTACATTGTTGTCAGATGCTCACCTTCCTCTATTCTTTTGGGCAGAGGCAGTGAACACCTCCAACTATGTGTTGAATAGAAGTTTGATACATAAGCTGAAGGGCAAGACTCCCTACGAATTACTCAAATGGAAGAAACCTAAAGTAGATTATCTTTAAATTTTTGGATGCATTTGTTACATTCACAATAATGACAAGAAATACATACCAAAATTTCAAGCTAAAGCTGATGAAGGAGTGTTTCTGGGATACTCCATGATCAGTAAAGCTTATAGGGTGTATAACAAATCTACTCTTAAAATTGAAGAATTTGTTCATGTATCCTTTGATGAATCTAACATGTCTTTTAAGGAGAAGAATGCTTCTACCATAGAATCTTTGCAGGTACACCCTCTTGCTGAAAATTTGGACAGGTTACATATTATATAAAAGGATGAAAGCAGTGAAGATGAAGAAGATATTCAACATCTTGGAGAGAATATTTTTGAAGAGCCAGTTGTTGTTCCACAAGAGGAAACAACAACACAGGTTGGTGAACAATCAACACCCCCTGTTGATTTAGTAACATCAAGAGACCATCCAATCTCCCAAGTGATTGGAGACATCTCAGCTGGTGTGCAAACCAGAAATCAGGTCAACCAAAACCTGATGCACACCTGCTTTCTTTCTCAAATTGAGCCTCAATCCATTCAAGATGCAGAACAAGATCCGCACTGGATCATTGCAATGCAAGAGGAATTACATCAATTTGAAAGGAACAAAGTTTGGGAACTAGTGTCAAGGCCAAAGGGTCACTCCATTGTTGGAACAAAATGGGTGTTCAGAAATAAATTGGATGATCAAGGAGTCATTGTAAGGAAAAAGGCAAGGCTAGTTGCTCAAGGATACTCTCAAGAAGAAGGGATAGACTATGACCAGACCTTTGCACCAGTTGCAAGGTTAGAAGCCATAAGAATCTTCTTAGCTTATGCAGCACACAAAGGATTCAAAGTATATCAAATGGATGTAAAGAGTGCTTTTCTCAATGGAGACATCAAGGAAGAAGTCTATGTTAGACAACCCCTAGGTTTTATTTCTCCAACTTATCCTGATTATGTTTTCAAATTGCATAAAGCATTATATGGTCTAAAGCAAGCTCCTAGAGCATGGTATGAGACCCTAGCATGCTTTATTCTGAAAAATGATTTTATAAGGGGTAGAGTAGACCAAACTCTTTTTATTAGAACCCATAAGTCTGATACCTTACTAGTACAAATCTATGTAGATGACATTATCTTTGGTTCTACTGATTCAAATCTGTGCAAAAGGTTTTCCAACCTACTGCATTCTAAATTTAAAATGAGTAGCATGGGTGAGCTTTCCTTCTTTCTAGGATTGCAAGTCAAACAACATGCTGAAGGCATATTCATCTCTCAAACCAAGTATGCAAAAGAACTGGTTAAGAAATTAGGTATGTCTGAAGCATCATGTATGAAAACACCTATGCCTACTAATGATATATTAGATGCTGATGAACATGGGAAACCTGTTGATCAGACAATATACAGAGCAATGATTGGCTTTTTATTGTACCTTACAGCTAGTAGACCTGACATAATGTTTGTTACATGCACATGTGCTAGATTCCAAGTGAGCCCTAGAGAGTCACACTTAACCTTAGTAAAAAGGATTCTTAGGTATGTTAAAATTTGTCCAAATCTAGGTCTCTGGTATCCAAATGACTCAGCATTTGACTTAACTGGATTTTCAGATGCTGATTATGCTGGATGCAGAATAGACAGGAAAAGTATCAGTGGAACTTGTCAGTTTCTTGGTGACAGACTAGTCTCCTGGTTTTGCAAGAAACAAACATCTGTGTCCACATCAACTGCTGAAGCTGAATATATGGCAGCAGGTAGTTGCTGCTCACAGATCTTGTGGATTCAAAATCAGCTCCTAGACTATGGCTACAACTTAGAGAAGTCAAAAATATTCTGTGATAACACTAGTGCTATTTCTATAGCACAAAATCAAGTCCTCCATAGTAGGATAAAACATATAGAAATTAGGCATCACTTTTTAAAGGACAATGTTGAGAAAAATAAAATTGAACTTCAATATATCCCAACTAACTTGCAAAGGGGAGATATTTTCACCAAACCATTGGATGAAAAGAAATATACCTTCTTCCTGAATCAGTTAGGAATGTTAGATGGGGGAAATTTTAAATAAGATCCAAGATTTTAAAACTCTAAAATTGACCAAGACTAGGCAAACAATTTGATTTTTTTAGTGTCTATAGGTTGTTTCTGGTCTCTGAACTTAGCTCGACATTTTTCCCAAAGTTCGTCGAACGGAGATCGACGTTCTTAGAAACCGTCGACCGGAGTTCAGCGCTTTCCAGATAGTGCTAAGCTATCCTCTTCCGGTCAGCGATCGTCGAACATAGCTCGACGCTCTCCAATATCGTCGAACGGAGATCGACGATGTTGAAGACCTTTCAGATTCCTTTAGAAGCCCAGATCGTCGAACGGAGTTCAACGATCTTTCCTTTTCTGCGTCGAACCCTAATATAAAATTCATTTTTCGGCCGTTGTTCTCCCTTTGCGCTTTCATACTCTCTGCAGAATTTCCCTTTCCCTCCAAACCTTTTCTACACTTGGTCTTTTGTTTGTTCATTTTTGCAAGCAAAAATGGCCGTTTCTGTTGCAGTTTTGGCAGCAATGCAATTTGACGCTGGATTCGATATCGATATGGACTCGTTTGAGAACAGTGATCAGATTTTTAAGGATATTCTGGATTTATTCAAAGATCAACAGCTAGTACACATTATGACCACAAGGATAAAACTGGCTGCAGATGAAATCAAAGAATGGGTGTATACTGCTCACAATCAAGACCAAAATACAGTGATTGGAACTATATCAAGAAATCAGGTATCTCTTACTCCTGTTATATTAACAGAAGTTTTTCAACTAAGTATTGGTCAAGATTCTCTTGAGTTGTTTGGAGAAGAGTTTGCAAGTATGCTTGATAGGATGGGTCATTCAGCAGCAAACCCTAGCAAGCTGCTCAAGAAAAATCTGTCTGTGGAATACAGGTTTCTAGCAGATGTTGTTGGAAAGGTTCTGTTAGCAAAACATTCTGTCCATGATACCATATCAAGGTATCAATTCTGTTTAATGGGTGCCTTGGTGGATAAGAAACAGTTGAATTTGGGAGAAGTTTTATTTGACCTAATTAAGAAAAAGTGAATAAGAACATTGTCAATTATGGAAGGATTCTAGGGCTATTTCTTCATAGCAGATGCCCTGAGCTGCTTGTTTCAAGTGGGATGCACATCAATGCCTCTAAGAGGTTAACCTGTGCCCTTTTTGGCAAATGGGACAGACATATTACAAAGCCAAGCAGAGCCTCTGCAGTCATCTCATCTTCAGGCACTAGGACTGATCCAGTCACTTCCCCTCAGGCAACTGCCCCATCAGAAGAACTGCTTGCCTCCTCATCTCCACCTTCTCCACCTACTGTTCCCTCAAAAATTATCACATCCACCATAACCATCTCAATTTCATCTCCCATATCCATTCCATCTCCAAACTCAATTCCTTCACCAACACCAATATCCACTGAAGATGTTTTCCATCCATTACATCATTATCCACACATAACCATTGACTCATCATCTCACCTTCCATCCTTCACTCTCTTAGATGATTCCTATATGGATGACTCTCACTCCTCACCCCTAGCCTTGAACCACCATCCTCTTCTACATCATATCAACAACTACTACAAGAAATCTTTGCTCAACCATCCTTCACCCCATCTATGTCCCTTCCATTAACTTCTATCTCCACCATTCCTATATCTCAACCATCCATTCTACCATCCACATTAACACTTTCTCCAACCACATCTACAGCTCCTCCTACATCCATCTCTGCCTCACTCATCTCTACCTCTACTCAAGCACCACTTGAGCAAGTAGATCTCTCAGCCATAGCAGATAAGCTCTATGAGATGTTAGCTCCAAGGCTATCACTCCTGCTGGAGACCTCCCTGGCTCCACTTCTAAAATCAGTTCAGGAGTTATCTGACAGGCTTTCTTCCCTATATCCCCCTCAGGCAATCCCTTCTGTTGGGTGCCTTGATCAAGTATCTACTGAATCTAGGCAGGGGGAGATGCCATATGAAGAAGAGAGATTGTCTGCTTCAGAGATTCCAGTTCCAGTTCCAATTATAACAGTTGACCTCAGGTCACTGCTGTCAGAGTTTGATACTTCTTACCACAGCTATCTTCCAAATCAGAAAACTGAAGATCTTACTAAGGCCATTGTGCCTATTTTTAGCTGTGAGCCCAGCATAATATCTTATTATATAAATTCTTTCAAGGCTGTGGACAGTGCTCCTTCAGGTTCTGTTATTCCTGCTGCTGCTGCTAATACTGTTTTAATTAATGATGATGTGCTTATGACAGAGGCTAATGACTCTGAGCCTGCTGTTTCTGAATCTGTTGTTCCAGTTACATCTGTTAGTGCTATTTTTGTTACTGCTGCTGCTGCTGTTGTTTCTTCTATTCAACCCCAACAACAAAGAGGTTACATCAAAAGGATTGATGAACTCAATCCTCAGAGCTCAGATAGTGATCAATTTAGAACTGATTATGATGATTCCTCTGCAACCATTGCAAGGAAGAGGAAAGCTAGAAGCAAGGCCCTAAAGAGAGTTCCCCAGGAGAAAATTAAAGATGTAAATGATATTCCATACTATATTTTGCATGATTGTCCAATTTCAGAACCATGGATGCAATTTTCCAGGAATTAACTAAAGGCAATGAAGAAAAAGAGGAAATATGATAAAGGATCATCTCACTTCAATCCTCCTCCTCCTCCTTCACCAGATGTAGGTACTGGTGGAAGTTCTGCTTATCAGTCAACTGTTGCTAAAATTCAAAGCACCTCTCAGTTTCAAGGAAGATCTCAATCAAGAGGATGTCAATCAAGAGGCTACCAATCCAGAAGAGGACAGTATAGGGGAAATTAAAGATAATTCAGAGTTTATTCCAAAGGTTATTCTAGGTAGCATCCTTATCATAGGGAAGGACAAGGTCCCATTGACACTACATCTGGTCCTTTCCCTTATAAGTTAAGAGATCTAGTTTCTTCCAGAGCTACTCCTGATGATTCATCAAACAGATATGAACCTCCTGTTCCATTTGAAGACCCAGAGAACAATCCTAATTCTTGGACAGCAAGAATGAAAGAGTTGGCTGCACTAGTCAAATTAAAAAGGCAAGAGAACAAGGAAAAGATACATCAAATTTCACCACTCTATCAGAATAGAGAAAGAAAGAACTTGAAAGATATTCTTCCAGCAAATTCTTTGACTCAGAAAGCTATATGAAGCTGCACCCAGAAGTTGTAGTCCCCAGGACAAAACACCAAACTTTTCTCGGTGCAGATGATGACAGAAGATCCAAGAAAGAAGCTCTTAACCCTAACAGAGAAATAGTTCTCCAAAAGAGCAAGGAAAAGGAATGATCATGTAAGCTGACAGTGTTATCTATTCTGTCTTTCTGCTGTGATTTTATTTGTGTTTCTGCAATATTGTTTTTGATTTTATATATCTGCATTGTATGCTTTTATTTCACATGTCATGTAAATAGTAATCCTAACCCAAATAGGGGGAGATTGTTGGAACACCCTATTACTGATTTGGGCAAGGATCACTATGTCCTTAGGGAAATTGTTTTGACCTCCTTGTATAGTTTTTAAGGTCAATTAGATTGAGTCTAATGGTTAGAATTTAGGCTTGAAAGCTGCCCCCAAGATCCTCAGATCAGATATTCAAATTCAGGAGACTAAGGCTACGTTTGGATGGACTTATTTTCACCGGTCAAGTGGTTACAACCGCATGAACCAGATCATAATTAAGGTCCGGTTCATTCTGTCATAACCGCTTGACCGGTGAAAATAAATCCTCCCAAATGGAGCCTAAGTCATTTTCATCGAGCTCAGGTCAACGAATCGTCGAACTCAGTTCGACTATCTCTGAGCTCAGTTCAACGAGTCATCGAACTTCGTTCGATGATCTTCGAGCTCAGATCGACGTTTCTATCTCTAGCTGTTTTCCCTGTCTCTGAGCTCAGGTCGACGATAGTTGAGCTCAGATCGACAATTTTTGCTCCAGTCTAGTTCTAGTTTCTGAGCTCAGGTCGACGATAGTTGAGCTCAGGTTGACGATTTTCTGGAGAGATCGACGATTCTCAAGATTCAAATTCAGACAGGTATGTAATTCTATCTTATTTATTCCCAGCATTTATTTCAAGGATTTTATAGCCGTTTCAATTAATCTGGAGCAAGTTTCAAGGGAGATTTAAAGGAATATTTTCTAGGACTTTCCTCCAGAGACAAAATTCATTTAAGTAAGTCATTAATGAGTGGCTAACGACTATCTTGGAGATAGAATCAATTCATTCTTTTCAGATCTAAGGAATAAAAGAGGAATATTATTCTGCTACTCCTAATAGTCTCAAAATAGTTACACACAGAAAAAGAACAAAAAGAGAGCAGACACACAGACAGAATTCATTCAGAACACACTCCATTGAAGGAGATCAACATACAGAAAAGAAGATTTTCTAGATCTCCTTTGACTCAAGTGTTCATAGGCTTCATCTATAAAGACTCCAGACACTACACATTTCAGCAACTGCTGGAATCATCCTTTGCTGGAGATCTCATCTACTGATGGCCTATCACCCTAATGCAAAGCTTCTTTTCCTGAACAACTTCCAGATCTCAGGGGGAGCTTTGACAACATCATCCACTAGTCTTCTCTCTGATTGTTGATAGAGAAGAACATCTCACCTCTTTCTTTTTCTGCTGTAAAAGGGTTTCTCAAAACTCCCTTCAAAAGTTTTGTGCTGGTTTCTGAGACCTTGTCAAAACTCAGTGGTGGCAAGACACCTGATCAAAAAATCTAGTTTGGTTTTTGAGTACCTTATCAAAAGCTCATTGGTGCCCAGGACACCTGATCAACTCATCATGCAGTGGATTCCTACCTAGGGTGGTAGAAGAGGGTATGTACCCAGATTGATTGGGGAACCACTATAGCTCCTTGTGTCTTCTGGTTGCTATATTTTGTTTGATGTGTGCTGTGTTTCTATTTCTTGCTTTCATAAGTTTTATTTACTGCAAGCACCTTACACATATATTTAAATTAAGTCTTCCACTGCAAAATATTTTTTTAACTTGAAAATTATTTTAATATGCTCTATTCACCCCCCCCCCCCCTCTAGAGTTAATGTAGATCTTATCCCCACTTTCAAATGGTCCTCAAGTTAAGTGCATTAAGGATGGAATATGCTCAGCCTGTCAAAAAGGTAAGCTGACCAGATCCTCCGTGCATAGCCTAGAAACCAAAGACTCAGTGAGGTAATTATACCTCTTGCATATGGATTTATTTGGTCCAATGCCAGTTCAGAGTCTAGGTAGGAAAGTCTACACATTTGTGGTTGTAGATGACTATTCTAGATTTTCATGGGTTTTCTTTCTGAGGCATAAATCTGAAACCCCAACTGTTTTCTGCAACATTGTTAAGCAAATTCAGAATGAACTGAACAATTCAGTGGTTAATATCAGAAGTGGCCATGGAACTGAATTTCAATCTGAAAATATGACAAAGTTGTGTGAAGAATTTGGGATTCATCAGGAATTCTCTTCACCTAGAACTCCTCAGCAAAATAGAATTGCTGAAAGAAAGAATAGGACTCTCATTGAGGCTGGTAGAACTCTATTGAGTGACACTTCTCTTCCAGAATATTTCTGGGCTGAGACAGTAAACACTGCATGTCATGTGCTCAATAGGGCTTCCCTCACTAAGAGCCACAAAAAGACACCTTATGAGGTTATGAAAGGCAGAAAACCAAACTTATCCTATTTTAGGATCTTTGGTTGCAAGTGTTATGTGCTTAACAATGGCAAGTCTTACCTGACAAAGTTTGCTGCCAAATCCCAAGATGGGATATTTGTTGGGTACATCAACAATAGTAAGGCATATAGAGTCTATAACTTGACTACAGAAGTTGTAGAAGAGTCTGTTCATGTTATATTTGATGAATCAAGACTTATTAGCAGTGAGTTGCCAAGTAGTTCTTGTAGCTCTACAGGTATAAAAGATAAGATGGACATGCTGACTATCAAAGAAGATCAAACTGCAAGGCAGGAAGAGGAAAATGATGATTGCTATCCAAGGGGAGTACAAGACTCACAAGATGCTGATGAAGACCATGAAGTACAGCAGACTGAAGAAAATGGAGAAAGTCAAACTGTAGATAGACTTCCTCCAGCAGTTAGACATTTAAAGGATCATCCTGTATACCAAATTATTGGTGATCCTAGACAAGGGGTTCAAACTAGAAGCAGGAGCTTGAACACTGTACTATGCTCAAGTTTCTTGTCTCAACAGGAACCTAAAAGATTTGAGGAAGCTATACAATACCCACACTGGATTGATGCTATGCAGGAGAAGTTGAATCAATTCAGGAGATACAAGGTCTGGAAGTTAGTTCCTAAACCAAAAGACCACAATGTCATAGGGACTAAGTGGATCTACAGGAACAAGCTACATAAGAGTGGGATCATAATTAAGAACAAGATAAGGCTTGTTGACAAAGGATATATGCAGGAAGAGGGCATAGACTTTGATCAAACATTTGCCCCTGTGTCAAGGTTGGAAGCAATAAGGCTATTCCTAGCCTATGCAGCTTATCAGGGTTTTAAAGTGTCCCAAATGGATGTTAAGTCAGCATTCCTGAATGGAGACTTAAAGGGGAAGTCTATATAGAACAGCCGTTGGGTTTTATTGATCCACTCTATCCTAATTATGTGTATAGGATTAGGAAAGCCCTATATGGTATGAAACAAGCCCTAAGGGCTTGGTATGAAACCTTGTCTACTTTCCTCATTGAGAACAAATTCTCAAGGGGGAAATAGACAAAACTCTATTCCTTAGGGAATCCAAAGGGAAGATAATCCTAGTCCAGATATATGTTGATGACATAATATTTGGTTCTACTGAAAACAACCTTTGTAGGAAGTTTGCTAAACTTATGCAAGGGAAGTTTGAGATGAGCAGCATGAGAGAACTTAAGTTCTTCTTGGGACTCCAAGTAAGACAGACTGATGATGGTCTGTCCATATCCTAGTCTAAGTTCACCCAGGAGTTAATTAAGAAGTATGGTATGGAGACATCCACTACCATGAGAACTCCAATGGGGACAAGTATGCCTATAAGCAAATATGATGCAGGAAAACCTGTAGATGAGTCTTTATATAGAGGGATTGTTGTCTCCCTCCTTTATCTGACTGCTAGTAGACCTGACATCATGTATGCTACATGTGTCTGTGCTATGTACCATTCCTGCCCAAAAGAATCTCATTATACTGATGTTAAGAGGATTCTGAGATATCTTAAGGGCACACCTAATCTAGGCCTTTGGTACCCTAAGAATAGAGATTTTCTACTGACTGGATATTCAGATGCAGACTTTGCAGGATGCAAAGAAGATAGGAAAAGCACAACTGGCACCTGTCAATTTCTAGGAGGAAGATTGGTGTCATGGAGCTGTAAGAAGCAGACTAGTGTGGCAATCTCCACAGCTGAGTCTGAGTATTTAGCTGTAGGGAGCTGCTATGCACAGCTGTTGTGGATACAGCATCAGCATAAAGATTATGGTATCCAGGTAAGTAGAACCCCATTATTCAGTGATTCTACAAGTGTTATTTCTATTGCTAATAATCATGTTTCTCATAGTAGAAAAAAGCATATAGAAATAAGATATCATTTTCTTAGGGATCATGTAGAAAAAGAGGATATATGTTTAAATTTGTAAATACAAGTTTTCAAATTGCTGACATGTTCACTAAGCCATTGCATGAAACTAAATTCAATAATTTTAAAATTGAATTAGGTATGCTGAACATAGAATAGATTGACAAATTTGTCTAAGTAATTTTGTGTCGTCAAAAAAGAGGTCTATGTCGACACAGAGAAGTTGTGTCGATATATCTAGAAAATTGGTGTCGACACTTCAGAGGAGTTGTGTCGACACATCCAGAAGTTGTGTCGAAACTTAGAAATAGAGTCGACATAGAATTTCTATTGAATTAATAAGTATGTCTGTGTCAACACATCATCAATTGGTGTCGACACATAGGAGTCAACACTTCTGTCAAGACATTAGGAGTCTGTGTCGACACCATCTCAACAGTGTCGACACACTAAGTAAATTTTGACGCGCCTTTTGACCTTCAATGTTTAGACACATATAAATAGGTCAAGAACAAACCCCGTCGACACGCTCTCCAGATTTTTGAGACTAGATTCTTATGTCGACAAACTTTCTCTTCTCCATTCAAGATTTCTCACCATCCCAATCGTGCCGAAACTTGACGAAAATGTGAACGATGGATATGAACTGGTATGGAATGCCTTTGACGATACTGAAACAGCGATTAAAGCTGTGATAGCTCTAATTGCTGAAAATGGCTTTGAATATTTGACATCAAAACCTACAAAGATATGGAAGAAGGAAATCCTTGAGTTCTATGGAGCTGCAACTCAGGATTCAACTGGACTAAAGATTAGGTCTTCAGTCCAGGGTAATAAAATCAAACTCACCATGAAGAGCATACGAAAAACTATTCATCTACCAAAAACTCAAGTAGACGACGAAGTTACATCTTCCAAGACCAGGGAAGCACTCCAGTGGTGTGGATTAGCTCCCACCATGAAAATTGGATCATCCATGAAAAGAAAAGAAATGAATGTACAAGGAAAATTCCTTTCTGAAGTAGTTGGCAAAGTCATTTTATGCAAACCAGGTGGACATGATAGGGTCTCAGCCTACATGTTCTGCCTCATGACCAGGATCATCTACAAAATCAACACCAATTGGTCTGCAGTCATATATGAGAAGATTAGAGAAAGCATCAAGAAACTAAATCTGGGAAGGATATTAAGTTTATACTTGGCTGGAACAATTCCATAAGTGATGCAACAGGCTGCTGGATCCAAGATTAATCACATGAGGAGAATGGATCTAAGGATAATCTCTAGATGGGATAGAGTGCTGATAAAAGACATGGATGATGAAGAGAGGGCAGAGAATACTGAGAAATCACCTGCTCAAGACATTAGACATGATGATCAGATGCAGGGGGAGCCTCATCTTGAGGAAGAGCCAACACACTTAGAAAGTGAAATGGCTAATCAAACTATTCTTGAGGTAATCCAAGAAGTTAATCAAACAATTTTCAATAATGAGGATAAAACACTAAATGTCACTTTCCAATCTGCACTTCAAGCCTCTCAGAAGATTATATCTGTTCAGCTTCAAAAGTTTAAAGCCTATTATACAGAGGGAACAAATTATCTGGATACTTAAATCAGGTTCCAAAAGAATGATCTCAGGGATCATATTGAAAGAGAAGTCATAAAGGGGGAGAGGTTGATAGTCAATGCTAGCTCAGAGCATGCCAAATGGATAACAAAAGCTGTTAGAGCAACTCTGGGATATCCACCCCTATATGATGATGACAACACAACTGAGTCAGGAATTCAAGCTGCAGGAAATGAAGGGGGTCAGCAGGAAGTATCTCAAATCATCTATCCTCCTTCTAACTTTGAGGACATTCAACACCTGGTTCATCAGATGTACTGCCCTCCAGAGGCTATTAAGAATGTTATCATTGAGAAAGTAGAAATGTTAGAGGCAGCTTTACATAAAGAGCAAGAAGCTCAACTCTCAAAGAAAAGGTTTAGAGAACATGTAGAGTTGAAGCCTGATTTTGAGCAATTGAGTCCTACTTCCATGAACATTATCTTGACTACCTGAAAAGATGTGAAGGACAAGACCCATGAAAGGGGTAAATGGTACACTGAGCAAGAATAGAACAAGTATGAAGAAAGGCAGGAAGCCATTCTTCAATATAGAAGGAAAGCAAAAGCTGGGAAGTTACCTGCTAATGCTCTGGAGCCTAGCAAGTATTTCCCAATGCTTTTTCATTATTTTGAAAGGCAAAAGATAAGGGCTGAAGAACAAAAAAGGAAAGATCTGAAAGGCAAGAAACCTGCTGATGATGCTGAACCTACTGTGCAGGCTCAAATCAAACCAGGAAAAGGCATAGTCATCAAGGAGCCTGATCAGCCTTAGAATAGATTAACTAGATTTTACAACAATGTAATCTTTATTTGTTAAAAAATCTATGTAAACTAATTGTTGACAAACTTTTGCTAGTTTAAACAGAACAATGATTCATGCTCACTGTGTTTGCATCATTCTGTAATGATATATTATACATGTTTTGTTTATATGTTACCCTATCATGTAATGTTTATATACATCATAATGTGTGTTTATTATAAATGATGTATATCATTGACTAAGGGTTATGACTTCTCCAAATAGGCAGAGATTGTTGGGTACATTGGAAAATGTGTACCAGATTTGGAGAAGCCTCACTTAGCTCAATGATATTCATCAAGGTGTATTTGATGTTGTTTTGAGTTTATATGTGCAGGTTAAGAATATGCAGGAAAAGTTTCTAAGTCCATGAGTCGACACTAGAAGAAGTTGTGTCGACACTTATGAATACTTGCGTCGACACTTGAGAAAAGCTGTGTCGACACCTGGAGTCAATTATGTCGACACTTTGAAAAGATGTGTCGACACCAGAAGAAATTGTGTCGACACACAGGACTTGTGTCGACACACAGAAAGTTCAGTCGACATCAACTGTGTTGACACACAGGACTTGTGTCGACACACAGAAAGTTCAGTCGACATCAACTGTGTCGACACACAGGACTTGTGTCGACACACACACCAGAATTTCTTCTAAGTTAATTGTGTCAAGACAATAAGTGACTGTGTCGACACACATGACTTGTGTCGACACATTCTTACAGAAGCTAAGTCGAGAAGCAGTGTCGACACCATGAGAGTTGTGTCGACACCACCAAGGATTGTGTCAACACTTAGTCTACTTGTGTCGACACATGTGAAGTTCATACTCGACACTTTGCTGACAGAGACAAAGTTTCAAGAAGTGACTGGAGACTTGACAGCTGCCATAACCAACAAGTCTACTGCAGCTGTCAGATCTGTCAGAAGTTAGTTAGCAACCGGATCAGCCGGTAATCTTGGATGAAGCCTATATAAAGACAGATTCTATCAATTGAAGAAGAAGTACACGAAACACAATTACAACAGAAGATCCAACATACACAAGAAAATCCAGTCAGAGATTTCAAGTGTATCTAAGTGAAGAATTTCAAAATATCTTCAAAAGAATTTGTAGAGACAGAGCTCCAACAATTCAAGTGAAGAAAGAGATTATCATCAACTAGTCTCTTAAGTGCAGATCCTAAACTAATCTGCAAAGAAGAATTCAGATTAATGTCTGGATTTTAAGAAGGAAGCTGATTGAATATCATCTTCAAGAAATTCAACCTTACTGTGTTCAGATTTAAGAAGCTTTGAAGAAAGTCAAAGACAGGTTGATTTCTGTGTAATCAGATTCTTTAAGAACTGATCAAGAAATCTTTCTACCCATTCTCTCTCAACTTGGGTGAAAGATAAAACTTATTTTTTTTATCATTTTTCTGTAAGATCATTATTGATCTGAGTTGTAAGCCTAATTTATAAAGGCTGAGGTAGGACTGAGTGCCTGAGATAGGAGATTTACATCTCTGAGTTGTAGGCCTTGGGAAGGCTGAGGTAGGGCTGTGTGCCTGAGGTAGGAGATTTAATTCTCTGAGTTGTAGGCCTGGGTGAAGGCTGAGGTAGGGCTTAATTGCCTGAGTTGTAGGAGTGTGGACTCACTCTGAGTTGTAGGAACCTTGACTGTGTTCTGAGCTGTATGATCTGTAGATCTGAGAAGGAAGGAAGAAGTTAGGCCGAATCTAGCACACTGCTAGATAGGCGAAGGGGGAAAGTGGATGTACCCATCATTTGGGGAACCACTATAAAACTTTGTGTCATCTGTGATTGTGTGTGATATTGTGATTTCTGTGATGTGGTAGCTGTAGAACTGTTTGATTCTATTTGATTAACTGAATTAATATTCTGCCTTAGAGTAAAAAAAAGGAATTGAACCTATTCACCCCCCCCCCTCTAGGTGTTTAGGTTATCTTGAAACCAATTCTTTCAACATTATGTCCAGAATCCTTTCTCTGAACTCAGGTCGATGAATCTGCATTATCAGCCCGACGAACTTAGAGCACAGAAATGGGAAGTTCTTTACAGAAAGCAGTTATGATGTCGCTGCCCCGCTACCTCCACTTGATGACGATCCGGTTGCCGAGGTGCTACAGCATAAAGACCTTCGAAGCCATGACGATGCTAACGGAAGACGACGCTACAACCTCCGCCCGCGGCGTGCTAAACCCACTTGAAGACTATTTTAATTAATATCTCATGCTATAATTAATTTTATTTTTATATATGCGACTATAAAATTATTCCAAGCTTGATTAATAATTTTATATTCATTTTGGGACTTGTAATGTTTATTTCCTGCATTTTGACAAACATTTTGGTGTGTATTTAGCCTTCCGGATGGATGAGATTTCATCTCCATCTTGGATGGTTAGATGTGTGTGTTGTAACTCCTATATATGGAACCCTCCTTTATGAGAATGAGATTAGAGAATTAAAAAAGCAAAACCTAACCCTCATTTAGAGAGTTTCGGCCAAGGAGATCCCTAGCTGCCGCCCATGGTGTGAAGCCGCCAGCCCCCTTGCTTCCTCTTCCCAACTTCGGTGCGACGCCGACGTGGCTTCCTTCGGTGCGACTCCAAGGAAGAAGGATTGCAGCCCATTCGGTGTGACGCCGATGGAACCGTGGAGAGAGTGATTCTCCCACAATATCAAGTGTGTTCATGAAAATGGGTTGGGTAACTTCTCTTCCGTAATCTTTGTGATTTCTTGCTTAGTATTGTGTGGAGGATGAACAATCGTTGCTTTTCCATGATTTTAAATACTATCGCTTGCCATTTCCGAAATTAATTTCATCATTTTAAGCTTCTATAATCCGGATCGGATAGATCCTATTTGCTTGAGTGGATCTTGGCCTATAGCCAAGATTTTAATTTCAAAAAGGAGTGGAAACCATTATGTTGATTTGGGGAATCATCCGACTCTCATTTTTTGATCGTTATTTTAGAGTCGATCTCTCCTCCTTGTGGTGTTAGTGCTGTGTTTGAGATGATCCGTAACGAGACGATAGATGTTTGTGTAGGTGCGATGGGATTAAGGCGTGTTGGGCATGGTAGACTACCTTGTGTCTGTTACGCTCTCCAAAAGTCGGACACTCGCTACATCAATTTGGTATCAAAGCGAGGTTGTCGCAACTTCTTAGTTGACGCGTCCTCACTAGAGTTTTCTCCGCACGCGCAGTAAACAAAATTTTTTTTATGGTATGCCAATAGCGCTCTAAAAAGTTTATTTTTCAGCGAAAAATTACAAAAAAAAACTTTCTTAATGCTCTACGATTTAATCACTTCGGGAAACTATAAAAATATTTTGTCTTCCATATAGGTACAGCCCTAGGAAAAATCATCTTCCAAAATATTTTATATATCTGTATGCGCACTAGACTAGGAACGGAGTACACTGCACCATCGTTGTCTATGAAAGATATGGTACCTAAACACCTAGAGGGGGGGGGGGTGAATAGGTGACCTAATCCTTTTCTTAATTCTTTGTTGGCAGTCAACAGTTTATAACACAGATTTCTGAATAAGTAATCACAGCACACAACAATTCTCAACACAGTACAATCACAGCACAGAATACACAAGATTTTATAGTGGTTCCCCAATCTTTGGGTACATCCACTTTCCCCCTTCGCCTATCTAGCAGTGTACTAGATTCGGCCAAACTTCTCCACTAGCTCAGAACCCAACAAGGTTCCTACCTCAGGCCCAAAGCCTTACACTCAGCCAAAAGGCCTACACTCAGCCAATCAAGGCTTACACTCAGCCAATTAAAGGCCTACACTCAGAGTTCTTCAACTCCTACACTCAGGCACCAAGCCCTACCCTCAGCCTTTATAAAATAGGCTTACAATCACTCAGATCCTATGGATCTTACAAGTTTAAAATAGAAATTACAAATGCTAACTCTACAACTCAGAAAGGATGAGAGGAGTTGAGAGTTTCTTGAAGAGTTCTTGGAAGAACTCAGCTTGATCCAAACTGACTTAGCTTTCTTCAAAGCTTCTTGAGTAGAACTGAATTAGTCTGAATCTTCTGCAGTTGATCCTTGATCTCTGCTTCTTGAAATCCAGATGACTCTGAATTGTTCTTCTCAGCCTTAGTTCCAAAGACTGAATCCTTAGTTGGAGCTCTCTCTCTCCAACTACTTAGATCTGCAGTTGGACTGCCTGATCTTCTTGTGTTGATCCTCTATGTATCACTTCTTGATTTAATCTGATCAACCACTTCAATTATTCTCACAACAAGTAATGATTGTGAACAACTTGACCACTTAACAACTTAACTTCCTATTCTGTAAACTGTGGGTGCCTATTTATAGGCTTCCTTCATGGTAACCGGCTGATCCAGTTTATAACAGACTTTTGACTTCTCTGACAGTTGCTGTAGACCGGCTGGATTAGCAGCTGTCATGTCAACCAGTCACTTCTTGAAATTCTCTAACTGTCAGTTAGTGTCGAGACTTTCTGTTCTTAAGTGTCGACACTTATAGACCAAGTGTCGACACATGTTGTGTAAGTGTCGACACAAGTCTACAAGGTGTCGACACAATTCCTTGTATGTCTCGACACAGTTTCTTCTGCATGTGTCGACACTGAAATTGAGTGTCGACACAAGTACTTATACTTCATTCTTTATCTGTATTCTTCTAAGTGTCGACACATCTCCTTTGTGTCGACACATCTTCATGTGTTGAAACTGTCAAGTGTCGACACTGATTCTTGGTGTCGACACAAGTCTTCATTCTTGATTCTTCAGCTGAGTGTCGACACATTCCCTTAGTGTCGACACTTAGACTTAGAATAATTTACAGCTTTTCTGTTCTTTGCTAAGTGTCGACACATCTCCTTGTGTCGACACTTCCTTCTAGTGTTGAGTCTTCTGGTTATGTGTCGACACATTGTGCTGAGTGTCGACACATTCTTCAAGTGTTGACTTCTTTGAGTGTGTGTCGACACATTATGCTGAGTGTCGACACATTCTTCATATGTTGACTCTGCTGATTGAGTGTCGACACATTGTGTTGAGTGTCGACACTTGTACTTAGTCTCTGCAGAATTTTGCTGGGTGTCGACACAACTCCAAGTGTCGACACTTTCTGATGTTGACTCAGCTCTTCTAGGTGTCGACACTTCTGCTAAGTGTCGTCACAGCTTTTCTGCATCCTTCTGCACTGAGTGTCGACACAGCTCCAAGTGTCGACACTTTCTGACTGGTGTCGACTCTTCTTCCCAGGTGTCGACACAATGACTCCAAGTGTCGACACTGCATGTCTGGGTGTCGACACAAGCTTTCTCAAGTGTCGACACTTGCCCTCTGGGTGTCGACACATGGACTTAGAATTTTTAGCTTCAGTCCAGTGTATTCCTAACCTGCACAAGTAACTCAAACAAACATCAAATACATTCTGATGTATATCATTGAGTTAGGTGAGGCTTCTTCAAATCAGGTACATTTGACCAATGTACCCAACAATCTCCCCCTATTTGGAGAAGTCATAACCCTTAGTCAATGATATACACCACTCATAATTAAAAATTACAAAATGATGTAAAGCATATAAATGACAACAGGGTAAACTTGAACATGTAATAAAGCACACATGTATACTTATTAAACATTGCAGAACAATTAAGAAACACACATATTTCAGAACATTCATACTATATTTATCATATACTGTCCCAATAATGTTCCTTATACATTTTCAATGAAGTATTACAATGTTTATCACTTAACAGATTACAACAAGCATCAAGTTAATTCCTAATCTAGTGCTGATCAGGTTCTTTAATAACAATGCCTTTTCCAGCTTTAACTTGAGCTTTCACAGCAGCAGCAGCAGCAGGCTCAGCTTCAGCAGTCTTCTTCCCTTTAGAGTCCTTCTTCTTCTGTTCTTCAGCCTTGATCTTTTGTCTTTCAAAATAATGATAGGGCTTAGGAAAGTACTTGCTAGGCTCCACAGCTGTTGGAGGTAGCTTTCCTAACTTAGCCTTCCTTCTAAATTGGACAATTGCTTCCTGCCTACTCTCATGCTTTCTCCATTCAGCCTCTGAGAACCACTTGTTCCTCTCATGGGCATTGTCCTTGGCAGCTTTCCAGGCTGTGAGAATTATGTTCCTAGAAGTAGGGCTCCATTGTTCAAAATCTGGCTTTTGCTCAGCAATTTCCCTAAACTTCTTCTTTGACAGCCTAGTTTCTTCTTCCTTGTCCAAAGCTTCTTGCATTGCAGCTGAGATAGGTTGAACAACCTTTTCCAGAATAATATTAGGCTTGCCAGCAGGTGGACTATACATTGTGCTTATATCTGCATGAATCATTTCAAAGTCTGGAGGTGGATAGATTACATCAGCCACTGCTTGTTGCTCACCTCCAAGATATGCATTTTGAATACCAGATTCAGCCACTTCATTGTCATCACACAGGGGAGGATATCCAAGTGTAGCCCTGATAGAATTGGAAATCCATTTTGCATGCTCAGAACTGGCCTTGACTAACACTCTCTCCCCCTTTATGACTTCTTGGGCCACATGATCTCTCACATCATCTTTCTGGAATCGGATTTGGCTATCCAAATACCTTATGCCCTCTTTAAAGAAAGGTCTAAGCTTTGTAAGATGTTCTGAAATGACCTTCTGTGAGTCTTTTATTGCAGTCTGTACAGCAGCAATCTCTGCTTGAAATAGCTTATCAAAATCAGCCTTGGCAGCAGCAGTGGAGGTTGATGGTTCATCAGACTTTTTCTTGAGTTCAGTGACTATGGCATTGTGAGATGCAGTCAAATTATCATTCATCCTGAGTTGATTCTCCAGCACATAACCTTGTTTTAGTGCTATATCATCAACTTGAGTCTTTATTTTCTCTTGATGGTTTGCCAAATAGACTACTGCATGAGCACCCTTTGTAAAACAATCAGTCATCTCTGTTTTATTAAGGTTCATTTCAAACCTTATTGACTTGATTTCCTGGCCCAGATCTGATTGTAGTGCTTTGTGCCCTTCATCAACATAAGTTTCTAAAGCTTTCCTTTGTTCATCCATCTTGATTTGCATGGCAAGCAATAGAGCACTGTAATCAGTGGATGGAGCTTGTTGAACTAAGGAATGTTGAGCAACTGTTTGGAGAGCCTTCTTATAGCTCTGACTTCTTCTTTTGAAAACAAAGAACTTCTTTTTCTGAGCTTGCTCAGCTTCATCATCTTCAGAGTCTGATGTACTGGCTATATCCACCCTATCCTTAGGGCTGGATTGGTTTTCAGTATGCACATCTTGTGCCTGCTCAGTATCTAGCCTTATAGGCTCTTCCACAACTTCAATGTTCTCCCCTTCAGCAGCAGCATTCTTTACTGTATCAGCATCATTCTTTTCCATATCAAAATCTTCTTGATCTAAGTTCAAAAAGAGATCTTCCATTGTATATTCTGCTGGAGACTGTGCAGGAGATGTTCTGGTTTCATCAGCTATAACAGATGTGTCTTGGTGAACAACATCTGGTTCTTGAGTTGCTGGCTGATTTTGCTGATGGTCATCAGACAAATCAGAATTTATTATAGAGAAATCTAATGTATTAAGGTCAGTAAGTACCTCTTGAATGAGGAGGGTGGCTTGTTCACTCTCCAGTGTAGATGGTTCTGCTACATCTGGAAGCTCCCCCTGGATGTCAGCTGCCTCCTGAGGAGCAGGTGTCTTCTCTGCAGGCACATCAACTGGACTTTCAGGAGTGAAGACCACATGTTCTTCACTGCCTGAGCTGCTGGAGGACTCTTGAGGCACAGCAGCAGTCTTCCTCTTCTTCCTGGGAGGAGAGTCTCTCTTAGAAGCTTGTTTCTCAGGGGTGGTCAATTCCTTTGATACCAGCACCCTTTCCCATCTAGAGAATATCCTGGAGTCCATTCTCCTCATATGATTGATCTTAGATCCTGCAGCAGTGCTCATTACCTCTGGAATTGATCCAGCCAGGTAGAGACTTAGTATCCTGCCCAGATTGGGCTTCTTCAGGCTTTCTTTTACTTTCTCATAAACCACCATTGACCAATCTGTTTTCAGATTGAAGATGATTCTGGTCATGACTTCAAACATGGAGGCAGACACCCTGTCATGCCCTCCTGGCTTGCTCAGTATTACCTTGCCCACTACTTCAGACAAGAACTTGCCTTGAATATTCATACCTTTCCTGTTAAAGACTGATCCCACCTTCATCTTTGGATCCAGTCCACACCAAGTAAGAGCTTCCCTGGTCTTAGAAGCAGTTACGTCCTCTTCATCTTGTAACTTTAGGTAGCTGAAGTACCTTTCTTAAAGACTTGGGTGAAATTTTGACTTTGGTGCCATGCACCCTGGACTTAATCCTGAAGCCTGAGTCATCTATAGACGCGCCAGAAAGGAATTCAATGACTTCCTTCTTCCATATTTTCGTTGGTTCTGAAACCAAGAATTCCAAGCCTGAATTGACAATTAGGGTTAGCACTGATTTGATTTCTTGGTCGCTGTCGTCAAATGCGCCTCGCACAAGCTCATAGCCTTCGTTTACGTTCTCTTCCAGCTTGGGAGCCATTAGGGTTTTGAGAATTAGTCTTGAGATGAGAGAAATGTCGACACAAGAGTTTAGGTCTCGAAACTTTGAAAGCGTGTCGACAATCAAAGACAGAACCCTATTTATACCTTTCTTGTTTGAAGACGAACAGGCGGGATGAATTTCTAATGATGTGTCGACACTGTCAATAAGTGTCGACACTGACTTATAATGTCTCGACACTCATGTGTCGACACAAATTTAGTCAACAGATTTTATGTGTCGACACTTGGTTAAGTGTCGACACCACTATACTCGACATGTGTCGAGACTTTACTTAGAAAAATTCTGAGTAAAACTTAAGTGTCGACACTTTATTGGATGTGTCGACACCTACTCGACATGTGTTGACACTAACATTCTGAAGTGTCGACACTAACTTCCTAGATGTGTCGACACCATTTTCCTGAAGTGTCGACACTTACTATTCTGTGTCGACATAGACTTGTCTATGTGTCGACACCTTTTTACTTAGCCAATTTTTGTTCTGTATACTTAGTCTAAATTTATCATACCTAGTTCAATTTTGAACCTATTAAACTTAGCTTCTTCTAAGGGCTTAGTGAACATATCAGCTATCTGATTATCTGTTTTAACATATTCAAGTGCAATATCATTTCTTTCTACATGCTCCCTAAGAAAGTGATATTTAATCTCAATATGTTTAGTTCTACTATGTGATACAGGATTATTAGCTATGGAAATAGCACTAGTAGAATCACAATAAAGTGGAGTTCTACTTACCTGACATCCATAGTCTTCTAGCTGATGTTGAATCCACAGAAGTTGAGCACAGCAACTTCCTGCAGCTACATATTCTGACTCAGCTGTGGAGATGGCCACACTGGTTTGCTTCTTACTACTCCATGAAATGAGTCTTCCACCTAGGAATTGACAGGATCCAGTAGTGCTCTTTCTATCTTCTTTGCATCCTGCAAAGTCTGCATCTGAATAACCTGTTAGATCAAAATCTCCATTCCTAGGGTACCAGAGGCCTAGATAAGGTTTACCCTTTAGATATCTCAAGATTCTCTTGACTGCAGTCAAGTGAGACTCTTTAGGGCAGGCTTGATACCTGGCACAAACACATGTAGCATACATAATGTCAGGTCTACTTGCAGTCAAGTAAAGTAGGGAGCCAACTATCCCTCTATACAAGGTTTCATCCACAGGTTTCCCTGCATCATCCTTGCTTAGAGACATACTTGACCCCATAGGAGTCTTCATGGTACTGGAGGAATCCATACCATATTTCCTTATGAGTTCTAGGGTGAACTTAGACTGACATATGGATAATCCACTTTCAGTCTGTTTAACTTGGAGACCCAAGAAAAACTTCAGCTCTCCCATACTACTCATTTCAAATTGACTCTGCATAAGCTTTGCAAACTTTTTGCAAAGGCTACTTTCAGTAGACCCAAATATAATGTCATCTACATATATTTGGACAAGTATTACTTTGCCTCTAGATTCCCTAAGGAATAGAGTCTTATCTATTTTCCCCCTTGTGAACTTGTTCTCAATGAGGAAACTAGATAGGGTTTCATACCAAGCTCTAGGAGCTTGCTTTAACCCATACAATGCTTTCCTAAGTCTATAGACATAATGTGGAAGAGTAGGATCAACAAAACCTGAAGGCTGCTCCACATATACTTCTTCTTTTAAATTACCATTAAGGAATGCTGACTTCACATCCATTTGGTATACTTTGAATCCTTGGTAGGTTGCATAGGCCAAGAACATCCTGATGGCTTCCAGTCTGGCTACTGGAGCAAAGGTTTGATCAAAATCAATACCTTCTTCTTGCCTATATCCTTTTGCAACCAATCTTGCCTTATTCTTAATGATGACTCCTTGTTCATCTAACTTGTTTCTGTAGATCCATTTTGTTCCTATCACATTGTGATCTTTAGGCTTAGGAACTAAGTCCCAAACCTTGCACCTCTTGAACTGGTTTAGCTCTTCCTGCATAGCTTCAGTCCACTGTGGATCTTGTATTGCTTCTTCAAATTTCTTTGGTTCTATTTGAGACAGAAAACTTGAATATACTACAGCATTCTGATTTCTGCTCCTTGTCTGAACACCTTGTCTTGGATCTCCAATGATCAGCTCCACTGGATGATCTCTTAGATGCCTGTTGGCTGGAGGCATCCTTACTTCTGGTTGTACTTCTTCAGCATCTTCATCATGCTGAGTTCCTTGAACTTCTTCAGCTCCTGGTACATGTAGTTCTCCCCCTGGACATAAGCCATCTTCTTCTACTTGCTGTCTTGCAGCAGGTACATCTTCCATGGTTAGCTTGTCCATCTTCTTAGAAAGACCTGTGGGGCTGCACACACTACCAGACAACTCATTGTTAATAAGAAGTGTCTCATCAAAAACTACATGCACAGACTCCTCTACAACTTGTGTAGTCAAGTTGTAGACTCTATAAGCCTTACTATTACTGCTGTACCCAACAAACACTCCCTCTTGGGATTTGGCAGCAAACTTAGTTAAGTAAGACTTTCCATTGTTAAGTATGAAGCATTTACAACCAAAAATCCTGAAATAGGATAGATTTGGTTTCCTGCCTTTCACTACTTCATAGGGGGTCTTGTTTAACCTTTTAGTGATGGTAGCCCTATTTATCACATGGCATGCAGTGTTTACTGCTTCAGCCCAGAAATATTCTGGCAGTGATGAATCACTTAATAGGGTTCTACCAGCCTCTATCAAGGTTCTATTTTTCCTTTCAGCAATGCCATTTTGCTGAGGTGTTCTAGGTGAAGAGAATTCTTGAAATATCCCATAGTCTTCACATAGTTTTGTCATGCTTTCAGATTGAAACTCTGTACCATGGTCACTTCTAATTTTGACCACTGTACAGTTCAATTCATTCTGAATTTGCTTAACAAAACTGTGGAAGACACTAGGTGTTTCAGATTTCTGCTTTAAGAAGAACACCCAGGAAAACCTTGAGTAGTCATCAACAACTACAAAGGTGTAGACCTTCCTACCTAAGCTGTGAACTGGCATTGGACCAAATAGATCCATATGCAAGAGGTATAAACACCTCACAGCATCCTTGTTGTCAATGCTTCTAAAGGTGGATTTAGTCTGCTTGCCCTTTTGACAAGCTGAGCAAATGCCATCTTTGACACACTTAACTTGAGGACCATTCCTCACTAACTCTTTACTAAAGAGTTTGCCAATAGTCTTGTAATTAAGATGAGCAAGCCTCTTGTGCCACTTGACACATTGAGAGACTGTCTCATCAGCTACAAGACAAACTGGAGAACTATTGTTCTCAACCATAATGTCTAAACAATAGACATTTCTCTTCCTATAACCTGTCAAAATGATCTTTTGATCACTTGACCTCTTGATATGACAACCATTTTTAACAAATGAGATGTCATACCCTACATCACTTAATTGACTTATACTAATGAGGTTATGTTTCAAACCTTTAACATAAGCCACTTGAGTAATGGTAACAAGGTTAGAAGAAATGTTACCAAACCCTTTGATGATTCCTTTTTCAGAACCACCAAAGGTCACCTTTGGACCATTTTTGATTGGGATGTAGTCCTTCAGTAGTCCCCTAGTTCCAGTCATGTGTCTGGAACATCCACTATCCAAGTACCATGTAGGGGTATGGCCACTTGGATTTTCCTGCAAAACAAATTAATGAACCTTAGAACCCAAAGTAAACTTGGGTCCTTGGTGATTGTTAGTTTGCAATTTGACATAGCTACCTGCTGTCTTTCCAACAGGTAACTTGCTACACAACTTGGCACTGGCATTGTGCCAACAATCCAAAGCAAAGTGGCCAACCTTGCCACAGCACCAACATTCAAATTTGTTGTACCTTTGCTTAGGTTCTGACTTAGCTGTCTTAACTACAGCAGTCTTGTTGAATGTTGGGGCTTTGCCCTTGGACTTGGACTGATCCTGAACAGTCCTAGCTGGATTAACAAAACCCAGTCCAGTCTTTCCTTTATGATGAACAAAATCATCAATCAAGGGTAGCACTGATTTAGGTTTTGAATACCTAGCTGCTAGCTCTTTCTCCTTCTGAAGATTAATCTCCAGTTTCTTAATTTGATCATTCTTAAATGTAATAGTACCCATCTGAATCACAGTAATGTGTTTCAGCCTAGCCACTTCATTCAGTTTTTGATCATAATTCTTCTCATAATCTATTGCAGCTGCCTTGAGATCAGCAATTTCCTTGGCCAAATTTTTGGCTAGGGTCTTGCTTTTCTTATAGGCTTGCAATAGTACTTGATATTCATCTAGGAGTTGATGAATATCTCCCTCAGACTCAGATATATTCTCATCACTTGATGAAGAATAATCTGACTCTGAACTAGAACTGGAATCAGAACTTTGAGTTAAACCTTGTACCTGACTGGGTCCTGGCTGCTCCAGGTTTTTAGGTACTTTCAGTCAAAGCCATCAGTCCTTGGCTTTGACAGTCTTCTTGCTCATAGATAGATTCCATGATCTGCATAAACTCTTCTTCTTCTTCAGCAAATAGCCCAATATAGGCTTCAGCATCTGTCTCAGTGTCTGAAGAAGACATATCTGAAAGAGTCTTCTCATTCTTTGCAACAAAGGACTTCTCCTTCTTTCCTTTGAAGTGTGTTTTCTTTTTGTCACTGGATTCTTTCCTTCTTTCAGGACAGTCTGCAATAACATGGCCCTGTCTATTGCAGCAGTAACAAATTATCTTGGATCCAGTTGCCTTACTAGTCTTGGTCCTTTTCTTGTCCTTCTTTGAAGGCTTCTTTTCCTGATACTGAACCTCTTTCCCTTTGGAAGATGAAGGTCTAGACCTCCACTGTTTCTTCTTAAGGAACTTCTGAAAATGTCTGGTGAATGCAGCAAAGTCTTCATCACTTTCACTGCTTGTAGATTTTGTACTTTCTGACTCTTCAGATTCTGATTCAACTACCTCAGGAGGAGGAGTTGATGACTTGGTCCTGCTCTTTCTGGGTACATCTGACTTAAAGGCAACAGTCTTTTCTCTGTATTCAGTCCTTGTTGACTTTTCTTCTTCTTTTCTCACTGACAATTGCATCTCATAAGATAACAACTTGCCAAAAAGTGTGGGAGGAGGAATTTCTCCCAACTTTGCCATTTCTCTGATGGCACAGATCTTGGTGTCCCAGTCTTTGGTGAGGGACCTCAAGAATTTATCATTCAACTCATAGTTTGTGAACTCTCTTCCATATGACATGAGTTCATTTACAATTCTATAAAATTTCTTGTAGCATTCAGTGATGCTATCCCCTCTTCCTTGCCTAAAGCTTTCATATTCTTGATTAAGCAAGGACTTCCTATCTTGCCTTACTTCTTCAGAACCTTCCATATAGACAATGAGGGTGTCCCACATTTCTTTTGCAGTTTTACAGTGAATAAGGTTCTGGAAGGTGGCATCATCAATTGCACTAACTATTATATTCTGTGCTCTTTTGTCCATGGTTGCTAGGACAATCTCATCCTTGGTCATTTCAGAGAAATCCTTTGGAGTCCTCTGATTTGCATCCAATACTGAAATCTTCATGGGCACATATGGCCCTTCTTTGACTGTGATGTATATCCTAGGGTCAGAGGCTTCCATAAAAAGCCTAACCCTCTCTTTCCAGATCCCAAAGATCTCTTTTCTGCATATAGGTAGTTTCATTGAACCCAACTCCTTATGATTCTCTGAAGAACCCATGTTCTTGATTTTCTTGAAACTGTTTCCTGTTTCCTGACTTATACTGAATCTGCCAAACTGGATCTCCTCAGACAGTTAGTCCTGATTTTGAGGAACCTCCCTCTGATACCACTTGAAAGATATGGTACCTAAACACCTAGAGGGGGGGTGAATAGGTGACCTAATCCTTTTCTTAATTCTTTGTTGGCAGTCAACAGTTTATAACACAGATTTCTGAATAAGTAATCACAGCACACAGCAATTCTCAACACAGTACAATCACAGCACAGAATACACAAGATTTTATAGTGGTTCCCCAATCTTTGGGTACATCCACTTTCCCCCTTCGCCTATCTAGCAGTGTACTAGATTCAGCCAAACTTCTCCACTAGCTCAGAACCCAACAAGGTTCCTACCTCAGGCCCAAAGCCTTACACTCAGCCAAAAGGCCTACACTCAGCCAATCAAGGCTTACACTCAGCCAATTAAAGGCCTACACTCAGAGTTCTTCAACTCCTACACTCAGGCACCAAGCCCTACCCTCAGCCTTTATAAAATAGGCTTACAATCACTCAGATCCTATGGATCTTACAAGTTTAAAATAGAAATTACAAATGCTAACTCTACAACTCAGAAAGGATGAGAGGAGTTGAGAGTTTCTTGAAGAGTTCTTGGAAGAACTCAGCTTGATCCAAACTGACTTAGCTTTCTTCAAAGCTTCTTGAGTAGAACTGAATTAGTCTGAATCTTCTGCAGTTGATCCTTGATCTCTGCTTCTTGAAATCCAGATGACTCTGAATTGTTCTTCTCAGCCTTAGTTCCAAAGACTGAATCCTTAGTTGGAGCTCTCTCTCTCCAACTACTTAGATCTGCAGTTGGACTGCCTGATCTTCTTGTGTTGATCCTCTATGTATCACTTCTTGATTTAATCTGATCAACCACTTCAATTATTCTCACAACAAGTAATGATTGTGAACAACTTGACCACTTAACAACTTAACTTCCTATTCTGTAAACTGTGGGTGCCTATTTATAGGCTTCCTTCATGGTAACCGGCTGATCCAGGTTTATAACAGACTTTTGACTTCTCTGACAGTTGCTGTAGACCGGCTGGATTAGCAGCTGTCATGTCAACCAGTCACTTCTTGAAATTCTCTAACTGTCAGTTAGTGTCGAGACTTTCTGTTCTTAAGTGTCGACACTTATAGACCAAGTGTCGACACATGTTGTGTAAGTGTCGACACAAGTCTACAAGGTGTCGACACAATTCCTTGTATGTCTCGACACAGTTTCTTCTGCATGTGTCGACACTGAAATTGAGTGTCGACACAAGTACTTATACTTCATTCTTTATCTGTATTCTTCTAAGTGTCGACACATCTCCTTTGTGTCGACACATCTTCATGTGTTGAAACTGTCAAGTGTCGACACTGATTCTTGGTGTCGACACAAGTCTTCATTCTTGATTCTTCAGCTGAGTGTCGACACATTCCCTTAGTGTCGACACTTAGACTTAGAATAATTTTACAGCTTTTCTGTTCTTTGCTAAGTGTCGACACATCTCCTTGTGTCGACACTTCCTTCTAGTGTTGAGTCTTCTGGTTATGTGTCGACACATTGTGCTGAGTGTCGACACATTCTTCAAGTGTTGACTTCTTTGAGTGTGTGTCGACACATTATGCTGAGTGTCGACACATTCTTCATATGTTGACTCTGCTGATTGAGTGTCGACACATTGTGTTGAGTGTCGACACTTGTACTTAGTCTCTGCAGAATTTTGCTGGGTGTCGACACAACTCCAAGTGTCGACACTTTCTGATGTTGACTCAGCTCTTCTAGGTGTCGACACTTCTGCTAAGTGTCGTCACAGCTTTTCTGCATCCTTCTGCACTGAGTGTCGACACAGCTCCAAGTGTCGACACTTTCTGACTGGTGTCGACTCTTCTTCCCAGGTGTCGACACAATGACTCCAAGTGTCGACACTGCATGTCTGGGTGTCGACACAAGCTTTCTCAAGTGTCGACACTTGCCCTCTGGGTGTCGACACATGGACTTAGAATTTTTAGCTTCAGTCCAGTGTATTCCTAACCTGCACAAGTAACTCAAACAAACATCAAATACATTCTGATGTATATCATTGAGTTAGGTGAGGCTTCTTCAAATCAGGTACATTTGACCAATGTACCCAACAGTCTAGGATAGCTACAAATGAACACAAGGATCCCAACGCTGAGGCCATAGAGGGATTGTGTAATGATATGACCGAGCTTAGGGCCATGTTAGCACAAATACTTTTAAATCAAGTAGGTCCTCATCAACCAAACCAAGGGCGGCCACCACCACCCGATAATGTTGGGCAGCCACCCCGGCACCAACCGGCCCATGATTCGGATTTTGAGGGAGACTCCCCACGAGTGCCACCTCGAGAACACTGCCCCGAGCGTGACTTTAATCTTACTAGAGCCATTAAGATCGACTCCCCCACTTATGATGGTTTGGGAGATTCCCAGATCTTCCTTACTTGGGTAATGGATATTGAGTGCTACTTCGAGTGGCACACTCTTAAAGACCAGCAAAAGGTCCAGGTTGCCAGGATAAAGTTAACTGGTCATGCAAAAACTTTTTGGCTGAATGAGGAGTGTAGGATAGGAACCGGGCACGGGGTCCCACTTATTGGATGGGTCGTAATGAAGAACCTATTGACCGATTAGTACGTCCCCGTGTACCATCACACAGAGATGTTCGATGAGCTTGCCACCCTGTAGTAGAGCTCAAATTCGGTAGCTGAATATATGGGAGAGTTTAAGGATCGTATGGTGCGTTGCAATCTTAGAGAGAACCCCGAGTTCACCTTATCTAGATTCCGTAATGGACGATCGATATCCAACGGAAACTCCTACACTACGGACATACGGATTTGAACACAACTTTCAATGCCGCCCTCGACATTGAAAAACATTTAGCCTCTAAGGCTCACTCCCGTTATTCCAAAGCAAAGGGAAAGTCCACGGCATCCGCATCCACATATCAGGACAAAGGAAAGTTTCGGTCCAACGAGTCTAAATCGGTAATTATCATGGCTAGGAATGCTAAGAATCCCACCAGTGAGCGTATCCCCATAGGAAAGGTTAGTAAGTCCAATACAACGTGTTATGCTTGCGGTGTCCAGGGACACTATGCCTTTGAATGCACAACTAATACTATGGCCTTAGCCCTATTAGATTCGGCTACCGACCCCGCTGACCTACTTTACGAGGCCGCTGAAGAGAGTGACCCGGATGGAGTCCCTAGTGATTTGGAGGACGACTCCCCCCTTATGGTGATACGTTGTATCTTGACCACTCCACGCCCGTTAGATGACTGGAAGAGGATGAATATATTTTCCTTGATTTTTAAGAGCGGTGAGAAGTTGTGCAAGTTCATCATCGATAGTGGTAGTTGTGTGAACGTCATTTCCAAAAATGCCATTACACGTATGGCCCTGACCACACAACCCCACCCAACTCCATATCAGGTATCTTGGATTAACAAGGTTACCTTTCCGGTCACCAAGCACTACCTAGTGCCCCTCTCATTCAAGTCCTATACAGATGAGGTGTGGTGTGGTGTCCTCCCTATGGACGTTTGTCACGTGTTGTTAGTCCGCCCTTGGCTTTACGACCGCGATGTGACACACTTTGGGAGAGCCAACACGTACGAATTTAAATTTAATGACAAGGTCATTACGTTGAGGCTAACCGTTCCAAAGGAGCCTGTAGGGCCGAGTAAGGACACCACTGTTCCGGTTGAGAGGAAGGTGCTGAGTCTTGTGGGTAGGAAAGATTTTGTGAATGATCCGTTTCTTGATGGGGTAATGTTTGCACTCGTACTTATGAGCACGAGGACTGATACGGGGGTGATGGGTGATTTACCTAGAGGGCTATGAGTGTTGTTAGAAGAATATAAGGACGTTTACCCGGATGAGCTACCCTCATCATTACCACCGCTTTGGGATATACAGCATGTGAAAGATCTTATACCCGGTTCGTCCCTACCCAACCATCCCCATTATAGACTCCATCCCGCTGCCCATGATGAACTACAGACCCAGATTGAGGACTTGGTAAGGAAGGGGTTCATACAGCCTAATCTGAGTCCATGTGGCGTCCCAGCCCTGCTTGCCCCTAAGAAGGACGGAACATGGCGGATGTGCGTTGATAGTCATGCTATCAACAAGATTACCATCAAGTATAGGTTTCCTATCCCGCGATTAGATGACCTCTTAGATGTCTTATCTGGCGCCACCATCTTTTCGAAGTTAGATTTACAAAGTGGGTATCACCAGATTAGGATCCGTGAGGGAGATGAGTGGAAGACGACGTTTAAATCTAAGGATGGATTATATGAGTGGCTTGTGATGCCCTTCGGGTTATCCAATGCCCCCAGCACCTTCTCCTGGATGATGACACACATCTTTCAGCCATACATGGGGAAGTTTGTGGTAGTTTATTTCGATGATATCCTAGTCTATAGCACCACCGTTGCCGAACACATCTCCCACATACGGGTGATTCTTTCCACCTTGCGGAAGGAGACATTATTTCTGAACTTTAAGAAGTGCACGTTCAATGTTCCTAATGTGGATTTTTTAGGTTATATAGTCGGGACTGAGGGTATACATGTAACGCCCGAAACTTAAAAGAGCGACGGGGGACGTTTTGGGCCAGTTTTGGGTTCTGGCAGGAGGCACACGGCCTTAGACACGGGCATGTCCCAGGGCGTGTATGGCGTGTGTCGTCGAGTTGGTCGAGAGGTCAACGATTTTGGAGTCGACGACGGTCGAGCAGAGAACACGGCCTGCGACACGGGCGTGTCGCAGGGCGTGTCAAGGCTGTGTCGACGATCGGCCCAGGGTGTCGACGAATTTCACTCGACGTTGTGTCGAGACAGGGCACACGACCTGCGACATGGGCGTGTCGCAGGGCGTGTCGACCCGTGTCGACACTAGGCCCGTGAAGTCGACACTGTGTTCGACGAAGTGTCGAGATATGGCACATGGCCTGCGATACGGGCGTGTCGCAGGGCGTGTTGACCCGTGTCAACACTCATCCCGGGGAGTCGACGAATTTTGCTCGACGATATGTCGAGTGAAGGCACACGGCCTAGGACACGGGAGTGTCCAAGGCCGTGTAGTGAGGTCGACGATCTTCGCTTGACGAAGTGTCGAGTGTCGAGACCGTGTATACAGCCTGGAGCCCAGGCATGTTGAGGTAGACACGGGCAAGGACACAGGCGTGTCCTAGAACCCGTGTAGTGCTCGGGTTATTTTTGGGAGAAATCGATGGGGATATACGGCCGGCCACACGACCGTGTCAGGTGGAACACGGGCGTGTCAGGTCGAACACGGGCGTGTTCGATGCCCGTGTGTTGTTCCAGGCGAGTCGATTTTGACGGCGAATGAGGCACAAGGCCCTGGACACGGGCGTGTGCCAGGCCGTGTGCGGTCCAGATTGGGCATTTCAGTCCCGAATCAAAGCCGTTCGTTTCTTTAATTGATGATCCAATGGCTGGGGGTTGTTCCTGAAGGGATATACCCGGGATTGGGCCTTAGAAACCCTCACTTTTCATGAGTGGTTGTCTTTCTAAATCTTAGAGAGAGAGGAGAGCCAAGGAAGGAAGAAGAAGCTAGATCCGGCCATTGGAGGAGCTTCGAAGCTCCAAATCGCGAGCCGACTCCGGATCCACGGAGGCAAAGCTAGTGCGGTGATTTTCATCTGCTTACTTTTCCATGGCGCCAAAGAAGAACGCAAGGGTAACGATTCTCTTCTTGAGCATGAGTAGCTCTCCTTCTTTGCATAGGAAGCCCGCTCTCGCGAGTTTGCGGTGAGTTGGAGGCGTTCCTTCGGGTAAATATGTGAAGTCCCCGTTGTTTAGAGTCCGTAAGCGAGAACGGACATAGGCATGATGTGTGAAGCCTACCCGGACATGTTGGTCTGGATCGGTGATGTTGCATTGCATAATGCCGGAGAAGACTCCGTGTTATTGGTTGCTTTTCGGGTTTTCTACACGGTAGACTGCAACAGGGAGCCTTGGGGATTAACCCAAAGGTGCACCCGGAAAACTAGGCGGATGCGTGATCTTGCCAACTTGGTGGCCTGAGAGCCAACTTGAACATAACCGGGTTATGTGAATTGTGATGGAAATGGGACTCGGGAGAAGTTTGACCCGCGCAAATGGCTTAAATTGTCGTTGCGATGTGAGCACGAGTTAGATGGAACCGTACCCGTTCTATGTTGTTTGGTTAAAGAGACATAAGGGTACGTGGCACTTGTCGTTAGCATAGATTAGGGTCTTCGGCGGTCAATTGCTTAAATTGTCGTGACCCAGGCCAAGAAGACAAAATGCTCATAGGTTTGGCCGTCAAAGTGGCGGTGGTGAGTCCGGAATGTCTATGGCTTTAAGTGACGTGACATCGACCGGTTCACCGAGAATGTGCCCTGAGAGCACGGGGCGTGTGGCCGTGCGAGCCAACGTCTGTGATGAAATGAAAATATTATATTGCTCGCTTATGCTAATGAAATGCAGGGAAGGAGCATCGCCGCCCCGAGTTGTGGGCGGGATCATTATAATTTGGTCAGCAGTGCTGACCGTTGCCTTGGTTTGCCACCGTGCGGTGGTTTGTTGCTTGCAGGTGCTGCTGGACCAAGCGGTCAATAGCGGGCTAAAGCCCAATTTGCGAAGCCGGCCCTCGAAGGCCTAATTGGAGTGTTTACTGTTTTATTTCATGTATGACCGGCCTGCGTGCCGTGGTTTGTAAAACATGTAATATGAAGTGAACAATTTTTATAAGGCCTTAAGGATTGTACTGGTGTATTTATATAATTCCTATTTGGTATTAGTGGACATTCATGCTTTAGTGCTGGGTTCTTTATTGCAACTTCTATAAAACTGCTTCCGCTAGAATGCTCTGTGTAGGACGTTATGATTGGTTGGATGGTTTCCATGAGTAACCACCCGGTCTGTCTGTGGCATACGGCGTCGGGCCCTCGCCGGATCTACTGTTATATGCTATGTGATGGATAGGGGGTATTACAATTTGCTATCAGACTACTGGTTTTGGTCGGGCTTAAGATGAATTCGTGGGCGAATTCTTTTTAAGGGGTGGTGAGCACATTGTGTGCGTCATCTTTATAATAGTAAAAGAACCCATGAATGTCCACTTAGGAATGAAAATACACGTGTTTGAGGAACCTGCGTGTTCCTATAATTGATGTTTGCAATTTTATTTGGTCGCTTAACGGTGTTTTGTACCACTATAGGGGACCAGAAGTGGTGTGGGGCCGTCGGAACGTCGAGTTTCTGAGGCTAGCAGTGCACCAGATGTTGCTCCTGCAACACCTCTATCGGCTGAGAACATACGATTGGTGGCTGAAGCACTGTTGGCCATGAAAAATGCGCAGCCTGCAAGTCAAACACAGCAGCCCGCTCCTGCGATGGAGCAGGTACCGCTGCAAGAGGCTGAGCCAAGGAGAGTGGAACAGGTGGTAGTGGAGCCGGTGGTGCCAAGGAGGGCAGCCGAGAGACAGCTTAAGCATGTAATGAGCTTTAACCCTCCGGTATTCTCGGGGTTGGGAATCCCATCTCAAGCTAAAGACTGGCTCTACAGGGTGAAGAGAGTCATGACAGCAATGGAGACGGAGGAGTGGCAAATGACCACCATCGCTACGTTCCTTTTGGACGGTGAAGCGAGAATGTGGTGGGAAGGATTGGAGCTGCATCTACTGAGAGGTAGACAACTTGTTGATGTCTCGATGGAGGAGTTCTCGAGATTGTTCTTGGCTAGATACCTCCCTTCGGCGCAGAGGATAGCGTTGGAGAATGAGTTTTTGAAGTTGGTTCAGGGTGAGAAGAGCGTGGATGAATATCTCCACGAGTTTACTCGTTTGAGTCGATATGCTAGCTCCACCATCGCGGATGAGGAGCGCAAAACGAATCGATTCTACGAAGGCTTGAGAGATGAGTTTAGATTACTACTCTCGGGGCCGATGACGCAGGGTTTCTTAACCTTGGTCAACATTGCCCGGTCCTTGGAGAAGGACATGAAGAATGTACAAGCAAAGAAAAGCTTGGGTGATAGGAAATCTGAATTCAAAGTGCCGACTACTTCAAAGTTCGGCTATCGGAGGTCTTTCAAGAAGCATAGGACTTCGGGTCCAGCTCCTTCTGGTGCTTCTGGGGCGACTACGAGTCGGACCCCGGGCGCGTGTTTTACTTATGGAAAGACGGGGCACTTTGCCCGTGACTGTTGGAGCGGACATCCTAAGTCCGAGAGAAGGCCGGGAGCGACTTATGAAGAGAAGGACAAGGCGGTGGAGTCGACCGCGTCCCACTATGCTCTGGCCCAACCAAGGGTGTATAATTTTGGCCAACAGGAGGCCATCAAATAGGCTGATGTCGTGACAGGTACGATTTAATTTATAGCAAGTCAATTTCTTTAAATACTTGTTATGTACATGTTACCTTACCACTGCTTGTTTAGGATTTGTTTTGATTTGTGAAAATCCGGCAAGAGCATTCTTCGATACGGGAGCTTCACACTCTTTCTTGTCCGAGGGATTTATATCACGCATCGGAGTCCCTTCTGTGATGGCGAAGGATAAGTTGGATGTGTTGTTGCCCAATGGGTGTTCGATGCGCGCGGATAGGATCTGCGATGTTAAGATTCGTATTGGGAATCAGGAGTTTGATCTGCAGGCGTCGTTACTTCCGTTGGTGGAGTTCGACGTCATATTTGGCATGGACTGGATCTCGGAGCAGCATGCCCATATAGATTGCGGTAGCAAGGAAGTCATGCTGGGAGCAAGTTGTGAAATGACTTTTACGGGCTTAAAGGGGTCGAGCAAGACGTTGATGTCTGCTCTTCAGGTGGTGAAGGCGGTTCGTGCGGGTGCATAACTGTTCTTTATGCTAGTGGAGGTTGCAAAGCTGAAGCCCGTGTTGGATTGTATTTCAGTGGTATCGGAATACCCTGATGTGTTCCCCGCAGATCTTCCTGGAGCCCCGCCTCAACAGGAGATAGATTTTATGATTGAGCTAGTGTCAGGTGCAAAGCCTGTGTCACGATCTCCTTATCGGCTAGCACCTAAGGAAATGGCGGAGCTGAAGGTTCAACTGCAAGAGTTGTTGGAGCAGGGGTATGTGCACCCGAGTTCTTCGCCTTGGAGCGCGTCGGTCCTCTTCGTTAAGAAGAAGGATGGAAGCTTGAGGCTATGTATTGATTATCGGGAGCTCAACAAGCCGACGGAGAAGAACAAGTACCCTATCCCCTGGATTGATGATCTTTTTGATCAGTTGGTCGGGTCGACGGTGTACTCGAAGTTGGATCTCAAGGCTGGGTATATCAGCTGCGAATAAGGGAGAGTTATATCCCAAAGATAGCATTTAGTACGAGATACAGGCATTATGAGTTTACGGTCATGCCGTTTGGGCTGACTAATGCGCCGTCAGTGTTCATGGATTTGATGAACAGGACTTTCAGGGAGTACTTGGACCATTTTGTGATCGTCTTCATCGATGATATTTTGGTGTACTCGCAAAGTGAGGAAGATCACTTCAAGCATCTTCATTTAGTCTTAGAGATGCTAATGAGGAATCAACTGTATGCCAAGTTCTCGAAGTGCGAGTTTTGGTTGTCCTCAGTAGCGTTCCTCGGCCATATAGTGAGTGGAGAGGGTATTGCTGTGGATCCGGCAAAGATTGTTGCGATACGGGAGTGGCCTGAGCTTGGTACGGTAGCGGAAGTCCGGAGCTTTCTGGGGCTTGCCGGCTATAATAGGCGCTTCATAGAGAACTTCTTGCGGATAGTGTTACCTCTCACTACTTTGACGAGGAAGGAGCAGAAGTTCATTTGGACGCCGGAGTGCGCACGAGCTTTTGAGGAGTTGAAGTATCGATTGACCACAGCACCTGTACTAAGTTCGCCATGTGGGACCGAAGGCTATGAGATTTACAGTGATGCTTCGGGCAGCGGTTTGGGTTGCGTGCTACTGCAACACGGAAGTGTAATAGCTTATGGCTCGAGACAGCTGAAAGTGCATGAGAGGAATTATCCGGTCCATGACTTGGAGTTAGCGGCCGTGATTTTTGCCTTGAAGCTGTGGAGACACTATTTGTACGGTGTGAAGATTGATATCTACACCGATCATAAGAGTCTGAAGTATCTGATTGATCAGAAGAATCTGAATATACAGCAGCGTAGATGGATGGAGTTCCTGGGGGACTATACATTCAAAATCCACTCCATGCCGGGTAAAGGTAATGCGGTTGCGGACGCGTTGAGTCGCCGAGCCCCAGCTCAAGCCAATTGGCTATCGGTGAATGATGAGCGGTTGGTGCGGGAGTTGGAGGCGTTGGAGATTGTTTGTGTGGATAGGCAATCAAGTGCTGAAGCAGTTCTGAATTGGACTGAAGTCCAATATGACCTGGCTAATCGTATTCGGCAGGCTTTGGATATGGATGCTCATATGAAGCAGTTCATGGTAGAGGCTCTGGATGGGTCAAATTCCCAATTCATCGTGGAGGACGGATTATATTGGAAAGACGGTCGTCTGTGCGTCCCAAGTGTGGGTAATTTGTGGGTGGAGTTGTTGTACGAGTCACACCATGCCAAGTACTCGATTCACCCGGGGAGCACGAAGATGTACCGTGATGTGAAGAAAATGGTTTGGTGGCCGAGTTTGAAGAAGGATGTGGCGCTATACGTAGCGAAGTGCCAAACTTGCGCCTTGGTGAAGGCGGAGTGCCAAAAGCCGGGAGGATTTCTTAAGTCCTTGCCTATTCCGGAGTGGAAATTCGACGACATCTCTATGGACTTTGTGCACGTTTTGCCAAGGTCGCAAAAGGGGAACGACGCCATTTAGGTGGTTGTTGATCGGCTAATGAAGGTGTCGCATTTTATTCCGCATAGGAAGGATGATCCGGTAGAGAAGTTGGCAAAACTTTATGTGGATAACATTGTACGGCTTCACGGTGTGCCCCGCAGCATCGTGAGTGACCGAGATGGGTGGTTCACGTCCAATGATTGGAGGCTAGTGCAACAAATGTTGGGGACAAAGTTGAAATTCAGCACAGCCTTCCATCCGCAAACGGATGGGCAGACCGAGAGGGTCAATAGAACCATGGAAGACATGCTCCGCATGTGTGTCTTGGATTTTGGGAAGCAATGGGAAGACCACCTTTATTTGGTGGAGTTCGCATACAACAACAGCTACCAAGCGAGTATTCAAATGGCGCCCTTCGAGGCCCTATATGGTAGAAAATGTCGCACGCCGTTGTCTTGGTTAGAAACGGGTGAGTCAAAGTTGTATAAGCGATTGGAAGTGGAGGATGCTACTTCTTTGGTGAGAACCATTCGGGAGAGGTTGCTTATCGATCAGGACCGGCAAGCGAAGTACTATAATGCCAAGCACAGGAACGTGGAGTTCGCTGTGGGCGACTATGTGTACTTAAAGATCAAGCCGTTCAAGGGTTTCTCGCGGGTGCGGCGATTGAAAAAGCTAAGCCCGAGGTACCTTAGGCCGTTTGAGGTTCTGGAGCGAGTTGGTGAAGCGGCCTATCGGTTGAAGCTTTCAGTGGAGCTTGGTGGATTACATGATGTATTCCATATTTCGGTGCTTCGGAAGGCGGTGCAAGAGCCTTCGCAAGTGATCGCGGTTGATCAAGTGCCGGTGGATAGTGGGTTGACGACAAAGGTCAAGCCCGTGCGGATTGAGGACTCGGAGGTCAAGCGGCAACGCAATAAAGAGATCAGGATGGTCAAGGTCCGGTGGGACAATTGCGGTCGTGAGGAGCTCTCTTGGGAGCAAGAGCAGACTATACTTGACGAATATCCGGAGTTGTTCCGCTCATGTACAAATTTTGGTTTTGTACATGTCTTTCTTTTATATAATTTCGTGGACGAAATTCTTTTAAGAGGGGGAGAGTTGTAACGCCCCGAAACTCAAAAGAGCAACGGGGGACGTTTTGGGCCAGTTTTGGGTTCTGGCAGGAGGCACACGGCCTGGGACACGGGCGTGTCCCAGGGCGTGTCTGGCGTGTGTCGTCGAGTTGGTCGAGAGGACGACGATTTTGGAGTCGACGACCGTCGAGCAGAGAACACGGCCTGCGACACGAGCCTATCGCAGGGCGTGTCAAGGCCGTGTCGACGATCGTCCCAGGGTGTCGATGAATTTCGCTCGACGTTGTGTCGAGACATGGCACATGGCCTGTGAAACGGGCGTGTCGCATGGCGTGTCGACCCGTGTCGACACTAAGCCCGTGAAGTCAACACTGTGTTCGACGAAGTGTCGAGACATGGCACACGGCCTGCGACACGGGCGTGTCGCAGGGCGTGTCGACCCGTGTCGACACTCGTCCCGGGGAGTCGACGGATTTTGCTCGACGATGTGTCGAGTGAAGGCACACGGCCTAGGACACGGGCGTGTCCAAGGCCGTGTCGTGAGGTCGACGATCTTCGCTCAACGAAGTGTCGAGTGTCGAGACCGTGTACACGGCCTGGAGCCCAGGCGTGTTGAGGTAGACACGGGCAAGGACACGGGCATGTCCTAGAACCCGTGCAGTGCTCGGGTTGTTTTCAGGAGAAATCGATGGGGATACACGGCCGGCCACACGGCCGTGTCAGGTGGAACACGGGCGTGTCAGGTCGAACACGGGCGTGTTCGATGCCCGTGTGTTGTTCCATGCGAGTCGATTTTGACGGCGAATGAGGCACACGGCCCTGGACACGGGCGTGTGCCAGGCCGTGTGCGGTCCAAATTGGGCATTTCAGTCCCGAATCAAAGCCATTCGTTTCTTTAATTGATGATCCAACGTCTGGGGGTTGTTCCTGAAGGGATATACCCGGGATTGGGCCTTAGAAACCCTCACTTTTCATGAGTGGTTGTCTTTCTAAATCTTAGAGAGAGAGGAGAGCCAAGGAAGGAAAAAGAAGCTAGATCCGGCCATTGGAGGAGCTTCGAAGCTCCAAATCGCGAGCCGACTCCGGATCCACGGAGGCAAAGCTAGTGCGGTGCTTTTCATCTGGTTACTTTTCCATGGCGCCGAAGAAGAACGCAAGGGTAACGATTCTCTTCTTGAGCATGAGTAGCTCTCCTTCTTTGCATAGGAAGCCCGCTCTTGCAAGTTTGCGGTGAGTTGGAGCCATTCCTTCGGGTAGATATGTGAAGTCCCCGTTGTTTAGAGTCCGTAAGCGAGAACGGACATAGGCATGATGTGTGAAGCCTACCCGGACATGTTGGTCTGGATCGGTGATGTTGTATTGCATAATGTCGAAGAAGACTCCGTGCTATTGGTTGCTTTTCGGGTTTTCTACACGGTAGATTGCAACAGGGAGCCTTGGGGATTAACCCAAAGGTGCACCCGGAAAACTGGGCGGATGTGTGATCTTGCCAACTTGGTGGCCTGAGAGCCAACTTGAACATAACCGGGTTATGCGAATTGTGATGGAAATGGGACTCGGGAGAAGTTTGACCCGCGCAAATGGCTTAAATTGTCGTTGCGATGTGAGCACGGGTTATATGGAACCGTACCCGTTCTATGTCGTTCGGTTAAAGAGACCTAAGGGTACGTGGCACTTGCCGTTTGCATAGATTAGGGTCTTCGGCGGTCAATGGCTTAAATTGTCGTGACCCAGGCCAAGAAGACAAAATGCTCATAGGTTTGGCCGTCAAAGTGGCGGTGGTGAGTCCGGAATGTCTATAGCTTTAAGTGACGTGACATCGACCGGTTCACCGAGAATGTGCCCTGAGTGCACGGGGCGTGTGGCCGTGCGAGCCAATATCTGTGATGAAATGAAAATATTATATTGCTCGCTTATGCTAATGAAATGCAGGGAAGGAGCATCGCCTCCCCGAGTTGGGGGCGGGATCGTTATAATTTGGTCAGCATTTCTGACCGTTGCCTTGTTTTGCCACCGTGCGGTGGTTTGTTGCTTGCAGGTGCTGCTGGACCAAGCGGTCAATAGCGGGCTAATGCCCAATTTGCGAAGCCAGCCCTCGAAGGCCTAATTGGAGTGTTTACTGTTTTATTTCATGTATGACCGGCCTGCGTGCCGTGGTTTGTAAAACATGTAATATGAAGTGAATAATTTTTATAAGGCCTTAAGGCTTGTACTGGTGTATTTATAACATTTCTATTTGGTATTAGTGGACATTCATGCTTTAGTGCTGGGTTCTTTATTGCAAATTTTATAAAACTGCTTCCGCTAGAATGCTCTGTGTAGGACGTTATGATTGGTTGGATGATTTCCATGAGTAACCACCCGGTCTGTCTGTGGCATATGGCGTCGGGCCCCGACCGGACCTACTGCTATATGCTATGCGATGGATAGGGGGTGTTACAATACAAGTTGACCCTGGAAAGGTTCAAGTGATAAGGAACTGGCCCGAACCCACTAGCCTATGGTAGGTGAGTAGTTTTCATGGATTAGCTACGTTCTATCGTCGTTTCATACGGGACTTTAGTAGCATTATGGCCTCTCTTAGTGATTGCATGAAGAAGGGTGAGTTTACATGGACGAAGTCTTCCACCTCTGCCTTCCAACATATTAAGAAGCTTATGACCGAGGCACCGGTGTTACGTTTACCTGACTTCACCAAGGTCTTTGAGCTTACTTGCGATGCATCTGGGGTGGGAATAGGATGTGTCTTAAGTCAGGAAGGTCACCCGATCAGTTACTTATTGAGAAGTTAGTGGGCGCCAAGTTGAATTATTCAAACTGCGATAGAGAGTTTTATTTCGTTGTTCATTGTTTGCATCATTGGAGGCACTATATTCTCTCCAAAGAGTTTGTGATCCTCTCTGACCATGAAGCTTTGCGCTTCATAAACGGTTAGCACAGAATTAGTCCGCGTCACGCTAAGTGGGTAGCCTTCTTGCAAGGATACATGTTTACTCTCAATCACCTTTATGGGTCCGATAATCGTGTTGTAGATGCTCTTAGCCTCCTTATCCTATTGCTATCCACCATGCAAGTCCACGTTATAGGGTTCGAGCGCATTAAAGACGAATACGCCACTTGCCCGGATTTTCAAGAGATGTATCTATCCGCCCAAGACAGCTCTCCCACGACTATTTCGGCCTTTACTATTCAGGACAGCTATCTCTTTAGGAACGGAAAGTTGTGTATTCCGCGTTCCTCGTTATGACATCACATTATTTGGGAATTACATAACGGCGGTTTGAGTGGGCACTTTGGGCGGGATAAAACCATTGCTCTCGTTGAGGAGAAATTTTATTGGCCTAAACTTAAGTCAATGGTTGAAAGAGCAGTGAGTAGTTGCCGTACATGTCAAGTATCTAAGGGCACTAAATCTAATGTTGGGTTATACACCCCACTACCCATCCCATTCGTACCATGGGAAGATGTTAGCATGGATTTCATTTTAGGCCTTCCCATCACCTTCCGACATCACGATTCTATTTTCGTAGTTATGGATAGTGAAGGATCAAGCGCATAACCAAATGTTCCAAAAGCCCGGACTATTGGAGAGGGCGCTACTTAATTTCTTAAATAAGTAGCAAAGCGCCACGGGTCAAGTGAAGGAACGCCAGACCCAAGAATCCCCCACCCCCCCCCCCCCCCGGCGTCCAGCACAACCCGTCGGCTCAGAGGTGGAGTTACCACATGGCCCACATAGCTCAGAGGTGGGGTTACCACATGTCTCACACGGCTCAGAGGTGGGGTTACCACATGTCCACAGTTGCACGGCTCGGAGGTGGGGTTACCACATGTCCATGGTTGCCTGACCCGCCGGACCCACACAGGTAGAACGGAAAAATCAGGATTTAATAGCGCCCCCCCCCCCCCGGTCTTGAACCCGTGACCTGCTCTGATACCAATTTAAAGTGAGGGTTAGGTTTACAATACTCTAGAGGGGGGTGAATAGAGTATATTTAAAATTTTTTAGGTCCAATAAAAGGTGTTGTTACAGCTTTTGCTGTAAACTGAAAATGTGCAGTAATTAAGAAACTGGAAAACAGAAAATAATAAACCTAATCACAGCAACACAACAAGAACAAAAAGAAAGATAGGCAATGAGACGACACAAGAAATTTATAGTGGTTCCCCAAATCTGGGTAGTCCACTCTTCTACCACCCTTGGTAGGAATCCACTCAAGTTTTTGATCAGGTGCCTGACACCAATGGGTTTTGATCAGGTCCCCAAAAACCAACTCAAGTCTTTTGGAAAGAGACTTGCAACCAGGAATCACTTTTGAAGGGAGATGACAACCCTTTATACAGGAGGGGTGAGAGAGTGATTTTGAAGGGAGTCTTGCAACCTGATTGGGCATCCACTACATCAGTCACTTGAGGACTTTTGGGTGCTTAGCCTTTGCTCACATGCTCAAGGAGAAGAGAGATAAATTTGATCCAACCAGTGAAAATGTGTGTTTGTGGGTTATAGTGAAGTAAGCAAAGCATACAGATTATTGATTCCAGAAACAAGCAAGATAATTGTTTCAACAGACGTAACATTTCATGAAGATCAAGCCTGGCATTGGGCATCAGAAGATGTGGAACCAAACAGCCATTATCCTGATGTCTCGGTTGAGCTTATACAAATCTCCCCCCAAGAGACTCAAGGGAATGACCATTCTGAAATCCCAGAACCAACAAGTCCAATGGTTCCTGAGACATCTGAATCAGAGGTCTCAGATTCATCACCACCCAAGAAATTCAGATCCTTGACAGATATTTATGAAGAACCTGACCTTGCCTATTTTCACTTAACACCCACAACCTTTCCAGAGGCCTCAAAGAATAAAAGTTGGAGAGAGGTAATGAATGAAGAAATGAGGTTAATTGAGAAAAATAGTAAATGGAGCTTAGTCCCAAAACCAGTGGACAAAGCAGTTATAGGGCTTAAGTGGGTTTACAAACTCAAGTGCAATGAAAAGGGGGATATTGTAAAGTTCAAAGCAAGGATTGTTGCAAAGGGCTACTCTCAAAAGTTTGGAAGAGATTATGAGGAGACATTTGCTCTTGTAGCTCGCATTGATACAATACGGCTGCTTCTAGCCATTGCGACAACCTTTGACTTCCCAATTTATCAACTTGATATAAAGTCTGCATTCTTAAATGGAGTATTAACAGAAGAAGTGTATGTAGAGCAGCCAGACGGATATCAAAAAAGGGGAAGATAAAATTATGTCTGTCGACTTCATAAAGCCTTATACGGATTAAAGCAGTCACCTCGCACCTGGAACTCAAATATCACGGCCTTCTTAATTGAAGAAGGACTCACTGTTAGCCAATTTGAGCCCTCTGTATTTTTCAAGTGGGAAAGAGAAGTGTTGAAGCTTGTCATCTGCTTCTATGTAGATGATCTACCTATTACAGGGGGGGTGTGAAGCCACTATCCAGGAGTTCAAACTGAAGTTGCAATCCAGGTATGAAATGACTGATCTCGGTCATCTAAGTATCTTTCTTGGTATGCAGGTAAAGAAACAACTAGATGGATATTTCCTCTCACAAGAACTTTATGCCAAAGAATTACTCAGAAAATACAATATGGCTGACTGTAATCCTACTCATACCCCAGTATGTAATGGAGAAAAATTAAGACGGTATCAAGACGGGGATGAGAAGGTAGATGAAGAATCCTACAGAAGTCTAATAGGATCTCTTATCTACCTCACCAACTCACGTCCAGACCTTGAACATGCCGTAAACTTACTATCGCGCTTTGTCAGTTCGCCAACAACTCACCACATGAATGCAACTTAGAGGGTTCTCAGATACATCAGAGGGACTGTGACCCATGGTATCCACTACACCAAGGTTCTCAACCTAACACTCATAGGATACTGTGATGCTGATTGGGGAGGCGCACTTGACGAACTGAACATGTATAGCCAGGGTCAAAGTTGTGTCCTAGAGTCTAGGCCAAGTCCTTAGAGTCAACACTAGATGAACCAGCTATCAACAAGACCATCAGAGACTCAAGACTTAGAAGATTTCAAGACTAAGTAAAATGAGTTCGATATTCATCGAAATCAGGTCGACGAAAGGCGTTCTCAGCTCGACGATCTTGAGATATTTCTCTGAGCTGAGCTCGACGATCTTCATTCTCTGGTCGACGAAAACTGGGATACTTCAACAAACTAAAGTCAGGATAACTCCAGATTATTCTAAGTCCAACTTCAGACTTTGGTTGACGAACAAGATTATGAGCTTGACGAACTTGGACCTCAACTTTACAAGAACCTTCTGTTGATAGATCTCAGGTCGACGAAGACAACTTCTCAGGTAGACGAACGCAATACTCTACTCGATGAATTCTGGAACCAGAAGATTTGCGTCGACACTTAGGGCATGTGTCGACACCAACTATGTCGACACCAGAAAACTTATGTCGACACCAGAAAACTTATGTTGACACCAGAAAACTTGGTCGACACCAGAAAACTTGTGTCGATACCAAGACTAATCAGTCGACATCCACCTGTGTCGACACCAGAATATTCATGTCGACACACAGAATATCAGTCAACACAAAATACTCGACTAAGTCCAGAATTGTTGCTGAACTCCAGTCGACGAATGCAATTGTAAGCTCGACGAACTTCAGACAGAAAAGGCAAAAGTTCTAAAGCATGCAAGTTCTGTTATCAGCTCGACGAACGTGGAACTCAGCTCGACGAACAGAAGCTGTCTGGTCGATGAATTCAATATCTCAGCTCGACGAATCGGTAACTCGGTTCGACGAATTCTGCCAACTGTTTGACGATTCCAGACTTAGCCATTTCCGGCCTTCTGTCCCCATTCTAATGCGGAAATTCCTAAGTAATTAATGCTCTACATTCTCTGAATGTATCCGTTAGAGGAAGCATTAATTATAGTCTTCCTCAGGAACATTACTTGCTGATTTTCCACAAGATAGTTGGGGAAATACATTAATGTCGATTATTCTCAGGCCGTCTGCATTAATTACAGAGGATTCAAATTTTTGAAAGGTGATAGAAGAAAAAAACACCAAGGTTCAAGGGACTACAGATCGATACTCAGTCAGAAAAAGATACACACACACAGACTAACTGCAAGAATTCATACAGTAGTAGAAAAGCTTCACACAAGAAAATCATACTGAAGCTCATAGTAACAGGCAGTGATCTTCATTCAGAGGAAGAAGAACAATCATACTATATCAAGAGTCTTCTTCTTCAATATTCTCTCCAGGACTTCCAAGGACAACAGATATCAAATCAGTCAAGAAGCTCCTGCATCACTTCTTGTCAAGAACTCTGATTGAAGACCTATCACCCTACAGCAAAGCTTCCAAATCTTCCTGAACCATTTAATAATTCAGGGGGATCTTTTGCTAAACATCAAACGACATAAGTCTTCTCAGTTTATTGAGAAAGAGAAGACAAAATCACTCTCTCACCCCCTCATGTATAAAGGGTTGTCATCTCCCTTCAAAAGTGATTCCTGGTTGCAAGTCTCCTTCCAAAAGACTTGAGTTGGTTTTGGGGACCTGATCAAAACCCATTGGTGTCAGTCACCTGATCAAAAACCTGAGTGGATTCCTACCAAGGGTGGTAGAAGAGTTGACTACCCAGATTTGGGGAACCACTCTAAATTTCTTGTGTCGTCTGGTTGCCTATCTTTCTTTTTGTTCTTACAATGTTGCTGTGATTAGGTTTATTATTTTCTGTTTTCCAGTTTCTTAATTACTGCACATTTTCAGTTTACAGCAAAAGCTGTAATAGCACCTTTTATTGGACATAACAAATTTTGAATATACACTATTCACCCCCCCCCCCCTATAGAGTATTGTAGACCTAACCCTCACTTTCAATTGGTATCAGAGGAAGGTTCCTTTGGTTGGACAAGTTAACCCTTGAACCAAAGATCCTGTGTTAGATCTACACATCACTTTATTCACATTTAACTTAGAAACATAGCCATAGCACAGAACAAAGATTATGCAAGCACCAGACCTCCAGTTTGCAACTTGCAAAAGTTTGGAATCTGGAAGGCAAGAATCAAGCTATACATGAATTCTATTGATGAAGATATTTTTGCTTCCATTTTAACAGGAGTACCTCTACCACCTGCAGCTCCTCCAAGTAGCTCTACAAATATGATTGCAGTACCTCCTTCAGACTACAATGATGCTTACAGGAAATCCAAGATGGCTGATGCAAAAGCCATGAACATATTGGCACAAACAATGTCTGATGACATTTTCCAGAAGGTTGATGAGTGCACATCAGCAAAAGCCATGTGGGATTCCCTAAACCAAATGGTTGATGGATCAGCTGATGAAAGGAATGATAGGAGATCAAATCTCATATCCCAATATGAGAATTTCAAGAAACAGGAAGCTGAGACAGTGTCAGAAATGTATAACAGATTAAGCTCAATTATTAATGAGCTAAAAACTCTGGACAAGGTCATCACTCTCACTGAAGTGAATGACAAAATTCTAATGTGCTTCCCAAGCTCATGGGACACAAGAATTTTGTCCATCAAGGAGGCCAGATGCATAAATGAGATTTCAACAGAATCTCTATTGGGCAAACTGAAATCTTATGAGCAGTTAATAAAGACAAGAGAGGCTACTGAACAAAGAACATCTCCTGCACCCAGAAGAGATCAGAACATAGCATTCAAAGCCTCATAAGAATCAGAATCCACTGCATCAAATGAAGAGCTCATGAGTCTCTTTACAAAGATATTCTTCAAGATGGCTAGAAAAGACTTCAGAAGGAAGTCAGCAAGAAAGGATGACAGGCCAAAGTATGATAAAACACCAACAAAGGAAGTGGTGTGTTATGGATGTAGAAATCCTGGGCACTTCCTCTCTGAGTGTCCAGAGAATCAGAAGAGAGAGAAGAGAAGAGAAAAGGAAAAGGATTCCAGAAAACAGTTCACCAGCAAATCCTCTTCCAACAAACACAAGAGAAAGGAAAAGGGGTTTGTAGCTGACACCTGGAGTGAGACTGAAGAGGAGTCAACATCTTCAAGCTCCAGTGAAGATGATGAAGAGGAAAGAGCAAAAGAGGTTTGCCTCATGGCAATTGATGTCTCAAGAAGCAACTCAGAAGAAGGAGATTCAGAAAATGAGGAAGCTCTGAATCAGAAGCTGATCAGGTATTATCATGGTTTGATTATAGTTCAGAATCTTTTAAATCAGATTTTAAAATCATGTGTTTGGATTTAATCAACTCTGAGAAGGAAATCAAACTTCTCAGAGATAATCAAGTTAACTATGATAGCTTAGTATTAGAAAACACTAAATTGAAAAATGAAATAGATATGTTTAGTAAACAAATAACCCTTCTGAAAGATGAATTAAATAAGGCAAAACAGCTAGAAGAATCACTAAATAGAAGAAGCAAAAAACTAGCAGAAATCACCAACATATCTAATGTTAGATTTAATGGAAGTAAGTTAGAATTAGGTGCATCATCTAGTAAACCACCTATTATTCAGAAAAACCACCTGTCACAACTCATAAATTTTATTTCTGAGAAAGGAAAGAAGAATACTGATCAAGTATACAAAGTAAATAAAATCCTTGAACAAGTGAAAACTAAGGACAACATTGAAAAACAGAAAACACCCAATAAAAATAAAGTTCAGCAATTTTCGTCGACCTCAAATCGACGAAAAGGGGCTAGTTCGTCGAACCCAGATCGACGAACTCTAAACGCTAACTATAGTTATCATTATTCATCTAACTGCGATCGACGAACTTTGTATGGTTCGTCGAGCAGAGATCGACGAACGTGGGGCGCAGAGAATGAACATGTTTATTCTTTGGGCAGAGATCGACGATCTCAACCCAATTCGTTGAACTATGGTCGACAAACTTACATAAATTCGTCGAACCCAGGAAGACTTAACCAAAACTATAACTTTAACAGAAACTTAAATACTTCTAGGAAATCATTTAATCCATTGGCTAACTGGACCATTCCACCTAGTAGATACCACCCCCTAGGATATAAATCCCAGCCAGAATTTTCTGTTATTTCTAGTTTTTTTTATCAGCCATACAAAGGGCCCAAGGTAACCTGGGTCAAAAATCATTAACTGTTTGTATTGCGGGTGAAAAATTGTCCAAGGGAAAATCAAACTTGGTACCTGGACAGTGGCTGCTCCAAGCATATGACTGGCAGCAAGGACATCCTACTCAACGATAAGTCCAAGCTGGGACCAAAAGTTATTTTTGGTGACTCAAAATGTGGACAGTCAGAAGGAGTTGGAGAAGTAAAAATAGGAGCTGTCACATTCAGAAAGGTGACATATGTAAGTGGACTGAAGCATAACCTTATCTCCATAAGTCAATTATGTGATGATGGTTATCAGGTATACTTTAACCCTTCTACCTGCTCTATCATTGATAAAAATAACCAAACTATTTTAACTGGAAGTAGACAAGAAAATATTTATTTAGTAAACTTTCTTTCTGCCACAACTGATATCTGTTTACTCAATTTAACTAGTAATCAGAATGACTTATGGCACAAAAGACTAGTACATGTAAATCTGAAAAATATTACTAGATTATCTAAGCACAACCTTGTTAGAGGTCTACCTTCTGCTCCCTATAAGAAGGAAGGTCTCTGCAGGGCTTGTCAACTAGGCAAGAAAACTAAAACTAGTTTCAAATCAATTAATAAGAGTGATTCACCTAGGATCTTGTACTTGCTACACTTGGATCTTTTTGGACCCATTGCTGTATAAAGCCTAGGAGGGAAATCTTACACTTTAGTTATAGTGGATGACTTCTCCAGGTTCAGTTGGGTATTCTTTCTGAGAACAAAGTCAGATACATTCAAGGTTCTTACAGATTTTCTCAGGACCATACAGATTGAGTTCTCTACTCATGTTGCATTGATCAGAAGTGATCATGGCACAGAGTTTGAGTCTCTTCTTATGCATGAGTTCTGTGATAAGGAAAGTATCAGGTATTGCTTCTCAGCTCCTGGAACTACCCAACAAAATGGGGTAGCTGAAAGGAAAAATAGGACACTCATTGAAGCTGCAGGCACATTACTTGCTGATGCATACATGCCACTAACCTTTTGGGAAGAGGCTGTAAGCACTGCAAACTATGTCCTGAATAGGAGTTTAATTCATAAACTGAAGAACAAGACTCCCTATGAATTGCTCAAAGGGAAGAAACCTAAAATAAACTATTTAAAAGTTTTTGGTTGTACATGTTATATACACAATAACAACAAGAAATATATTAGAAAGTTTGAGGTCAAGGCTGAAGTGGGAGTTTTTCTAGGATACTCCCAAGTAAGCAAGGCTTATAGGATATTTAATAAATCAACATTAAAAGTGGAAGAGTCAATTCATGTTTCTTTTGATGAAACTAACATGTACTGCAAGGAGAAAGAAGTTTCTACCAGTAGCAACTTACAGGTACCCCACTTGTGTGAGACATTGGATGGACTAAACCACACCCAAGTGGTTCCCACTCATCCCCCTCCACAAGTCAATGAAGACAGTGAAGAAGATGAAGCTGAAGAACATGAGCCTCAACCAACAGCAAATATAATTCCACAAGAGGAATTTATTCAAAATGTTGTTGCACAACCAACTCCACCCACTGATTTTGTCACACTTAGGGATCACCCCAGATCTCAAGTAATTGGAGACATATCAGCAAGTGTACAGAGAAGTCATCAACTCAACCTAGACTTGATGCATGCATGTTTTCTCTCTCAGGTTGAACCTCTAACCATTCATGATGTTGAGCAAGATCCCCACTGGATCCTTGCAATGCAAGAGGAACTAAACCAATTTGAGAGATGTAGAGTTTGGTATTTGGTTCCAAGACCTCAAAACTACCTAGTTATTGGAACCAAATGGGTTTTCAGGAATAAGCTTGATGCCCAAGGATTCATTATGAGGAACAAGGCTAGGCTTTTTGCTCAAAGATATAGGCAAGAGGAAGGAATTGACTATGATCAGACCTTTGCACCTGTTTCAAGGTTGGAAGCTATAAGGATCTTCCTTGCCTATGCAGCATTCAAAAGGTTCAAAGTTTTTCAAATGGATGTGAAAAATGTCTTCTTAAATGGAGTATTACAAGAAGAGGTTTATGTAGAACAACCTCCAGGTTTTGTTTCTCCAACTTATCCCTCTTATGTTTTAAAATTAAATAAGGCTCTTTATGGTCTAAAGCAAGCTCCAAGAGCTTGGTATGAGACCTTAGCAAGTTTCATATTAGAGCATAAATTTACAAGAGGAACTGTAGATAAAACTCTTTTCACTAGACATCATAAGGACCAAATCTTGTTAGTGCAAATCTATGTAGATAAAATTATATTTGGCTCTACAGATTCAAAATTGTGCAAGAGATTTTTCTGACCTCATGCATTCTAATTTTCAAATGAGTAGCATGAGAGAGCTTTTATATTTCCTTGGTCTCCAAGTGAAACAGCCTCCTGATGGCATTTTCATCTCCCAAGCAAAATATGCTAAAGAACTTCTAAAGAAGTTTGGGATGGCTGATGCCTCAGCTAAGAAAACTCCCATGGCCACCAATGCTGTTGTGGACTCTGATGTACCAGGAAAACCTGAAGATCAGAAACTTTATAGGGGCATTGTTGGGTCCCTATTATACCTCACAGCAAGTAGGCCAGATATTATGTTTACTACATGTCTTTGTGCTAGGTTCTAAGTGAACCTTAAAGAATCTCATCTAATTTTCTTTAAAAGGATTTTAAGATATATAAAGAATTGTCTTGATCTAGGCCTATGGTATCCTGCTGAATCAGAATTTTAGTTAACTGAATACTCTGATGCTGATTTTGCTGGATGCAGGGTTGATAGAAAAAGTACTTCAGGAACTTGCCAGTTCCTTGGTATGAGATTAGAATCATGGTTTTGTAAGAAGCAAACATCAGTGTCAACATCAACTGCTGAAGCAGAATATATTGCAGCAGGCAGCTGTTGTTCATAGATGCTGTGGATACAAAATCAACTCCTAGATTATGGGTTCAACTTAAATAATTTAACCTTATTCTGTGATAATACTAGTGTTATAGCCATAGCACAAAATCCAGTTCACCGTAGTAGGACAAAACATATTGATATAAGACATCATTTCATTAGGGAGTGTGTAGACAAAAATAAGATTAAGCTTGTCTATATCTACACTGATTTACAAAAAGCTGATATATTCACCAAACCTCTGGATGAGAAAAATCATGCTTTCTTTCTAAATCAGCTGGGAATGATCAATGGAGAAGACTTAGCTTAAGTTCTGTCTGCATTCGACGAATTTTCCAAAGTTCGTCGAACGGACTTCGACGAACCGTGGAAGGTTTGAGAGATATTCGTCGAACGGAGTTCGACGAACACTCTGTGAGTGAAATAATTTTCATCGATCAGCGATCGACAAACTTTGCTTCAGAAGATATTCGTCGAACTAAGTTCGACGAACCATCTTCAATTTTTTGATGAGATCGACAAACTATTTATTATTAAATCATTTCATCGACCTCAGTTCGAAGAACTATTTTATTTTCATGGAACGGAGTTTGTCGATTTGTATTCTGGAAAACTTTTTATCTATGTTTTCTTTGACCTCCATCCCGTGCTTTCTGTTCCCTTGCACTTGATCACTGTTTTGTGTCTTTCTTGCATGTGATTTCAATGGCGGCTCTGGCAAGCAATCTCACGGTAATGAAGTTTGACACAGGGTTTGATGTGGATTTCGATTCATTTCAGCATTTCGACCCAATCTTTCTGTATATCCTGGAACTTCTTGAAGAACAGGAACTAAAAACCCTGATGACGAAAAGGATCAAACTGCACAGCATGGAAATCAGAAAATGGGTATACACACTAACGTCCACGGAAGAGAACATCATGACGGGTACTATCGCGGGTAACTCAGTCTCTTTAACTCCCGCAATCTTAACTGAGATTTTCGGACTAAAAATGTAGTGGAGAACCTCGAAATTAAAATAGAGGAATCTGATATGATGTCGAATATCATGGAGTTTACTGGAGACAACCCCAACAAATTATTGAAGAAACACTTGTCTGCGCCATATAAATTTTTGGCATACTTGGTCGGTAAAGTGCTGCTTGGCAAACACACTGCACACGATTATATCACCAGACACCAGTTTTTGGTTATATGTGCAATCATCAACAAGAAGCCAATCAACTGGGGACAACTTATGTTTGATTTGATAAAGAAGAAGAACTCTAAGAAGGAAGTATGTTTTGGAAGAATTCTAGGAATCTTCCTACAGGAAAAGGTTGTTGAATCCCTGGTCTCCCAGACCATATTCATAAATGCCAGTAAAATGCTGACCTGTGCCTTATTTGGCAGATGGGAGAGGACCATCACTAAGCCCTCTCATGCTTCCACCTCTTCCATCAAAGCTTCTGAATGCACAAGGGCTATCAAGGCCACTCCCCACCCTGCTGAAGAGAACATTCCTTCCACATCTTCTCTTTCAGCCCCTCTTCCAACCCCAACAAAATCCCCAGTCACCCCATCTTTACCAATTACCATCACTGACATTCCCTCTTCCTCCCTTCAGTAAAACCAACCACCCACACCTCCTGCCTCCCCTCATGTCACATACATTTCTACACCACCATATTCTCCACTTCCCCCCCCCCCCACTTATCTTCCATACCCTCTTACATCCTACCATCAGACACCATGATACAAGATGCCACCCTTCCATCCCCATCAACATCTAACCTTCACACACCTGCTGTTCCACCCTCTCTTCCATCAATAGTTGTCACCTCTTCCGCACCAACTGCAACCCTATCTACCACTTTCTCATTGGACCCCTCTACCATTTCATCTATCATCACAATCATAACTCCCCTTCTAAAATCACTTATAGCAGAGGCTATTACACCTCTTGATACTACCATTACCTCTTTATCTGCCCAAATATCTGCTCTAACTGCTGCCCCCTCTTCAGTCAGGGGCTTGGCCTCAGTTCCCATTGACACCAAACAGGGGGAGATGCCTGATGATGAAGCAGCAGCTATAGCTTCAGACTCTTCAGCTCCAGCAGAATATACAGATTGTATAAGTAAAGATTTCATTGATCTTATTGATACTGATATGGACATTGATGAGACTGTTGGTGATTCCATTATAAATCCCACAGTTAACTTAGAAGAATTGCTGCAAACTTTTGACACTATACATATGCAGTATCTTCCAGAAGAATTTACTAAGCCACAGTTGGCTATTGTTCCTTATACTCCTCCTATCTGTCAAGAAGTTGCTAAGAAACTATGTGATAGCCTTGTAATTCTAGTTTCTGCACCAACCTTGACAGTCATTCCATCCCCTCTAGTAGCTATCACTGCACCATCTTTTGTAATGGATGACTCCCCTATGCCAGATCTAGATGAGTTGATCTTGGCTGACATTGAAGAAGAAAATAAGGCAGCAGCTGAAAGCTTTATCCCAGTTACTTCTGATTCTTGTATAGTCTCTTCTTCAACTCCTGTTGAAACTCCAGCCTTTGAAACTTCTGCTCCTGCTATAGAAAAGACTGCTACTTATGATAAAGCTTTGAAAGTATTGGATGCTCTATATGATAACCCTCAGGGTTCTGCCAGTGATTCAGATGATGATGATGATGATGAAGATTCAGATGAAGAAACTGCTAAGAAGAAGAAGAAAATATTGTTAAAGAAAAGGAAAGCCCCTCCTCCTCCTGCTGCTAAGCCAAGCTCTAAGAATGACACTCCATACTACATTCTTCAAAATATTACCCCATGCAAAGGAATGCCATCATGGATGTGGTTGTCAAAAAATCAGCAAAAGGAGAAGAAAAGAAGCAGAAAATATTCTCCTCCACCAGTTCAGAGATACAGAAGAGATCCACCTCCTCCACCTCCTCCACCTCCTCCAGCAGCTGGTGCCACTGGCTCTAGCTCTCAGAGATCTGCCCCTATGCAAACTTATCAGAGACATCAAGGGAGATCTTCTGGAAGCAGTCAGCAAAGGCATCACTCTTCAGAAACTCAACAACAACAACATCAACAACATCAACAACCTCAGCAGTAACAGCAAAGTATCCCTGCAGACCAGAAAGCTAATAGTCCTGAAAGACCCTATTCACCACCTGTTCCTTTTGAGGATCCTCAAACAGCAAACATTGCTAGAATGGCCAGGTTCCAAGAACTTGTTGGTCTGTCTTTGATAAATAAAGCAAAAGCTGAAGGGAAAGACATATTAGGATATTCAACCTTGTCCAAATACAGAAAGGAAGAACTCAAAAGATTTGATAAAGCTAATAAACTGTTCAATGTTGATGATTACATGAAGCTACATGCTGAAGCAGTTGTCCCCAGAACTACATCTCTGAAGATTATTGGGGCAGCTGACATGACAATGACACAGGCACATGCTTTGGATCCAAAGAGAGAAATTATCTTTACCAAGCCAGGAGAAAAGCCTAAAGAAGATAAGCCCACAGATAAGAAGAAGAAGTAACCTTTACATGGTTTCAACTTTTCTGCATTTATTTTAAAACTGATCTGTCTGTTTAAAACAAAGCTCATGTATATATATATCTGCTGCATGTGTTAGTAAATCTCTGCCAGATATACCTTTTCTTGCTTTGTTTGTTCTTATGTTTTTATTTTGAGTCTATTAGTGACCTCACCCAAATAGGGGGAGATTGTTGGATCCCTAGTTGATTTGGGTTAGGTTCACTAACTTAGGATATGACCCAACATGTATAGCCAGGGTCAAAGTTGTGTCCTAGAGTCTAGGACAAGCCCTTAGAGTCAACACCAGATGGACCAGCTATCAACAAGACCATCAGAGACTCAAGACTTAGAAGATTTCAAGACTAAGTAAAATGAGTTTGACGTTAGTCGAACTCAGGTCGACGAACGGCGTTCTCAGCTCGATGATCTTGAGATATTTCTCTGAGCTGAGCTCGACGATCTTCATTCTCTGGTCGACGAAAACTGGGATATTTCAACAAACTAAAGTCAGGATAACTCCAGATTATTCTAAGTCCAACTTCAGACTTTGGTCGACGAACAAGATTCTGAGCTCGACAAACTTGGACCTCAACTTTACAAGAACCTTCTGTTGAAAGATCTCAGGTCGGCGAAGACAACTTCTCAGGTCGATGAACGCAGTACTCTACTCGACGAATTCTGGAACCAGAATATTTGCGTCGACACTTAGGGCATGTGCCGACACCAACTATGTCGACACCAGAAAACTTATGTCGACACCAGAAAACTTATGTCGACACCTCAAAACTTGTGTCGACACCAAGACTAATCAGTCGACATCCACCTGTGTCGACACCAGAAGATTCATGTCGACACACAGAATATCAGTCAACACAAAATACTCGACTAAGTCCAGAATTGTTGCTGAACTCCAGTCGACGAATGCAATTGTCAGCTCGACGAACTTCAGACAGAAAAGGCAAAAGTTCTGAAGCATGCAAGTTCTGTTATCAGCTCGACGAACGTGGAACTCAGCTCGACGAACAGAAGCTGTCTGGTCGACGAATTCAATATCTCAGCTCGATGAATTGGTAACTCAGTTCGACGAATTCTGCCAACTGTTTGACGATTCCAGATTTAGCCATTTCCGGCCTTTTGTCCCCATTCTAATGCAGAAATTCCTAAGTAATTAATGCTCTACATTCTCTGAATGTATCCGTTAGAGGAAGCATTAATTACAGTCTTCCTCAGGAATATTACGTGCTGATTTTCCAAAAGACAGTTGGGGAAATACATTAATGCTGATTATTCTCAGGCCGTCTGCATTAATTACAGAGGATTCAAATTTTTGAAAGGTGATAGAAGAAAGAATACCAAGGATCAAGGGACTACAGATCGATACTCAGTCAGAAAAAGATACACACATACAGACTGACTGCAAAAATTCATACAGTAGCAGAAAAGCTACTATATACCAATTGAAGGATCAAGCGCATAACCAACTGTTCAAAAAGCCCGGACTGTTGGAGAGGGCGCTACTTAATTTCTTAAATAAGTAGCAAAGCGCCACGGGTCAAGTGAAGGAACGCCGGACCCAACAGATAGGTTTTCTAAAATGGTGTATTTCCTTCCGTGTAGTAGGACTAACGATGCGTCTCACATTGCAAAGTTATATTTTACTCACGTTGTTAGCCACCGTGGAGTACCGAAGACAATAGTCTCGGATAGAGATGTCAAGTTTACGAGTTATTTCTGGAAAACGCTATAGATTTTAATGGGTACCAAATTATTATTTTCCGCCGCCTATAATCCCCAAACCGATAGGAAGACGAAAGTGGTTAATCGGAGCTTGGGAAATCTTTTAAGATGTCTTGTAAGCAACCACAAAGGTACTTGGGATTTACTTCTTCCCCATGCCCAATTAGCCTACAGTAATTCCAAAAATAGGTCCACAGGTATGTATCCAAACGAGATTGTTCACGGGTACAAGGCCCCGGTGCCACTTGACTTGGTTCCATTGCCCTCAGCGTATAAAGCAAGTCAGTTTGCACACTCCTTTGCCCAACACATTCAGGACATACATGCACATATATGGGCTACCTTGGCTTCTCAATACGAGTCTTATCATGTGCACGCTAATCTACATAGGAGAGTGTCACACTTTAAGATTGGCGATCTGGTCTTAGTCTGGTTAGTTCCCGAACGACTGTCAATTGGCACCATTAAAAAGTTAGCACCAAAGCGCGCCGGCCCCTTTCGGATTATAAAGAAGATAGGAGACAATGCTTTCATTTTGGATTTGCCTGCTGATTGGGATATCTCCCCCATTTTTAATGTCTCGGAATTGACGATATTTGTTTCGCCTCCACCAGAGTTGAATTCTTTATCGTCTTCTCCTTCCACTAAACTTTCTAATGGGTTGGGGAGTGGTAGTTTGGATGACCTCTCTCTTACGGTCCCCACAGGTATCTCCTCGGATGGTGAGTTGCCTTCCTTTATTCCTACTGCTAACATGTTTCCCAGGTTTCCCAAGACATTCCTTACTCCAGATAGTATCCTAGCGGCTGAGCCACTTGTTACTCCTGATGGTGCTACCTACCGCTTCCTCATCCGTTGGCGTGAGCGCCCCCCTTCGGACGACTCTTGGGTCCTCGAGATGGAGCTTCGACCCTTGGATGCCGCTCTGCTCCATCGCTATCTCTTGGACCACACATCAGAGATACGTGATTTTGAGCAGGCGAGGATTGATGTCGCCGCCCCACTACCTCCACTTGATGACGATCCGATTGCCGAGGTGCTACAGCATAAAGACCTTCGGAGCCATGACGATGCTAATGGAAGACGACGCTACAACCTCCGCCCGCGGCATGCTAAACCCACTTCAAGACTATTTTAATTAATATCCCATGCCCTAATTAATTTTATTTTTATATGTGCGAATATAAAATTATTACAAGCTTGGTTAATAATTTTATATTCATTTTGGGACTTGTAATATTTATTTACTACATTTTGACAAACATTTTGGTGTGTATTTAGTCTTCCGGATGGATGAGATTTCATCTCCATCTTGGATGGTTAGATGTGTGTGTTGTAACTCCTATATATGGAGCCCCCCTTTATGAGAATGAGATTAGAGAATTAAAAAAAGCAAAACCTAACCCTCATTGAGAGAGTTTCGTCCAAGGAGATCCCTAGCCGCCGCCCATGGTATGAAGCCGCTGGCCCCCCTGCTTCCTCTTCCCAACTTCGGTGTGACGCCGGCGTGGCTTCCTTCGGTGTGACTCCAAGGAAGAAGGATTGCAGCCCATTCGATGCGATGTCGGTGGAACCGTGGAGAGAGTGATTCTCCCACCATATCAAGTGTGTTCATGAAAACGGGTTGGGTAACTTCTCTTCCCTAATCTTTGTGATTTCTTGCTTAGTGTTGTGTGGAGGATGAACAACCGTTGCTTTTCCATGATTTTAAATACTATCGCTTGCCATTTCCGAAATTGATTTCATCGTTTTAAGCTTCTATAATCTGGATCGGGTAGATCCTATTTGCTTGAGTGGATCTTGGCCTATAGCCAAGATTTTACTCTCAAAAAGGAGTGGCAACCTTTATGTTGATTTGGGGAATCATCCGACTCTCATTTTTTGATCGTTATTTTAGAGTCGATCTCTCCTACTTGTGGTCTTAGTGCTGTGTTTGAGCCGATCCGTAACGAGACGATAGATGCTTCTGTAGGTGTGATAGGATTAAGGCGTATTGGGCATGGTAGACTACCTTGTGTTCGTTACGCTCTCCGAAAGTCGGACACTCGCTACGTGTAGTTAGCTGATCTCAGGTCGACGAACTTAGTTCTCAGCTCGACGAACATGGATCCCCAGGTCGACGAACAAGATTTCTCTGCTCGACGAACTCTGGAATCAGGTCGACGAAATCTATTTTCTGCTCAATGAATTATGGGCAGTTCCAGTCTTGGATTTTTCCTTCTTTTGTCCCTATTTTATTGTAGTAATTCCTGAATAATCAATGCTTAATATTCTCTGAATACAACTGTTAGAAGCATCATTGATTATAGTATTCATCGGGATTATTGCTTGCCGCTTTTCAATAGGACAGTTGGGGAAATCCATTAATGCAGATATTCTATCCAGCCGTATTACTTTCTTCAGGCCGTCGGCAATTAATGCAAAAGGAATTCAAAAATTCAAAGGAGAAAATTCGACTGATCATATAAAAAGAGATTTCCTCTCTTTTCAACGACAAGATAGTCCAGACCAGAAAGAGAATACAAGGCACACAGAGAAGATCAATTGCAATCAGATTCTAATCCTTCTTTGTGCAAAAAATAATCTTGTTTTCACCTTTACATTGCTGAAAAAGAAGAGGAACATTCATTTCAAATCAAGAGTCTTCTTCAACCTTCACTCCAGGATTCTTCAAGGATAACAAACCTCTATCAGTCAAGAAGTTCCTGGATCTTCTTTTCAAATCAAGGTTGAAGATAGAAGACCTACACCCTGAAGCAAAGCTCTAATCTTCCTGAACAAGTCAATATCTCAGGGGGAGCTTGACAACATCAAGATCCACTTGTCTTCTCAGTTGTTTTGAGAAAGAGAAGACACCATAACTCTCTCACCCCCTCACTATACAAAAGTTTTTTTTAACTCGCTTCAAAAGTTATTCCTTGGTTGCAAGTCTCCTGATCAAAAAACTTGGGATGGTTTTTAAGCATCTGATCAAAATCTCATTGGTGGCAGTCACCTGATCAAAACCTGTTAGTGGATTCCTACCATGGTGGTAGAAGAGTGGATGTACCCAGGTTGGGGAACCACTATAAAACTTCTAGTGTTGTCTGGTTGCCCTCTTTCTTTTTATTCTTGTTGTGCCTGTGTTAGTTTAGTTTTGATATGGCTGTGTTAGATTAGTTTATCTTAGGTTGTCCTTTTGCTTACAGTAAATATTAGTATCTTTCATTTGCTCTACTCTGAAAAATTTATAAACAACAAAAAGGTTTATAGATACTCTATTCACCCCCCCCCCCCCCCCCCCGCTAGAGTATATCAGGTCTAACCCTAACATTCAATTGGTATCAGAGCAGTGTTTCTTTTGTTATACAAGCTAACCCTTGAATAAAACGATCCTTTGTTAGATCTGATCTTTTATTTCTCTTAGGATTATTTTCACAGCATGGCACAAAACAAAGATTCTGCAAGTACCAGACCTCCAGTGTGCAACTTGAATAAGTTTTCCATCTGGAAGGCAAGAATTAAACTTTATATGAATTCCATTGATGAGGACATCTACAATTCTATTTTGACAGGTCCTCCTCAACCAACTGCATCTACATCTACATCAACATCAAGCATATATGAGTTACACCACCTGAGTGGATAGATGCTCAAAAGAAGGCCAAGATTGTTGATTCAAAGGCCATGAATATTCTGGCTCAGACTATGTCTGATGACATCTTCCAGAAGGTGGCTAAATGCACATCAGCCAAGGCTATTTGGGACTCTCCTAACTAGATGGTAGCTAGTTCTGCTGATGAGAGGAAAGATAGAAGATCAACTCTCATCTCCCAGTATGAGAACTTCAAGAAGGATGAGTCAGAGTCTGTTGCTGACATGTACAATAGATTGAGCTCAATAATCAATGAGCTGAAGACTTTAGACAAGGACATCACTCTTACTGAAGTAAATGATAAGATCATCATGTGCTTCCCAAGCTCATGGGATTCCAGGATCTGGCCAATCAAGGAAGCCAGGAGCTTAAATGAGATTTCCACAGAATCTCTATTGAGAAAGCTCAAGTCTTATGAGCAGCTGATAAATTCTAGAGAAGCTACAGAACAAAGGACTCCTCCACCAGCAAGAAAGGAGCAAAATATACCATTCAAGGCTGCTAAAGAGACAAAAGCTTCAATAGTTAATGAAGAACTAATGAGTCTCTATGCCAAGAGATTCTACAAAATGGCAAGAAAAGACTTCAGCAGAAAATCATCCAGGCAGGATGATAAGCCCGGGAATGATAAAACTCATACTAAAGAAGTAGTGTGTTTTGGATGCAGGAAACCTGGACACTTTATCTCAGAGTGTCCAGAGAATCAGAAGAAAGAAAGAAGAAGAGAGAAGGACTCTAGAAGACAACAATACAGTAGGCCTTCCTCCAGCAAACAAAAAAGAAAGGAGAAGGGATTTGTTGCTAACACCTGGAGTGACACAGAAGATGAATCCACATCTTCCAGTTCCAGTGAAGAGGAAGAAGAGGCAAAGGCCAGGGAAGTCTGCCTCATGGTCGTCAATACTTCTAGCAGCCCATCAGATGATGAAGAAGTATCTGATAATGAAGAAGCTTCAGAATTAGAAGCTGATCAGGTACTATCATCATTTGATTATAATTCTGACAGTTTCAAAATTGAATTTAAAACCATGTGTATTGACTTAATTAACTCTGAAAAAGAAATCAAGATGCTTAGGGAAAGACTGACTAATAAAGAAAATTTAATTTCTGAAAATACTAAATTAAAAGATAAGCTAACCCTAGCAAATGAACAAATTATGTCTTTAAGATCTGAACTGACAGAGGCAAGGAAACTTGAAGAATCCATGAATGGGAGAAGCATTAAGTTGATGGACATCACTAGCACAGTGAATGCCAGACTTAATGGTAAGCTGGGCTTAGGTGATTCATCAATCCTACCCCCACTCATTCATAAAAACATATTAACCACCCCAATAAAATTTGTTTCTGAAAAGGGTAAGGAGAAAGTAGAAGATAACAATCTTAGTCAAACTGAAATTACACACAAGAATAAGAAAAGAAGAAAGAATAAGAAAAATAATAACCAGAACAGTGTTCAGGAGTTTTCGTCGAACTCCGATCGATGAAACATGTACAGTTCGCCGAACTCAATTAGACAAACTTTGAAAGGCAGATCTATATTATAAGAATTCGTTGAACTACGATCGATGAAACCATTATGGTTCGTCGACCAGAGATCGACGATTTTGGGGCTCAAAAAATGATTTCTATCATTCTCTGATTGCAGTTCGACGAACTATCGATGAAACCATTATGGTTCGTCGACCAGAGATCGACGATTTTGGGGCTCAAAAAATGATTTCTATCATTCTCTGATTGCAGTTCGACGAACTCATCCCAATTCGTCGAACTCAGGTCGACGAACTCACCAGAATTCGTCGAACGCAAATCAATTTAACAAAAATTTAAATTTCTCTAAAACTTATAACCAACCAAGAATATTTAGTAATCAATTTAATTAGTGGATAATTCCTCCTAGAAGATATGACCACTTAGGGTATAAAAGCCAGCCTGAATATTCTTACATCTCCAGTTTTTCTTATGAAACGAAACAAGGACCCAAGGTGACCTGGGTCAAGAACATCTAAATTGTTTCCTTGCTGGTGAAGAACTATCCTATCACTCAAAATAAGTGGTATTTGGATAGTGGGTGCTCAAAGAACATGACTGGATGCAAGGACAGCCTAATCAATTTCAAGGCAAAGCTGGGTCCAAGAGTGATCTTTGGAGAATCCAGCTTTGCACAAATGGAAGGCTATGGAGACTTCAACAGTGGAACTGTCACTTTCAGAAAAGTGGCATATGTAAATGGTCTCAAACATAACATAATATCCATAAGCCAGTTATGTGATGCAGGTTATTAGGTTTGCTTTACTAATTCCAAATGTATCATTTCTTCAAATAACCAAACTATTTTAATAGGTTGTAGACAAGGGAATATATACCAAGTAAACTTTAACTCTGCCAATTCAGAACTATGCTTATTCAATCAAGTAGGTAATAACAATATTCTCTAGCATAAGAGAATAGGTCATGTTAACTTTAAGAACATATCTAAGCTATCTAGGGACAACCTTGTCAAAGGATTGCCTTCTGGCCCCTATAAGAAGAAAAGCCTATACAAGGCTTGTCAAGAAGGCAAGCAAACTAAAAATAGCTTTATGTCAATTAATAAGAGTGATTCACCTAAGATTCTGTACTTACTACATATGGATCTCTTTGGACCCATTGCTGTACAAAGTTTAGGAGGAAAGTCTTACACTCTAGTTATTGTAGATGACTTCTCTAGATTCTCTTGGGTGTTCTACTTGATAAACAAGTCAGATAACTTTAAAGTCCTTACAGACTTTATTAAGAGCATAAGGATTGAGTATTCTACTCCAGTTGCATTGATCAGAAGTGATCATGGTATTGAGTTTGAATCTCTTCCCATGCAAAGATTCTGTGAGGAGGAAGGTATCAGGCATTGTTTCTCTACTCCTGGAACCCCTTAACAAAATGGGGTAGCAGAAAGGAAAAACAGAACCCTCATTGAATTTGCAGGAACATTGCTTGCAGATGCACATATGCACCTATCCTTTTGGGCAGAGACTATGAGCACAGCAAACTATGTGTTGAATAGAAGTTTGATACACAAACTTTAGGGTAAGACCCCCTATGAATTGCTCAAAGGGAAGAAACCTAAAATTGATTACTTTGGAGTTTTGGGGTGTAGAAGTTTCATTCATAACAATAATAAGAAACACGTTAGAAAAGTTTAAGCTAAATCTATAGAGGGAATTTTTCTTGGATATTCCCAAGTTAGCAAGGCTTATAGGGTCTTCAATAAATCATCCCTAAAAATGGAAGAATCTGTAAATATTTCTTTTGATGAAGCTAACATGTATTATAAGGAGAAGGACTCTTCTACCTCAGATATTTTGCAGGTACCTCACTTGTGTGAGAAATTGGGTGAGTTGAACCTTACACAAGAGGTTATATCACCTCCTCCTCCACAAGCTGATGAAGACAGTGAAGAAGAATTTTTGGAAGTGGAACTTCCTTCAATAGCAGACATTATTCCACAAGAGGAATTAACTCCAAATGTTGTTGCTGAACTAACTCCACCCACTGACCTTGTCACACTGAGGGATCACCCTAGATCTCAAGTGATTGGGGACATGTCAGTAGGTATACAGACAAGGTATCAACTCAACCAAGATGTGATGCATGCCTGTTTCATCTCTCAAGTTGAGCCTCAATCCATAAATGATGCAGAGCAAGATCCCTACTAGATTATTGCAATGCAAGAGGAGCTCAATCAATTTGAGAGATGTAGAGTTTGGGACTTGGTTCCAAGGCCCAAAGGCTATAAAGTAATTGGAACCAAGTGGGTATTCAGAAACAAACTTTATGCCCATGGTGTAATTATGAGAAATAAGGCTAGGATTGTTGCTCAAGGGTATAGGCAAGAGGAAGGCATTGACTATGATCAAACCTTTGCTCCAGCTGCAAGGCTAGAAGCAATCAGGATTTTTCTTGCATATGCTGCCTACAAGAAGTTTAAAGTCTACCAAATGGATGTCAAGAGTGCCTTTCTGAATGGAGAACTTAAAGAAGAAGTTTATGTTGAACAACCACCAGGTTTCATCTCTCCAACTTATCCTTCATATGTATTTAGATTGCATAAAGCTATTTATGGTTTAAAGCAAGCTCCAAGAGCTTGGTATGAGACCTTAGCTAGCTTCTTGATAGAGCATAAATTTGCTAGAGGCATTGTAGATAGGACATTATTCACTAGGCACCACAAGGATCAAACATTATTAGTACAAATTTATGTAGATGACATTATATTTGGGTCTACAGATTCCAAACTATACAACAGGTTTTCTGACCTCATGCATTCAAAGTTTGAAATGAGTAGCATGGGTGAGCTCTCCTACTTCCTTGGTCTCCAAGTGAAGCAGCTACCTGATGGCATCTTCATATCTCAGGCCAAGTATGATAAGGAGCTTCTCAAAAAGTTTGGGATGGTTGATGCCTTAGCAAAGAAAACACCCATGGCCACTACTGCTGTAATAGGATCTAATGAACATGTGAAACCTGTTGATCAGAAATTATATAGGGGCATTGTTGGGTCCCTACTATACCTTATAGCAAGCAGACTTGATATAATATTTGCTACATGTCTTTGTGTTAGGTTCCAAGTGAACCCTAAAGAATCTCATCTAGTTTTCTTAAAAAGAATTTTGAGATATATAAAGGGTTGTCCTAGTCTAGGACTCTGATATCCAATTGTGTCAGAGTTTGAGTTAATTGGATACTTAGATAATGAGTTTGCTGGATGCAGAGTCGACAGAAAAAGTACCTCAAGAATATGTCAATTCCTGGGTATAAGATTAGTCTCATGGTTTAGCAAGAAGCAGTCATCTATGTCTACATCAACTGCTGAAGTAGAACATATAGCTGCTGGCAGTTGCTGCTCACAGATGCTGTGGATTCAGAACCAACTCTTGGACTATGTGTTCACCTTAAATAATTCAACCCTGTTATGTGACAACACAAGTGCTATATCCATAGCACAAAATCCAGTCCATCACAGTAAGACCAAGCAAATAGACATTATGCATCATTTCATTAGAGAGTGTGTAGACAAAAATAAAATTAATCTTGTCTATATCTTCATCAAACCTTTGGATGAGAGGAATCATTTGTTCTTCATAAATCAGCTTGGTATGATAAATGGAGAAGGCTTAATTTGATTTATGTCTATGGTCGACGAATTTTTCAAAGTTCGTCGAACGGAGATCGACGAACTGGGAAAAGTTCTAGAGACGTTCGACGAACGGCGGTCGACGAACTCTCTGTGAGTGAAGTTATTTTCGTCGAATGGAGATCGATGAATTTGCTTCAGAAAATTTTCGTAAAACGGAGCTCGACGAAATGTTTTCAAATCTTCTGACTAAGATCGATGAATTTTTTTTTCTATAGAATATTTCGTCGACCTCAGGTCGAAGAATTTTTTAATTTTTTGTTGAACGGAGTTTATTGATTCATATTCTGAAAAACATTATATCTAGGTTTTTCTTCGACCTCCGTCCCGCGCTTTCAGTTCTCTTGCACTTGATCTCTTTTGTGTTTGTTGCAGGCGAACTCATGGCGATTCCAGCAGGCGTTCTTAGCGTGATGAAATTTGATACAGGTTTTGATATCGACTTTGAGTCATTCCAACACTCTGATCCCATCTTCCTGGACATTCTGCAATTGTTTGAAGATCAACAGTTGAAGCATCTGATGACCACAAGAATAAAGATAGCTGGTGCAGAAATACAAGAATGGGTTTATACCTCCTCCCCAGATGATGACACAATGACGTGAACCATATCGGGTAATGAAATATCTCTTACCCCGGCCGTCTTAACAGATATTTTTGGATTAGCTAATGGTGAAGAAGGATTAGAGATTGATAGTGATGAATTTGATGAGATGTTGAATAAGATGGGTTATTCTGGAGCCACACCCAACAAACTGCCAAAGAAACATTTGTTTGCTGAATACAAGTTTCTAGCAGATGTCGTTGGCAAGGTGTTGCTGGGAAAACACACAGCCCATGACTACATCACAAGGCATCAATTCCTGGTGATGTATGCTGTTGTGAATAAGAAACCTATGAACTGGGCTAGGATTCTGTTTGAGATGATCAGGAAGAGAACACCAAGAAAGAGGTGTGTTTTGGAAGGATTCTGGGCATCTTCCTTCAAGCCAAGGCTATTGAATCCCTGGTCACACCGACTATATTCATTAATGCCTCCAAGAAGATTACTTGTGCCCTCTTTGGCAGGTGGGAGAGGACTATCACCAAGCCATCCAAGGCTCCTTCCTCTTCCTCCAGACCTTTTGAGAGCACAAGGGCTGTTCCAGCCACTCCCCACCCTGCTGAAGATGTTCCACCTCCACCTCCTCCAGCCTCCCCAATTCATCTCTCTTCCCCAGTTCATACTACAGTCCATACTCCATCACTCCATGGTACATCAACTCCATCACAAACTCATATTCACTCTCATACACCAACTCCATCACAACATGGTACACCAACTCCATCACACCATGGTACACCAACTCCATCACACCATGGTACACCAACTCCATCACAACATGGTACACCAACTCCATCACAACATGGTACCCCTCCCTCATCTCCTCTACCACCACATCTAGCTAACATTCCCCTCTCCAACCTTCTATCACTAACATCATTCAATCTAATGTCATCCCCCATCCATACCACATCTTCACGAGATAAGTAAATGCTAGATCCTCTACCTTCCCCTCCACCATCATCTTCCCTCCACCCTTCTGTCTCCACTGAGACACCTCCTAAGTTCATGAAACTTGACCCCTCCTTCATTCCACCTCTTCTGGCTATACTCACTCCACGCATCAGAAACCTGATAGTAGAGGCTATTTCCCCTATTACTACTTCTATCTCATCCCTTTCTGCTCAAATATCTGCCCTCTCTGTCCCTCCTTCTTCAGTCAGGGGCCTGGTTCCAGTGCCTACTGAAGTCAGGCAGGGGGAGATACTCCATGAAGAAGTAGCTCCAGCCCTAGTAGAAGCAGCAGCAGCAGAAGCAGCAGTAGCAGCAGCAGAAGCAGCAGCAGACACAGCTATTCATGCTGATTTAATTGATTTTATTGAATCTGATATGGACATGGATGAGACAGTTATAGATGAAATAAATACTGTTGGTGATTACATTATAAATCCCACAGAAAATATTTTGAGTTTGTTAAACATTTTTTATACAGTTTACTTAAACTTTCTATGGCTATAGTTCCCTACACATCCCCAATAAGCCCCAAAGTTGTCATGCAACTCAAGGCCAGTTTTGCAAGAATAGAGGCTCCAGTTATTCCATCGCCACCAAGAGCAGATCCTTTCAATTTTTCATCCCATCCCAAAGCCATGTCTCCTCCAACATTCAAAATGGATGATAGTCTCATACCTGATCTAGATGAGTTGATCATGGCAGATATAGAAGAAGAAAATAAATCAGTTGCTGAAACCACTGTTGTACATAGTCCTCCAACTCCACCTCCAGCTCCTCCTCAAGCTAAAAAGTTGATGATATCTGCATAAGCTTTAAAAGAAATAAATGCCTTATATGATACTCCTCAGGGATCTTCTGATGATGAAGATGAGGAAGATGATTCTGATGATGAGCCAAAGTCCAAGAAGAAAATCTCTAAGAAAAGGAAAGCCCCTCCAGCTGCCGCTCCAAAACCAAACCCAACTCATGATACCCCTTATTATATTCTTCAGAATATCACTCCCTACAAGGGCATGTCAGCTTGGATGTGGTTGTCCAAGAATCAATAGAAGGAAAGGAAGAAAAGCAAAAAGTATTCTCCTCCTCCTCAAAGATACAGGAAAGATCCTCCTCCTCCTCCTCCACCTGCTGCTGGTGCTTCAGGCACTTCCTCTCAGAGATCTACCCAATATCAAACTTATTAGAGAAATCAGGGTAGATCCTCTTCTCACTCTAGAAGCAGTAAGCACAGGTACTCCTCAGGCAAGCAACATCAACAGCATCAACATCAACAACCTCAGCAACATCTACAACAGGCCCCTGAATCTCAGAAAGCTGACAGTCCAAAGAAGCATGTATCTCCTCTTTTTCCTTTTGAGGATCCTGAAAGAGCAACCACTGCTAGAATGGACAGATTTCAAGAACTTTTTGGATTATCTATGATAAACAAGGCCAAAGCTGAAGGAAAGGATCCCTCACAATGTAATGCCCCGAAACTTAGAGGAGCAAAGGGGGATGTTTTGGGCAAAGTTCTGGCTGCAGGCACACGGCCTGGGACACGGGCGTGTCCCAGGGCGTGTCAAGCCTGTGTCGACACTAAGGCGCGAAGTCGACACTTTGGTCTCGACATTGTGTCGAGACTGGGCACACGGCCTGCGACACGGGCGTGTCGCAGGGCTTGTCGACCCGTGTCGACACTTAGCCGTGAAGTCGACACAGTGCTTCGACGTTGTGTCGAGACACGGCACATGGCCTGCGACACGGGCGTGTCGCAGGGCGTGTCAACCCGTGTCGACACTCGTCCCGCGAAGTCAACACTTTGGTGTCGACAATGTGTCGAGACATGGCACACGGCCTGCGACACGGGCGTGTCGCAGGGCGTGTCGACCCGTGTCGACACTTAGCCGCGAAGTATCGAGACCATGTACATGGCCTGGAGCCCAGGCGTGTCAAGGTGACACGGGCAAGGACACGGGCGTGTCCTAGAACCCGTGCAGTGCTCGGGTTGAAAACGGGGAAAAATCATGGGGTACATAGCCGGCTACACGGCCGTGTCAGGTGGAACACGGGCGTGTCAGCTCGAATACGGGCGTGTTCGATACTCGTGTGAGGTTCCAGGTGATTCGATTTTGACGGCGAATGAGGCACACGGCCCTGGACACGAGGCCGTGTTCGGTCCAGATTGGGCATTTCAGTCCCGAATCAAAGCCGTCATTTCTTTGACTGAAGATCCAACGGCTGGGGTTGTTCCTGAAGATATACCCGGGTTTGACTTAGAAAACCCTCACTCTTAAGTGATCTCTTTCTAAAGTCTTAGAGAGAGAGGAGAGCTAAGTGAAGAAGAAGGAGCTAGATCTGCCAGGAGGAGCTTCGGAGCTCCGAATCGCAAGCCGACTCCGGATCCGCGGAGGCAACGCTAGTGCGGTCATTTCCATCCGATTACTTTCCGATGGCGCCAAAGAGGAACGCAAGGGTAACGATCCTCATCTTGAGCATGAGTCGCTCTCTTTCTTAGCATAGGAAGCCCGCTCTCGCGAGTTTGCGGAGAGTAGGCGTTCCTTCGGGTAGATATGTGAAGTCCCCGTTGTTTAGAGTTCGTATACGAGAACGGACATAGGCATTTTGGTTGAAGCCTACCCGGACATGTTAGTCTGGATCGGTGATGTTGCATTGCATAAGGCCGGAGAAGACTCCGTGCTATTGGGTGTTTTTCGGGTTTTCTATACGGTAGATTGCAGCAGGGAGCCTGGGGACTAACCCAAAGGTGCACCCGGAAAACTGGGCAGATACGAGATCTTGCCAACTTGGTGGCCTGAACGCCAACTTGAACATAACAGGGTTATGTGATTTGCGGTAGAATGGGACTCGGTGGAAGTTTGACCCGCGCAAATGGCTTAAATTGTCGTTGCAATGTGAGCACGGGTTAGATGGAACCGTACCCGCATTATGTCGTTCGGTTAGAGAGACCTAAAGTTACGTGACACTCGCCGTTGGCATAGATGTGAGTCTTCGCGGTCAATGGCTTAAATTGACGTGACCAATGCTAGGAAGACGAATTGCTCATAGGAATGGCCGTCTAAGTGGCGGTGGTGAGTTGTTAATGGCTTTAATTGACGTGACATCGACCCAAGAATGTGCCCTGAGTGCACGGGGCGTGTGGCCGTGCGAGCCAACGTCTGTGATGAAATGGCTATGGATATATACTTTGCTCGCTTAGCTAATGAAATGCAGGGAAGGAGCATCGCCGCCCCGAGTTGGGCGGGATCGTTATAATTTGGTCAGCATTGCTGACCGTTGCCTTGTTTTGCCACCGTGCGGTGGTTGTTGTTTGCAGGTGCAGCTGGACCAAGGGTCAATAAAAGCCCTTTTTGCGAAGCCTCGAAGGCCAATGGAAATGTTTATGCTTTATTCATGTATGACCGGCCTGCGTGCCGTGGTTTGTAAATCATGTAACAGACAAGTGAAACATTTTGTAAGGCCTTAAGGCCGATTTTTGAGTATTTTTGTATAACATTCCTAATTCTATAATAGTGGACATTCGTGCTCTAATGCTGGGTTCTTGTTTACAACTTATATAAACTGCTTCCGCTAGAATGCTCTGTGTAGGACGTTGAGATTGGTTGGATGGTTTCCATAAGTAACCACCCGGTCTGTCTGTGGTATATGGCGTCGGGCCCCGGCCAGACCTACTGCTATATACTATGCGACGGATAGGGGTGTTACACACAATATTCAACAATGTCAAAATACAGGAAATAAGAACTAAACAGGTTTGCAAAAGCAAATAAATTCTTTAATGTTGATGATTATATGAAATTACATCCAGAGGATGTTGTGCCAAGGGCTACTTCCCTCAACATCATTGGAGCTGCTGATATGACTATGACAAAGAGTCAAGCAGCTAATCCTAACAGGGAGATCAAATTCACTCAGCCTAGTGATAAAGCAAAGGAGGATAAGCAAAAAAGAGTTAAAGGGGAAGAAATGAATATAAACTGTTCAGTTTTTATGTATGTCTTAAATTGTTTATATGCTGTCACAAAGCTACACTGTATAAATATTTGCTGCATATTTTCAGTTTTCCTGCCAGATATATTTTCCTGCTTTATGATTGTTTTTGTTTGTATTAGTGACCTCACCCAAATAGGGGAGATTGTTGGATCCCTAGTTTGATTTGGGCTAGGTTCACTAACTAGGATAATTGACCTACCATGTATAGCCAGGGTTATATCTGTGTCCTAGAGTTTAGGCTATGTTCTTAGAGTTAACATTGCATGGACCAGCCAACAAAAGACTGCAGAAGACTCCAGACTTAGAGAAAAATCAAGTTTTAGGAAAGTGAGTTCGACGCTCATCGAACTCAGCTCGACTAAAGTCATGCTCAGCTCGACAAACTCAGAGACAATTCTCTGAGTTGAGATCGACAATATTCGAGCTCAGGTCAACATTTTCTGGAAGCTCAACTTCATCACATTAAGTCTAGAATCCTTTCTCTGAACTCAGGTCAACAAATCTGCATTATCAGCCCAACGAACTTAGAGCATAGAAATGGGAAGTTCTTTAGAGAAAGCAGTTAGCTAATCTCAGGTCGATGAACTTAGTTCTCAGCTCGACGAACATGGATTCCCAGGTTGACGAACAAGATTTATCTGCTTGATGAACTCTGGACTCAGGTCGACGAAATCTATTTTCTGCTCGACGAATTTTGTGCAGTTCAAGTCTTGAATTTTTCCTTCTTTTGTCCATATTTTATTGCAGTAATTCCTGAATAATCAATGCTTAATATTCTCTGAATATAACCGTTAGAAGCAACATTGATTATGGTATTCATCAGGATTATTGCTTGCCGCTTTTCAATAGGACAGTTGGGGAAATCCATTAATGCAGATATTCTATCCAGTCGTATTACTTTCTCCAGGCCGTCAGCAATTAATGCAAAAGGAATTCAAAAATTCAAAGGAGAAAATTTGACTGATCATATAAAAAGAGATTTTTTTTCTCTTTTCAATGACAAGATAGTCCAGACGAGAAAGAGAATACAAGGCACACAGAGAAGATCAATTGCAATCAGATTGTAATCCTTCTTTGTGCAGAAAACAATCTTGTTTTCACCTTGACATTCCTAAAAAAGAAGAAGAACATTCATTCCAAATCAAGAGTCTTCTTCAACCTTCACTCCAGGATTCTTCAAGGACAACAAACCTTTATCAGTCAAGAAGTTCCTGATTCTTCTTTTCAAATCAAGGCTGAAGATAGAAGACCTACACCCTGAAGCAAAGCTCCAATCTTCCTGAACAAGTCAATATTTCAGGGGGAGCTTTGAGAACATCAAGATCCGCTTGTCTTCTCAGTTATTTTGAGAAAGAGAAGACACCATAACTCTCTCACCCCCTCACTGTACAAAGGGTTCTTTAACTCCCTTCAAAAGTTATTCTTTGGTTGCAAGTCTCCTGATCAAAAGACTTGGGTTGGTTTTTGAGCACCTGATCAAAAGCTCATTGGTGGCAGTCACTTTATCAAAACCTGTTAGTGGATTCCTACCAGGGTTGTAGAAGACTGGATGTACCCAGGTTGGGGAACCACTATAAAAGTTCTTGTGTTGTCTGGTTGTCCTCTTTCTTTTTGTTCTTGTTGTGCATGTGTTAGTTTAGTTTTGTTGTGGCTGTGTTAGATTAGTTTATCTTAGGTTGTCCTTTTGCATACAGTAAATATTAGTATCTTTCATTTGCTCTACTCTGAAAAATTTATAAACAGCAAAAATGTTTATAGATACTCTATTCACCCCCCCCCTCTATAGTATATCAGATTTAACCCTCACTTTTAGGTAGCATTGTAGCTACTAGGGGGCATCCACGATCACGAACTGGCAGTTGCGGGACTGACCCCAGAGTCATATTGATCCCCACTCCCCCTTCAACCTCCTTTCTTTCTCCTGAGAACTCGAAGAGAGGTCCATTTGAGGCCAGCACCCTCTTTGCTTCCACCTTCAGCCTGTCAAATGCCTTCTTGAAGATGACGTTGATCGAGTTCCCGTTGTCCACCAAGATCCAGGAGAAGGTGAATTTCTCGACCGCTGCCTAAACCACTAGTTGCGTCGTGGAACGGATCCTCATGATCCAGTATGTCACCCGAGGCGAAGGTAATTCTCTCCATGGGAGGTGGGTTCTGGGATGTCGAGGCAATGCTTTGCCGGAACACGGTTTTGAGGCTCCCCTTATGAGTGGACTTTATCCCTACTCCCCCATGGATTACTCCAATCCTCCAAGAAACCCCTATATCGGCTCTTTATTCACAAGTGTCTTCGTCGGCCCCCACAGCCACCTCCTCGATCCGCAATGCCGGCGGAAGCTGCCCCTGCCCTCTTGCTCTTCTCAGCTCCAGGAACTCCGGGCAGGTGGCCTTTGCATGACCTTCCACTTGTTGAAAGTCACAGTATGGCAACTCCACCATCACTCCTCTCCGCCCTCCTTGGTCATTCCTCCTCCTCCCATTCCTTCCCATCGCTATTGTCATAGCTTGATGTTGTAAAGTGAGAGGTGTGTTGGAACAGATGTTTCATATTCCCTGAGTTTGAGAATATCAACTCCCAGGTTGTATTTGATCACGTTTTCTGTTGATAGAGTGTGCAGGTTGACAGGTGCAAGAGAAGAAGAAAAAGATTCCTATGGACACTAATGACAAGCGGTAGAAGTTACCGTCGAGCAGTAGCTGTGAATTAATTGGATAGAGCTCTCAGGAAACTACCGCCTATGATAACGCAATGGATTATTTTGGCCAGGCTCTCGGGAAATTATCATCATATGGTAATGCTACCGCACCGCGCTAGCCTCTCGAAGAATGCATGATTTCTCAAATAATAATCTACCGCCAGGCGATAGTCGTTACCACGCCGCGCTAGTCGTTCGACGAATGCCGAGGAGGATTTCTCGAAAAATCAACCTACCGCCAGGCGGCAGTTCTTACAGCGTCGCGATAACCGTTTCGAGAAGGATTCTTCGTGTTAATAACCTAGCGCGTGGCGCTACCTTCTACCGTGTGCGCTAACTATTTGAAAGTGAAATATTTGTTTTAAATATTATTCCAGAATTGGACGACAGCTGGCACAACAAGCGCGCGAACTTGGCACCGGGCGCTAATCTTACAGCTGACGGTAGCCTATTTTCATGAAGACGTATAAAGCGCCGACATGGCTTCTGTGCCTGTTGATCTGAGAAAAAGAAGAGACGGGAGTTTGCGAATTCTAGGGTTCGGCTGCTCTTTCTTGCTCTCTGTTCCACAAGTCTCCGTCGAAGAAGAAGACAGTCGTCTCCCTCCCGCTCGTGACCGAAAGACTCCAGCGATCCAAGATCTACATCGAATACGGAGATCCGACCCGCTGCCAGCGAATAGAGATCTCAAGAACCGGTCGTGGATCGCTCTACGGAGAAGTCTTCAAGAGGGAGAACTTCTTCTTTAAAATATTTACATCTGTTATTCTTGTAATCTTTCTTTTTTTAAATCTTGTGGAGAGGAAAATCGACCGGTAAGGGTCGTTGGAATCTGGGTAGGATTCTGTGTGGAGGTGAAGAGCCGGCTCGAAGACTTTTCTTGGAGGGAAAAGGAGAGAGCCAACCTGTCCGTGGAGCGGATCGGTATAGAAACCAAAATAGTGGTTATATTTCATCGCCTTCGATCTCTGGCGTCACGAAGATCATGATTTTGTAATCATCTTGAACAATTGTTATTTTTAATTCATGAAATGGAATTCTTGTTTCTCCTCGAATTGATTCTGTGATTGTTCTAGTTTTGTAAAGTATGTGCATGTGCTGTGGGGCTAGCAAAGGAACTTGCACAGGAAAATGAGTTCATAGACTTACCGCCACATGTTAGATACCTAACGCAGTATGGTAGCTGTAACATCTCCATCCGTTGCATGATATATAATAGAAGGTCCGGCTGGAGCCCCACACCATATGCCACAAACAGGCGGCGAAGTTACGGGGTAATATCAAAGTTGCGCATCCTAATTCAGAGCATTCTAGCGGAAGCTTTTAAGATGATTGAACTCAGCTCATCAGAATGTCCCCAACATATAAAGTAGCATTTATATATACATCACGAAGTAATGTACTCCAAATACATAGCAAGTCTGGCCTTATGGCCTTACAGTTAAGCTTTAGACATGTGACTTTCATACATTGGCACGCAAGCCGGCCACACATGAAAAGACTATCATATTAACTTCTTTTGGCCTTCGAGGGCCAGCATAGCAGCATCAGCAGCAGCAGCAACAACATTAAGGGCTTCAGCCCCCTATTTCCTGCCCGTCTCTCCTGCACCTGCACGGGACAGTCCACTGCAAAGGTGGCAAACAAAGCAACAGTCAGCATTCAGCTAACCAATTTATAACGACCCTACCCCTTACTTGGGGCAGTGGCATTCCTTCTCTGCACGCATAGCATTTTACAAGCAGATCTATCACACAATGTGCACTCACGCACAATCCACATATCACAAACGTCGCCCACGCATCCCGACGTTCCATGCACTCAGGGCACATTCTTGGTATACCAGATATACCAATCGCCCACCGCCATTCAAGGCCCGAAGCCCCACGGCAAACTTGAGCATTTTGCTCCAAGGCTTTCAGTTGGAGACTTTAGTCTTAGTATATGAAAGATAATAGTTGTCAACCTAAATCACCTAGAGGGGGGTGAATAGGTGAGTTGTGCGTCTTTTGCGGAATAAAAAATCTTAAAACACAGCACAGATCTATCTACTAAAATATCACAGACGAGACAAGGTTTATAGTGGTTCCCCGATCTTGGGTACATCCACTTTCCCTCACCGATCTAGCAATAAACTAGACTCGGCTACTCCACTATCTCGGATTGAAAATCAATCCTACCCTCGGAACAAAGTTCCTACAATCTCAATCCAATCCAACTGGATCTACAACTCGGAAGAATTACCTTCCTACAAACTCGGACTGGAAAACTCCTACACTCGGAGAAAAATTCTCCTACAGAAATGAAATTCAAGTATTGAAAAATACAAACAGTGAAATCGTCTGGTTCAGATCTGAAAATAAAACAGAAACTGGAATCTTCTTCTTGGCGTGCGGCTTTATCAGAAAAGTTGAAGAAAGATTCTCGGCAATAGTAGATCTGAACTCCTTGCTTCCACGATCGTACAAATGAAGAGTATGTGAAAATCGATTTCGATCTGGAGAGCTTTTTCAGTCTATTTCCTCTGAAGATTGAAACCCTTGCCGGAGAAGAACAGAGGCGGCGGCGGCTTTCGTTCCGTGAAGAGAGAGAGAGAGGAAACAGCGATTCTTTTTGGAAAGCGGCGGCTGCAAAACTTAGAATAATTTTATTGTTTAAAGAGTGGTTTTTTGATTAGGGTTTGTCGATTAGATAAGACCTTTTATAGGAGTACTAATAACGGTCATAATTGGTTTTAATGACGTACACGTGGACCAATCCTCTCACGGGATTTGAAAATCTGTCAAATCTAGAATTAGAAGAAATTTCAGAGAAAATGAGGTCATATACACGAGTGGGTATAAAACTACTCAAGTAGGTCAGGGACTACTCGAGTAAGCAAAGAAATTTTACTCGGGTATAAAAATCATGACTACTCGAGTATGTAGAAGAGAACTACTCGAGTGCATATAGTCAATTACTCGAGTACTTTAGAAGATCTACTCGAGTACAAAGAAAAGTTTCTTGGGAAGGAGTGGAGCTACTCGAGTACAAGTTATACTACTCGAGTAGGCAGAATTGAACTACTCGAGTGGTTAAAAGAACTACTCGAGACAAACACTTAGAAATATTCACGGGAAAAATAGCTACTCGAGTAGTTTGATTGAACTACTCGAGAGGAAAGAAATTATCCCGAGTATGTGAAGGACTTACTCGAGTATTTCTAATTACTCGACACAGAGAAGAGTGTTACTCGACACAGTATCGAGAGTTACTCGAGTATATAAAGTACCTACTCGAGTAAATGACTTAGAAAAATTCTGGGAAAAAGGAATCTGGAACAGGAAGAATAAACTACTCGAGTATCAACTACTCGAGACAGAATGAGCTACTCGAGTATATGACTTGGACTACTCGAGTGTTTTACTTAGAAAAGCTTGGAACCTGAATTCTGGGCAACTCGAGTAGGAAGAGTGATCTACTCGAGTAGTTAAGTAAGCTACTCGAGTATGTTAGTGAACTACTCGAGTGTTTTACTTAACTTCACGAGAGGAATTTTCTTACTCGAGTATGCATAAGTTTTACTCGAGTATATCTCAAGTGATCTACTCGAGTAGTTAAGGACCTACTCGAGAGAAATACTTAGAAAAATTTCTGTCAGCAAAAGTTTCTTCTACTAGAAGAGAATCAGCACCAAGTCCTTACACAGTCCTATAGCTTGAATATGTAGTGTATCTCAATAGAGAGGCTACACATGAGTCAACACTTTGGAACACACAATGAGGGATTACACTGTATGGTCCTGTATTTGGTGACACATTGTAGACTGACATTGGTCTACACTTCCCATTGGAGTCCTGCAAACACATAACTCAAACAAAGCATCAAATACAACCTAATTCATCTTAGTTCCACGGTGACTTCATCAAATCTGGGTTAATGTGGACATAGTTCCCAACAATCTCCCTCTATTTGTTGAAGTCAGAACCCTTTACACTAAGGTGAATTATAGAAATAAAAAGAAGCTAAGTGGAAAAATGTGCAAGCAAGTAATAGACTATAGGAAAGGATAATAAGAACAAAAACTTAGAATTATATAAATAATAATATCCAACATTATCAATTCTACAGTCAATCATTCCACATTCTCAAAAAAACTCTTAAAAGCCAGCCTTGATTTGTTGTCTGTCTAGTTTCTCTTGTTGTCTCCTCTGGTAGCAGTAGGGTTTGGGATAATACTTGGGAGGTCTAGGAGGGGCTGCAGGGTTGTTCCTCCCATATTATCTATCATAGATTCTTCTCTTGGTCATGGATTTTTCATAAAGTTCCCATTCATATGAGATGTAATGAATATTCCTGCTCTCATGGAATTCCATAACTAATCTGAGAGTCTCCAAAATCAGGGATTTGGAGTTTGGAGACCAAACTTCAGCATGTTCAGTAGCTTTAGAGGGAGCAGACTTGCTAGCAGAGGGGCCTTCACCATACTTCCTTTTCTTCTTGTAAGTTTTGATCTCTGGAGGAGCCTGAAGGAAGATGTCAGCAGGATCTTCTTCCCAACATGGAGAATAGGAGTTTGGAGGAGCAACTGTGTCTCCAGGGCTGGGAGAGAAGGTAGGTTGTAGAGGAGCAGCTGGAGCAGATGGAGCAGATGCATCTGTAGCTAGAGGGTTTAAATGATGGGGAATGATGTTGGGGTCAATAGCAAGGTCTGGCAGAATCTGATTGTGCATCCAGACAGCAGTGTCATAGGTATGAAATTTGACCCTCTGTATCTGGGCTAGCACATCATCATGAATTGTCTTCACATGAGCTTCCCATACATCTGACTTCTGAGCAGCTGATTTTTCTACTTGTTCTTTGAGTTCTTTGATCAATCTCTCCCCCCTTTCTGATTTCAACAGATAACCTCTCTATAGTATCTTCTTTGAAAAGACCAACTTCTTCACAGATTTTCACTTTGTTGGTTTCATTTCTCTTGTCTATCTCTATCTGATTAGAGGCAAGGGTAACACCTTGTTCCATAACTTCTCCAACACTAGTGATAGTGTGGTCAAGGGCTTTGCCACCAAGTTGAAATAAGTACTTGAGCTTGTCAGTATTATGCTGAATTTCAGCAAAGCCTCTGCTCATCTCAGTCTCGAGAGCAGTTACCTTGTCAGTTACAGTTTTTAAAGAAGTATCAAAATAATTTCTTTGTTCTTGCAACAGGAAAGAGATGTGGGACAGCAAATCTGGAGAGGGAGAGGCAGCAGCAGCAGTAGCAGCAGCAGGAGGAGCAATAGAAGGAAGGGGAGGAGTTACCCATGGAGCTATTTCTTCATTGATCACAGAGATGTGAGCTCTGGTGGTAGGAGAGAGAGCAACCCCTTCTTCTGTAACCTGAGGGAGAGAGAAATCTAGGTTTCTGAGAGGAGCTTCTGCTAGCTCTGGAGAGGGCTCATCAGAAATAAGAATGGTGTCTTGCTGGTCTTTGAAAGCAGCTGGAGATTTAGCTGGAGTCCTGGCTGGAGACTGTTCAGGAGACTGTACTGGAGTTGAGTCCTTATGACATTCAAAGGATGGAGCTGGAGGAGATTGAGGAGGAATAGGCATCACTTCTTCAGAGAGCTCTGCAATCATAGCATCTATGGTAGCAGCTGTGGACAGAAGAGATTCTTGAGGTATCTGATCTGAAGGAGTTGTTGGACTTTCTGGAGTATGAGGTAGGGAAGAAATTGCTGGTTGAGGAGAGGGTTGCCTGACTTGGATAGAAGGAGCAGGCTCCCCCTCACTGAGTGCACCAGAGGAGCTGGCCACATGATGAGGAGAGGGAGGTGGAGTCCTATCCTCTACAGCTGGAACCTTTGGAACTTCTGAAATCTTTGCAGCTTGGGCAGGATTCTTCAACTTGAGCTCCCATCTCTGAATAGAAGAAATTGAGACTTTCTTCATGTGGTGAAGAGGGGTCCCTTTGGAGTAGTCGAATACCTGCGGATTTGTTTCATGGAGGAGCGGAGAGATTATTCTGGCGTAGTTGGGGGGATTTTAAACTGTCCTTGATTTTATCCAGAATCAGTATACCAAATTGGAATTTCTTGCGACAGACAATGGCTTGCATTATGTCGAAGAAATACGATGGAATGTCTCATATGGAGTTGGTCTTGCACAGTAAAATCTTCCCAATAACATCAACCAGAAATTTTCCTTCTGCGTTCATGTGTGACTTTTTGATATACTGAGCTTCGGCCAAAATGCCACATAATAGGGCTGTTCTGTCAGAGTCTTCAGCATCTAAGTGATCTTCTTCGTCGACTAGCGGCAATCGGAGAAGATAAGAGACAGAGGTCTTGTTGAGTTTAATTTTCAAACCTTTCACTTTTGATTTCAGGACTTTGCCATTCCTTTTGACCTTCAGATTTGAGAAGAATTCGGCTACTTCCGGGAAGAGAATCCTGCAGGGTTCTTGCAGGATGAAGGATAACCCTGCGGTGTCTAGAAGCATCAACAGGTTGTGAAAGTCGTCTGAAAGCTCGGCAATCCCGGAGGTAACAAGTTCTGATCCTACGCCAATCTTGGAGACGGCGGCCATGATCCAGAAAATGGGAAAAATTCTGTCGGGGGAAGAGGAATAGTCGTGTCTCTGCAATTTCTCGAATGAAGATGAAGCAGCGGACGGGTACTCGAGTGCTTGGAAATGATTTCGTGTAGAAGTAATATGGAATTTCGAATTTATAAAACCCTAGGTTTAATTCTAATCATCTAGAAGAAAATAATTCAAATTAAAGGCGGCACGGGAAAATTTGAAAGCCAAGAGGCATATTACACGAGAGGTAAAAGAAGGTACTCGAGTATAGAGGGAGTTACTCGAGTAGGTCTATAGAAGGTACTCGAGTATATAGGGAGTTACTCGAGTAGGTCTATAAAAGGTACTCGAGTAGGTCTAGAGAATCTGAAATGACTCGAGTAGAAGAATTTTCTCACTCGAGTAGATGAAGTGTACTACACGAGTACATTAATTGCCTTACTCGAGTAAGTTAAGGGACTACTCGAGTAGGTCTGTTGAGTACTCGAGTAAATACTTCGATTGCTCGAGTAGGTCAGGTTTTACTTGAGTCAGGGAAGGAAGAGTACTTTTAAAAGCCAAATTTTGACTAACCTTTTAATTTCCTTTGCTTCATGAAGTCCAAACTTCTCTAATCTTCCTTGTTGAGCATCCCAAGTTCAGTTTTGAAGAAAGAGAACTTGGTCTCGTCCAGCGGCTTCGTGAAAATATCTGCAACTTGCCTGTCTGTGGAGACATATTGGAGATCTATGTCCCCATGCTCTACATGCTCCCGGATGAAATGATACCTTAGCTCAATATGCTTTGTCCGGCTGTGCGAGACTGGATTGTTGGCTATTGAAATTGCACTGGAGGAGTCGCAAAACAGTGGGACATTCTTGAACTTCAAGTTGTAATCTTTGAACTAATTCTTTATCCAAAGTAACTGTGCGCAGCAACTGCCTACAGAGATGTACTCTAACTCGGCTGTTGAGATTGCGATACAGTTCTGCATCTTGCTACTCTAGGAGATTAGCCTTCTTCCAAAGAATTGGCGAGTCCCTGAAGTGCTTTTCCGGTCATCTTTGCTACCTGCAAAATCTGTATCTGAAAATCCAATTAGTTTGCTATCATTACTTCTTGGGTACCATAAACCAAGATTTGGTGTACCTTTAAGGTATCTCAAAATCCGCTTTGCAGCAGCGTAGTGAGATTCCTTAGAGTTCACCTGAAATCTAGCACAAACACATGTTGAAAATATTATGTCAGGTCTACTGGCAGTAAGGTAGAGCAGGGATCCAATTATGCTTCTGTACTTGGTTTCATCAAATGGTTTCCCTTTTTCATCCTTGTCCAGAGACATAGTTGAGCCCATTGGAGTCCTCATAGAGGTTGCGTTCTCCATTCCGAATTTCTTAATTAGCTCTTTGGTGAACTTGGACTACGAGATGAAAATTCCATCTTCAGATTGTTTCACTTGAAGCCCTAAGAAATACTTCAGCTCGCCCATACTGCTCATTTCGAACTTCCCTTGCATAAGTTTTGAGAACTTTTTGCAGAGGTTGTCGTCTGTAGAGCCAAAAATAATGTCGTCGACATAGATTTGCACTAGCAAAATCTTGCCTTTAATTTCCCTAAGAAATAATGTCTTGTCTATCTTTCCCCTTGAGAACTTGTTCTCAAGTAGAAAGCTAGACAGCATCTCATACCAAGCTCGAGGAGCTTGTTTCAGACCATATAGAGCCTTGTTCAGTAAATAGACGTAATTAGGAAAGTTAGGATCAACGAAACCTGGAGGTTGTTCCACATACACTTCCTCCTTTATGTTACCATTTAGGAAGGCAGACTTCACGTCCATCTGATAGACGGTGAAGCCTTTGAATGCAGCATATGCTAGGAACAACCTTATTGCCTCCAGCCTTGCCACTGGAGCATATGTCTGGTCGAAGTCGATTCCTTCTTCTTGACGATAGCCTTTAGCGACGAGTCTGGCCTTATTCTTTATGATCATTCCATCTTCGTCCATCTTATTCTTGTAGACCCATTTTGTTCCAATGATGTTCTTTCCTTTGGTCTTGGAACAAGCTTCCATACATTGCAGCGCTTGAACTGATTTAGCTCTTCTTCCATTGCCAATATCCACGATGCATCAGAGTTTGCATCCTCAAACTTCTTTGGTTCAACCTGCGAGAGAAAACTTAAATACAGATTCTCGTTAGTTGAACCTCTTCGAGTTCTGACACCGTCCCGGGGATCTCCTGTGATCTGGTCCATGGGGTGATCCTTTAGATGTATGAGCTCTAAAGTTCTTGCATCTGGATTATCTTCAATCACTGGAGTGATTTCTTTATCTTGGATGACTTCTTCATTTTGATCATCATCCTCTCCAATAGGAGTTGGAGTGGTGATCTTAATAAGCTTTTCTCCTTTGTCTTCGGACGGTTCATCCAAGCTAGTTTCTTTCAGCTTTTCACCTGCATCTTCAATGAGCACACTAGATGGATTGCTTTGCAGCAAGATCGTCTCATCAAATACAACATGTATCGATTCTTCTACCACCAGGGTTTTTCTATTAAATGTTCTATATGCCTTACTATGGCTACTATAACCTACGAAAATACCTTCAAAACTCTTTTCGCTGAACTTGGTGGTATGATACTTACCATTGTTAAGTACGAAGCATTTACAGCCAAAGATTCTATAGTATGAGACTGTTGGTTTCCTGCCTTTCAGAAGTTCGTAAGGTGTCTTATCGTGGTCTTTGTTTATGAGTCCTCGATTTTGCACATGGCATGCAATGTTGACGGCTTCAGCCCAGAAGTACTCTAGTAGTGAAGCATCACTCAACATGGTCCTGCAGGCCTCTATGAGTGTTCTGTTCCTTCTCTCAGCCACTCCATTATGTTGTGGAGTACGAGGAGAGGAAAACTCATGAAAGATACCTAAGCTTTCACAGAATTCTGTCATGGTCCCCAGATTTGAACTCTGTTCCGTTGTCACTTCTGATTTTGACTATGGAGCAATTGTATTCATTCTGGACTTGCATGACAAAATTAGTAAAGATGTCGAAGGTATCTGACTTGTGTTTCAGAGAGAACACTCATGCAAAGCGCGGGTAATCATCAACAATTACCAACGTATAATCCTTACCTCCCAAACTTCTAATTTGCAGTGAAACAAACAAGTCCATGTGCAATAGATGGATACATCTGTTAGAGTCTTTGCCAATAACGCTTTTAAAGGTAGCCCTTGTTTGCTTGCCTTTTACGCATGCATGACAAGGTTTATCTTTGATGCACTTGACATTTGGGGCATCCTGTACTAAGTTCATTGAAAATAATTTGTTAATAGTTTTGAAATTAATATGTGCTACTCTCTTGTGACATTGGTCACCAAGAGACGCACTATCTTTTGTTAAAAGACACACTGGTGTAGAGGAAACTATACAAATGAAATTTAAACAGAAAATATTCCTGCTTCGAGTGCCGGATAGAATCATTTCCATATTGTCAACGGATTTTATCAGGCACTTATCAGCATGGAATTCAACTATGTATCCTTTATCGTAGAGTTGGCTTATGCTAATGAGATTGTGTTCCAATCCTTCGACATAAGCCACATCCGAGAAGGATACATTGTCGTTAGTAATCATACCATAGAACTAGTGATTCCACGGTCTGAACCTCCAAAGATGACCTTTGGTCCGTTCACGACTGGAGTAAAGTTCTGAATGAGGCTTCTAGTCCCGGTCATATACCGAGAGCAACAGCTGTCAAAATACCAGATTTGTGTTTTGTTGGCCTTTGGACATACCTGCAATCATAATCAGTTTGCCTTAGGAACCCAAACATGTTTGGGTCCTTGGTCTCGGGTTAGAGTACTCCCCCTGCAAGTGTTAGCATTATGAGTGGTCTTTCTCATGTTGCTAACATGAGGGGTTGCAGCGGTTCTGGAATTGAACCAGCAATCTATGGCGAAGTGACCAACCTTGCCACAGCACCAACAGTCAAATCTGTTGTACCTTTGCCTCATGATCTCCTGCTTGACCTTTTGGAATTGTGGTCTAGCAGGGGCAGCATTCTTGGAGGAAGATGCCTCATGATGATGGTAATCACATGGCTTCTTCTCCTTTGTGGGCTTTTCTACAACAGGCTTTGTCTTTGGTGCCTTCTTGAAGTTATGCCCATGATTGAAGGGGCTATAGCTCTGAAGAATAACTTCTTCATAAGGTGCCATAAAGACACTTTCGCCAAAGTTTTGAGGTCGAGTCCATCCTTGATAGCGGGACTTTGGCTCTACATAGGTAGGCCTAGCAAAGTGCCCGTAGGATGAGTCAAAATCAAAGTCATTTGACGGAAAGATGACTTTCTTGAATGTAGTTTGATCTTGAGGGGCTTTCCCCTTCTCTTTGGCTAAGGCCGTTTTGGTGGCCTTATTCTTCCGTTGATTCTTGTTTCTCCTAAAGGATTTACTAGGAGCTTCTTCATGGCCTAGTCCAGCTCCCTTGGCCTTTGCTGAGAATTCAGCAACGAATGGAAGAACTATTTTGGGCTTCGAGAAACTCTCAACAAGTTTCTTTTCAGCCGCAAGTTGGGCTTCCAACTCTTTGATGATCTTCTCCTTAAGGTCAAGGTGCTCAAGAGCCTTGTTATATTCTTCAATAGCATTATTGAAGTTTTCTTCGAGGGAGTCAGTCTTTGCGACTTTCTCTCTCAAGATGCTCTCTTCGGCTTTTAGAGATTTGATCTCTTTAGCCTGAGTCTTCACTACTCGACGACATTTGTCATAAGCCATGATTAACTCCTTTTACTGGGCCATTAGCTCTGACTCATTGTCAGAGGAGCTATCCTCACAATCATGCTCAGAGACTTCAAAATCTGAAAGAGGGGTATGAGAGTTTACCTTCCCAGTGAACTGGGGCTCTTGATCATCATATGTTTGAGCCATTAGCCCAAAATAAGCTTCTTCTTCTTCACTTGACTCAGATGAGTCGGAGTCACTGAGAGTCTTGCTCTTTTTGGCTATGAGGCTCTTCTCTTTCCTCTTCTTGTTGTGTGAGGATTTCTTTTCTTCTCTTCTACCCCCCTCCTTCTTATGAGGGCAGTCGGCAATGACGTGACCTGGCTTATTGCAACAATAGCAAATGATGTCAGTCGAAACATATTTGTTCTGTTTGGAGGAATACCTGTCATGGCTACTTGAGTCTTTTCTTTGTCGATCACCATCATGTCGTGATCTTCTATAGGAGGCATCCTTGCCTTTCCATTGCTTTTTCTTATTCAAGAATTTCTTGAACTGACGTGAGAGCAGTGAGAACTATCCTTCTGATAGCTCAGAGCCTGAGGTACTAGGCTCAGAAGTTTCTTCTTCTTCACTAATCTCTAGAGCTGGAGCAGGGGAGGCAGCCTTTGTCTTTCTGGAGGTGTCTGCTTTTAGAGCAACAGACTTTTCTTTGAGAGCAGACCTGCTCTTTTCTTCTTCAGCTTTCCTGGTGTTGAGTTGAAGCTCATATGACATAAGCTTCCCGAAGAGATTTTGTGGGTCTGTCTCAGCCAGCTTCCCAAACTCCCCGATGGCACAGACCTTGTTGTCCCATTCTTTGGTCAGGGATCTCAGGAATTTGTCATTCAGTTCTCCATTAGTGAATACTCTGTCATAGACTCTTAGGCCATTCACTATCTTGAAAAAGTTCTCAAATGTATCAGCAATGGTCTCTTTGCTTCCCTATCGAAAGGCTTCATACTTCTGATTGTGGAGGGATCTTCGATCATCCCTCACTTCTTCTGTTCCCTCCATTAAGGTAACCAAGGACTACCACATCTCCTTTGCAGATTGGCAGTGGATTAAGTTTTGCAGCATTGAGTCATCAACTGCACTTGCTATAATGTTTTTAGCTTTCTTGTCTAGTGAGACAAGTGCAATCTCGTCCTTGTCTAAATCCATCAGCTTCTTTGGAACCTTCTTGGTAGGATCTATAGTGGAGATAGTCATAGGGACATAAGGAGCTTCTTCAACTATCATGAAGATCCTTGGATCCACAGCTTCCATAAAAAACTTGATCCTTTCTTTCCACATGGGAAAGTTGTTCTTGTTGCATAGGCGAAGCTTGGCAAAATCCTTTGCCTTGTCCATGATAGATAGATCTCAACTAACAACTATTGAAGGAACTGATCAAGGTGTTAACCTTTAAACGATCAACCTGACTTTGATACCAATTGAAATATAATAGTTGTCAACCTAAATCACCTAGAGGGGGGTGAATAGGTGACTTGTGCGTCTTTTCCGGAATAAAAAATCTTAGAATACAGCACAGATCTATCTACTAAAATATCATAGACGAGACAAGGTTTATAGTGGTTCCCCGATCTTGGGTACATCCATTTTCCCTCACCGATCTTGCAATAAACTAGACTCAGCTACTCCACTATCTCGGATTGAAAATCAATCCTACCCTCGGAACAAAGTTCCTACAATCTCAATCCAATCCAACTGGATCTACAACTCGGAAGAATTACCTTCCTACAAACTCGGAGTGGAAAACTCCTACACTCGGAGAAAAATTCTCCTATAGAAATGAAATTCAAGTATTGAAAAATACAAACAGTGAAATCTTCTGGTTCAGATCTGAAAATAAAACAGAAACTGGAAGCTTCTTCTTGGCGTGCGGCTTTATCAGAAAAGTTGAAGAAATATTCTCGGCAACAGTAAATCTGAACTCCTTGCTTCCACGATCGGACAAATGAAGAGTATGTGAAAATCGATCTCGATTTGGAGATCTTTTTCAGTCTATTTCCTCTGAAGATTGAAACCCTTGCCGGAGAAGAACAGAGGTGGTGGCGGCTTTCGTTCCGTGAAGAGAGAGAGAGGAAACAACGATTCTTTTTGGAAAGCAGCGGCTGTAAAACTTAGAATAATTTTCTTCTTTAAAGAATGGTTTTCTGATTAGGGTTTGTCGATTAGACAAGACATTTTATAGGAGTACTAATAACAGTCATAATTGGTTTTAATGACGTACATGTGGACCAATCCTGTCACGGGATTTGAAAATCTGTCAAATCTGGACTTAGAAGAAATTTCAGAGAAAATGAGGTCATATACACGAGTGGGTATAAAACTACTCGAGTAGGTCAGGGACTAGTCGAGTAAGCAAAGAAATTTTACTCGGGTATAAAAATCATGACTACTCCAGTATTTAGAAGAGAACTAATTGAGTGCATATAGTCAATTACTCGAGTATGTTGGAACACCCTATTACTAATTTGGGTCAGGATCACTATGTCTCTAGGAAACCTATTTTTGACATCCTGTATAGATCTAAAGGTCAATTAGAATTGAGTCTAAGGGTTAGAAGTCTAGGTTTGGAAGCTGCCCTCAAGACTAAGAATTTTCAGTTTGAGACTAAGTCATATCGTCGAGCTCAGCACGACGATTCGTCGAACTCCAATCGACGATCGTCTAGCTCAACTTCGACAGATCGTCGAACTCCATTCGACGATCGCTAAGCTTAACTTCAACAAATCGTCGAACTCCATTCGTCGATCGGCGAGCTCAGTTCGACGATCTTGACTCAATATTGGATCTCTATCTCTGAGCTCAGTTTGACGATCTTTGAGCACAGATCGACGATTTTTGCTGCTGTATAAGTCCAAATAGCTGAGCTCAGTTCGACGATAGTAGAGCTCAGTTCGACGTTTTCTGATTACTTCAAGGATTTTCAAGATTCAAATTCAGATCAGTTAAGGAGTTACTCAGCAATTAATTCAGAAGAATTTCTAGCCGTTTTCATTTATTCTGGACCACATTTCAAGGGATTATCAAGGAATGTTTCTTTGGACTTTCCTCCAGAAGACATTTGCAATTAAGGATGCAATTAATGACAGGCCAACGACTATTCTTGACAGAGGATGATTTTCTATTCAGTACCAGAGAATAAAATACAAGATTTTTTAATCTTTCTACGACTTATCACACTCAGAACACAGACAAGAAGAACAAGAACAAAATATTCTCTGTCTCAAAGAATTCTCTCAAGAACACACATCCAAGGAGATCAACCATCTGAAATCTTCTGATCTCTTGTGATTCAAGTGTTCAAGGCCAACATTTTTCAAAGACTCCAGACACCTAACATTTCAGCTGTTACTGAAATCATCATTTGCTGGAGATCAACTTCTGAAGGCCTATCACCCTACAGCAAAGCTTCATTTCATGAACATCTCAAGAACTCAGGGGGAGCTTTGACAACATCAAATCCACATAGTCTTCTCAGCTGCTCTGAGAAAGAGAAGACTTCCATCACTCTCTCATCCCCATCTCTGTAAAGGGTTTTTCAAACTCCCTTCAAAAGTTTGAGCTTGGTTTTGAGCACCTTGTCAAAAGCTCATTGGTGGCAAGACACCTGATCAAAAAATCTGATTTGGTTTTTGAGCACCTTATCAAAAGCTCATTGGTGCCCAGGACACCTGATCAAGTCATCCTGCAGTGGATTCCTACCTAGGGTGGTAGAAGAGTGGATGTACCTAAGTTTAGGGGAACCACTATAGCTCCTTGTGTCTTCTGGCTTGCTTGTCTTTATCTTTTGTTTCTGGTTGTGATTGTTTTGTGATTAGTTTAGATCCGTGATTAATTTCTGTTGTAGGTTATTTTGTGATTAGAATTAACAATTGCTTCCCTGTTCACTCAGAATTACAACAATTGTTGTAAAACATTTTCAAGCACCATATACTCTATTCACCCCCCCCCCCCCCTCTAGAGTATATCAGATCTAGCTGCACTTTCAATTGGTATCAGAGGGAGGTTGGTTAAACATACAACACCTTGGTGGTTGCACAGACTCACACCTGAACCCAAAGATTCCTAGTTAGATCTATTTTCTTTTGAGTTTATTATTAGATTTTGTTTTCACAAATCATGACCCAAAACAAAGATTATGCTAGCACCAGACCTCCAGTGTGCAATCTATCCAAGTTTGCAATTTGGAAAGCAAGGATTAGATTATACATGAATTCTATTGACGAGGATATTTTTAATTCTGTTTTGACAGTCTGTCCAAGACCTCCAGAGAACTCAAGTACAAATGTTGTTCCACCTCCATCAGGAACAAATGCTGATATCAAGAAATGGAAGATAGTTGATGCCAAGGCTATGAACATCTTAGCCCAGACCATGTCTGATGACATCTTTCAAAAGGTGGCTGAATGCAATTCAACAAAGGAATTTTGGGATAAACTCTCTGAAATAGTTTCAGGCTCAGCTGATGAGAGAAAGGACAGGAGATCCCACCTCATATCTCAATATGAGAATTTCAAGAAGGGAGAAACTGAATCAGTTGGAGATATGTACAATAGACTTAGTCTGATAGTTAGTGAACTCAGGACTTTGGATAAGGAGATATCACTAACTGAACTTAATGACAAAATTCTAATGTGCTTCCCTAGCACTTGGGATTCAAGAATCTGGCCAATCAAGGATGCCAGAAGTTTGAATGAGATCACCATAGAAGCTCTATTGGGTAAGCTCAAATCTTATGAGCTACTCATCAAGAATGGAGAAGAAGAATAGAAGGCTGCCTCTCCAGCCACAAGAAAAGAGAAGACAATAGGCTTCAAGGCAACTGAAGATCAGCCTGAAGATAAAGTCACAGGCAATGATGAACTGCTCAGTTTGTTGGCCAAAAGATTTTACAAGATGGCCAGAAAGGACTTCAGAAGGAGATCATACAAGGAGCATGATAAGCCAAGGTATGATAAGTCAATTAATAATAAAGAAATTGTCAGCTTTGGTTGCAGGAAAACAGGGCACATTGTTCCTGACTGTCCAGAAAACAAAAACAAGGACAGAAGGGACAAGAAAGAAAGAAGAAAGGAGAAAGACTTCAAGAGGAATGGCAATGGAAAACCCTCCTCAAGAAAAAACAAACACACAAGAAAGGGGTTTGTTGCTGAATCCTGGAGTGAAACTGAATAGGAGTCAGAAGGCTCATCCAGCTCTAGTGATGATGAAGATGATGCAGAAGAGAAGGAGTTCTGCATGATGGCAATCAATGCCTCTCAACATAATTTAGATGAAGAAGAGTCAGAGTCAGACTCAGAGACTCCACTTGAAGAAGATCAGGTAATTAGTTCATTTGATTTCAATTCAGAAGACTTTAAATCTGAGTTTAAAGCATTATGTTTAGACCTGCTAAAATCTGAGAAAGAAATCATCTCTCTCAAAAATCATTTATTTGAACATAATACCTTAAAGTCAGAAAACCTCAAACTCTCTCAGGAGTTGGAGTGCTGTAGAGAGCAGATAACTTCACTGAAAGGTGAGCTATCTGAGGCCAAGAAGCTTGAAGAATCCCTTAATGGGAGAAGTATCAAGCTGGTGGACATCATAAGCACAGTGAACTCCAGATTTAATAGTACACTGGGCTTGGGTGCTTCATCCAGCCAACCCAAAGTTCTAACAACTCCAATCAAGTTCATTTCTGACAAAGGAAAGGGAGTTGTAGAGGTAGCTAGGAAAAATTCTGACTTGCCCAAGAAAACTAAGTTCCAGCAGAAATCGTCGAACGGAGCTCGACGATCGTCGAACGCAGATCGACGATCTCAGGCAAAATCGTCGAACTCAGGTCGACGATCTCTAGTTCCTGAACTCTGTCATAGTCGACCGTCGAACGGAGCTCGACGATCTGACCCAAGATCGTCGAACGAAGCTCCACGATCGTCGAACAGAGATCAGAGCTCTAGAAACTCTTTCAAGGGAAAATCAAAATCCAATCCTAGGGGTCCTTCATCCCAAATCTTTAACCCTTATACTGAATGGATTATACCTCCAAGGAGATATCATCCTGAAGGTTATAAGAGTCAACCTGGGATGTCTTTTATTTCAGAGTTTAAAGGTTATCAACCTAGGCCCAAGGTAAACTGGGTCAAAAACAAATGAATTATTTTATGTGCAGGTGAAGACCTATCCAACATCAAACCAGCAATGGTACTTGGATAGAAGGTGCTCTAAGCACATGATAGGAAATAAGGACAACCTCACATCCTTTAGAGCCAAACTTGGACCCAAAGTTATCTTTGGTGATTCAAACTTTGGACAAACTAAAGGATATGGTGCAGTCCAGATTGGATCAGTAACATTCAAGAAGGTAGCTTATGTGGAAGGACTGAAGCACAATTTGATAAGCATCAGTCAGCTGTGTGATGAAGGATAACAGGTGACCTTCAGCAAAGCATTATGCAAGATCAAGTCAGAGGACAACACAACTGTGTTGACAGGTAAAAGGAAAGGTAACATCTATCTAGTAGATTTTCTTTCAACAGATGTAGATATTTGCCTGTTCAATTCTGTTTGTAGACCAAATATTTTATGGCATAAGAGACTAGGACACTTAAACCTTAGAACTATTGCTAGGCAATCCAAGGACAACCTTGTTAGAGGACTACCTTCTGGCCCCTACAAGAAGGAAGGACTCTGTAGGGCTTGTCAATTAGGTAAGCAAACTAAAAATAGTTTTAAGTCACTTAATAAGAGTGATTCACCTAGGATATTGTATCTGTTACACATGGATCTTTTTGGACCCATCATAGTACAAAGCCTAGGAGGGAAATCTTACACCTTGGTAGTTGTAGATGACTTCTCTAGATTCACTTGGGTGTTCTTTCTGAGGAAGAAGTCTGATAACTTTAAGTGTTTGACAGAATTTCTCAAATGTATACAGATTGAGTTCAATACTAACATTACCCTGATCAGAAGTGATCATGGGACAGAGTTTGATTCTCTTCTTATGCAAGAGTTCTGTCAGAGTGAAGGGATCAGACATACTTTCTCAGCTCCAAGAACTCCTCAACAAAATGGGGTAGCTGAAAGGAAAAATAGAACCCTTATTGAATCTGTCACTACATTGTTGTCAGATGCTCATCTTCCTCTATCCTTTTGGGCAGAGGCAGTGAACACCTCCAACTATGTGCTGAATAGAAGTTTGATACATAAACTAAAGGGTAAGACTCCCTATGAATTACTCAAAGGGAAGAAACCTAAAGTTGATTATTTTAGAGTTTTTGGTTGTATTTGCTATATACATAATAATGACAAGAAATATTTAGCAAAATTTCAAGCTAAAGCTGATGAAGGAGTGTTGATGAATCTAACATGTCTTTCAAGGAGAAGATCTCTTCTACCATAGAACCTTTGCAGGAACATTCTCTTGTTGAAGACTTGAACAAGTTACAGGTTACTCAAAAAGAGGAAAGCAGTGAAGATGAAGAAAGTATTCAACATACTGAAGAACAACCTGAAGAGCCAGTTGTTGTACCACAAGAGGAAACAACAACACAGGTTTGTGAACAATCAACACCCCCTGTTGATTTAGTAACATCAAGATACCATCCAATTTCCCAAATAATTGGAGATATCTCAGTTGGTGTGCAAACCAGAAATCAGGTCAACCAAAACCTGTTGCACACCTGCTTCCTATCTCAAATTGAACCTCAGTCCATTCAAGATGCAAAGCAAGATCCACACTGGATCATTGCAATGCAAGAAGAGTTGCATCAATTTGAAAGGAACAAAGTGTGGGAACTAGTGCCTAACCCTAAGGATCACTCCATTGTTGGAACAAAGTGGGTGTTCAAAAACAAACTGGATAATCAAGGAGTAATTGTAAGGAACAAGGCAAGGCTAGTTGCTCAAGGATATTCTCAAGAAGAAGGAATAGACTATGACCAGACTTTTGCACCAGTTGCAAGATTGGAAGCCATCAGAATATTCTTAGCTTATGCAGCATATAAAGGTTTCAAGGTATATCAGATGGATGTCAAAAGTGCATTTCTAAATGGAGACATCAAAGAAGAAGTATATGTCAGACAACCTCCAGGTTTTATCTCTCCAACCTATCCTGATTATGTTTTTAGGTTGAACAAAGCATTATATGGTCTCAAGCAAGCTCCTAGACCATGGTATGAGACCCTAGCATGCTTCCTTTTGGAAAATGGATTTATAAGGGGTAGAGTAGACCAAACTCTTTTCATTAGAACCCATAAGTCCCATACCCTACTAGTACAGATTTATGTAGACGATATTATTTTTGGTTCTACTGATTCAAAATTGTGCAGAAGGTTTTCCAACCTAATGCATTCCAAATTTGAAATGAGTAGCATGGGTGAGCTATTCTTCTTCCTAGGATTGCAAGTCAAACAACATGTTGAAGGCATCTTTATTTCTCAAACCAAGTATGCAAATGAATTGGTTAAGAAATTTGGCATGTCAGAAGCATCTTGTATGAAAACACCTATGCCTACTAATGATGTATTGGATGCTGATGAACATGGAAAACCTGTTGATCAGATAATATATAGAGCAATGATTGGCTCTTTACTGTACCTTACATCCAGTAGACCAGATATAATGTTTGCTACATGTATATGTGCTAGGTTCCAAGTAAGCCCTAGAGAGACACACCTAACATTAGTAAAGAGGATTCTCAGGTATGTTAAAAGTTATCCAAATCTAGGTCTCTGGTATCCAAAAGATTCAGCATTTGATTTAACTGGATTTTCTGATGCTGACTATGATGGATGCAGAATTGATAGGAAAAGCACCAGTGGAACTTGTCAGTTCCTTTGTGACAGACTTGTCTCTTGGTTTTGTAAGAAACAAACTTCTGTGTCAACTTCAACTGCTGAAGCTGAATATATGGCTGCAGGCAGTTGTTGTTCACAAATCTTGTGGATTCAAAACCAACTCCTAGACTATGGCTACAACTTAGAGAAGTCTAAAATCTTTTGTGATAACACTAGTGCTATTTCTATAGCTCAAAATCCAGTCCTCCATAGTAGGACAAAACACATAAAAATTAGGCATCACTTCTTAAGAGATAATGTTGAAAAGAATAAAATTGAACTGCAATATATCCCAACTGATTTACAAAGGGGAGATATTTTCACCAAGCTCTTGGATGAAAAGAAACACACCTTCTTCCTAAATCAGTTAGGAATGTTAGATGGAGGAAGTCTTAAATAATATCCAAGATTTTTAAAGTTTAAAATTGACCAAGACTAGACAAACATCTTGATTTTTCTTAGTGTCTATAGGTTTTATGGTCTCTGAACTGCGCTCGATGATTTTCCCCCAGATCGTCGAACGGAGATCGACGATTTCCGAAATCGTCGACCTGAGTTCAACGTTTCTCAGATAGTATGAACTATCTCTTCCGATCAACGATCGTCGAACGGCGCTCGATGATTTTGTTCCCTGAACTATCGTCGAACGGAGCTCGACGCTCTCCAAGATCATCGAACGGAGATCGACGATGTTGAAGACTCTTCAGATTCCTTTAGGAGCCCCGATCGTCGAACCGAGTTCAACGATCTTTCCATTTCTGCGTCGAACCCTAATATAAAATTCATTTTTCGCCGTCGTTCTCCTTTTGTGCTTTCGATTTTCTCTGCAAAAAACTTTCTTTCCCTCCAAATATTTCTACACTTGGTCGTTTTGTTTGTTGAATCTTTGCAGGTAACCATGGCCATTTCTGTTGTTGTTCTTGCCGCCATGAAATTTGATGTCGGCTTTGACATTGACATGGAGTCCTTCAGCACAACAGATTAAGTTTTCCAGGACATCTTGGAGTTGTTCAAGGAGCAGAAACTTGCTACAATCATGACCACCAGGCTTAAACTTGCTGCTGATGAGATTAAGGAATGGGTTTACACTGCCCACAATCAGGATCAAAACACAATCGTTGGATCAATTTCTGGCACCCAGGTACCCTTGACCCCAGCAATTCTGACAGAAGTTTTTGAGTTAAGATCTGGTGGAGATTCTGTTGATTTATCTGGAGAGGAATATGCTGATTTGCTTGCAAGAATGGGTCATTCTGAGGCTAACCCTAGCAAGCTGCTGAAGAAAAACCTATCTGTGGAATATAGATTCTTGGCTGATGTAGTTGGGAAAGTTTTGTTGGTTAAGCACTCTGCCCATGATACTATTTCCAGGTATCAGCTCTGCTTAATGGGAGCCATAGTGGACAGAAAGAATTTGAACTGGGGAGAGGTCTTCTTTGACCTAATCAAAAAGAAAATTAATAAGATTTTTGTGAATTTTGGGAGGATTTTAGGCCTTTTTCTGCAGAACAGATGCCCTGCATTGCTAGTATCTTCTGGGATACACATTAATGCTTCCAAGAGATTATCGTGTGCCCTATTTGGTAAATGGGACATGCAGATCATCAAGCCCAGCAGGCCTTCTGCAAGCACACCTTCAGGCACCAGGACTGCCATAGTCACTTCCCCTCAGGTCTCTGCCCCTGCAGATGACTTGCCTGCTGCTGCTTCTCCTACTCCTCCAATTCCATCCTCTCCGATTCCATCCACCATTCAAACTCCATCCACTATCATCATCTCCAGCCCATCTCCAACATCAATACCATCTCCAATTCCAACTGTCACAGAAGAAATCTTCCATCCATTATACTCCTACCCTCAACCAGATATTGAAACATCCACAATTCCATCCTTCAATCTTATTGATGATTCCTTCATGGATGACTCACCCTCATCTCCTCCTGAGCTACCCTCCTCATCAACCTCTTACCAGGAACTTCTACAAGAGATCATTAATCAACCCACCTTCACACCATCTATCTCAATCCCCCTGTCCTCCATCACTACTTTACCCACACCTCAACCATCTCTTCCCCAATACACCAGCTCTCCACTACCATCACCAATAGCTGCACCTCCATCCTCTACCTCTGCTCCAATCACTGCTAAGAAAGTAGATCTTCCATCCCTAGCTGACAGGATATATAAATTGCTAGCCCCCAGGCTATCTCTTCTCTTGGAGACCTCCTTGGCTCCATTACTCCAGTCAGTGGCAGCTCTTTCTGCCAGGCTCTCCTCCTTAATTTCTCAGGCAATCCCTTCAGCAGTGTGCCTTGATCCAGCCTTGTCTGAATCTAGGCAGGGGGAGATGCCCTATGAAGTGAGCTTGCCTGCTATTTCTTCAGTTAGTGTTGATGCTGCTGCTGCTGTTGTTCTTCAAGCTCCAGTTCCACTTCCAGTTGCAGTCTTCCCAGAGGACATCAGGTCCTTACTTTCAACATGTGATTCAGCCTACTTCAGTTGTGTTCCAGAGACAGTTGCTCTCCAGCCATCAGAGGATTTGTCCAAGGCCATTGTGCCCTTCTCTAGTTGTGACATCAGCATCATTCATTCCTTCCTAAATGAAGTGTTCACTGCTGAGCTGTCTGTTTCCACTGATGCTACAGCCCCTCCTGCTGAAGATGTTGTTGCTGTTTCTGATGCTGCTGCCCTTTCTGCTGAAAGTTTTGTTGATATTTCTGTTGCTGCTACACATGTTGTTGTTTCTGAGGATATACAGATGACAGAGGCACATGATTTTGAGCCTTCTGTGTTTGCTGATGATATTCCTATTGTTGCTGATATTGTTGTTTCTGAAAGTGAAACTGTTGCTACCCCAACTGCTATTGTTATTACTTCTGCTGATATTACTGCTGCCATACCTTCTAAGAGTGCTACTCCAGAACCTTCTGTATCTGCTGTTGTTACTGCTTCTGCTTCAACTTCAATTGCTACAAGTGTTGTATCTACTGCTCCAACCTCTGTTGTTTCATCTGCTTCAACCCAGCTCAAGAAAGACTTCATGAAAAAGATTGATGCTCTTTATGATAAGCAAAGCTCTGAAAGTGATGAGTTTAAGACAGATTCTGATGATTCTTCTGCCACTATTGCCAGGAAGAGAAAGGCAAGGAGCAAATCCATGAAGAGAGTACCTCCAGCCAAAGTCAAGGACAACAATGACATTCCATATTATATTCTTCATGATTGCCCCATAACTGAGCACTGGATGCATTATTCAAAGAATCAACTTAAAGCAATGAAGAAGAAAAGGAAGTATGAGAAAGGATCTTCTCAATTTCAACATCCTCATCCTCCTCCACCACCTCCTCCTGATGTAGGTGCAGGTGGTAGTTCAGCTGCTCAACCCTCTGCCAAAAGCCAAACCCCTATCAGCCTCATGCCAGATCTTATCATAGGGGAAGCCAGTCCAGGGGTTCTCAATCCAGAAGAGGAAACTATAGAGGAAATCAAAGAGAATTCCAGGTTTATTCTAAAGGATATTCAAGGCAACATCCTTACTCCAGGGAAGGACAAATCACTATCTTGAAAAAGTTCTCAAATGTATCAGCAATGGTCTCTTTGCTTCCCTGTCGAAAGGCTTCATACTTCTGATTGAGGAGGGATCTCCGATCATCCCTCACTTCTTCTATTCCATCCATTAAGGTAACCAAGGACTGTCACATCTCCTTTGCAGATTGGCAGTGGATTAAGTTTTGCAGCATTGAGTCATCAACTGCACTTGCTATAATGTTTTTAGCTTTCTTGTCTAGTGAGACAAGTGCAATCTTGTCCTTGTCTAAATCCATCAGCTTCTTTGGAACCTTCTTGGTAGGATCTATAGTGGAGACAGTCATAGGGACATAAGGACCTTCTTCAACTATCATGAAGATCCTTGGATCGACAGCTTCCATAAAAAATTTGATCCTTTCTTTCCACATGGGAAAGTTGTTCTTGTTGCATAGGGGAAGCTTGGCAAAATCCTTTGCCTTGTCCATGATAAATAGATCTCAACTAACAACTATTGAAGGAACTGATCAAGGTGTTAACCTTTAAACGATCAACCTGACTTTGATACCAATTGAAATATAATAGTTGTCAACCTAAATCACCTAGAGGGGGGTGAATAGGTGAGTTGTGTGTCTTTTGCGGAATAAAAAATCTTAGAACACAGCACAGATCTATCTACTAAAATATCATAGACGAGACAAGGTTTATAGTGGTCCCTGATCTTGGGTACATCCATTTTCCCTCACCAATCTTGCAATAAACTAGACTCGGCTACTCCACTATCTCGGATTGAAAATCAATCCTACCCTCGGAACAAAGTTCCTACAATCTCAATCCAATCCAACTGGATCTACAACTCCGAAGAATTACCTTCCTACAAACTCGGAGTGGAAAACTCCTACACTCGGAGAAAAATTCTCCTACAGAAATGAAATTCAAGTATTGAAAAATACAAACAGTGAAATCATCTGGTTCAGATCTGAAAATAAAACAGAAACTGGAAGCTTCTTCTTGGCGTGCGGCTTTATCAGAAAAGTTGAAGAAAGATTCTCAGCAATAGTAGATCTGAACTCCTTGCTTCCAAGATCGGACAAATGAAGAGTATGTGAAAATCGATCTCGATCTGGAGATCTTTTTCAGTCTATTTCCTCTGAAGATTGAAACCCTTGCCCTAGAAGAACAGAGGCGGCGGCGGCTTTCGTTCCGTGAAGAGAGAGAGAGGAAACAGTGATTCTTTTTGGAAAGCAGCGGCTGCAAAACTTAGAATAATTTTCTTCTTTAAAGAATGGTTTTCTGATTAGGGTTTGTCGATTAGACAAGACATTTTATAGGAGTACTAATAACAGTCATAATTGGTTTTAATGACGTACACGTGGACCAATCCTATCACGGAATTTGAAAATCTGTCAAATCTGGACTTAGAAGAAATTTCAGAGAAAATTAGGTCATATACACGAGTGGGTATAAAACTACTCGAGTAGGTCAGGGACTACTCAAGTAAGCAAAGAACTTTTACTCGGGTATAAAAATCATGACTACTCGAGTATGTAGAAGAGAACTAATCGAGTGCATATAGTCAATTACTCGAGTATGTTAGAACACCCTATTACTAATTTGGGTCAGGATCACTATGTCTCTAGGAAACCTGTTTTTGACCTCCTGTATAGATCTAAAGGTCAATTAGAATTGAGTCTAAGGGTTAGAAGTCTAGGTTTGGAAGCTGCCCTCAAGGCCAAGAATTTTCAGTTTGAGACTAAGTCATATCGTCGAGCTCAGCACGACGATTCGTCGAACTCCAATCGACGATCGTCTAGCTCAACTTCGACAGATCGTCAAACTCCATTCGACGATCGCTGAGCTCAACTTCAACAAATCATCGAACTCCATTCGACGATCAGCGAGCTCAGTTCGACGATCTTGACTCAATATTGGATCTCTATCTCTGAGCTCAGTTCGACGATCTTTGAGCTCAGATCGACGATTTTTGCTGCTGTATAAGTCCAAATCGCTGAGCTCAGTTCGACGATAGCAGAACTCAGTTCGACGTTTTCTGATGACTTCAAGGATTTTCAAGATTCAAATTCAGATCAGTTAAGGAGTTATTAAGCAATTAATTCAGAAGATTTTCAAGCCGTTTTCATTTATTTTGGACCAAGTTTCAATGAATTATCAAGGAATGTTTCTTTGGACTTTACTCCAGAAGACATTTGCAATTAAGGATGCAATTAATGACAGGCCAACGGCTATTCTTGACAGAGGATGATTTTCTATTCAGTACCAGAGAATAAAATACAAGATTTTTGAATCTCTCTACGACTTATCACACTCAGAACACATACAAGAAGAACAAGAACAAAATATTCTCTGTCTCAAAGAATTCTCTCAAGAACACACATCCAAGGAGATCAACCATCTGAAATCTTCTGATCTCTTTTGATTCAAGTGTTCAAGGCCAACATCTTTCAAAGACTCCAGACACCTAACATTTTGCTGGAGATCAACTTATGAAGGCCTATCACCCTACAGCAAAGCTTTATTTCCTGAACATCTCAAGAACTCAGGGGGAGCTTTGACAACATCAAATCCACATAGTCTTCTCAGCTGCTCTGAGAAAGAGAAGACTTCCATCACTCTCTCATCCCCATCTCTGTAAAGGGTTTTTCAAACTCCCTTCAAAAGTTTGAGCTTGGTTTTTGAGCACCTTGTCAAAAGCTCATTGGTGGCAAGACACCTGATCAAAAAATCTGATTTATTTTTTGAGCACCTTATCAAAAGCTCATTGGTGCCCAGGATACCTGATCAACTCATCCTGCAGTGGATTCCTACCTAGGGTGGTAGAAGAGTGGATGTACCCAAGTTTAGGGGAACCACTATAGCTCCTTGTGTCTTCTGGCTTGCTTGTCTTTATCTTTTGTTTCTGGCTGTGATTGTTTTCTGATTAGTTTAGATCCGTGATTAATTTCTGTTGTAGGTTATTTTGTGATTAGAATTAACAATTGCTTCCCTGTTCACTCATAATTACAACAATTGTTGTAAAAAGTTTTCAAGAACCATATACTTTATTCACCCCCCTCTAGAGTATATCAGATTTAGCTGCACTTTCAGAGTACTTTAGAAGATCTACTCGAGTACAAAGAAAAGTTTCTTGGGAAGGAGTGGAGCTACTCGAGTACAAGTTATACTACTCGAGTAGGCAGAATTGAACTACTCGAGTGGTTAAAAGAACTACTCGAGACAAACACTTAGAAATATTCTGCACATGGGAAAAACAGTTACTCGAGTAGTTAGATTGAACTACTCGAGAGGAAAGAAATTATCTCGAGTATGTGAAGGACTTACTCGAGTATTTCTTAATTACTCGACATAGAGAAGAGTGTTACTCGACACAGTGTCGAGACTTACTCGAGTATATAAAGTACCTACTCGAGTAAATAACTTAGAAAAATTCTGGGAAAAAAGGAATTTGGAACAGGAAGAATAAACTACTCGAGTATGAACTAATCGAGACAGAATGAGCTACTCGAGTATATGACTTGGACTACTCGAGTGTTTTACTTAGAAAAGCTTGGAACGTGAATTCTGGGCAACTCGAGTAGGAAGAGTGATCTACTCGAGTAGTTAAGTAAGCTACTCGAGTATGTCAGTAAACTACTCGAGTGTTTTGCTTAACTTCACGAGAGGAATTTTCTTACTCGAGTATGCATAAGTTTTACTCGAGTATATCTCAAGTGATCTACTCGAGTAGTTAAGGACCTACTCGAGAGAAATACTTAGAAAAATTTCTGTCAGCAAAATTTTCTTCTACTAGAAGGGAATCAGCACCAAGTCCTTACACAGTCCTATAGCTTGAATATGAAGTGTATCCCAATAGAGAGGCTACACATGAGTCAACACTTTGGAACACACAATGAGGGATTACACTGTATGGTCCTGTGTTTGGTGACCCATTGTAGACTGACATTGGTCTACACATCCCATTGGAGTCCTGCAAACACATAACTCAAACAAAGTATCAAATACAACCTAATTCATCTTAGTTCCACGGTGACTTCATCAAATCTGGGTTAATGTGGACATGGTTCCCAACAGTATAACGACCCGGGATTGGCCCGTAGCCCCCCATGGCATCGTAGCGCACAGGCCTAAGCCTCTCCTAATCTTATAACGACCCGGGTGTAACTCCCCCTATCTGTCGAATAGCATATAGCAGTAGGTCCGGCCGGCGCCCGACACCATATACCACAGACAGACCGGGTGGTTACTCAATGGAAACCATCCAACCAATCACAACGTCCTACACAGAGTATTCTAGCGGAAGCAGTTTAAATAGTTGCAATTAAAAGAACCCAGCAACAAGCATGAATGTCCACTAACAAGCCAAAAAAGAATGAAGTACATACACAAGTACTGACCTTAAGGCCTTACAAATGGTTTACTCATATTACATGTTTTCCATACCACGGCACGCAGGCCGGTCATACATAAACAAAAGCAAGTAAAACACTCCAATTAGGCCTTCGAGGGCCGGCTTCGCAATTTGGGCTTTAGCACGCTATTGACCGCTTGGTCCAGCAGCACCTGCAAGTACAATCCACCGCACGGTGGCAAACAAAAGCAACGGTCAGCAATGCTGACCAAATTATAACGATCCCGCCCCCAACTCAGGGCGGCGATGCTCCTTCCCTGCATTTTATTAGCACAACCAAGCAGTAAATAAATACATTGCATCACAGGCGTTGGCACGCATGGCCACACACCCCATGCTCTCAGGGCACATTCTCGGTGATCACGGTCTAAGTCCGCTGACTCACCACCGTCCCTGGGACGGTAATCTCTCGTGAGAATTTGGTCTTTCTAGCCACTGCCTAAGACCCTCAATCTATGCCAACGGTAAGTGTCAAGTAACTTTAGGTCTCTTTAACCGAACGACATAGAGCGGGTACGGTTCCGCCTGACCCGTTGCTCACACCGCAACGTTAATTTAAAACATATGCGCGGGTCAAACTTTCCCGAGTCCCAAATCATTTACGCACAACACATAACCCAATTATGTTCAAGTTGGCTCCCAGGCCCACATGTTTGGCAGAATCACGCATCTGCCCAGTTTTCCGGGTGCACCTTTGGGTTAATCCCCAAGGCTCCCTGTTGCAATCTACCACGTAGAAAACCCGAAAACAAACATTCGCACGGAGTCTTCTCCGGCCATTTATGCAATGCAACAACACCGATCCAGACCAACATGTCTGGATAGGCTTCACACATCATGCCTATATCCATTCTCGATTACGGACTCTATACAATGGGGACTTTACATATCTACCCGATGGAACGCTTCCAACTCACCGCAAACTCGCGAGAGCGGGCTTCCTATGCAAAAGAAGGAGAGCTTCACATGCTCAAGTATTGAATCGTTACCCTAGCGTTCTTCCTTAGCACCATGAAAATGTAAGCGGATGAAAAGCACCGCACTCTCTTTGCCTCCGTAGATCCGAAGTCGGTTCGCGATTTGGAGCTCCGAAGCTCTGCCAGTGACCGGATCTAGGCTTCTTCTTCCTCCTTTGCTCTCCTCTCTCTCTAAACTTTAAAAAGACAACCTCTCAAGTGAAATGAGGGTTTCAAGGGTCCAATCCCGGGTATATCCAAGCACTAATAGCCCCAGCCATGGGATCACTAATTGAATAAATGAACGGCCACGATCCAGATCTAAAATGTAGAATCTGGGCCGAACATGGCCTGTGACACGCCCGTGTCCAGGGCCGTGTCCCTCATTCCCCGTCAAAATCGACGCGTCTCAAAAAACACACGGGCATCTGACACGCCCGTGTTCGACCTGACACGCCCGTGTTCCAATAGACACGGTCGTGTGGTTGTCCGTGTGCCCCCATCGACACAGCCCTGAAAACAACCCGAGACTCACACGGATCTCGGACACGGTCGTGTACAATGTGACACGCCCGTGTCAAACCCGAAAATGCCTGGGCTCCAGGCCGTGTTCACTGTATCGACACTTCGTCGAGCGAAGTTCGTCGACCACACGACACGGTCGGGGACACGGCCGTGTCCTAGGCCATGTTCTCTGCTCGACGATCGTCGAATCCAAAATCGTCGAACACACGACCAGATCGTCGAACCAGCTCGACACGCCCTGGGACACACTCGTGTCCCAGGCCGTGTGCCCCCTGCCAAATTCTAAATTTGGCCCGAAACGTCACCAGTCGCTCTTTTGAGTTTTGGGGTGTTACAGCTCTCTCCCTCTTAAGAGAATTTCACACAGAAATAACATGAAGGAAAGATAAGAATAAAACTAAAATTTGTACCTGAGCGGAACAACTCCGGGTATTCGTCAAGCATAGTCTACTATCTCTCCCAGGAGAGCTCGTCTCGACCGCAATTGTTCCATCGGACCTTGACCATCCTGATCTATTTATTGCGTAGCCGCTTGACTTCCGAGTCTTCAATACGCACGGGCTTGACCTTTGTCGTCAACCCACTATAAATCGGCACTTGATCGACTGCGATCACTTACGTAGGCTCTTGCACCGCCTTCCGTAGCACCGATATATGGAATACATCATGTAGACCACTGAGCTCCACTGATAGCTTCAACTGATATGCTGCTTCACCAATCCGCTCCAGAACCTCAAACAGTCCAAGGTATCTCGGGCTTAGCTTCTTCAAGCGCCGCACCCGCGAGACACCCTTGAACGGCTTGATCTTCAAGTACACCCAATCGCCAACAGTGAACTCCACGTTCCTCTTCTTGGCATTATAGTACTTAGCCTGGCGGTCCTGAGCGATTAGCAACCTCTCTCGAACTGTACGAACCAAAGACGTAGCATCTTCCACCTCTTGGCGCTTGTACAACTTTGACTCACCCGTTTCTAACCAAGACAACGGCGTGCTACATTTTCTACCATAAAGGGCCTTGAAGGGCGCCATTTGAATACTCGTCTGGTAGCTATTGTTGTACGCAAATTCCACCAAATAAAGATGGTCTTCCCATTGCTTTCCAAAGTCCAAGACACACATGCGGAGCATGTCTTCCATAGTTCTATTGACCCTCTCGGTCTGCCCATCCATCTGCGGATGGAAGGATGTGCTAAAAACTCAGCTTTATTCCCAACATTTGTTGTACAAGCCTCCAATCATTAGACGTGAACCGCCCATCTCGGTCACTCACGATGTTGCGGGGCACACCGTGGGGCCGCACTATGTTATCCACATATAACTTTTCCAACTTCTCCACCGGATCATCCTTCCTATACGGAACGAAATGTGACACCTTCGTTAGCCAATCTACGACCACCCAGATGGCGTCGTTCCCCTTTTACGACCTTGGCAACCCGTGCACAAAGTCCATAGTGATGTCGTCGAATTTCCACTCCGGAATAGGCAAGGATTTCAAAAATCCTCCCGGCTTTTGGCACTCCGCCTTCACCAAGGCGCAAGTTTGGCACTTCGCCACGTACAGCGCCACATCCTTCTTCAGTCCTGGCCACCAGAACAATTTCTTAATCTCGCGGTACATCTTCGTGCTCCCCGGGTGAACCGAGTACTTGGTATGATGCGCCTCGTACAATAATTCCACCCATAAATTTCCCACTTCCGGGACGCACAAACGATGACCGTCCATCCAAAGCAATCCAATACCTGCCGAACCCGGTCAGCCAGGTCATACTGAATTTCAATCTAGTTCAATAGTGCTTCAGCACTTGACTGCTTGTCTACGCAAACGATCTCCAACGCCTCCAATCTTCCGAACCAACCGCTCGTCATGGACCGACTGCCAATTGTCTTGAGCTGGGGCCCTGCGACTCAACGCGTCCGTAACCGCATTGCCTTTCCCCGGCACGTAATGGATCTTGAATGTATAGTCCCCCAGGAACTCCGTCCATCATGCTGCCGCATATTCAAATCTTTCTGATCCAGTAAATATTTCAGGCTCTTATGGTCGGTATAAATATCGACCTTTACCTCATACAAGTAGTGTCTCCACAGCTTCAAGGCAAAAATCACGGCCGCTAACTCCAAGTCATGGACCGGATAGTTCCTTTCATGCACTTTCAGCTGTCTCGAGCCATACGCTATAATGCTTCCATGTTGTAACAGCACCCAACCCAAACCGTTGCCCGAAGCATCGCTATAAATCTCATAACCTTCGGTCCCACTCGGCGAACTCAACACAGGCGTCGTGGTCAACCGACATTTCAACTCCTCAAAAGTTCGCGCGCACTCCGGCGTCCAAACGAACTTCTGCTCCTTCCTCATCAAAGTAGTGAGAGGTAACGCTATCCGTGAGAAGTTCTCTACAAAGCGCCTATAATAGTCGGCAAGCCCCAGAAAGCTCCGGACTTCCGCTACTGTAGAAAGCTCAGGCCACTCTCGTATCGCAACAATCTTCGCCGGATCCACTGCAATTCCTTCCCCACTCACTATATGACCGAGGAACGCCACTGAGGACAACCAAAACTCGCACTTCGAGAACTTGGCGTACAATTGATTCCTCCTTAGCATCTCCAAAACCAAATGAAGATGCCTGAAGTGATCTTCTTCACTCTGCTAGTATACCAAAATATCGTCGATGAAGACGATCGCAAAATGGTCCAAGTACTCCCTGAAAGGTCCTGTTCATCAAATCCATGAACACTGACGGCTCATTCGTCAGCATAAATGGCATGACCGTAAACTCGTAATGCCCGTATCTTGTACTGAACGCTGTCTTCGGGAATCAATCTCCCTTATTCGCAGCTGATAGTACCCGGACTTGAGATCCAACTTAGAGTACACCGATGACCCAACTAACTGATCGAAGAGATCATCAATCCTTGGGATCGGGTACTTGTTCTTTTCCATTAACTCGTTGAGCTCCCGATAATCAATACATAGCCTCAAGCTTCCGTCCTTCTTCTTAACAAAGAGGACCGGCGTGCTCTAAGGAGAAGAACTTGGACGCACATACCCATGCTCCAACAACTCTTGCAGTTAAACTTCAGCTCCGCCATTTCCTTAGGCGCTAGCCGATATGGAGAGCGTGATACAGGCTTTGCACCTGGTACTAGCTCAATCGTGAAATCTATCTCCCGTTGAGGAGGGGCTCCAGGAAAATCGACGGGGAACACATCAGGGTACTCAACTACCACTGAAATACTATCCAACGTAGGCTTCAGCTTTGCAACCTCCAATAGTGTAAAGAACAGCTCTGCACCAGCACGAACCGCCTTCACCACCTGAAGAGCAGACATCAACGTCTTGCTTGACCCCTTTCAAGCCCGTAAAAGTCGTCTCACGACCTGTTCCCAACTTGACTTCCTTGCAATTTCGATCAAAAGATGCTTGCTGCTCCGAGAGCTAGTCCATACCAAAGATCACGTCGAGCTCCCCTAGCAGTAGTAACGACACTTGTAAGTCAAAGTCTTGACTCTCTAACCATACCTAAGCACAACAGATTCTACCCACGCGCATTGAGCACCAATAGACCGTAACGCGTCCAGTTTGTCTCTTACCATCGAAGGAGGTACTCCGACGCATAATATAATTCCTAAATAAAGGAATGTGAAGCTTCCTAAACGAACGGAGCTCTCGCCGGATCAAAGAAAAACAGAACAAAGCTTAGGACAAGTAGTTCTAAGCTAACATGCACAAGGGCGACAAGTATTTAAGGTTAAATTGTTATAAATTTAAACAATACCTGTCCTCACGGCGGCGTGCTTTCTCTCGGACTTTAGGCACCCACGGGCATAATGCCCCGACTCCCCACAGTTGTAACATGCGCCTGGGGTTTGGCCTGTAGATGCTCCCGAAGCACCGAGAGGAGGGGCTAGACCCAAGGTCCTAGCCTTCTTATACCACCTACGATAACCAGACTTTGAGGTGTTTGTCATTTTGAACGTCGTTTCTTTTTCACTAAAGTCCTCAACTGCTCCTGACATAGCTTTCTTAGTCTTCTAAGCACCATTCCAACAGTCTCGGGCAAAGTGTCCTTTCTTTCCACAAGTATGACAAGTGTAAGTAGCTTTGTTAGTCGATGTCGTAGCCCCCTTCTCCAGCATTCTGCCGGATGCAGCTCCTATGGGGCTTGCATAGTTCGATACCATGGTCGCTGGCATCGGGTGAGTCTTCCTCAAGTCTGCCTCCAAAGATCTAGCCGACTCCACCAAGGCTCAGAGACCCAATAACTTTGGTCCTAGCAGTAAGATTCATAGCTCGCCACATAGACCGTTATAAAATCTATCAATGATAGACTGCTCGTTCTCCAACTCAAAGCATGGGTAGCGGCTTACCATAAGAAATGCTTGCAAATATTCATCAACTAAGTGCGCTCCGTGCACTAAACACATATTCAGCTGTTGCCCTGATGGTCTACCAAAAGTCACCTGCTCCATCACGCCACCCGGCGTTGAACCCACAACAGGGGCACAGGGTTGTACATTTCTTCCATGCTGTGCGCTCGTCAAAGCGAACACCTCTTCAACGATCCTTCTTACGGTTTCAGCCGAAGTAGCGGTCTCAAACACCTCACTGGGCGCACTATACTCCTCAGAAACCGGACATTCTGGCGGCCTAGCACCGCCTCTGGTCACCTATAGTTGCAAAAAACAGCGTTAAGAGAGCAAACAAAATTGCAAAACGCAATTATAGGAACACGCACGTTCCTCAAACACATGTATTTTTCATTCCTAAGTGGACATTCATGGGTTCTTTTGTTGTTATAACGATGACACACACACATGTACTCACCACCCCATAAAAAGAATTCGTCCACGAATTCATTTTAAGCCTGACCGAAACCAGTAGTCTGATACCAAGTTGTAACGCCCCTATCCGTCGCATAGCATATAGCAGTAGGTCCGGCCGGGGCCCGACGCCATATACCACAGACAGACTGGGTGGTTACTCAATGGAAACCATCCAACCAATCACAATGTCCTACACAAAGCATTCTAGCGGAAGCAGTTTAAATAGTTGCAATTAAAAGAACCCAACAACAAGCATGAATGTCCACTAACAAGCCAAAAAGTAATGAAGTACATGCACAAGTACTGGCCTTAAGGCCTTACAAATGGTTTACTCATATTACATGTTTTCCATACCACGGCACGCAGGCCGATCATACATGAACAAAAGCAAGTAAAACACTCCAATTAGGCCTTCGAGGGTCGGCTTCGTAATTTGGGCTTTAGCCCGCTATTGACCGCTTGGTCCAGCAGCACCTGCAAGTACAATCCACCGTACGGTGGCAAACAAAAGAAACGGTCAACAATGCTGACCAAATTATAACGATCCCACCCCCAACTCGGGGCGGCGATGCTCCTTCCCTGCATTTTATTAGCACAACCAAGCAGTAAATAAATACATTGAATCACAGGCGTTGGCACGCACGGACACACACCCCATGCTCTCAGGGCACATTCTCGGTGATCACGGTCTAAGTCTGCCGACTCACCACCGTCCCCGGGACGGCAATCTCTCGTGAGCATTTGGTATTTCTGGTAACTGCCTAATACCCTCAATCTATGCCAACAGTAAGTGCCAAGTAAATTTAGGTCTCTTTAACTGAACGACATAGAGCGGGCACGGTTCCGCCTGACCCGTTGCTCACACCTCAATGTTAATTTAAAACATATGCGCAGGTCAAACTTTCCCAAGTTCCAAATCATTTACGCACAACACATAACACAGTTATGTTCAAGTTGGCTCCCAGACCCACATGTTTGGTAGAATCACGCATCTGCCCAGTTTTTCGGGTGCACCTTTGGGTTAATCCCCAAGGCTCCCTGTTGCAATCTACCACGTAGAAAACCCGAAAAAAAAACATTCGCACGGAGTCTTCTCCGGCCATATATGCAATGCAACATCTCCAATCCAGACCAACATGTCCGGATAAGCTTCACACATTATGCCTATATCCGTTCTCGATTACGAACTCAAAACAACGGGGACTTTACATATCTACCCGAAGGAACGCCTCCAACTCACCGCAAACTCGCGAGAGCGGGCTTCCTATGCAAAAGAAGGAGAGCTTCACATGCTCAAGTAGAGAATCATTACCCTAGCATTCTTCCTTAGCGACATTGAAATGTAAGCTGATGAAAAGCACCGCACTCTCTTTGCCTCCGTAGATCTGAAGTCGGTTCGCAATTTCGAGCTTCGAAGCTCTACCGGTGACCGGATCTAGGCTTCTTCTTCCTCCTTTGCTCTCCTCTCTCTCTCTCTCACTATACTTTAGAAAGAGAAGCTCTCAAGTGAAATGAGGGTTTCAAGGGTCCAATCCCGCGTATATCCAAGCACTAACATCCCCCAGCCGTCGGATCAATATTTAAAGAAACGAATGGCCACGATCCAGATCTAAAATGTAGAATCTGGGCCGAACACGGACTGTGACATGCCCATATCCAGGGCCGTGTCCCTCATTCACCGTCAAAATCGACGTGTCTCAAAAAACACACTGGCATCTGACACGCCCGTGTTCGACCTGACACACTCGTGTTCCAACAGACACGGCTGTGTGGTTGGCCGTGTGCCCCCATCGACACAGCCCCGAAAACAACCCGAGATTCACACGGGTCTTCGACACGCCCGTGTCAAACCCGAACACGCCTGGGCTCCAGGCCGTGTTCACTATCTCGACACTTCATCGAGTGAAGTTCGTCGACCACACGACACGTCCTGGGACACGCCGTGTCCTAGGCCGTGTTCTCTGCTCGACAATCGTCGAATCCAAAATCGTCGAACATACGACCAGATCGTCAAACTAGCTCGACATGCCCTGGGACATGCCCGTGTCCCAGGCTATGTGTCACCTACAAAATTCCAAATTTGGCCCGAAACGTCACCAGTCGCTCTTTTGAGTTTTGGGGTGTTACACCGGGATTGGCCCGTAGCCCCCCATAGCATTGCTACCGAGTGGCGCGCAGGTCTAAGAGTTCTGTCGAGTTCCAGGCGCCCAGGTACTCATGGCATACAGCCATAATGCGGATACAGTTAAGCCTTTATGCGTTGCTCAAATCGTTAGTTTAATGTTAAGACTAACGCGCGTTGGCATCCCCTTGTTCGTTCGGCATGCAGCCTTTTGAAGAGCTCATCAAGCTCACAAATATCCATACTGTCCCCGAAGGACTGTCTTCACAATCACAGGATAATTAGGAACCATTGCCAGCGACACTCACTCTCGTCCGGCGTTAGCGACAGTACTCACTTTCCATCCCTAGCCCTAACTTTATCGTTCATAGCATATAGCACAAGCACTTAGTGGGTATTTTCCTGGACTTTCACTCCAGTACTTCCTGCTACTATACTTCACAGGCACAACCCACTGAATTCGCAAGCATATCCATTTATACGCGGAGACTTCCCCGATGTGCAAAATAAAACATCACCAATCTAGACCAACCTGTCCAGATGGGCTTCACACAGTATGCTTATTCTGTACTTCACGTTTCCGGATCTACATGCAAGACATCTCGGGGATCTCCCGAATCAACCCAAGGAAACCCCTCACTAAGCCACCTTTGGTGGGGGAAACATATGCATATGCCAAATCAAGGACTTCACATGTCCAAGGATTAAAGATCGTTACCCTTGATGACCACTTTGGCGACATGGAAATCTAGCCAGTTGGAAAGCACCGCAGTGGCCTTTCCTCCACAAATCTGGCCTCGGATCTCGATTCGGAACTCGGAAGCTCCACCGGTGGCCGGATCCCTTTATCCCCCTCCATCTTGCTCTCCCTTCTCTCTACTCTTTTAGAATGAGGATAGCCAAGCTTGAATGATCCTTATCTCTCTAAAATCTTGGACTTAATACAGCATGGAGAAGCTTGGATCATTGGATCCCAAATGAAGGAAACGAATGGCTACAAATCACCCTCAAATATCTATTTTTGGGCTGACACGGCCTGTGACATGCCCGTGTCACAGGCCGTGTACCTTAAGCAGCACACAAACCGACTTAACCCGAACAGGGTACGGCCATGGGACACGCCTGTGTCACAGTCCATGTCCCCTGACAAGGCTTTGGACACGACCGTGTCCCGCTCGTGTTCACTAAGACTCATTGCCTTGGCCAAATCTGGAGAAGGACACGGCCATATGACATGCCCGTGTCACAGGCCGTATGCCACACTCGACTCACCTCTCGAGAAGCGTCGAGTGCATTTACTCGAGTGGAGTTCGCCGAACCAGAGGAGGACACGTCCTCGGATATGCCCGTGTCGCAAGCCGTGTTCCCTCTAGAGAACTCGTCGTCTGCATTTCGTCGAGCACTTGACAGGCTACTCAACCATACAGAGCAGGACACGGCTTAGGACATGCCCGTGTCCCAGGCTGTGTTGTCGAGCATTAGTTCAATTTTGGGATTTGGGGTGTTAAAACTCTCCCCTCCTTACAAGAAATTTTGTCCCGAAATTTACACATAGTAAGGAAACCAGCAGTCAAAATGTTATAACGTCAAAGTATGTTACAATAAGATATGTACTGTACAGTAGTTAATCAAACAGCTCGGGAAATTCATCTCGTATGGTCTACTCTCACTCCCATGTTAGCTCCTCACGGCCACAGTTGTCCCATCGAACCTTGACCATCCTGATTGTCTTGTTTCGTAAATGTTTATCGGCTCTCTCCTCGATCCGAATGGGCCTAACCTTCGTCGTGAGCCCATATTCAACCGGTACGCGATCGCTCGCAATTACTTGAGTTGGATCTTTGATGGCTTTCTGAAGCACATATATGTGGAACACATCATGTAATCCACTCAATTCTGCCGGAAGAGCTAGCCGATAGGCAGCTTCCCCAATTCGCTCCACCACTTCAAACGGACCAAGATATCTCGGACTTAAAATTTTCAGATGCTGAATCCTGGACACGCTTTTGAAGTGTTTAATCTTCAAATATACTCAATCACACACCGTAAACTTCACGTTCCAATGCTTGGCGTTGTAGTATTTTGCTTAACGATCCTGGTCTATCAGTAGCCTCTCCTGAATAGAGTGTATCGTCGAGTTAGCTTCTTCGAATTCTTTATGCTTATATAGTTTGGATTCGCCTGCTTCTGCCCAAGCTAACGGTGTACGACACTTACGACCATACAAAGCTTCAAACGGTGACATATCGATGCTCGCTTGGTAGATATTGTTGTAGGCAAACTCCACCATATAGAGATGATCTTCCCATCTCTTACCAAAATCCAAGGTGCACATTCAGAGCATATCCTCCATTGTTCTGTTGGTCCTCTCAGTCTGGCCATCTGTTTGGGGATGAAAGGTCGTACTGAACGTTAACTTTGTTCCCAACAATTGATGGATTAGCCTCCAATCATTCGATGTGAATCGCCCATCACGATTACTCACAATGCTACGGGGATCACCGTGCAATCGTAAAATCTGCTCCACATAGAGTTTTGCCAAACTTTCCACTGAATCGTCCCGCTTGTTCGGAAGGAAGTGAGCCACTTTAGTCAACCGGTCTACAATTACCCAGATTGAATCATTCCCGTGTTGAGACCTCGGCAACCCGTGCATGAAATCCATTAAAATATCATCAAACTTCCATTCCGGAATAGGTAACGACTTCAAGAAACCTCCGGGCTTCTGGCATTCTGCTTTCACCAAAGCACAAGTTTGACATTTAGCCACATAATGAGCTATGTCTTTCTTTAGTCCTGTCCACCAGAACAACTTTTTAATGTCCTTGAACATCTTTGTGCTCCCAGGGTGAATTGAGTATTTTGTAAAGTGAGCTTCATACATCAATTCTTCTCTCAACTTACCCATACTCTGGACGCACAAACGACCCTCTTTCCGCAAAAGGCTGTCATCCCAGGAGAATTAGCAATTTATACAATCCTTTGCATAGCGTTGGAGAATTTCATCCAGCTCCACTGCTCGTCGAACCCTGTCCGCAAGGTCATATTGTACCTCCGTCTAGTTTAAGCATGCATCGGCTGTGGAATTATTATCAACACAAGAAATATCTAACGCTTCCAACCCCTGGATCAGAATCTCATCATGCATCTGCAACCAATTTGCCCTTGCAGAGTCCTACGACTCAAGACATCAGCGACCACGTTTCCCTTCCTGAGAGTATAATGAATATCAAAGGTATAGTCCGCAAGGAACTCCATCCATCTTCGTTGTCACATATTAAGATCCTTCTGATCCAACAAGTACTTTTTGCTCTTTTGGTCCGTAAAGATATCCACTATTATGCCATATAGATAATGTCGCCACAATTTAAGTGCAAAGATCACCTCCGCCAACTCCAAGTCGTGGATGGGATAATTTCGCTCATGCACTTTCAACTGGCATGAGCCATAAGCAATCACCTTTCCAAATTGAAGGAGAACACAGCCTAAGCCACTTCCTAAAGCATCACTATAAATCTCAAAGTCATTTGTACCACATGGTGACATCAAAACGGGCGTCGTGGTTACACAACTCTTTAGCTCTTCAAAAGCTCATGCGCACTCAGGCGTCCAAACGAACTTCTGATCCTTCCTCGTCAACGTGGTCAGAGGCAAAGCGATCCGTGAAAAATTGTCTACAAAACATCTGTAGTCACCTGCCAGTCCAAGGAAACTCCTGACTTTGGCCACCTAAGACAATACTGGCCACTCCTGGATGGCTCTTACCTTTTACGGATCCACCGCAATGCCCTCTCCACTCGCCATATGGACAAGAAAGCCATTGACGACAGCCAAAACTCACACTTTAAGAACTTGGCGTGGAACTTATTTTTTCGCATGTTCTTCTTCCGATCGAGAGTACACCAAGATATCATCAATGAAGACAATCACAAACAGATCCATGTACTCTCGGAACGTTCAGTGCATTATATCCATAAACACCGATGACGCATTACATAGCCCAAACGGCATTACAGTGAACTCGTAATGACCGTAGCGTGTTCTAAATGTTGTCATGGGAATGTCACCTTCCCGAATTCTCAAGTGGTAGTAGCCCGATTTCAAATCCAGCTTTGAGTATACTGTCGATCCCGCCAATTGATCAAACAAATCATCTATTTGTGGAATCGGATGTTTATTTTTCACCGTCAACTTGTTCAATTCACGATAATCAATACACAATCACAGGCTACTATCCTTCTTTTTCACAAAAAGAACAGGTGCACTCCAAGGTGACATACTTGAGCGTATGCAACCCTGTTCCAACAACTCCTGCAGTTGGACTTTTAGTTCGGCCATCTCTTTTGGCGTTACTCAATATGGCGAGAGGGCCACTGGTTTTACACCTGGCACCAGCTCAATCAAGAAACCAATCTCCCGCTGTGGAGGTAATCCCGGAAGCTCTTTCGAAAACACATCAGCAAACTCTGAAACAATCGGAACGTCATTCACACTGGCCTTTGGCTCAATAGCCCAACAAGCATGAAGAACAACTCCGCGCCTTTCCGCACTACCTTACACACTTGAAGAGCAGACATCAATGTCATGCTTGACCCTCGCATACCAGTGAACTTCATTTCTTGTTGGGTATTCTGCTCCAGTGTGACTTCCTTTGACTTGCAATCTATATAGGCATGCTGCTCCGAGAGCCAGTGCATGTCAAAGATCACATCAAACTCTGATATCAGCAGCATCGATGCTTCCAATCCAAACTCCCGACTTCCTATTCGTACCTCCACAAAACAAGGCCTGTTTGCATGCATCACACATCCATTTGATAACAACACCTTCACACTAGATATAAATGAATGAGAAGCACCAGTATCAAACAGTGCTCTGGTCGGACAGTCTTGAATTAGTACAAAGCCTAATACAAGCACAGCATACACAAGCTACAAACAAGGTATGAAATAGCAAAAGCAGCAATAAAATATGGTACTGCATGCCTCTGTCAACGTCACTTTGCTTATCCCAATCGTATATGTATTGTACTAATATATGCACAAAAGGAACATTTGAAACTTCCATTAAAAGACTAACTACATGTTTTCTATACAAAACATGCACAGTGTAGGAGCACAATTATTGATGTACATAAACGCAAAATGCCCTTCTCGTTTGTTGTTATCTAAGGGCCACCTCAGCAATCTCGGGCTTTATGTCCTTCTTTGTCACACGCGTAACACATGTGTTGCTTATTTGGCTTCTGTCCACCACCCCGACACTCGCGGGCAAGGAGTACTTTCTTACCACAAGTATAACACGCACGCAAAGCTTGACTCTTCAATGCTTTCATCTTGTGTTTTCGCCTCCTGGGGTGAGCAGGCTTCCCAACCCTTGGAGAACTCAATTCCCTGATAGTAGGTATTTGATGGGCTCTTGTCAAGTCCATCTCTAATAGTCTAGCTAACTCCACTAATGTTTAGAATCCCAGTAACTTAGGACCCATCAACAAAAAATGTAGTTCCTGACGTAGCCCATCATAAAACCAGTTGATCTTAGTCTCCTTGATTTTAAACAAAACTCTGGATGTTCTCTCAGTACAATAAATGCATGAAAGTATTCCTCAACCGTGTACACCCCTTAGCTCAGGCACATGTTCAACGACGAAGCTGATGCTCTTCCCCTTGCCATCTACTCAAGTACACCGATCGGCACGGGACGCACCATCGGAATAGTGGGTTGTACATGTCCCTCATGTTGAGCCTTGATCATTGCGAAAACCACATCAATGATCAATCGGACCGTCTCTACCAAAGGAGGAGGTATTGGTACCACAATTGGTGTCATGCATCCCATCAAATGTTGGGGTTCCTGCTACCCCGCATTCGCGCTAGTCGCCTACAATCGTGAAACACACAATTAAGCAATGAACATATTGCCAAAAGAAATACCAGGAACGCACAGGTTCCCGAAACATGTGTATTTGCATTCCTTAGTGGACATTCTTGAGTTCATTAATGTTATAGTAGGTCGCACTTACACGTGCTCGCCACCCTACAAAAGAATTCGACCACGAATTCGAAAGGGAAAGACCTAGACAAACTGATACCAAAATTATAACATCTCCATCTGTTGCATGATATATAATAGAAGGTCCGGGCGAGGCCCCACACCATATGCCACAAAAGGCGGTGAAGTTACAGGGTAATATCAGAGTTGCACATCCTAACTCAGAGCATTCTAGCGGATGCTTTTAAGATGATTGAACTCAGCTCATCAGAATGTCCACAATATATAAAGTAGCATTTATATATACATCACTAAGGACTGTACTCCAAATACACAGCAAGTCTGGCCTTATGGCCTTACAGTTAAGCTTTAGACATGTGACTTTCATACATCAGCACGCAGGCCAGCCACACATTAAAATACTATCATATTAACTTCTTTTGGCCTTCGAGGACCAGCATAGCAGCATCAGCAGCAGCAGAAGCAACATCAAGGGCTTCAGCCCCCTATTTCCCGCCTATCTCTCCTGCACCTGCACGGGACAGTCCACCGCAATGGTGGAAAACAAAGCAACGGTCAGTGTTCAGCTGACCAATTTATAACGATCCTACCCCTTACCCGGGGCAGTGACATTCCTTCCCTGCAGGCATAGCATTTCATAAGCAGATATATCACACAATGTGCACTCACGCACAATCCACATATCACAAACATCTCCCACTCAGCCCGACGTTCCGTGCACTCAGGGCACATTCTTGGTGTACCGGATATACCAGTCGCCCACCGCCATTCAAGGCCCGAAGCCCAATGGCAAACTTGAGCATTTTGCTCCATGGCTTTCAGCCGGAGACTTTAGTCTTAGTATAACGACCCGGGATTGGCCCGTAGCCCCCCATGGCGTCGTGGCGCGCAGGCCTAAGCCTCTCGTAATCTTGTAATGACCCGATATTAGCCCGTATCCCCCCATAGCATCGCTACCATGTAGCGCGCAGGTCTAATACTTCTGCCGAGTTACAGGCGCCCAGGTACTCATGGCAGACAACCATAACGTGGATACAGTTCAGCCTTTGCCCATTCCTCAAATCATTAGTTCAATGCTAAGACTAACGCGGGTCGGCATCCCCTTATCCATTAGGCATGCAGCCTTTTGAAGAGCTCATCAAGCTCACAAATAGCCATACTGTCCCCGAAGGACTGGCTTCACAATCACAGGTTAACTAGGAGCCATCGCCAGCGACACTCACTCTCGCCCGGCGTTAGCGACAGAACTCACTTTCCATCCCTAGCCTTAACTTTATCATTCATAGTATACAACACAAGCACTTAGTGGGTATTTTCCTGGACATTCACTCCAGTACTTCATGCTACTATCCTTCACAGGCACAACCCCCTGATTTCACAAGCATATCCATTTATACGCGGAGTATTCTCCGGTGTGCAAAATAAAACATCACCAATCCAGACCAACTTGTTCAGATGGGCTTCACACAGTATGTCTATTCCGTACTTCACGTTTCCGGATCTACATGCAAGACATCTTGGGGATCTCCAGAATCAACCCAAGGAAACCCCTCACTAAGCCACCTTTGGTGGGGGAAACATATGCATATGCCAAATCAAGGACTTCACATGTCCAAGGAAGAAAGATCGTTACCCTTGACGACCTCTTTGGCGCAATGGAAATCTAGCTTGTTGGAAAGCACCGCAGCGGCCTTACCTCCACAAATCTGGCCTCGAATCTCGATTCAGAACTCAGAAGCTCCATCGGCGGCCGGATCCCTTTATCCTCCTCCTCCTTGCTCTCCCTTCTCTCTACTCTTTTAGAAAGAGGATAGCCAAGCTTGAATGATCCTTATCTCTCCCAAATCCTCGACTTAATACATCATTGAGAAGCTTGGACCATTGGATCCCAAATGAGGGAAGCAAATGGCTAAAATTGCCCTCAAATATCTATTTTTGGGCTGACACGGCCTGTGACACGCCCGTGTCACAGGACGTGTACCTTAAGCGGCACACGAACCGACTTAACCCTAACAGGGCACGGCTATGTGACACGCCCGTGCCACAGGCCGTGTGCCCTGACACGGCTTTGGACACGCCCGTGTCCCGCCCGTGTTCACCAGGCCTCATTGCCTTGCCCAAATCCAGATAAGGACACGACCATGTGACACGCCCGTATCACAGGCCGTGTACTCGACTCACCTCTCGAGAAGCGTCGAGTGTATTTACTCGAGTGGAGTTCGTCGAACCAGAGGAGGACACGGCCTTAGACACGCTCGTGTCGCAGACCGTGTTCCCTCTCGAGAACTTGTCACCTGCATTTTGTCGAGAACTCGACAGGCAGCTCAATCATACAGAGCAAGACACGGCTTGGGACACGCCTGTGTCCCGGGCCGTGTTGCCAAGCATTAGCTCAATTTTGGGATTTAGTGTTTAGGGTTTAGGGTTTTTGGCGTTTGCCAGTAATAAGCAAATTAGATTGTACCAAATGGACGCTAAGAGTGCTTTCCTAAACGGATATATTAAGGAAGAGGTATATGTCTAGCAACCACCCGGTTTCATGAATGCCACCTACCCAAACCACGTATACAAGTTGGTGAAGGCCTTGTATGGACTGAAGCAGGCACCCCGTGCTTGGTATGATATGCTCACCACCTTCTCTTAGATCATAGCTTTAGAATGGGTAGTGCGGACAACACGTTATTCGTAAAGAATGAGCTCTCAGATCTAATTATACTACAAATATATGTGGATGATATCATTTTGGGGGCCACGAATGAAAATTTGTGTGAAGAAATTGTCACCCTAATGAAATCTAAATTTGAAATGAGTTTAGTACGAGAACTTACCTATTTCCTAGGATTTCAGATTTCTCAACGCAAAGACGGGATTTTTATAAGTCAATCAAAATATATCAAAGATATGCTTGTGCGTTTTGGGTATGAGAATCTGAAACAAGTCAAAACACCTAGGAGTGCCTCTCTTATATTAGGAAAAGATGAAAGTGGCATTTCCGTCGATCAGACTGTGTTTAGAGGTATGATAGGATCATTATTATATTTGAGTGCCTCTAGGACAGATATCACATTTGTGGTAGGTATGTGTGTTAGGTACCAAACCGACCCTAGAGAGTCACATTTAAAAGCTGTAAAGCATATTTTTAGGTACCTTATAGGAACACAGAACCTTGGACTATGGTACCCACATACCACCGATTTCACACTACATAGGTACTCTGACTCTGACTATACAAGGTGTTCACTTGATCGCAAGAGCACAAGTGGTACATGTCATTTCCTAGGCCCTGCACTATTCTTCTGGTCAAGCCGCAAACAAAACTCGGTTGCACTATCCACCGCTGAAACTGAGTATATCGCCTTAGGAAGCTATAGCGCTCAAGCATTATGGATGTCTCAAACGTTAGAAGACTTTGGCTTAACTTGTAAGAATGTTACCTTAGGTGCGACAACAAGTGTGCCATAGACTTGACACATAATTCAGTGCACCATTCTAGATCAAAACATATTGATGTGCGTCACCACTTTATTCGAGATCATATAAAAAAGGAGAACATGAGTGTAAGTTTCATTGGAACTGATAACCAACTAGCAGACATATTCACTAAACCACTCCCAGATGCACGTTTCTCACTACTTTGACTCGAGCTTGGTGTTCTGGATCTCTCATCCTAGTCATCATTTTGTGTGTCTAATCGCTTTTTTGTTGATAGCTTGTAATGTTTCATTTTCTTCATGTATTTGCTTATGAGTTGTTTTTACTTGAGTTTCCTTGTCATTGTTTTTCTTTAACAAAAAAAACCAAAACAAAAAATACATATATAAAAAGAAATAAAAAAATTGTTATTAATTTATAATGCTAAGGGCTCACATGACTGTGACTTAGACCATTACGCATACGTACAATGTTTGAGTTTAGTCTCGTAATCTATGAAAACATTGTCCTCTGATCATAGTGGGCTGAATCTATAGTTGCTTATATATTAAGTGTGGTAAGACGGGGTTGTGTTTGATGTCTATGCCTCTAAGTATGTGTGAGGATTTAGATAGGGGAATGACTTCACATGATACACACATCCCTCATCGGTGCACTCAAGATGAAAAATGCTACGCGTACATGTTATAACTCGTGACACTATATTCTAACACGCTAGAAATATGTTGAATAATCAATGTCACGATACATTTGTGATTATACTAGGTGGGAAACTTTGGGCCAAAACTCTAGTACAAAAGTCGTATGTATACAAGTTAAAGTGTATTTATCTAGGTGGATAGATTTCGATTGACTCGGGGCTCAGTGAATTTTAAAAAAATGATCAACGTGATATATCTACGCTACCAAAATAACTCTATACAAACTATCACATCTCTTATCACGGTGCCCCCCAATAACTACTCACTCCTCCTGAAAAGTCTTCATGAGCATTGTGAGGATGAGCACCTTGGTTAAAGAGTCATTTCGATCATGTGCATCAACTTTATCTTTAGCTTAGTGCCCATAGTTGTTGCCTATGTATGATATAGAATGATATGTGAGGTGATTATTCACCTTATTTCTCTTATGTTAGGTTCCTAGACGATCGAGATATCCATGGACAATATGCTATCTTTCCCTTGGTGTCATTGTCACAACCCGCATTTTTCACCGCCCAATAAGTATTTCAGAGTAAGAGGAAAAATGTGCGTCATGATGCCACATCAGCAGGCGATAATTGTGGACGCTTAGGCAAAACTCCTACTTAGCCATGAAGAAAGGTTTTTATGTTATTTAAAGTTAAAATCAATTTAAGTATAGTAGTTAGTCGTATCCCTCGGCTTAGTGGCTCACCTAGTCCACGAGAAAGGTAGTTATATGCTATGGGAAAATACTTCTTTTATGAGGTTAAACTTCCTACAAGAGCTTAGAGGTTCCCAAAGGACACCTCAAGGTATGCAAGTTCTAAGTTTATAATAGCAATAAAAATAGATTTGTACTGTCGTTAAACATAATGACTTAACATTCTAAAAGCATGCAATGCATGAGATAATAACAGTAGTTTTATTTTATACTTGAAATTACCTACCATGCATTCCGAGCATAAAACATCCCAGAGAGCAGGCATCCCAAACACACAGAAAGAAAGCTAATCAACTAGCAAGTATCAAAAAAATATCAACAATCATGTGTGCGTCAACAAGCTGACACGAACCCACAAAAGTAAAGTATGTCTGAACTGGTGAATAAACAAAAACAACAAACGACCTCACTACGGCGAGGCAAAGAACACAGCCAACACTGCTACTCAGAAACTCCAAAACCAGCACAGCTACCAACTACAGCTCTGAACCTGAGGAATTCCATATACAGAACACCTCAGCAATAAAGTACAAATAATGGCGAAAAGTAAGTCAAAAGTAAACAAAGTTGAGGGGTACCAACCCAAGATCAAAGGAAAATACTTAATTAAAGTACAGCAGAAATGTACAAAAACCAAAAAGAAACACTTACGTGAAGCATCACGTACCATAAAAACACCCCAAATGCACCAGACTATAAGGGGAAAAAGGTCATGATTAAATCATCCGGAAAAGAAACATACCCCTACTATCCTCCTGTGGTCAACTCCACCAAACAATCCAAAACGGGCAGGGTGGTCAACTCAGCTGGACACAACCCCAAACACAAATATCCGTCTAAATGCAGGGGAGACTAAACACTCCACCATTCATCGCAATTGCCCCAAACACCCGGTAGAGTTCCACGAGGTACTAATAAAGGAAACAAATACTGCGGGGGTGGTTTTGTCCACTAACACCCGCAATCAAGAAAACCCAACAAACATTATATCTCAGGACTTGGCACATCGGATTCTACTAGATATTTCTAGATTAAGAAGCGGTTGATCAACCCTAGGAAAGGTTTCACAGTCCTAAACAACTCTTAGCATATCCTACATAATGGTTAGGAACGATTAAAGCCAACAATTAAACATTTCCATCAAATCACCACAACGCTACAAGATTGAATCATCATGAAAAAACTAATAACACAAGTGGATTCAAAGAAAAACTTTAATATATCTACAAATTGAAATGACAACAGTACAGAAAGATTAAAGAAAGTGAGGTTAATAGAATATCATCAGATTGGGAAGAAGAGAGAAAGGGAAAAGGGGGAGTAAAACCACCACTTGCCTTAGTTTTACAGGAAAAATTCTCCAAACCACTCCACATCGCAGATCGGGGCAATAGAAGACGGAAGGAGTCGAAATCTGAACAAGAATGGCGAATTAGAGGTTAGGGCCAAAAACCCTAACGAGAAAACTCAAGAAATGGGAAACATTTTACCACAATGGCGTAAGTCTCGACGAGAGCTTTCCGGATCTATATTCGGTTGAAGATTTCGAGCACCGGAGCACCGTTGGCGGCCACCGGAAGAATGACGGAAAAACTATCTCTCTTGCTCATGCCGCTCTGGTTCGCGAAGAACAGTAAGTCGGCCCAAAGTGAATGAGTAAAAATAAGAAGGTATTTATAAACCGAGGGTAATGTCCGAATAACTACACTCAAGAAAAGTTTCGGGTTTAACCGAACCGATCATCCCGAGAAGAAGGCCAGAGTACTCGAGAACAACAGGGATACTTCTCTAGCACATGGAAAGTTTTCTCAAGAATAGAAGGGTTGTTCTCGAGTACAAAGAATTCTTCTGGAGAACAAGGGGGATCTGTTCACGAGTACAAGGAAAAGTATTCTCGATAACAAAAGGGCTATTCTCGAGTACAGAAAATTCTTCTCGAGAACAAGGGGGATCTATTCTCGAGTACAAGGAAAAGTCTTCTCGAGAACAAAAGGGTTGTTCTCGAGTATAGAAAATTCTTCTCGAGAACAAGGGGGATCGGTTCTCGAGTACATGGAAAAGTCTTCTCGAGAATAAAAGGGTTGTTCTCGAGTACAGAAAATTCCTCTTGAGAACAAGGGGGGTCTGTTCTTGAGTATAAGGGAAGGATTACTCAAGTACTGAAGATGGACTTCTCGAGTACTATAAAGCTTCTCGATAAAAAAGGCATCGGTATCTCGAGATCCAAGGAAGGTTTCTCGAGAGCTTCTCGAGGAATAAGGTAAGCACTACTCGAGAACAACGCAGGATTTCTCAAGTACCAGACCGCATCTCCCAAGAACAAGAAGATGTATCTCGAGAACAACAAGGGAATTCTCGAGAACTCCAGGTCTTCTCGAGAACTGAACAGGGTAAATTCGATAAATTTCAGATTGTCTTTTATTTCAGGATAAAATGTCTACCCTACGAAATAGCACGAAGACGACCCTAGAGTCTGACGTGCCGTTCTTGAGACTCAATCATCAACTGCTCTCACAAGCAAGGAAATCACCACGAGGGTCAAAACACATGTCGAGACTCCAAAATACTCGGATTGTAACAAAGCTGGACAAAACAAAAGTCTCCAAGAACTCATCCTTAAATTAAGTAAGAAAAATCTAACCTCATCAAAATTCTGAAACCTGGACAAAAAGACCCAACAAACGCAAAAACGCACAAACGGTGCAGCGCCGACATTAAAATGAAAGAGGGTAATGCCCTCACGTCATAGTTATGATGTCAACAAACCAAATAATGACATCAGAAAATCGGGGGCGTTACAGTCATCTCCATTTCGATTCTACACGAACACATATCATTGTCGTGTTTAAGACTTCCGCACATAAGAATTGGACTGCAACTACACTATCTCTTTTTAGCACAATAAGTACTAGCACATGATTTACCCTCATGACATTCTCAATGTTTGTTCAACTTGATTACTTTCTCACTCTTATCGCATTGTAGACGTACCCGCTGTGTTCTTAGTTTAGTCTGTGTTATCCAATTCATATTCTCTCTAAAAATTGAATCACTTTGTCTATGTTCCTTCCTCCATTTTGCGACCCATGTGCTTACTATTTTCTAATATGTATTCTGTTTTGAGTCACCTCTATAATTATTATCTCTAACTTTACTTTGTGTGTGCACTATTTGTTATTTGTCTCAACGCTCATAATTTCTACCATTTTTCTCTTGCATGTCTAGTTGGCCTTGCCCACCCTTTTGATATTATCAAAGAGGGAGAATAAATTGTTCATGAGTATGAGTCACGGGTTAGGAGAGGTCACATGTAGGGGGAGCATGTTAACAATGTGTGCACATAGATAGGGGGCATGTCGAACATGTAAATGTGTGCACATAGATAGGGGGAGCATGTCGAACATGTAAATAGGGGGAGCGTGTATATAGGGGAGACATATATAGAGAACCTGCAACCTAATGTTAGCCATATAGAGAACTTGCAACCTGATGTTAGCCTATAACTCTTATTCTTTATATATACTATATCTCATGGTTATTTCTCATGAACGGAAGTTGATATTATTAAAAGGGGGAGTTTGTTGGAACTGATGTTTCATATTCCCTGAGTTTGAGAATATCAACTCATAGGTTGTATTTGATCACGTCTTCTATTGATAGAGTGTGCAGGTTGACAGGTGCAAGCGAAGAAGAAGAAGATTCCTATGGACACTAACGACGAGCTGTAGAAGTTACCGCTGAGCGGTAGCCGTGAATTAATTGGACAGATGTAACGACCCGGCCCTTTAGACCAAGCGTCGTCTTCCTACTAGCAGCCCAGGTTTATTGCTCAGAGGCCCACCGCACCCTTCATGGGCTGGTGGCTTGTCTCGCGCCACGGTACCACTGGTCGTAAGCCTAAACATCAAGGCCTGCAGGCCCAATGCAACCCAACCAAATCTCCGCGCCTGTTTATCAGCAGCGGTAGGTTGTTGCTACGGGGTCTCGAACCCGCAACCTTGATAAGAGAGTCTTAATACCACTCCTCATCACCAACTGAGCTTACAAAAAGTGCACTTTTTTGTAACGACCCAACCCTTTAGACCAAGTGTCGTCGACCTACCAGTAGCTCGGGTTTAGTGCTCAAAGGCCTACCGCACCCTTTATGGGCCGGTGGCTTGTCTCACCCCACGACACCACTGGTAGTAAGCCAAAACATCAAGGCCTGCAGGCTCAATGCACCCCAACCAAATCTTCGCGTCTGTTTATCTGCAGCGGTAGGTTGTTGCCACGGGGTCTCGAACCCGCAACCTTGATAAGAGAGTCTTAATGCCAATCCTCATCACCAACTGAGCTGCTCAGTTGGTGATGAGGAGTGGCATTAAGACTCTCTTATCAAGGTTGCAGGTTCGAGATCCCGTGGCAACAACCTACCACTGCTGATAAACAGGCACAGAGATTTGGTTGGGGTGTATTGGGCCTGTAGGCCTTGATGTTTAGGCTTACTACCAGTGGTGCCATGGGGCGAGACAAGCCACCGGCCCATGAAGGGTGCAGTGGGCCTCTGAGCTCTAAACATGGGCTACTGGTAGGCTAGCGACGCTTAGTCTAAAGGGTCGGGTCGTTACAATAGAGCTCTCGGGAAACTACCGCTCCGCGCTAGTCCTACCGCCCACGCTAACGCAATGGATTATTTTATCTAGGCTCTCGGGAAATTACCGTCATGCGGTAGTGCTACCGCACCGCGCTAGCCTCTCGACGAATGCATGATTTCTCTAATAACAATCTACTACCAGGAGATAGTCATTACCGCGCCATGCTAGTCATTCGACGAATGTCGTGGAGGATTTCTTGAGAAATCAACCTACTGCCAGTCGGTAGTTCTTATAGCGTCGCGGTAACCATTTCGAGAAGGATTCATCGTGTTAATGACCTAGTGCATGGCGCTACCTTCTACCGCGTGCGCTAACTATTTGAAAGTGAAATATTTGTTTTAAATATTATTCCATATTTGGATGACAGCTGGCACAACAAGTGCGTGAACTTATAGTCGGGCGCTAGTCTTACCGCCGGCGGTAGCCTATTTTCATGAAGACGTATAAAAGGCCGCCTTGGCTTCTGTGCATGTTGATCTGAGAAAAAGAAAAGATGGGAGTTCGTGAATTCTAGGGTTCTGCCTCTCTTTCTTGCACTCTATTCCACAAGTCTCCATCGAAGAAGAAGACAGTCGTCTCCCTCCCATTTGTGACCGAAATATTCTGGCGATCCAAGATCTACATTGAATATGAAGAGCTGACTGGTTGCCGGTGAATGGAGATCTCAAGCACCGGCCGCAGATCGCTCTACGGATAAGTCTTCAAGAGGGAGAACTTATTCTTTAAAATATTTACATCTTCTATTCTTGTAATCTTTCTTTTTCTAAATCTTGTGGAGAGTAAAATCGACCCGTAAGGGTCGTCGGAATCCAGGTAGGACTCCATGGGAAATCATCCTGGAGATAAGGAGTCAAGATCGAGAAGATCTAGCGGGGCTCTAAGACCCTTCCTTGTGTGGAGGTGAAGAGCCGGCTCGAAGACTTTTCCTGGAGGGAAAATGAGAGAGCCAACGGCTTCGTGGAGCGGATCGGTATAAAAACCAAAAGAGTGGTTATATTTCATCGCCTTCGATCTCCGGCGTCACGGAGATCACGATTTTGTAATCATCTTGAACAATTGTTATTTTTAATTCATGAAATGGAATTCTTGTTTCTCCTCTGATTGATTCTGTGATTGTTCTAGTTTTGTCAATTATGTGCGTGTGTTGTGGGGCTAGCAAACAAACTTGCACAGGAAAACGAGTTCATAGACTTATCGCCACGTGTTAGATACCTAACGTGGAGTGGTAGCTTCCAGAACTCGATTTCCTAGGACGGAGAACTTTAAAATTCCAGTTAATGCGTTAAACCATATTAACCCCCTCCCCCCCCCCTCCCCGATAATGTTGGCCACGATATCTAACAAGGTGGCCTCGGACCCTGTTTCCATCCAGGGGGATTGAACCTCCCCTGCCCCCTAGGTAGTTTCCTCCTCCTTGGAACCTTCTTCCCTGACCTTGGACAGGTCCTTCTTGCTACCTCTAGCCCAGCTGGTTGGTGGGTTCTTGATAACCCCACCCTTGTTGCTGTCTTGGGAAACCCTGCCCCCTGGGCTCATCCCTTCTTATTTCCTCCTAACACTTGTTTGTCCCATGCTCCTTCTCCTCACTTACTCCCAACCTGGCCAGATTCTTGGTCTGTTTTCAGCGTAACTCCGCTATTCAGAGTTACTATACGCAGCCCAATTGGGTCTGCCAACAGCGTAACTCCACTGTTCTGAAAGGCTATATGCAAACCTTCAAGGGCATCCAGGTAATTCTGCCTCTAGACCCCGCTGGGCGAGTGGTCCATGAAGAAACCACAAGCCCAAAGGGGTGAATTCTGGGTGAGCTAGGCATTCGCCTCCACAGCACCTCCAGGCGAATGTCATGTGCAGCCTATTCCCCTACTTTAGACAGAGCCTTCCCGCCTGTTTAGCGGGAGACCTTTGCTCCTTCTGGGTGAGTGTGGCTCTTCCTTCCCCACTCGCCTATTTTGACCAATTTGGACCTGATGTCCTCGGCTTCTTTGGGGGGGGTCCCACTCAGCGAATACAGAGTTGTACAAAGTTGAACTCGGCGAGCATTGTGTGTGCTAGTTCTTGAATTGTGCATTTATTTCTTTCTACGACCCCGTTCTGTTGAGGAGTGCATGGGGCTGAGAATTCGTGCTTAATTCCTATGTTATTACAGTAGTTCATGAAGTTTTCATTCTCAAATTCTCCCCCATGATCTGACCTTATGCATTTTATTTTTTAGTTCCTTATCATTTTGAAGTTTATTCCATATATTAGTGAACTCAATGAATATGTCAGATTTATTCGTAAGGAACATCGTCCAGCAATAAAGAGAGTAGTCATCTATAAGAACAAACGTGCATCATTTTCCACCTAGACTACATGTTCTAAGAGGACCAAATAGATCCATGTGAATGATTTCAAGTGGTCTAATCGTGGAAATGTCATTTTTGCTTTTGAATGAGGTTTTAACAAATTCCCATTTTTGACATAGAGTGCATAAGGAGTTCAAACTATCACTTAATTTTTGTAGTCCACGAACAAGTTTATGTTTCGATAGTTTGACAATTAGTTTACTTCCAGTGTGTCCCAGTCTCCTATGTAAAAGATCTAATTCATCATTCTTGGTAACTAAGCATTTCAAATCAGAGGAAGATATATCTTCAAAACTAACAGTGTAAACATTTGAGTTCTATGAGTAGTAAGTAAAACACTATTAGTTTTAGCACCTATGATTTTGCATGTGTTTGTAGAAGATTCAAATATAATATTCAGGCCTTTATCACAGAGTTGAGTAATTGAAATTAAATTATGCTTAAGTCCATCTACAAACAATACATTTGAAATTGAAAATTTTTTGTTACCTATAGTGCCGATTCCAAGAATACGTCCTTTGTTGTTGTCTCTGAATGTCACCATGTCCCCCTTCTTCTTCTCCAGGCTAAAGAACTTGTCTTTATCCCCTGTCATGTGCTTGGAACACTCAGAGTCCAAGTACCACACGTTCTCCTTGTCCTTAGCTTGCCAACACACCTAAAAGGAAGATGAGAGTGAAGATTTGGTTACCCAAGTTCTCCCACTCATACGATAGGTAGAAGACTTTGGTAGCCAGACTTGCATAGTTTTCTTGGCACCTTTCCTCAGACACGAGCCGTATGTGTGACTAAATTTTTGACAGTTCGCACATAAGGTGTAAGCAGAAGATGTTGTATTGTTCGTGTTTCTAGGGCTCGTGTTAGAGGATGGGGATAGCCTTTCAAAATTAGAGATTTGATTTCGTGATTTTTCATAACTGATTTTAGGCTTAGCTTGAGAATGATTACAGCTCGGTTGTAGCATTGGACTTACGTACCCTAGTCCAAACTTTCCAGATCCATGACACTGTGCACCCAACAACATATTCAGAGATTTTTTCCCTATTCCAAATTTTTGGATAGCACAGTTAAGATCATGGATCCTCGCCTTTAGTGTGGTATTTTCCGTGACTAGAATTATGCACCAATTGGCGAGTTGTTTTTTACCTTCTTCTATTTTAGCAAGAGAAAATTAAAACCTTTTCTCCATGACATTCCTTTCATTAATGAGACTATTTGTTTTTAACGATGCCTTGGAGAGACTTAGGCTCCGTTTGGTGGGACTTATTTTCATCGATCAAGCGGTTACGACCGCATGAACCGGACCATAATTAATGTTCGTTTCATGTGGTGGTAACCACTTGACCGGTGAAAATAAGTCCCCCCAAACAGAGCCTTACTTTTAGCTCTTTGATCATTACCATCGAGTGAGGACACACTAGGCACTCGATCTTCTCTTTGCCACATTTTATTAATTCATTCTTTTTGTTATCTAAGTCCTTTTTAATTTTCTTATTTTCATTTCTAATGGACTTTTTCTCAAGTATTACACTATCAGTTTATCACATAAATGTTCATAAATTTCAAGAAGTTCATTATAATAGGGTGGGGTTACATCAATGTAGCTTTGGACACTAGACTCATCTTCTGACTCCTCCTGATTCCTCCCCATGAGGCACAGAGTTGCCTCGTCTTCACTGCTTGAGTCAGAAATGCTTTGCTCGTCAGATCCATCCTCGTCCCACGTTAGCGCCTTCAGCACCATCTTCTTTCCCTTGTGTCGGCTCTGTTTCTCCTTTTTCTCCTTCTGGAGCCTTGGACATTCCCTTTTGATGTGTCCAGGCTTGTGACAATGGTAGTACTTAGGTAGAGACTTCCAATCATTGCTCTTCCTCTCCTTTGACAGTTTGTTCCACCTCTTTGTTTCTTTAGCACATTTTTTCAGAAATTTCTTAAACTTTCCCTGCCTCTTGGGATTCTTCATGAACCTTTTTGAACTCTCGAACATAGAGGCTTTCTTCATCGTCATCATTAGATTCTTCCGCAGTCTTCCTCTCCCTTGCAGCCATCAGTGCCAACCCCTTCTTCTTTTTTCCCCAAGATATTGCTCAGCTTGTATCTTTAATTCGAGCTCATGCATCTTCAGGTTTCCAATGAGGCTCTCTATCTCCAGGGTGCTATTGTCGTATGATTTAGTAATAGTCGTCACCTTCGGGTTGAAACATGGAGGCAGAGATCGCAGGATCTTCCTCACCAGATCTCCATTTGAGTAGCCCTTCCCGAGAGATCTTGTGGCGTTGACAATCTTGGTGATGCAAGTATACATGATGTCAAACTCCTCGTTGATTTCCATCCGAAATTGTTCGTATTCGAACTCAAGTTAGAACAGTTCCGACTCCTTCACCTGCGAGGTACCTTCGTGAGTAAGCTCAAGTAAACGTCATATATCATACACAGTTTCACAATTGCAGATTCTATTAAATTCAGTTTTATCCAATGCGCAGAATAAAGAGTTCATTGCTTTGGCATTGTTAGTACATCTCAGCTTATCAGTGTCATCTCATTTATCCTGTGGTTTGACTAAGACGGTATCACCTACAGTAATAGTGGGTGCAGTGTATTTTGTTTCGATCATGGCCCACACTTCCATGTTTTGTGTCATCAAAAAGATTTTCATTTGCGTTCTCCGGTGACTATAGTCACTCCCCATGAACCGTGGAGGTCTACTCACACCTTGTCCCTCAGGGAAAGCGTGAATCGCGTTGTCCGTCTTACTACAGGATTTTAAGTCTTTTTGAAGTAACCTGCCTATGATACCACTTGTTGGATCTAGTGGCCAACCTTAGAGCGTGGTGAATAAGGTTTTAGGCGTTAATTGAAAATTCGAAATCTTTTGGTCCAGAAAAACTAGTTTTGGAAACTACCACTGGGCGTTAGCTAGCTAACGCGCGGCCGTAGGTCACAGACCTCATTTTCCTGAGCAAATGTCTCCATGGATATCTACGCATCCTTTAGAGAATCACCGGCTACCATCCACAATGTTACAGACAAGAAAAAGAACAACAAATGAATTTTATTCAAAATAAATCATTGGAGTGTTTTTACAATTACAAAAACTTGATCTCCATGATGCCAGAGATCGGTGGCGGTGAAAATCAAATCTCTTTTTTGTTTTCTATACGGACCCACTACCCGGACCGGTTGGCTCTCTCCCTTTCCCTCCAAGAAAGGTCCTCAAGACGGCTCTTCACCTTCACGCAAGTGTCTTAGAGCCTCGCTAGATCATCTGATCTAGACGTCCCTTCCCCGGGACGATTTCTCATGGAATCCTCCTCGGATTCCGACGACCTTCACCGGTCATTTTTCCTTACCACAAGAATACAGAAAAGAGGAAAAAGTGAAACAAGTATGAAAAGATTAAAGATTGAATCTCCCTTAAGTCAATTCCTCCGTGGAGCAATCCGCGACCGTTGTTAATAATCTTCGTGTGGTTGCAGTCGATCAACTCCTCGTAGTCATTGTAGTACTTGGCTCGTCGGAGATCTTCGTGCGATAATGGGAGGGAGACGGTTTTCTCTTCCTTCGACGGAGACGGCAGAATGGTGCTCAGAGGCGGCTACCGAACCCTAAGAATGAATTATCTTAACCTCAATTCGTCTCCCTTAGGAAATCCGAAAACGAGATGCCATTAATACGTCATTTAAAAATAGGCTACCATCGGCGGTAAGACTAGCACCCGATGGTAGCTCGTTACGTGTCGATGTGACAGTTGTCCTGCATATTTGGAAAAATATTCAAAAAGATTATTTTCCATTTTTTGTGCTAGCGTCGTGCGGTACCAAGCTATCGCTTGGCGGGTGATCTGTCTCGATGCTTGTTGAGTGAGCTAGCATTGCGCGGTACCAAGCTATCGCTCGGCGGTAGCTCTGTATCGATGCCTCCGACTCGACGCCCGTTGATTGAGCTGACGATGCGCGGTATCAAGATATCGCACGGCAGTAGCTCTGTCTCGACACTTCAGTCTCGATGCTCGTTGAGTGAGCTAGCGCTGCGCGGTACCAATCTATCGCTCGACGGTAGCTCTGTCTCGACGCCTCTGTCTCGATAAGCGTCGAGTGAGCTAGCACGGGCGGTAGAGCTGGCGCGACATGGTAGTAACTCGAGCGCCATGTCAATTTAATTCAGGCTACCGCCCGACGGTAACAGCTACAGGGCGGTGGTAGGTGCAGAGGAGAGTTTCTCACTTCGCTTGAACCTATAAACCTGCACACTCTACCAAACACAAGATATAATCAAATACAACATGGGAATTGATATTATCAAACTGAGGATATGTGAACTGTCAGCTCCAATAGTGATATGATAGACTACCCTTATAGGATCTTAGTCAGACTGCTAAGTCTAATTTTGACCAACCTCGCTCTGATAACACTTGAAAGATTATTATTATTATTGGTAGTCTAAATCACCTAGAAGGGGGTGAATAGGTGGACTTAATATATAATGGACACTTTAACCACAATCAGAACAACCACAACACATAGAACACACTATTTTATAGTGGTTCCCTAGACTATGGGTACATCCACTGTCCCTCTATGCCTATCTAGCAGTGTGCTAGACTCAGCAATCTCCTACAAAACTCAACTCGAGAGCATACACCACAGATTCCTTAGAATCTCTCAGGCATACTTCCAGACCCTACCTCAGGCTCTACAACCCTACCTCATGCTCATCAACCTTACCTCAGGCTCACCAGCCCTACCTCAGAGTACTTCAACTCCTACAGCTCTGAGACCCAACTGGTCTCCTACCTCAAATCTTCACAAAGATCCTACCTCAGGTATACAGGCCCTACAACTCAGGCACAAGCCCTACAAAGGAGAGTGAATAAAGATTACAACTAAAGACTCTACAAATTTGACCTTTATATTTCAGGGTATTTGGTTGGATTTGCTATGGAAGCAATATCTTGAAGAAGCCCCTAAAAAGATGATGTCTTCAGGTATAACAGATTTAAGGTTCTTCTACTTGATCTTCTTCGGCAGTAGAAATAATATCTAACTGGAGTCTTGAAGCTTGACTCCTCATTGCTCATTTAAACTTCTTCACAAAAAACTTACGCAGTGAAAGTGTGTCACTGCTTGTATCTCACGATTCGGCATGATTGAGCAAGGTCAGAAGTTGTTATTCCATTGCCATAACTTTTCTTTAAATACCTTTGACATTTTTAACAGTCCTTTGGTTAGAAAATGTCATGTCAAAGGATAGGCAAGAGTAGAATGATCTGACATGACTTTAGGTGTCACCGCCAATTTTCAAATCTCGTCACTACACGTGCTCAACGGTAATAAAACCCTGACACCACTATATCGTCAAGAAAAATTTTCTTTCTCAACGGTATATACCTTGGCACTGAATTCTGTCTCTATCTGCTCCTTCTCCACGATACCGACTCAAAGCTTTCCATGATTACGCCAATATCGTGGAGAATCATATACCGATCTTAACGGTATTCTCCACAGTGCTAGAAGTTGCTTTTATTGTTGCTTTGGGATGATACCATCTTGAAGCACTCCACGTTTAAGACGATACCGTCGAGAATCCTTCATGTATCTCAACTATACATCTCCATTTGCACTAACTCATCTCTAATTCTATTTTATAGATAATATCTGCATAGATATAAAATAATTATGTCATCAAATACAACATACCTCATGCGCACGTGTATGCGCGCATGGGGCAGACCGCTTGCTCGCTTCTGTGGTTGCTTGTGCGGGGCATGTGCGTCGTTGTTCATGCGGCCTTTCGCAGGTGCGTGTAACATCCCGACTTTTATTAGACCACTAGAACCCTAGTGAGCCCAAGAAAAATGATCTAAACCTCTACACGTGGCCCATACCAAGGTAGGAGGTAACCCAAGACGGGGATATGGAGCTAGAGAACTCTGATTTGAGTTTTGTCAGTTCTTGTAGCCTTGTATAGTCAATACTAGTGCGTTGGAACTCATTCCGTTGAATTCCAAGGTCATATGGTGGATATGACCGTTCCTCGTAGAACGTCGTGAAAATAAGATTTTTGAATATCGAGCTAGAGAACTCCGATCCGAGTTCTGTCAGTTACTATAACTTTGTATAGTCGATACAAATGCATTGGAACTCGTTACATCACAATCCAAAATCTAACGATGAATTTGAGCGTTTTGACCATTTCAATGCGCAGCGGCGCGCAGATTTTGAATATTTAGCAAACGAACTCTGATCAACCCCGGTCAGTGGCATTGGATTCGTATGGTCAATACGAAATTGACAGAATTCATCCTGGTCAGTTTCGATGATGAGTGGTCAATCCGTGGTCAAATCAAGCTCAGTCGTGCACTGAAAAGCATGCACACACCAATTATGGCACGATACCCCAACTTTGACCCAACCCCCGATGATTTGGACCTAGTTTGACTTTGACCAACAAGGGGCCTAGAGTTGACTATGGTCAAACCCTTCTTAAATACATAATATTGGATAATTTAAAGTCCATTTCTCTCTTCATCCCTCTCTCTTTAACAAGCTCACCATGGGCTCATTCTTTTTGCCATAAATGTGCCATGGTGGCTGCTCTCATGGCTAGTAAGAGCATCAAAAGTCCATCTTTCTCTCTCTCCCTCTCTTTCTATTGGCAAAAATCATCTCCACCCACATGGCCTAAAGGGAATTATAAGCTTAACCCCTATAAAACTCATAGGAAGTACATCTACCCTATAGATGGCTGTCAGCTACCATCTTTGATCCAAGGTGAGTTAACCTCATCTCCCCTCACGGTTTGCTTAACCAGGAAGAAGAAGAAGAGAGGATGGAGGGGCCTTCCCTCCTATAAAGGGAACCCTCTGCCTCTGATGAGAATTCACCCCTCTCCCCAGCTCAAATCGAGCCACCCAGCCCCTCTTGCAGGAGCTCCGCCTCGCCAGAGAAAGAGAAGTCGAGCTCCGCCACCTCCGCCGCCTCTCATGGCAACTTCGTCGGAGACTGCCGAAGGCCCCCAAACAAGGTGGAAACCTCCTACTCTCCTTCCTCCTTATTTTATGGATGCTTCGCATGCGAGCTCCGGCGGCCGGAGCGTCGCCGTCGTCAACCCCTCTCCTCTGATCAAAAATAAAAAAAATAGCTCTGGCGAAGGTCGACAGAGGCAGGCTGTCGGACCACTTCCGGAGAGAGAGCCAACCCCCGGGGAATTGGAAGGGGGAGAGCCATGGATGGCCGGCGGCGGGGAAGGCCCATTTCAAGCAGTTTTGGTACAGGCAGTCGGGGAGAAAACTTATAAAAATTATAGTTTTATAATTTTACTTAACATTATATTATTTTATCTAAAATGGGTACTTTATCTTCTGAGGAGTAGTATTAGCTCCTAGGAAAAAATATTTTGAACATAAAAGTTATTCCCTTGATGAGGGCAATCTACACAAAAGTTTTGTGAATTTTTGGGGTTAATTTGTTAGTTTAAAAATCCTAAATAAGAATTATTTGATCAATTTAGAGACCCAAAATTGCTCGGAAAATTTTGAAAAAATTACAAGGCTCTTTTTAGGCCCTCTTAAAAGTTGTATTAAAATTTGAGAATCTTATGATAAAAATTGAAGATTTTCCAATTCCTTGTAACCTAGTGTCGCGCTCGGAAATTGGCATAATCAAATTCTTCGAAAATGAAAATGAAAAGTGCATAACCACTTTCTATATTGAATATTCAGTTCAATTGATTAATCAACGAGTGTTATCGAGACAAGATTTCCAACTCTGAGTGTTTCGAGATTTTTGCAAAACTACCGAGCGCCTCGTTTTTAAAATAACTCTCGGGCATTTTGGGTGGACTCGGAAGATGAAACTACGAGCTTCTAGTAAAATAATCACCAACCTTGTTTTAGGTGAAAAATTTTCCTCATGTGTTGGAAACGATTTTTGAGGTTGAAATTTGAGGAAGAATGTGCTCTCTAACAAGATTCTCAAATTCGATCCGACACGAGCAATTGAGTTGATATTTATTCTTGGATGAATAATAAAGGTGTAACTCATAATAAGTCTCCTGATCTGAATAAGTCGTGATTAAAATGCGCAACTGAATTATTATCGGATCTTAATAATGAGTGAAACTCAAAGAAATCTCTTAAAACTAAAATGGAATTGAACTTTTCTCATGAAAATGGAGATGGAACTGAACTTGCCTCCTGAGAATGGAGATGTAATTGAACATGCATCCTGAGAACGGAGATGGACGCACGCAATATACCACGCCATCCACGTTGAATGCCCAGAAATCACCCAAAGTCCCAATTTTGAATTTTGATATCTCCCTTATTTAATATTCTCGCTCATTTTTAAATCTCTCTCATTTACATAAGCCCTCATTTTTTAAACCTCCCTCATTTAAAAAAATTAAAATGTCAGCAGTTCTCCCATTCTCCCTTGCTCCCCCAACCTTAACTGCACGACCCTTCTTCTTTGCTTTCTCCAAGTCATACCCTGTAAAGTTTTGAGGTTATCACAACCCGCATTTTCTCAACATTTAAGTTATATCAGAGTAAGAGAAAATACGTGTCGGGATGCCACGCCATGCACGGGATAACTGTATGCGCTCAGGAAAAACCCCAAACTCTACGGTTTATATGAAATCCATAAGTTATTAAGCAAAAACCAGTTTAAGTTGGATGGTCGTATCCCTCAGCACAATGGATCAACTAGTCCACGAGTAAAAATATAGTTATACGTTGCGGAAAATACTTTGGCTATGTTGATTAACACCCTACATGAGTATAAACATCCCCAAAGGACAATTTATGGCATGCAGCACCCTAGATTTAATATAAGTATAGAAATAGTCTTTATATTAGCTAGAAAATAGTATTTTAATTTTGGAAATATGAGATGTATGAAGTACAAGTAGTAATGGTTTTATAGGTGAAAATACCTAACATGCAACCTAGCATAAAACATTCCCAGAGAGTAAAAAACAACCACAAAAGGCAAAACTAGCAGCTTAGCAAAGTATTCAGCAATTCAAAAGGAAACCACCAGTGGGCGTCAACAAACTGACACGAACCCACTGGTCAGTATGAGTGTCTGTACTAAAAAGAAAACAACAAGGAACTACCTCTCAAGGTAGTGGAAACCTCTGCAACATTGCAGTCCACAAGCAAACACCAAACCTAGCCGCTCAACCGGCTACTGCTCAGAACCTGAGGCATTCAAAAAAAACACCTCAGCAAGAAAAAAATACGAGTGGCAAACAAAACTGTCAGTAAACAAGGGAGTAGCAAGATTGCTAATCTCAAACCTGAATAGCTGTCAAAAGAAAACACAGAAACTAACTAGAGATTTAGAACGAAGAGTTAACTTATAAAGTTAAAAGGTAAAGAAATTTGCATCAGGTGAGAACGGAGTTATACTCCGAAATAATCTGCAAGAATAGGCAGAAATAGCATAAGTTTAAGCTATAAGATACAAACACGAGACAAAGGCACAATAAACATGTGAATCATTAACACTGTAACGCAACCGGATATGAGTCAGGACCAAACCAGTCAAACCCGAGCCAACATACCCAAACGTCTCAAAAACGGGACTCCGGTGGTGGCCATCTGGTCTAACACGACCCAACAACCCAAAAACAAGACCCAAACATGCCCGGGTGTATGATTCAAGAAACTAAGCCAACCAAATCAAACCTTATATCTAAACACCCATACAACACAAACAGGATGGATTCAACCTAAACACGATGATTCTACTTTAGCAAAACCATGCTATTAGAGGAAATACGTCCAATCGGTGAAAGCGCTCAAATCTAAGGAAAAAGCGTCGAGTACACTCGACACCGTGTCGAGTGCAGTCGACGCACTCGACGCCATAACACAGCACACTCAATGCTTAAACCCAACAGCAAGAACAGACGATGGCGTTGAGTGAGTTTAGCTCACTCACCGCTTAAACACAGCGTGACGGAGTTGAGCTCACTCAACGCTGTCGGTGCTTTTACTTAACTTGACGAATAAAGTGACGGCGTTGAGTGAGCCTGTCAACACTTTTACACTTAGACTCCAAGATTTCTTGATGGCGCCGAGTGTATACAGCAGACTCAACACCGTGTTAAGTGTACGCAGCACACTCAATGCCTTCTGACTTAACGTCAAATTCTAATGGTGTTGAGTGTATACAGATCACTCAACGCCGCGTTGAGTGCACTCAACGCCGCGTTGAGTGCACTCAACGCTTTTGCACTTAGCGTCGCAGACCTCACAGTAAGGCGTTGAGTGTATTCATCACACTCAACGCACTCAATGCTTTCGGACTTAGGCTTGAAACTGGATTCAGTGCAATGGCTACACTCAATGCCTAAGGGCTATACTGAACACCTAGGGTTGCACTCAGCGAATCTGCTCTGCTCGACGAATTGGCTCAATTCGACGAACTGAGTTCGACGATTTGTGATTTATTCATCGAACTCCGTTCGATGAATTTCCTCTGTTCATCGAACTCCATTTGACGAATTAGCTTCTATTAGAGGAACTATGACCTCTCCAAACCGACAACAACACAATGAAACTAGAACAATGAGACATATACTTGTTTGAACTTGGCCGAAAAAATGACACCATAAAGCTGATCGGTAAAAGGCCGGATCTAACCCTATTCCCAAAAACTACTACAAAGGAAGAACAGTAAGGAATATATACAGGAAAAGAAAAGCTTGGCAAGGGGGAGAAGTCACCACTTGCCTCAAATCGTCGAAACCAGCCACATAAATCCTCCTCCTCAAAGATCTGGCCGCAACAACACCTAAGCAATACTTCCTGAAACTTTTCAGGATGAAAAAGGGTCAAAACCGCCTACCTAGACCTCTAAAAATCTAAGAAACTGGAAAAGCTTATTGTAGAAACGTAGATCTAGGCGAGATCTACCCGGATCCACTCTCCAAAGAAGAAATCGAGCACCAAAATTCCAGAAATCGGCGGCCGGAGGCTTTGGAAAGTCTGCCGCTCTCGTTCTTCCGCATCAAGCCGACGGTTTCACGAGAGAGACAAATGAAGAGGGTTTGAAGCGATGGGTTATATTTATACTGCTTTTATCAGATTATTTTATTATAGGATAACATAATTAATTAAATAAAACGTCAAAACGACCCGAAAAACAAACTTACCCGAAATTTTACGAAAATCGCACTGTAGTTAAATACCGATGCTACGAACCCAATAGCGCAGTCGAAATTAAGATTCGATGAACCAAACTCGGGTAAACACCTCTCGAATCCAAAACACAAGCATACCAAAAGATGTTCCACCGAGTCACCAAAACAGACCCGGCTTGCTAGGAAATCTTGCAAACAGGCTAAACCCAGCCACACACACAGAAAACCTAAGAGCTAAAACCACGCTCTGACAATGGCAAATGTCGAAACCACATCAACGTAACGCCCTGATGTCATAAACACGCCAGATAATGAATTAAACCAAATATCGAAAAATCGGGGGCGTTACAGTCATTCCCCTTAAAAAGAAGTTCGTCCCAAAACTTTACGCACCAAATGATTCCACAATGAGAATATAATCAAAGATTATAGAAGGGGAAAACATACCGTAAGAAACTAGGAGAATAGATGAGGATGTGCCTCCCTCATGGCTGACTCCAACTCCCAAGTGGCGCTTTCCACGTCTTAGTTTTGCCACAAGACTTTAACCATTGGTATGGTTTTCCTCTGCAACACTCGATCTTGAGTATCCAGAATGCGGACAGGCATCTCAACATAGGAAAGGTTGGGATCTAACTGGGGAACAACATCAAGAATCTGCCGGTCGCTGAGCACATATTTCTGCAACTGGCTCACATGAAACACGTTGTGCACACCAGGAAAATTTGCGGGCAAAACCAACCTATAAGCTGATACACCAATACGCTCAACAACCTTCAAAGGTCCCACATACCTTGGGTCCAACTTATGATTCTTACCAATCCTTTTACCCAGATGTTGATGCACGAAAATGCAAAGGGGGTCGAGCACCACCAGCTAACGGTTCGAGCATAAGGGAAAAGAAGGGAGAGGAGAGACTGCGAGTAGCAATCTACTAAGCATACGAGAGCCAGAATAACAGCAGGGCCGTGAGCCACGACAACAACAGACTTCGTCCGTCGCGGCCTGAATGCCTCTCTTGCGACTGGCTTTCCTTTTACTAAAGAAGGGTTTGATTACAAGTGAAGGAAAAGAGGAAGGCAAGAGCTGAGGAAGCTGGAGTCCGCAAAGCACGAGATTCGAGTCCGCAGTCTTTAACAAGTAGGCTCCTGGGCACGAGTTAGCGTGCCTTGGGTGCACCACCTCCCCCCTATTTATAGGATGGGGGCCTGCCCAAACGTGCAGGGCTAAAATAACAGACTGCCTGGGGTACAGGAGAACCGGGCAGTGATGACGGGAAGCAAAAAGAAAGAACACGCCAGTCCGCGCAGAAGGGGCGGACTGGGCTCGCGGGCTGGAGCTTCCATCTGCAACTACTAGGCACTATCCTGCTGGAGGATGGTGGCCTGGGCGGACGGGACACTGCGTCCACCAATGTTGAGAATCCAGAGATCCAAAGGCATGGCGGACCGGGCGGACAGATCGTCGAGTCCGCCGCTGGGGGATCATCCTCGGTAGCCGCACTGCTGTTTCGCCGAGCTGGGCGGACTGCCGAACCGTGTCCGCGGATAATGAAGCAAGGCCTTGGCATCCTGCGGGTGTTGCGGACTGAGGGGTTAACACCAGACATCAAGAAAACTTTGAGAAACACCATGTCCCCTACATAAAACTCTAAATCAGAACTACGTCGATTGGCATTCTTCTCATATCATTCCTACGCTATCTGAAGCTTTTCTTGAATAATATTCACAGAAATAACCATTTCTTCGAATGCTTTAGGACCCAGCAACAGTTTCTCACCGACCTCGGCCAAAAATAAGGGAGTTCTACATCGTCTCCCATACAAGGCCTCAAACGGGGTCATCTGCAAACTTTCTTGATAGCTATTATTGTATGTAAACTCCATAAATCGGAGTCACTCATCCCACGCTCCTCTGTAGTCCAAAATGTAATATCTGATCATATCCTTCACGATCTAGTTCACTCTTTCTGTTTGACCATTTATTTGCAGATGATAGTCTATGGAATAACGTAGATCAGTACCCAAACCCTCCTATAAACTCTTTCAAAAGTGAGACGTAAACCTGGAGTCTCGATCTGATATAATACTAATTGGCACTCCATGTAATCTAATGAGTTCATCTAAATATAGCTCAGCTAACTTCTTCATGGGGTAATTAATCTTAAAAGGCACGAAGTGAGAACACTTCATTAGTCTATCAACAATAACCCAGACTGAATCATGTACTCGAGGAGATCTTGGTAATCCAGTAATGAAATCCATTGAGATACTCTCCCACTTCCAACTCGAAATTTCCAAGGGCGTTAGCTTGCCACCAGGTCTGCCATGATCGGCCTTTACTCGCTTGCACGTAAAACATTCTGAAACAAACTTCGCTGTATCACCTTTCATTATGAAGCACCAGGCAATCTGCTACAAATCTTGGTAGGCAGCAACTTCGGGTGTTGGTGGGCCGGGCGGCGTGGGTTCGGCCTAGGACCGTTATAGGGGTGGTGGGACTATTCCAATCCATAACATCAGTTACCTTCTTTGGGTCAACTTAAATTCCATCTTTATTTACCACATGACTCAAGAAAGAAACTTGAGGCAACCAAAACTCACACTTACTTAGCTTGGTGTACAACTTATACTCCCTCAAAGTAGACAAAACTAAAAGCAAGTGATAGGCATGCTCAACAGCACTGCAGGAATACACCAAAATGTCATCTATAAACACGACCACAAAACGGTCCAAACAATCCTTGAACACGCGGTTCATCATATCCATGAAGGCAGAGGGAGCATTGGTCAAACCAAAGCACATTAGCAAAAACTCAAAATTCCCATGTCGCGAACGAAAAGCAGTCCGTGGAATATCTGCCTCACGAATCCTCAATTGACTCAAGAAAGAAACTGGTGCCAACTGTAGACAAAGAAGTCATGCTCATCTTTGAAAAAACACGGAGCTATTAGCACGTCGCGAACTCCGTGGAATATCACGAATCCTCAGTGGTAGCCTGATCAATATCACTGAGGTCAGGCAGGGGATATCTATTCTTAATGATGACTTTATTCAGCTCTTTATAGTCAATACACAGCCTTATTGATCTATCCTTTTTCTTTACAAACAAGACGGGAGCACCCCAAGGCGAAGAACTCAGCCTAATAATACCATTCAGGAGCAACTCATCCAACTGAGTACGCAACTCCTCCAACTCATGCGGGGCCATCCGGTACGGTACCTTTGCAATCGGATGGGTACCAGGCTCCAGATCTATGACAAACTCCACGTCCCTCTCAGGCAGAAGAGCAGGAAGATTAGCTGGAAAAACATCCAAAAACTCACGCACCACTAGAATCTCCTCTACACGCATCAAGCTAACAACGGTTTCCAAAACTGAAACCAAACAAGCAAAACACACGGAATTTACCATCTTCCGAGCACGTACCGCAGATATAATCGGAGAAACTTGGTGAGAAAAACCATAAACACTCCCGGGTTGGCGGTTGTCCATCTTGAAGTCCAAGCACTTAACCTTGCACTGGATAACTGCATCATATTTGGACAACCGCATCATATTTGGACAACCATTCCATGCTCAAGATCACATCAAAATCCTCCAGGTCTATCACCTTCAAATCAGCAACTGCTAGAAAATTGCCTAACAAAATCGGACAACTTTGGAAACCCTGGTCCGACACCACCGAATCACCTGAAGGAAACTTGACTTGAAATGCATCGCCGACTTGATCGAGAGTCAAACGATGACGCTCAACAAAGGCCCTAGCCACAAATGAGTGGGTAGCACTGGAATCAAAGGAAACACGTGCCCAACGATTCTTTACTTTAAATTTCCCTATAAAAATGCTTACCAAACTAATCGAACTACCTCGAAATTACAGCTACAAGCTAAACAGAAACAAAACCAGGTTAGAAACTAACCTGAAATCACTTGGGTTGAAGTCTGGGGCTCCTCCAGAGATAGCACGTTCAGCTTTCCCTTCCCTTTGTCTACAGGCTGCGGCGGTGGCAAGGCCCGAAGTGGAACTGGCTGCAGTGCAGGTTGAGACTGCGGGCACTTCGATTTAACGTGACCTTTCTGTTCACACTGAAAGCAAACTCTAAACTTATCCCAACAGTGGGCATCATCATTCCCCTTCCATTTGCACGAGGTACAAACCAAATCTCCTTTAGGAGAACCTTGGATCACATGGACCTGCTCCTGCTTCTAAGCTCCTATCCTCTTGAAACATTTCTCAAGCGGGTGGCCTGGCCGGCCATAGAAACTACATATTTCTTTGCTCCTCTTCCTCAAAGCATTACCGGATTCCTGAGAACTCTTACTCTCACCAGTCTTCCTCTTATCCTTTCTCATTTGTTGTCCTCAGTTCTTGGCATTGCCAATTGCCTCAACCTAAAGAGCTGCTTCGACTGCTTCAGCATAACTCTCTGATCTATAAGCACTAGCCAACTGCTGGATGTCACACTTCAGACCACCCAGAAAACACTTGACTCTGCTGTCTTCAAAACCTACTAAATCTACGGCGAACCGACTCAGCTTGCTAAACTCTACCTCATACTCACTCACAATGAGCTGTCTCTTCTTTAAGTGCAGGAAATCATTTAACAAACGGTCTCGCTCGATCGACGGCAGAAACTTCTTCAGCAAAAGCTCCTTGAAGACTTCCCAATAACATCCATCCTTCAAGTTTTCCTTCTCCCTTAGCCACCAACTCTTTGCCAAACTTTGAGCTGGTAGGCAGCAACCATTACTCTCTGGTCCACTGAAACTCCGGAGTAAGAGAACATCTCCTCGATGGCAATAATCCAGTCATCCAAAGCCATGAAGTCTGCCCTACCATCATAGGTAGGGGTTCCTAATCACTGAAAGTGCGAAATGAAGTTCATCTTTGGTGGCAGTATAGTTGGGGGCACCAGAGGAGCAGGAGGAACTGGAACACCTTGACCCACGGTCGGGTCCTGAACTCTAAGTGGCTGTCCTGCAATGACAATCAACAAGGTTTGGATCTGCGACTGCATCTCCAACATTTACCTAGATAAAGCTTCATTGCTCTATCGCAATCCTTCAATCGTGGGCTCATTCTGAGCACCAGACGACTCGCCCTCTGACTGGGGAGTTGACCTCATCGTAGGACATCTCGACATTCTAATAATTACAACAAGGAACTAGTAAAAACCTAGCTTAACCGCTAGAAATAAACAACCTAGTACAGACCAAACATACATAAATACTTGCTCTTGTTGCTAACTTGCTCTGGGATTATTATAAATGATGAAATGCTTAAACGTAGGATGACATACCATCATCCTATTAATTCATGTGCAAAGTCCATGAATGCATGAATTTGTATTCTTTTGACTTAAAATAATATGTGTACATATGTCATCATATAAATCTTTAGCTTGGCACGTGTGCAAATGCTATGTTATGCTATGCATTATTTGTTATGCATTCTAAAAAGACCTTAATGTATGTTATGAGCGGCGCACACATGATATATTATGCATCCCATACAACATAATATCGCATGTAACGAAAAAGTAAAACGTGCTAATGGGCACCCATGTGATGATGGTTATGCATCCCATACTACATAACCGTCACATGTTGCCACCTATGGTGGATCCATATACAAACACATATTATGCATCCCATACTACATAATATGCCTTGTATACTTCTTATCATGCTATGAGTGTAGTGTTCATGCTTCAGCCAAGACGTACTGATGACACATCGGCGTGCGTATGAAATGACACTAGACAACTAGCACTAACAAGAGAAGGTTGATCGACCAATTGTCAAAGCAACCTCCCTCTGATACCAACTGTCACAATCCACATTTTCTTAACATTTAATATATATCAGAGTAAGAGAAAATACGTGTCGTGATGCCACACCGTGTAGGGGATAACTGCAGGCACTCAGGCAAAACCCCAAACTCTACGGTTTATATGAAATCTATAAGTTATTAAGAAAAAACCAGTTTAAGTTGCATGGTCGTATCCCTCGGTACAGTGAATCAACTAGTCCACGAGTAAAAGTATAGTTATACGTTGCGTAAAATACTTTGGTTATGTTGATTAACAACCTACATGAGTATAAACATCCCCAAAGGACAACTCATGGCATGCAAGACCATAGATTTATTATAAGTATAGAAATAGTCTTTACGTTAGCTAGAAAATAGTATTATTATTTTGTAAATATTAGATGTATGAAGTACAAGTAGTAATGCTTTTATAGGTGAAAATACCTAACATGCAACCTAGCATAAAACATTCTCAGAGAGCAAAAAAAACACCACAAAAGGCAAAACTAGCAGCTTAGCAAAGTATTCGGCAATTCAAAAGGAAACCACCAGTGGGCGTCAACAAACTGGCATGAACCCACTGGTTAGTATGAGTGTCTGTACTAAAAAGAAAACAACAAGGAACTACCTCTCAAGGTAGTGGAAACCTCTGCAACACTACAGTCCACAAAACAAACACCAAACCTAGCCGCTCAACCGGCTACTGCTCAAAACCTGAGGCATTCGAAGAAAAAACACCTCAGCAAGAAAAAACTACGAGTGGAAAACAAAACTGTCAGTAAACAAGGGAGTAGCAAGATTACTAATCCCAAACCTGAATAGCTGTCAAAAGAAAACACAGCAAAATAACTAGAGATTTAGAACAAAGAGTTAACTTATAAAGTTAAAAGATAAAGAAATTTGCACCAAGTGCGAACGGAGTTATACTCCGAAACAATCTGCAAGAATAGGCAGAAACAGCATAAGTTTAAACCATAGGAAACAAACACAAGACAAAGGCTCAATAAACATGTGAATCATTAACACTGTAACCAACCGGATTTGAGTCGGGACCAAACCAGTCAAACCCGAGCCAACAGACCCAAACGTCTCAAAACGGGACTATGGTGGTGGCTATCTGATCCAACAAGACCCAACAGCCCAAAAATGAGACCCAAACATGCCCGTGTGTATGGTTCACGAAACTAAGCCAGCCAAATCAAACCTTATATATAAACACCCATAGAACACAAACAGGATGGATTCAACCTAAACACGATGATTCTAACTTAGCAAAACCATGCTATTAGAGGAAATACGTATAATCGGTGAAAGTGCTCAAATCTAAGGAAAAAGCGCCGCGTCCACTCGACGTTGCGTCGAGTGCAATCGACATACTCGACGCCATAACACAGCACACTCAAAGCTTAAACACAACAACAAGAACAGACGATGGCATTGAGTGAGTTCAGCTCACTCAACGCCTAAACACAGCGCGACGGCGTAGAGTGAGTTCAGCTAACTCAACGCTGTCGACGCTTTTACTTAACTTGCCAAATAAAGTGATGGTGTTGAGTGAGTTAAGCTCACTCAACGCTGTCAACGCTTTTACACTTAGACTCCAAGATTTCCTGATGGTGTCGAGTGTATACAACACACTGAATGTCGTGTTGAGTGTATGCAGCACACTCAACGCCTTCTGACTTAGCATCAAACTCTGATGGTGTTGAGTGTATGCAGCATACTCAACGCCGCGTTGAGTGCACTCAACACCGCGTTGAGTGCACTCAACGCACTCGACACTTTTACACTTAGCGTCGCAGACCTCACAACATGGTGTTGAGTGTATTCATCACACTCAACGCCGCGTTGAGTGCACTCAATGCACTCAACGCTTTTGGACTTAGGCTTGAAACTGGATTCAGTGTTATGGCTACACCTAACGCCTAAGGGCTATACTCAATGCCTAGGGTTGCACTTAGCGAATCTGCTCTGTTTGACAAATTGGCTCAGTTTGACGAACTGAGTTCGACGATTTGCGATTTATTCGTTGAACTCCGTTCGACAAATTTCCTCTGTTTGTCGAACTCCGTTCGACGAATTAGCTTCTATTCGATGAACTCTGACCTCTCCAAACCGACAACTACACAATGAAACTAGAACAATTAGTCATATACTTGGTTGAACTTGGCCAGAAAAATGACACCATAAAGCTGATCGACAAAAGGCTAGATCTAACCCTATTCCCAAAAACTACTACAAAGGAAGAACAGTAAGGAATATATATAGGAAAAGACAAGCTTGGCAGGGGGAAGAATTCACCACTTGCCTCAAATCGCCGAAACCAGCCACATAAACCCTCCTCCTCAAAGATCTGGTTGCAACAACACCTAAGCAACACTTCCTGAATCTTTTCAGGAAGAAAAAGAGTCAAAACCGCCTACCTAGACCTCTAAAAATCCAAGAAACTAGAAAAACTTACAGTAGAAACATAGATCTAGGCGAGAACTACCCGGATCCGCTCTCCAAAGAAGAAATCGAGCACCAAAACTCCAGAAATCGGTGGTCGAAGGCTTTGAAAAGTCCGCCGCTCTCGTTCTTCCACAACAAGCTGATGGTTTCACGAGGGAGACAAATGAATAGGGTTTGAAGCAATGGGTTCTATTTATACTGCTTTTTTACGATTATTCTATTATAGGATGACATAATTAATTAAATATAATGTCAAAACGACTTGAAAACCAAACTTACCCGAAATTTTACGAAAATCGCACTATAGCTAAATACTGATGCTATGAACCCAATGGCGCAATCGAAATTAAGATTTGATGAACCAAACTTAGGTAAACACCTCCCGAAGCCAAAACACAAGCATTCCCAAAGACGCTCCACCGAGTCACCAAAACAGACCCGGCTTGCTAGGAAATCTTGCAAAAAGGCTAAACCCAGCCACACACACAGAAAACCTAAGAGCTAAAACCACGCTCTTACAACGGCAAATGCCAAAAATGCGAAAATGTAACGCCTTGACGTCATAAACATGCCAGATAATGAATTAAACCAAATATCGCAAAATCGGGGGCGTTACAGAGGCACCCCGATCGCAAAACCCACATCTGAGTGCGGCAACTGCTTCTCCCCCGCATTGCTCTCCATCGGTCAACAACTCCACATCTGAGTAAGACCCGCATATCCCCTGAGGCTGCAGCTCCACTCACCGGTGCCAGCGTCAGCATCAAGTTTCTCATTTTTTTATGTTTTGATGTTGTACATTATGCAATCTCGGCAAGTGCACCGATTGTTGTCAAGTAATAAACTAGAGGAGTTATTCTCCGAGTATCGAATCTCTCAAGGAGTGCAGATTGGGAGTGTGATCTTCCACGATGAAAAGTGAATGCAAACGCAACAAAGGTTGGGGGTGTTTTAGAACAAGTAAAAGTAATTATGCGGGTCGCCTTCACCGCTTCACAAGGATGGAATACTCCGATGAGTATTAGGGCGTGAAGTCGTAACCGTTGAGGGTCGAAAACACCTATTCGCAAAGCCAACCCCTAACACTCGTTAGTGCGGCGTAACACCAAGCAATCAACACAAAGCAAGCAAAGGTAGGAAAGCTAAGCTATGAACCACAACAACATTTACCATAATAACACAACATGAACATTGTTAATAGTCCTAGCAAGTTTAGCTAACATCCCAAGCTTAGAAACAGAGTCCAAATCAGAGTAAGAAGGAGATTTTCAACATAACACGTGAAGGCTAGCCACAATTCTCAGCCGGAGTCAAAGGTTTTGGGTCTTCGTCCGGGCTCAGTCGATGGTTGATGTCCGAGGAATCTTGAAGTGTTGTCACCTACTTCAAAGGCCTTTTCCCCGTCTTCTTTACGTTCCTTGAGGGTTGGAAGTCACCGGAAAACTCTTCAATGGTGGTGAGAAAGAGCTCCAAATGCTCCTCTTGAGATGGAGAAGCGAAAAACAACGGAAGATCTTCACTTGCGGTGAAGTTTGGAGGAAGAACGGTGGTCGGATGATCTTTTCAAGGAGGAGAGAGGAAAAAGCGATTGGGGTAAGGATTTCACGGTCAGAGGAGCGGAAATGGCGGACTGTTCTTGTCTCCAGTCAACTCCTGAACTTAAATAGAAAAAGGTCAGAAAAATGGTCACGCGTGGTTTGGCGCACTACCATGCGTTAACCATGTGATATTAACGTCTAGGCCAAGATTGCAGCAAAAGATGTGTTGACCAGTGTATTTTAATCTCGCACGGGCGCTTCCACCCGTGCGTGAAGGAAAATGCACGAGTAACCACAGAGCGCTGAAATTCACGGCAAGCTGGTGGAACCGTGCATTTTACTCGCGCACGGGCACGTCTGCCCGTGCGTGAACAAATAGCACAATTAACCATAGAGCGCTATAAAACAAGAATGCAACAGGTAAACTGTGCGTCTCCTTCGAGCATGGTTCCGAAGAAACCATGCGTGAAGAAATCACACTAGTTGGTCAGTCCATCCAGAGAAAACCTGTAGAAATCGCACGATTCGGTGGAAATCATGCGCTAAGGAATCGCACGACTGTGCATTTTCTACAAATCAGAATTCTAGAATTGGGGGAAAACTGATCACCTGCACAGCAAAACCAAAGCTGGAGCAAAAGCTCCCAGCACCAAATATACAGCAAAGAATATCCAAAGTCGTACGGGGAGTACCCCAGTACATACCCCCCGACATCCCGGTGCAATTCACAGACCAAAATGGGTTGAAATAGTGCACAATGGTTAAGTGAGGCCCTAATCAAATATATGACATTTCCTACTGAAATAGTAGTGTACAAGCATGAAAATAAGCCCAAATGAGTTTGAAAACCCGTATATAAATCAGACTCATCACACCACCAGACTTAAACATTTGCTCATCCCGAGCAAATCATCCTTAATGCGGATGAGTAAAATAGTATAGCTGGCCTATAACTGTGTAGCAGAGTACCATGCAAAATCTCATGCTCACGCTCTTAGGAATACCGTAGAAGGAATTTCTAATTATGCACTGATAGTCTATATATTTCTAAAGACGTATCAAAATATTATTACTACTCTACTATAGAATCGAGGGGAATCATTCGGTCACACGCTAGGAGAAAGCAGACAATCACTAAGTGGAGCATTGCCAAAGCAAGGGATCAGGATAACCTCCAAAGGAATCCACCAATGTCGGTGACCATATACTTGCCTGTTCACACTCTCTTCACAGCACTAGTTTGACTCAAGCGCAAATCCATAGGACTTGGAATATAATGGAGGCTTAGGCGAAGGTGGGGTATATAAAGATAAACAAGATGGATATGCACACCCAAAATGAGACCGCTCGAAAACAATAAAAATTATACTCAACGACAAACACGCGCAGCGCGCCACCAGACTTGGATTTTTAATAGTGTGTGCACGCCCATAACGATCACAATACAACCAACTTTCACAAACATAAAAACACAACTCTACAATAAATTTTTTTCCTTTCTTTTCTTTTTTTCTTTTACTATTTTTTTTTCTTTTCTTTTCTTTTAACCAAATAACCAAAACTAACCAAAAACACGGCAACACCATAAGTTGCACAAACACCCACATAATTGCCACACTTAACAGATACAAACTACAATAAAACAAACCAATCGAGCTACCACATTCGGGTGTGGAAGTAGGAAATGCTATATGGCTTTGGTAGCAAGGTGTAGGGATATCAAAGGAAGGGACAGGCTTAACGGGGATAGCAACGGATAGACGTCGGGAATGGTACAAGGCTCAAACTAGACAGAGTGGCGGCCTACATCACGCGTGCACTTGACTAACCATGTACTCATGCTTTGAGAGTATCTAGGGGCAAGTTCTTAGCCACCGAGAAAGACAATCCCTCCTCCCGACTCGAGCAATACGAGGCTAGCGATGTTGACACACATCCCTACGCTACCGTTTGATTCACATCGGATTCAAAGTAAACGAGTAGAATAAATAAGATTTACGCCAATAGAAATAATATACACTATGAGCATAAAAATAATCTAATTCTACACGTAATCCTAAATGAGACGTGTGCACTCGATTAGGAGCACTACAGGAATCAACATTTTACTCTGTCTCGCAATCCTAGGCCAGCGCTGAAATTTTCCAAATCACACACTAGTAACGATAAAACTCATGACGTGCTCCTGTTCAAGCACGCGCTCAAGTGTGGTGAAGTGGTATGCAATGCCAATCAACAACATCAAATGAAAATATTCTTCTACCATGACAGTGATTTAATGCACGTGCGTGAGTAATCCGTATAACTCTCCCCACCAGACTTAGCCTAAACATCCTAACACCATAATGTGACCGTGAAATTAAAAAGCAAGTAAGGAGAAGGGGTTACCCAATGCTCAGAAATGAGCACACTAGAAGATTGGCATTAATTTATGTTGGAAAAGTCCACGGCCCAAATGAAATTCACCTGCAAATGCAAATACTTCCAAGCACAACATTCATATTATAGAATATGCCAAAACAACAAAAACAAAATAATGGGTTGTCTCCCAGAAGCCACTTTTTTACCATTCTTAAGGTGGACCAAATACCTGTATTAACAGTTTTATATAGAGTTCAAGTGCATAAGCGCAATAAGCAACGATAAAGTCTAAAAGTTCGCACAAAACAGTAAACACAAATTATACTACAAAAGAGGGGGCGGCCCCAGATATCCTTCACATCTCAACTAAATGCTGACTTGTGATAGAACCCTGCATACACGTGAGATAAGGGAGAAGTGAAAGCTTTATGGCCCATGGAAGACGAATCTCCCCTGCGCCTAGCCTCTTCCTTCTCGTGTCGGTGGGCAAAATCCAGTGCCTTGCGCTTTCGCAATTCATTCTTTAGCAATTCTACAGATGGAGATCGTCATGGTGGTACAACCACTACATTCAATCTATAGGAATTTCTAGATTTTTCGTCCGGAGGTGTCCTTTCCTCACTCACGACGGGTGATAGATCAGCCCAAGTAACATGTTTCATAGTTTTACACAAATCATTCGAATCAATATAAGTCTTTGATTCCAAATTAAGCATGCTTTCATTAATCCTGCTCCGCTCCTTTGCCTCAGCAACTTGCCTTTCACTATGCTCACTACCTTTTTCATTCGCAACTATTTGCACTCCAAGCAACTCCGATTTTGTTTCTCCTTCAGCTTTCTTCAGCATTCCTGCTACTTTCACTACCTTCTCTTCACCTTTCTGCAGCACACCTGTCTCAGCAATACTAGGCAAACTGTTAGATAACACAACATTTAAATCATGCAGCTTTTCGTGTTCATTCGGAATCATAGAGGGAATGGATGGTAGTAAAGGCAAATCAACCTTGGATGCCAAGGTGATGCCACTCGCATTAAATTGCAATGTCGCCCCACTAGCTTTCGGGAATGGGACCCCTAAGATAGGTTTTGAAACATTCCCCATTTGTCCCAAAACCTGAAAATTAGTGATCACTGCAACCCTGTTCAATATCACTTCCACCTCTTTTATCTCACCGTCGGTCTTCACTACCGACCAGTCGGCCAGAACGAGTGATTTCCGGACATTTGACTCGATATTCAAATTAAATTTTTCAACATCTTGCAAAGCAAGAATGTTGCAAGAAGATCCGGAATCACACAAGGCCACAGTCTTAACCTCATTTATTTCAAATTTCATGGCCACTTCATTTTCAGTACACTCATCCGTCTCCCCAACACACTTCCCTTGCTCACAGGGATTTTTTTTCCATATCGCTCGGGAGGGCGCCGCGAGTACACTCAGAGAACACATGGGCCAATTGACCCAGCTGCGTCTCCAAGTTTCTCGTGCAGGCGGTCTAAGTGGTCATGTTGGATTGGGCCATCTCCACAAATTTTTCCATCATCTCTTCTAACACACTCTTTCGCGTCCCCTGCACATTCTGATTATAACCCACTTGCGGCGGTCGCGGCTGGCTATTAGAAGCTTGAGCATCAAACTGATGTTGGCCTCCCTGCCACCTTTGACCGAGCGCAAATTAGTTCCCGGAGAAATTCAGATGATTTCTCGCATTCGGGTTATAAGCATTGTTATAAGGAGCAGTGCAGTTCTGATTACTTATAAAATTCACATTCTCGTCAGCAGATTTACCTGAGGGATTAGCAAAAGCTTCTCCAATCGGGCACACATAAGTATGATGGTCGGGGTTTCCACAACCCTGGCATGAAATAACCATCACCTGAGCTGGAGGAGGGGTCTATCTGGTCAGCAACATCAATCCATCCATAGTAGGATGGATCGCCTCAGCTTGCGAATTCACTGCATTTAACTCAAACAAATTTCTCACAACCCTAGGCGTGTTTCTTCCGGCAGTCCAATACGTGCTATGAGAAGCAATGTCACGAAGGAGCCGCAAAGCCTCGTTGGGAGTCAGGTTCATGATAGTGTCTCTAGCCGTCGCGTCGATCATGGCCTTGTAATTAGGCTCAACAGCAAAATAAAAGATTTCAAAAAAATTCCACGACTCACAGCCGTGCTGGGGGCATTGACGCTGCATATTAGCAAATCTCTCCAAGGCCCAGATAATGTTTCCTGGTCCAGCTGCTAGAAGGTGGTTATCTCCCTTCGGGCATTCACTAATTTGTCCACCGGGTGGAATTTAGATAAGAACTTTGAGGAAAGAGCTTCCCACGTAGTCGCAGTCCCTGGAGCAATAGTGTGGAGCCAGATTTTTACGTTGTCCCTTAGCGAAATAGGGAACAACCTTAGCTTCACCACGTCATCAGTAATACGGGCGTAGCGGAAGGTACCACATATCTCCGAGAATTACACCAGATGGAGTTGCGTATCCTCACTTGGCAAGCTCGAAAACTGCGTGTTATTTTGGATCATGTTAAGGATGGCAGGCTTTATCTCGAAGTGGTTGTTTACGATGGCCGGGCCAAAACCAGGGTAAACACTTCCCGCGGTAGGGGTCGTGAAGTCTCGCATTGTCCTAATGTGGGGTCAGACCACCTTGAAAGATAGGGGTTAGATCTGATTACTCTAGAGGGGGGGTGAATGGAGTATGTTAAAACTTTTGGCTGTTTTTGACTTTTATCAGAGTAAATAAAATAGGTGATACCAGTAGTAGAAAAAGAAAGAAAAGATAATCTAATCTAATCTACCACAACACAACAAACTAATCTATCACAGACACATCAAGAACAACAAGAAAAAGGGCAACCAGACAACACAAGAAATTTTATAGTGGTTCCCCAACCTAGGTACATCCACTCTTCTACCACCCTGGTAGGAATCCACTAGCATATTTTTGATCAGGTAACTGCCACCTTTGAGCTTTTGATCAGGTGCCCAAAAACCAAAATAAACTTTTGAAGGGAGTTAATAAACCTTTTATACAGGAGGGGGAAAGAGATTTGATGGTGTCTTCTCTTTCTCAAACAACTGAGAATACTAGTGGATTTGTTGTTGTCAAGACTCCTTCAGAATCACTAGGAGCCTTGCACAGGGTGTATGGCTTCAGCCTTGACTTGAAGTAATCTAGGAACTTCTGACTGATAGTGATTGTTGTCCTTGAAAGCTCCTGGAGTTGAAGTTGAAGAAGACTCTTGATTTTATGTTTGTTGTTCTTCTTCTTCTTCAGAAAGATCAAGGTGAAAACAAAGTGTTTTCTGCACTGAGAATGTCTGAGTGTTGTTTCTGTATTCGCTGTCTATTCTTTGCGTTGTGTTCTCTTCTTTCTTGTCCCTTATTGTTGTCGACTGAAAAGAGAAAAATCTCTTTTATATTCTCTGGTTGAATTCTCCTTTGAATTTTGAATTCTCTGCATTAATTATTGACTGCCTGGAGAATGAAAACCGGCTAGAGAATATTTTCTTTAATGAGTTTCCCCAACTATCCCATTTAATTAAGCAAGTAATTAACCTAATGAAGACCATAATTAATGCTGCCAATAACGGCTATATTCAGAGAATATGTGCATTAATTACTCAGGAAATTATTGCTAAATAATATATGGAATATGGACAGAAAATGAGGATAACTCTAAGTCTGGAACTACAATAGAAATCGTCGACCAAAGAACAGATTTCGTCCACCTGAGATCCAAGTTCATCGAGCTGAGAAATCCTATTCGTCGACCTGAGAAAACATGTTCGTCGACCTGAGATCCAAGTTTGTCGACCTGAGCACAGAAAGCTGCATTATGTGAATAACTTGCCAATTCTGCGCTCCAAGTTTGTCGAGCGGATAATCTACCTTCGTCGAGCTGAGTTCAGAGAAAATATTCTGGAAAGAATGTGTTGAAGTTGAAATCCAGACTTCGTAGACCTGAGCTCGAATATCATCGAGCTCAACTCAGATAATTAACTCTAAGTTCGTCGATCAGCGATCGATGATCGTTGAGCTGAGTTCAACAAACGTCGAACTTATATACTGAACTTGATTTCTTCTAAGTACTGAGTCAATTTGAGGTCTTCTGCTGGCTGGTCCATGCAAGGTTGAACCTAAAGACTTAGCCTAAACTCTAAGACTCAAAACATATGACCCTGGCTATACATTGTGGGTCAGGCATCCTAATTAGTGAACCTAGCCCAAATCCAACTAGGGATCCAACAATCTTCCCCTATTTGGGTGAGGTCACTAATACAATTGAAAGAAAAACATTCACAAAGCAGGATAAATATAACTGACAGAAAATTGAAACATTCAGTAGGTATGTACATAGATAGTAGCTTTGTGACAGAAAATAAATAAAGTTCAGAAAATCAAAACTAAACAAGAAATTCATTTCTTCTTCTGCTGCTTTTCCTTATCAGCTTTGTCTTTCTCAGAGGGCTATGTGAATTTGATTTCTCTATTAGGATTGACTGCATCTCTTTTGAACATGGTTATGTCAGCAGCACCAATTATGTTGAGAGAGGTAGCTCTGGGTACAACAGCCTCTGGATGCAAATTCATGTAAGCATCAACATTGAAAAATTTGTTAGCCTTATCATACCTTTTCAATTCTTCCTTTCTGTATGATGACATTATTGAGTATTGAGAAGGATCTATGCCTTCAACTTTAGTTTTATTAATCATTGATAGTCCAACTAGCTCCTGGAATCTGGTCATTTGATGAGTTGTAAATATACGTATTTTTACGTACAATAAATAAGCCGTTTTAGTTTCTTTTTGTTATTTTTGCTTATTTTTCTTTAATAAATTGCTTCTTTTTTGTAAATATTTTCTAACTTAAGTTTATATTAATTTTCTGAATTTTTTTAGGAAATTCCAAAAAATGCATGGTACACGCCCATGCACTTTGGGTCACGCCCGTGACCTGGGCGTGACACTTCATTTCCCGTGAAATCAGCAATTTTTTGAAGAAAAAGTGTGACACGCCCGACGACACGCCCATATCATTTGACACGCCCTGTGACCCAAGACTGTGCCAATCCAGCTCGACAAAATCGCATTCAATGTTCGATAACCGACCCGACACGCCCATCGACACGCCCGTGACAAAGGGCGTGACTCCTCCACCTAGCCCGAGAAGACTGCACCCGCAACTTTTGACATGACCCACGCCCAGATCCACCTCCCCGACACGCCCGGCTATACACCCATCACATAGGGCGTGACCTTCACGTTTTCAGCCGCAAAGTCAAAGCATCAGTCAAATCACTGATCACCTCATGAATAGTACTGACATGCCCCCTGACATGCTCGTGTCAGAGGGCGTGTACTTTGAAATTTTTTCTATAAATTGCAGTTATCTGTTTGAGCAACTGTTCTTCTTTTCTTGAACCATTTTGTATAGGGTTATGCTTCTTAGATGAATTCTAATTCTATATAAGGGATATTTCTCCCCCCTCTCTTTAGCTTTTGTTTTCGTTCTTTTGTAACCCTTGTTTTTACTTAATAAAATGAGTTTTTTTGTCACTTTATATGGTGTTGGAATGAATCTAAGCAACTCTCCTTATGCAATCTTATTTTTTCCTTGCTTTAACTTTTGTTTTTCTCCTTTTGTATGTGTGTGTGTATGAGTCTAGTTTGGTAAAATTGTGTTTTTCTCCCTTCATTTTACTTATCTCTTTAGAATTTATGCTTATTTTATAGCTTTCATTTCATCCTTATAAATCCGTAAAAGCATTTTCAAAGTGGTTTTCCTTTTTTTCTAACTTAGATTTTCGTGTTTATGATGTAAAACTTTTTCGCTCTTTTTACTTTATTGTCACTTTTTAACCACTTTTACGGAGTTATAGGAATGAATATATAGTTGTTTTAATTTTTCGAGCACTTTGATTTTCGCTCAAAAACTTTTGCTCGTTTAATTTTTTTGACTTCATTTTATTCATTTCTACCGCATTCTAGCGGTAGAAATGTATTCATTTCAATTTTTCAAGCACTTTCATTTTGCGTTTATTTGCAAACCTTTTTGCTCGTTTAATTTTTATTTCTTCTTTTTTTGTATTTCTACCGCATTCTAGCGGTAGAAATGCAATTGTTTTAATTTTTCAGTAACTTTATTTTTCGTCTTTTTTGTACGTGCGTGTGCGTGTATGTGATAGATTTTACAGCTTTCTTTCATTTCGTGTAAAGTGTGTGCGTGTGCGCATTTATTTTTGCCTACTCATTAAAGAGTTAAATGGCGCATTGTTTTCCTTTAAGTAGAGTGTGGGTGTGTATTTCATTTCAAGTAGAGTGAGTGTGTGTGTTTACTTTCAGTAGAGTGTGTGTGTGGGTGCATTTATTTTCTCCTACTCATTTGAGTAGGACTCGCTTTATTTTTCCCACCCACTCGCTTGAGCCGGGACTTGTCATTTATTGCTTTCATTTACCCCCTACTCATTCAAGTAGGGATCGCAATTTAATGCTTTCTTTCCTGCTTTATTTACTACTTTCTTTTTATCGCTTTTGTTTTCTGCTTTAATTTTATTGCTTTTTCCCGCAAGCCATCCCCATTCTGATGAGTGACTAACCACTCTTAGCCTTCAGTATCGAAGAGCATTGGGATAGATAAGATAGCTTTGAATAATTAAAGGTCCTGTTTTTCTAATTAATTAAATTACTTAAGGTTTGCCTCGGGTTTACGAAGCGTAGAACCACATAATCGATGTATGGGCTCTATTTCCGTTGTCCATCTGCTAGCTAGCCGAGAGGCCGTGCGTATGGACCAATCGCCCCTTGGTAAATGGAGTTCTGCACTAACCCTCGAGAGAAGAGGCGCGCAAACTCTACCGGATTGGGTTCCCCACCCAATAGCGGGGTTCTTAGCGTAATGCGGGCATTAAGAGGAATCCTTCGTCGGATGAGAGCCCGGTCGAATATTCTTAATGTTCAGGTGAGCGATAGTCCTAGAGATAGGTGAGCTCATTTTAGTGGAACCTCCACGGCCAAGTCTCCGCATTAATTAATTTTAAACTTAGGATCTCTTTTTATTAAAAATTTATTTTAGTTCAAATTTTATTTGATGCGGTTGCGCTAAGCTTTTCATCGGCTCCACCTTTCTAAACGCTTTTATTTTCTGCCTTTTTATATATAATATCCCGACAAGATAAAATATCGGTAAAATAATAGTCCCCTCTAGGGAAGAGTAGAAATAATCAACCCGACCCCGAGAACAATACGACCTCGATATTCCACACCGGAATATCCTGTACCACTCACGATAGGTGCACTTGCCTCCTTTTGTTAAAATTCGATCGAAACTCTTTTTATACTTAATAAATCCATGTGCCCCGTCCTTCCAAAATAAAATATATAAACCGCTCTCTTGCTAAATAAAAACCCGTGGGGCGCTGCGAGTTTTAACCATCACCATTCTTGAAGTTGTTTCGGTTTCAGGATCCACAAATGGAATAGGTAGTGATTCAAGCCTTTTTGGACTTTCTGCTTTTTCAATTTCAGAAACTTGTTGTTGCTGCTGCTGTTGTCTGTTGCTGCTAGAATACCTATGTTGGTTGCTTCCATGTGATCTTGAGGATCTATCAGGTTGTCTTTGATATGTTCTAGCATATGGATTAGACCTCTGAGAGATGTTACCTGAAGCACCAGCAGTAGCAGGAGGAGGAGGAGGAGGGACTCTCTAGTTCCTTTGAGAAGGATGAGGAGGAGAGTATCTCCTGCTTTTCTTTCTGGCTTTCTGCTCATTCTTAGAAAGCCACATCCATGATGGCATCCCTGGATATGGAGTATTATTTTGTAGGATGTAGTATGGAGTATCATGAGTGGGATTAAGCTTAGGAGCAGCCTTTCTCTTCTTAGCAGTCTTCTTCTTAGCTTTAGTGTTATCAGAATCATCAAAATCATCATCATCTTCATCATCAGAAGATCCTTGAGGGTTATCATATAAGTCATCAAGTGCTTTCAGAATATCTCGGTAAATTTGTTTTTCAGCCTGGGGCTTCACTGGAGGTTCTGGAAGAGCTGGTTGAGCAACAATGGTTTCCGAAATACTTTCAACAATTAACTTATTTTCTTCCTCAATATCAGCTATAAGAATTTCATATAAATCTGGAAGGGGACTGTGTTGGGTGCATTGGAAAATATGTACCAGATTTGGAGAAGCCTCACCTAACTAAATGATATTCATCAATGTGTATTTGATGGTCTTTTGATTTTCATTGTGGAGGTTAAGGAAATGTAGAAAAAGTTTCTAAGTACAAGTGTCGACACCTGAGAAGAATTGTGTCGACACTTGGGAAAGGATGTGTCGACACCAGGAGCCAGATTGTGTCGACACACAGGACTTGTGTTGACAAACAGAAAATCAGTCGACAACAACTGTGTCGACACACAGCACTTGTGTCGACACACTCCAGAATTCTGTCGACAGCAATTGGGTCGGCACACAGGACTTGTGTCGACACACACCAGAATTCTGTCAACACCAACTTTATCGAGACTAGAAGCTGTTGTGTCGACACACAGGACTTATGTCGACACATTCCACAGAAGCTATGTCAAGAAGAAAAAGAAGAGTTGTGTCGACATTATGTGAGCTGTGTCGACATCACCAAGGATTGTGTCAACACATGATCTATTTGTGTCGACATATTTGAAGTATTGTCTCGACACTTTGCTGCTGAGTTGAAGTTCAATGAAGTATCAAGTATCACGACTGAAGACTTGACAGCTGTCATAACTGATAATGATGTTGCATTTGTCAGAGCTGTCAGAAGGCCGTTAGGAACCGGATCAGCCGGTAACCTCAGATGGGGTATATATAAAGACCTATTCTATCAACAAATGGCAATGAACAACAAGAGGAGCTAATAACTAAGAAGAAGAGAAGTCTTCATCTAGAAATCAACAAGTCTCTAAGGGCAGATCCTGAACAAGTCTGCAAGAAGAATTCAGAGCCACATCTGAATAAAAGAAGGAAGCTGGATTGAAGATCATCTCCAACTTCACAAGAAGATCAACCTTACTTTGTTCAAATTCAAGAAGCTTTGAAGAAGCTAAGATAGGTTGGATCTAAAGCAGTCAGATCTATCAAGAACTGACCAAGAAACCTTCTATCCATTCTCTCTCTACCTGGGTGAAGGATTTATTCTTTTTATAAACAATTTTCTCTGTAGGATCTTTTATAGATCTTAGTGTAGGAGAGTTATCTCTCTGAGTTGTAAGCCTAAATCTATAAATGTTGAGTTAGGGTTGAGTGCCTGAGGTAAGAGACTGAATTCTCTGAGTTGTAGGCCTTGTGGAAGAGGCTAAGGTAGGGCTTGATTGCCTGTGTTATAGGAGTGTGGACTCACTCTTAGGTAGGATTCTCTGAGAGGATCTGAGCTGTAAGACTTGCTGAAGTTTGTGTTGTAGGAACCATTCTGGGTTCTGAGTTGTAAGATCTGAGGATCTGAGAAGGAAGAAGGAAGCTAGGTCGAATCTAGTATACTGCTAGATAGGCGAAGGGGGAAAGTGGATGTACCCATCTCTTAGGGAACCACTATAAATCTGTATGCAATCTGTGTTGGCTATGTTTGCTATAATCTGTGCTGTGATAGATATTGCTAAGTCTATCTAACAAGTAATTTACTTTATCTGCCTGAATAAAAAGAATTGAACCTATTCACCCCCCCCCCCCTCCTATAGGTGTTTAGGATATCTTGAAACCAATTCTTTCAAGTGGTATCAGAGCCAGGTTGCTCAAGATTAGTCTTAATAGTTTGAGTTGATCTATAAGGCAGTTATCAGTTAGACAAAATGGGTTCAGGTGAGAATCAGAAGGAACTTGGATGTATGAAACTTCCTATCTGTAGAAAAGAAAATTTTGGCATATAGAAAGAGAGGGTCAGATTATTCATGGAAGCATCTGATCCAACAATTTATATCACAGTACTAGAAGGGCCATTTATTCCTATGAACATATCAGTTCTTGATGCTAATCTCAAGAATCCAAAAATTTATTCAGAAATGACTAAGGAAGAGATTATTCTAGCAACTTAGACAAGAGGGCACAGAACATAATTGTGAGTGCCATAGATGACTCTACATTCCAGAATCTGGTCCATTGCAAAACCTCCAAGGATATGTGGGACACCTTGATTTTCTACATGGAGGGGACAGAAGAAGTGAGAGAGGATAGGAAGTCTATGTTAAATCAAGAGTATGAAAGCTTTAGACAAGCTAAGACAGATAGCATAGTTGAATGCTATAAGAAATTCTTTAGAATTGTTAATGAGCTAATGACATATGGAAGTCTTTATCACTTATGAATTAAATGACAAGTTTCTCAGATCTTTAACCAAGGATTGGAATACTAAAATATGTGCCATCAGAGAGGTGGCCAGGCTTGCAGATAAACCTCCACCAACCTTATTTGGAAAACTGTTATCCTATGAGATGGAGCTCACTGCCAGAAAGGAGGAGGATAAAAGCAATAAGTCTGAATACAAAGAGAAGTCAGTTGCTTTTAAGGCTGAAGCCACAAAAAAGGGCAGGAGAAAGTCACCTTCTCCTCCCAAGAGAATGACTGAAGTTGAATCTGAAAATTCTGACATCAACACTTTAGATAGTCACAAATCCGATGAAGACTTTGCTGCCTTCATAAGGCAGTTTCAAAGGTTCATGAAGAAGAAGAAATGGAGAACAAAGCCATCTTCATCCTTCTCCAAGGATGACTATTACAAGAAGAAGAAAACATCTAAGGATGATAGGTATGTCTCTAATCCCAGTAAACAAACTTCTTCTAAAATTGTTTGTTATTGTTGCAACAGGCCAGGACATGTCATAGCTGATTGTCCTGATAAAAGAAAGGAATCTAAAGATAAAAAGAGGCAACAAAATAAGGTCAAGAAGTAGAGATCGTTTGTTGCAAATAAGCAGAAGAGTTGGACTGACTCATCATCATCAGAATCAGGAGAAGAGACTGAAGCTGAAGCTGAAGCTTATATAGGATTGTTCACTACTGAAGAGGATTCAGTAGAATCTGAGTTCATGCAAATGCTTTACTCTATCAATGGGAGTGAAGATCTTTATTGCAAAGGGCTGATGGCTTTGACTGAGGAAGATCAGTGTTAGGATCAGCCTGGTCCCAGTAAGGTAAATAATCTTTCCTCAGTTTCTAATTATTATACTGGATCTGAATCAGAAGCATCTGCATCAAGAGATGTGGATGGTTCTGAATCTAAAGGGGATGTTCATCAACTTATTGATGAGTATGGTGATTTGTTGCAAGCTCTTAAGAGAAGAAGAACTCTTAACAAGGAACAAGCTAAGGAAATTGCATCTCTTAAATTGTCTGCATCAGATTCAGCAAAAATGCTGGATTTGAAGATGAATGAAGTTTCCAATCTGAAAAATATAACCTTTATTCAGATGGGTACAATTACATTCAAAAATGATCAAATCAAGAGTCTGGAAGTCGGACTTAAGAGAGAGAAGGATCTTGTGGCTAAATTCTCAAAGCTAAAATCAGTCTTACCCTTGATTGATGACTTCACTCTCCAAAAGGGTAAGACAGGATTAGGCTTCAAGGGAAGAACTAGGGCAGCTAATTCTAAAGGAAAAGGAAAAGCCCAAATTCAGCCACTAGCCTTCAAACCCCCTATTGCTTTCAGGAAAGTGATGCAGCCTACTAACAAGTATGACCATGACATTACACATAGTCACCGTAAGGCTGGTAATCTGAATGACAAGGGTATAAATACCAATTGGGCATCCCATGTACAAACACATTATGATCTTCAGGAATCATCAATGTTTGATGCATCAGCCCGAGCACTCAAGAAAAGGACCATTGTACCTATAGTTTTAAGGTCTGCTGACAGCAATGCTGTTAAGACTGTACCTAAAATAAGATACAATACATATGAGTGCTGGTGTTGTGTCAAAGTGGGTCATTATGCCATTGATTGTTGGCACAACACTACTGGCAGGAAGAATACCAGCTTACCTGTCAGAAAGGCTGCAGGCAAGCATGTCATGTTTCAGTCTAACCTGAACTTAGAACCCAATAATTATTGGGGTTCTAAGGTTAAGTAATTTTATTTGATGTAGGTGAGTCCAAGTGGTCATACCCCAATATGGTACTTGGATAGTGGATGTTCTAGGCACATGACTGGAACAAGAAGGATGTTGAAGGACTACTCTCTCATAGAGAATGGATCCAAAGTGATCTTTGGTGGATCTGAAAAGGGGGTCATCAAAGGGTTTGGTAACATTTCCAATAGTTCTATCACTATCACCCAAGTGGCTTATGTGAAAGGTCTGAAACATAACTTAATAAGCATAAGCCAACTGAGTGATCTTGGTTATGACACCTCTTTTATTAGGAATGGGTGTCAGATTAGAAGGACAAGTGATCAAGAGTTCATCTTGTCTGGTTATAGAAAAGGAAATGTTTACTGTCTCAACTTTGATTGTGAGAATAAGAACTCTCCTATTTGTCTAGTTGCAGATGAGAAAGCTTTTCATTGTGTCAAATGGTATAAGAAGCTAGCTCACCTGAACTATAAGTCAATAGGCCAACTCTATAGTATGGAGTTAGTGAGGAATGGTCCTCAGGTCAAGTGCATCCAGGTGGGTGGGTGTTCAGCTTGTCAAAAAGGCAAACAGACTAAGACCTTCTTCAATAGTTTTGATACCAAAGACTCTGTGAGGTGTTTGTACCTCCTACATATGGATCTATTTGGTCCTATGCCAGTTCATAGTCTAGGTAGGAAAGTCTACACATTTGTGATTGTGGATGACTATTCTAGATTTACTTGGGTTTTATTCCTGAGGCAGAAATCTAAAACCCCTACTGTCTTCCACAATTTTGTTAGGCAAATTCAGAATGAACTTAACAATTCAGTGGTCAAAATCAGAAATGACCATGGGACTGAATTTCAGTCTGAATGCATGACAAGATTTTTTGAAGAACTAGGGAATCATCAAGAGTTCTTCTCACACAGAACTCCCCAGCAAAATGGTATTGCTGAAAGAAAGAATAGGACTCTTATTGAGGCTGGTAGAACCCTATTGAGTGACACTTCTCTCCCAGAATATTTTTGGGCTGAGACAATAAACACTGCTTGTCATGTTCTCAATAGGGCTTCCATCACCAAAAGCCACAAGAAGACAACCTATGAGATTATGAAAGGCAGAAAACCAAATTTAGTCTATTTTAGAATCTTTGGTAGCAAGTGTTTTGTACTTAATAATGGCAAGCACTATTTAACTAAGTTTGCTGTCAAATCCCAATAAGGAATATTTGTTGGGTACAGGAACAGCAGTAGGGCATACAGAGTCTACAACTTGACTACTCAAGTTGTAGAAGAATCTGTCCATGTAGTTTTTGATGAAACTAAACTAATCAACTATGAGTTGTCTAGTACTCCTTGTAGCTCTACAGGTTTGAAGGAAAAAAATGGACAAGCTAACCATTAGTGAAGACAACCTGCAAGGTAGGATGAAGAAAATGATGGATGCTGTCCAGGGGGAGTACAAGACCCACAAGCTGATGAAGAGGACAATGAAGTACAGCATAGTGAGGTGATTGGAGAAAATCAAGGTGTAGATAGATTGCTTCCAGCAATTAGACATCTAAAGGATTATCCAGCACACCAAATTATTGGTGATCCAAGTCATGGTGTTCAAACAAGGAGCAAAAACATGAACACAATCCTTTGCTCAAGTTTCCTATCCCAGATGGAACCCAAGAAATTTAAAGAAGCCATACAAGACCCAAATTGGATTGATGTCATGCAGGAAGAGCTGAATCAATTCAGAAGATGCAAAGTCTGGAAGTTGGTTCCTAAACCAAAGAATCACAATATCATAGGAAATAAGTGGATCTACATGAACAAGCTAGATGAAAATTGCATTATAGTTAAGAACAAAGCAAGACTGGTGGCAAATGGCTACAGACAGGAAGAAGGAATAGATTTTGAACAGACATTTTCCCCAGTAGCAAGGTTGGAAGCAATAATGATGTTCCTTTCCTTTGCAGCATATCAAGAGTTCAAGGTATTTCAGATGGATGTAAAGTCAGCATTTCTGAATGGTGACTTAAAAGAGGAATTTTATGTTGAACAACCCTCAGGTTTTGTAGATCCTCTCTATCCTAATTATGTGTATAGGCTTAAGAAAGAACTATATGGTTTGAAACAAGTCCCTAGGGCTTGGTGATGGCGACGATGCTGATGCGGTCGTGGATCCACGACATCGAGAGTTTGTGGATTGGGACAGTCGTTGCCGCAAGCTCGAAGATGGGAGTCTACCATGACGTTTCTTCACCAACGCCGCCACCGCTACATGTTTTGCTCGACGTCCGCCGCCGCCAATAAATAAAATATATAATTATAAATTACATAATTATAATTATATATTTTATATTTTTTATTTTAGCATTTTTATTTACAAGCATTTCATTATTAATTTAATTTCATGTAATGATGGGTGCCTATAACCATCAAATGTATTTTAATTTCATGTATTTAAATTTTGCATTGTTTCATGATGGGTGCATATAACCATCATAGTGTCATTTTGAATTTTGAATTTTGAATTTTGAATTTTGAATTGGAGGAGATGGAGTGGTGTAAGCTTATATATAGTCCATGATATTTGTCATATTGATTAGAGAATGAAAAAAAGAAATCCTAAGAATTCAAGATTTGAATTTTCCCCCTCTTTCCTCTTTCCCTCTAAGGTAAATTTCGGCCTCCTCCTTCCTCCTTCCTCCTCCTCTCTTTGGTCGTCTGCCAACCTTCTCCCCCTCTCTATGCTCGTTTTCCTCTCCTCCTAAAAACCCGAGAACCGCTCTTCATCACCTCCAATAGCCGACCTCTTCTCTTACTAACCAAAGATCTCGGCCAACGCGTGAAGCGACGAAGGCGGATAAATTCCTCTCCATCCGGAGAGACTCTGGAGGAGCCATTGAAGGGAGATCGAAGTAGAGAAAAAAAATCGAATCATACATTCCGGTTGGGTAACGAAATATTTCTACACCATGTGTGTTTCCCTCTAGTTAATTCTTGTGGTGGAAATTCTTGGCATTGCATTTTGAAGCATTAAATAATCGTGGTTTTTCCTTCGATTGGTTTGTGTTTATCTTGATTTACTTAATTTCTAAAAGGTTTGGCAAACCTTCATTTTCTTTTGTTGGGAGAAATCTACCTTTTCTGAATCGTTATTTTTGGTAGATCTCTTTTGGTACAACACCGCTCGTTCGGACCGGGTGGGTCCTTTTAGCCGGAAAGAATATTAGCCTATCGCCTCTATTCGATCCTAATCGGTTTAGCTACCCGTACGCTAGCATATAATTGATAGAATTAATTAACGTGGTGTTGCGAAGAACGATTGTGCGAGTGTAGGATTTGGATCGTTAGAGAGGCAAACGTGTCGTCCGTAGATATATTCGGTGTCAACGTGCAAGCCTGCATCACTTGGTATGAAACTCTATCTACATTCCTCATTGAGAACAAATTCTCAAGGGGAAAATAGACAAAACTCTATTCCTAAGGGAATCAAAAGGCAAGATCATCCTAGTCCAGATATATGTTGATGACATTATCTTTGGATCTTCAGAAAACAACCTTTGTAGAAAGTTTGATAAACTTATACAAGGGAAGTTTGAGATGAGCAGCATGGGTGAGCTGAAATTCTTCTTGGGACTCCAAGTTAGACAAATTGGTGATGGCTTGTCCATATCCCAGTCTAAGCTCACCAAGGAGTTGATTAAGAAATTTAGTATGTAGTCAACCTCCACCATGAGAACTCCAATGGGGTCAAGTATGCCTATAGGAAAAGATGATGCAGGGAAACCTGTAGATGAGTCTTTGTATAGAGGGATAATTGGCTCCCTTTTATACTTAACTTCTAGTAGACTAGACATCATGTATGTTACATGTGTCTGTGCTAGGTATCAAGTCTGCCCTAAAGAATCTCATTATACTTCAGTCAAAAGAATTTTGAGATATCTTAAGGGAACACCAAATCTTGGCCTTTAGTACCCTAAGAATAGAGATTTTCTACTAACTGGGTATTCAGATGCAGACTTTATAGGATGCAAAGAAGATAGGAAAAGCACCACTGGCACATGTCAGTTCCTAGGTGGAAGATTGGTATCATGGAGAAGCAAAAAGCAGACAAGTGTGGCTATATCCACTGTTGAGTCTGAATATGTTGCTGCAGGCAGTTGTTGTGCTCAACTGTTATGGATACAACATCAGCTTGAAGATTATGGCATTCAGGTTAGTAGAACTCCATTATTTTGTGATTCTACCAGTGTGATTTCTATTGCTAGAAATCTTGTTTCTCATGGCAGAACTAAGCGCATAGAAATAAGATTTCATTTCCTTAGAGATAATGTTGAAAAAGAAGATATAAGTTTAGAATTTGTCAATACTAATTTTCAAATTGCTGATATGTTCACCAAACCACTGGATGAAACTAAATTCAATTATTTTAAAATTGAATTAGGCATGCTAAACTTGGAATAAGAATGACAAATTTGACTAAGTAAATTTGTGTCGACACATAAAGATATCTGTGTCGACACTTAATAGTTGGTGTCGACACATAAGGAAAATTCTGTCGACAAATCAAGAAAATTGTGTCGACACTTAGAATTTGGTGTCGACACATAGCTCTCTTGACACTTAGATATTGGTGTCGACACATAGAGTCGTTTGTGTCGACATGCAGACATTAGTGTAGACTCTTAAGATTGTTTGTGTCGACACATCGCAGATGGTGTCGACATATAGTATTATAATACCTTTACATTCTCTGTTGAGACTTTAATAGTTTGTGTCGACACAAACCCAACAGTGTCGACACAATAAGAGTATTTCAACTCGTCTTTTGACCTTCTTTGTTTAGAAACATATAAATAGGTGGAAGTAAAACCTTGTCGACAACGCTCTCAAAATTCTCGAGACCAAACCTTTGTGTCGACAGACCTTCATCTCTCTTCTCCTCAATCTCTAATCCCTAATGGCGCCAAAGCTGGAAGAGAACATCAATGAGGGCTATGAACTAGTTGGTCATGCGTTTGAGACTGCCACGCCAAAAATCAAAGCCGTGATTACCCTAATTACCGAAAATGGATTGGAATACTTAGTCTCAGAACCTACCAATATATGGAAGAAGGAGGTTCTTGAATTCTATACAAAGGCATTACTGGATTCAAGGTGCATAAAAATAAAGTCATCAATTCAAGGAACTAAGGTCAAACTCACCCAAAAGAGTTTGAGTAAGACATTTAAACTTTCCATGGTTAAAGAAGACGTTGAAATAGTACCTTCCATGACAAGAGAAGCTCTCCAATGGTGTGGAATGGATCCCACTATCAAGATTGGATCTTCGATGAACAGGAAGGGAATGAATTCCCAAGGCAAGTTTCTTTCTGAAATTGTAGGGAAAGTTATTATGTGCAAATCCGGAGGACATGATAGGATTTCATCCTATATGTTCAATCTAATGACCAGAGTGATATTCAAGGTGAAAACAAATTGGTCTGCTGTTATCTTTGACAAGATCAAAGAAGGAATCAAGATACCTAATCTGGGCAGATTAATAAGCCTATTTCTAGCTAAGAATATACCTGAAGTGATAAATCAATCTACAGGTTCTAAGATTAATCACATGAGAAGAATGTACTTAAGGATACTGTCTAGATGGGATAGGGTTCTGACCAAAGATGTTTATACTCCACAGAAACAAACAAAGCTGTACAACCCCGTGTTCGCCGAGCGGGTCCGCCAAGCCAGGCGAGCGGACCAGGCTGCCCGGCCCGCACCAGAATAACATGCGAGGGGCAGGAGGCGGGAGGCCAGCTCGCTCTCTCCTAGGCCAGGCAGGAGGCCAGCTCGCCCTCGCCCAGGTCGGGCGGGCGAGCAACGCGAGTTCTCCCTTCACCCCTCTCGCTCGCTCAGAATTCGTCGAACAGAGTTTCGGTCGACATTCGTCGAGCAGAGTTTGGGTCTTCATTCATCGAGCAGAGTTTGGGTCGCCATTCATCGAGCAGAGTTTGGGTTGCCATTCGTCGAGCAGAGTTTGTGTCGCCATTCATCGAGCAGAGTTTGGGTCGCCATTCGTCGAGCAGAGTTTGGGTTGCCATTCGTCAAGTAGAGTTTGGGTCGCCATTCGTCGAACAGAGCTTTTCGGTCGGCATTCATCGAACTAGCATTCGGGGATGGGTTCGACGAGTCCGAATTGGCGAGCCCTCCTCCGAGGTTCCCATGGTTGCAGTTGGAAGCCTGGCCGCCAGCCCGCTCTCCTATACACGACCCGGCTGTCGGCCTGCCTTGGCACGGGTATTGGCAGCTCACGCTCGCCCAAGGAGAGTAGGCAAGCCGCAGGAGCCAGGTCACACCCCCCCCCCAGGGGATAGTAGTGGCGAGCTGACCTTCATATCCCTGTGGTGGGCCCAGTAGAGGCCCAGAGGTAAAATTACCTGGATGCCCTCCCCATGGTTGTGAATAGCTTGTTCAAATAGCGGAGCTACGCTGTTGGCAGACCAAGTTGGACTGCACATAGCTGTTCAAAATAGCGGAGGTTGGCTATTTGCAGGCCATTTTCAGAATTCTATAAATAGAATTCAAGGGGCACCTCAGAAGGCACGCTCTGATACTCACTAGCTCCTTAATACCTAGTGCTTTCTGAGGTTCCCTTAGCTCGGTTTGTGGCTAAGGAGGGGAAGTACTCTCAGGTCTTCTGGGTGTGTGGTGGGTCCTCCCCGCCGAGCCCTTGGGTCGGTTTTTCCCTTGTCTCTTTTGTTGTTTTGTTTGTAGGAGCGAAGTAGGTGCGCGATCACCCCTTCTCCAAGGGTGAACTTCACAGGAGACCGAGATTTCGATTTCAACATTTTAGTGCGGTGAGCGTTGAACGTGGTCAGTATAAAAAAGCTTTAGTGAGCTCAATGACAGGAGGACAGGGATCTGACAGGCCGGACTCGCCTCCCCCCCCACCTTTGGCCAGGGTGGGGATGTTTAAAGATCTCAGGAACGAGGTGCTAGGCCTCGTCAAGTTCGCACTCGGCACGCGGGCTGAGTGCTCGACCCCGGCAATCCAGATCGTAGCCGCCCCTTCTTTAGGCGAGGACGCTCCCGGAAGGCGAGCTGGGAAGGAAGTGGCCGAGGAGGGCCGGGGGTGCGAGATCCCCGGGCGCGAGCACTTCCCCGACTCGGTAGGCAGAGGTCGGCTCGGCAATCTGAGCCCGCGAGACGTGTCAACTCGCCCGGTAGGGGGAGGCAGCCCCTTCAGCGAGTTGGTGTCTTCAGCTCCAATTCTAGAGGGGTTCAGGGAACCCGAGATGTCCTACTACACCGGGAAGTGAGACCATGTCCAACATGTCCAGTGGTTTGAGGACGTGGTCTCGATCCGGCAGATGTCGGATGGGTTCAAGTGCCGACTCTTCGCCATCACACTCAAGGAGAAGGCGAGGGAGTGGTTCCATCAGTTGCCGGCCAGCTCCATCTACTGTTTCGAGGACCTGCACTGGGGGTTCATGCTGAGGTTCACTACCTCGAAGAGGAGGAAGAAGGAGTCAGAGTCCCTGTTTCATATCAAGTAGGGAGTGAATGAGACGTTGGGGAGCTACGTGGACCGGTTCCAGGAGGAAGTCACCCGGGTCCAGGAGATGTCGGGCCATAGTCTGATGATGGCTTTCACCCTGGGCCTGCAGCAGGGTTTCTTCAGTATGGAGTTGAAGAGAATACCCCCCCCCCTCTCCTACGAGGAGTTGATGGAGAGGGCAGCGAGAGAAGTTGGCGGGGAGGCGTCAAATCCGGAGTTCGCCCGAAAGGTGGCAAGATGGGCCACGGAGGAAGATAAGGAGCCAAGAGGAGGAGGAGGATAAGAGGAGAGGAGAGGGGAGCCCAAGCAGAGGGAACAGAGGCAGCTCCAGGGGCAGCATCAGCCTAGGTTGGGGCGTCAGGAGCCCGACTGTCGGCTGGGCTGGAGGCCCGAATGGCAAGGGCAGGGGCAGCAGAGAGGGTACCAAGGAAGGGACCACCACCGGCGGGCAAGATCAATTTTGTCCCAAGGCTGGAGGCAGTCCTAGAGGCCTCGACTCCTCGATCAAGAAGAGGTCATGGCCATAGCCATTGGCGAAAGGAGTAGAGTGGCAAGGAGAAGGAGGAGAGAGGTTAGGGTGGAGTTGCCTTACTACGACTTCCATCAGGAGGAAGGGTACACCACAGCCACGTTCCCGGAGTTCCTCGAAATGAGAGGGAACAGGGAGCAGCAGCAGCAGCAGGGGCATCAAGAAGTGAGGATCGAGGAGGTCCTGCCTCGGCCGGAGGAGGACCATTGCGAAGACCTGGTGGATGTCGGGTCCCGAGGAGGGATCAGAGTAATCCACGGGGGGGTGGGGGTTGAGACTTACCAGAAGGCAAGCCTCCACACCATGTATCGTCGGAGAGTTGGCTCCACATCCCAGACCCCGCCCCCAGATGAGAGGATCACCTTCTCGAGGAGCGATATAGCGGATCATGAGGATCTTTTTTGCGATACGCTGGTCATCCAGACAGCCATCGAAAATTTTACCGTCTCCAGGATCCTCGTCGACAACGGAAGCTCCGTCAATGTCGTCTTTAAGAAGGCGTTTGTCTCGATGAAGGTGGATACGAAGTGGTTGTTAGCCTCGGATGGGCCCTTGTTTGGATTTTCGGGGGAGAGGAAGGAGGTCGAAGGAGGGGTGGTGTCACCCTGGGGGGCAGTCTAGGAACTGCAGGTTCGTCATCGTGGATGCCCCCAGCAGCTACAGAGCCATCTTCTGGAGGCCCCTTATCAGTGCCTTCAGCTGCGTCCCCTCATCGTTCCATCACTGCTTGAAGTTCAATGCCGAGGGGATTCAGGTTAGGGTCAGGGGGGACCCCAGGGTGGCGCGTGAATGCTACGTCACCACCGTGAACTCCATCCCTTGGCAAGATGGAGCCAAGGAGATGGAGCGAAGGATGGAGGAGGCGGAGCAGTAAGGTAGCGGGGAGGAGCTCGAGGTGGAGAGCTGCGCCGAGGTAGAGACAGCAGGAGGAGATCGGGGAAAGTAGGCCGAGGCAATGGCCGTGGAAGAAGAGGTGGAGGCGGAGGTCCTCGTCCCAATGGAGGGGGATGTTGAAGAGTGGGGGGAGCAGTCCCGGTTGGAAGCTGCGAAAGAGGTGGTGGAGCAGGAGGTCCACACCCATGAAGGCAGGGTGGAGAAGGTCCGCGTCAGCGGAGGGCTGACCCCGGAGGACCAAGGCCGGATGCTGGATTGCATCCAGAAGAACGTGGACATCTTCGCATGGAGCGTCGTGGAGATGCCGGGGGTTGACATGGATGTGGCTTGCCACCGCCTCAACTTGGACCCGGGAACACGCCCCGTCCAACAAAAGAAGAGGTCCACCGCGGACAAGCTGGCGGAGCCCATCAGAGAGGAGGTGGCGAAGCTTCTCAAGGCCTGCTTCCTATCCGAGATCCAATACCCCGACTGGGTCTCAAATGTAGTCATGGTAAAAAAGGGGACGGCCGGTGGCGAATGTGTATCGACTTCTCCTTGCTTAATAAATCTTGTCCTAAGGACTATTATCCCTTACCTCGGATCGACGCACTGGTTGACTCAGCCGTTGGTTTTTCTATAATGAGTTTTCTATATGCATTTTCAGGTTATCATCAAATCAGAATGCACCCCCCGGACGTCAAGGATGTCTCGTTCATCACGGGGGATGGATGCTGTTGGGTTTATCTATGAGGATGGCACAACGCTTGTGCACGCAGCGGAAAAGATAAAAAAAACATCAAGAAAAACCCAAAGAGATGTGGATCGGGCCATGAACGTTGAATCAAGAAGTTAGCAAAAACTAGGCAAAAATTACCTCGGTGGCGTTGAGTCACAACTCAACGGAGATGCTCCAAACTTTGTCTTCTTGCTAGTGGCGAGTCCTACGTGGAATAATATCCATGTTTCTGTAGAAGTCCACACGAGCGGGAGAACACCGAGCTTTCCGTCACACGGAAAATCGGGAAGGATGAAAAGACCGCACCTTGCTTTCCACGGACTGCTAGGTCCGTGCCAGGAAAAGCAACGCCAGCGACAGTCGCCGGAGAAGAGGAGGTCAGCGGAGTGATCACGGCGGCGGTGGAACGCTTCCGTCAGCGGCGGGATTCGGGATCGGCGGAACGCTCGCGGAACGGAACTCTTCTGTCGCGGGTTTCTATCAGCCGATGAGAGAGAGTGATCCCGAAAAACCCTAAGTATCCTATTTATACCAAAGGTATAAATAAACCTAGGAAAATCGCTATCCGCAGACCACCCAGAAATAGGGTTCAGAATCGGCGAGAATCACCAGCCGATCGGTGAGAATCGATCGTCGAGAATCACTAAGGATCGGCGAGTATCGGCTAGGATCGGCGAGAACCAGTCAGCGAGAATCGGTCGGCGAGAATCATCAGCAGATTCAGCGAGAATCAATCGGCGAGAATGCCCGATGATTCACGTCGAATCGCAGGTTGACGAATCTCGTCGATCGTCGAGAATACCGACGATACACATCGAACAGGGTCGACGATACACGCCGATCGGCGAGAATCAGAGAACGATTCTCGATGATTCTCGTCGATCGGCGAGAATCAGAGAACTATTCTCGACGATTCTCGTCGACCCTCGGCCGACTATTCTTACCAATCCTTCAAGGCAACATTTGCCCAACCCGATGATCCTTTAAGGCAATACTTTGCCCACAACCCCATTCAGATCGGTGATTGGCAACCTTTACCAACACAGTCAATCATCCAACTTCTCCACATCTCTTATGTGCGACCCTGCAGGCTCATATCGCGTTGGCAGTGAGATTACATGTTTGACCACTTCCAGATCACAATGGTAACTCCAACAGACTCCCACTTGATCTCGAAAGTATCAAAGCAAAAACCTCATAAACAATGAGCGGTATCTAGCAATGCATCATTGCTCCCCAAGCAATAAGAGTTAATAACTCATAAGCCTTTATGACCAATGTATCAGCGTTGTCTTTGTCCCTTTGTCCCTTACATCCAGAAAGAACTAAAGGCATGGACCGTGTCACCCTCGTAATAGCTCAATCCAAGTTTCTTGATCCAGGACGGACTTCCAGAGAATGGTGAGTCCAATATCACATATTGACTCAACCAAGCATGGCCATGCATTTCTCAGTCCAGTTCCATCAAGGGGCCCATGGATGCAACTCCTGTCATACAGAAGGACAAATCCCATATCTGCTCACACACAAACACCCAAATGATTCGTAACATGCCCAATAACCACCCTTATCATCAACCTTTCTCAAGGAAGACTTTAGATGGCATCAAAGCACGCTCTTCCTCACTTGATGAATGCTGTGACTTCAGGTTAAAGGACCACAACACCATTGTCAATTGAGACCTACTCGTGATATGATTGGATGACAATCCACAGAGTAGTCTCAGGTTGGGTCTGTCCAGTACAACTTGTTCACTAACAAGTACCCACGTGATGACTTGATATCACAATATCATGACCTGTGAGAACCGGTCATCAGTCAACACACGTGCTGGTCTTCATGTACCATCATCACCCTTAGCTTCTATGATGATACTCGACCAGGGACCTTTTAAGAATGAAGCTTCAAATAAATCACAGGCTCTCACATTCAAGTCATATACTTGATGTCCCATGGAAGCGAACATTCTAAGGGTATCTATTATGTTAACATTTAACTATCATATAGAAAAAGACATAATAAAAGAACTTGTCATTAATTGTAAAAGAAAAAACTAGGTACACAGTTCATCATATGAACAAATAGCCAACAAAATACAAGATTACATGCAACCCACAAGATTCTCATTAGAGTTGATCATTTAGGTATCGTATACCCATCGATCTAGTATGACCATCATGCTTTCTCTGCGCGAGAGGCTTTGTCAGTGGATCCGCAATATTCTCCTCAGTCGGCACTCTGCAAATGTTTACATCTCCTCTTTCGACAATCTCACGAATAAGATGAAACCGCCGAAGTATATGCTTGGAGCGCTGATGGGATCTAGGTTCCTTAGATTGTGCAATTGCACCATTGTTATCACAGTAGAGAACTACGGGACCAACAATGCTAGGAACTACATCAAGCTCGCAGATGAATTTCCTAATCCATACAGCCTCCTTCGCTGCATTAGCTGCTGCGATATACTCGGCCTCTGTTGTAGAATCAGCAACTGTCTCTTGCTTGGAACTCTTTCAGCTCACAGCTCCTCCATTCAGGCAAAACACAAAACCTGACTGAGACTTGGAGTCGTCTCTATCAGTTTGGAAGCTAGCATCTGTGTAACCACTTACAACGAGCTCTTCCTCTCCACCATACACCAAGAACACATCCTTAGTCCTTCTCAAGTACTTCAGGATATTCTTGACTGCAATCCAGTGACACTCACCGGGGTCTGACTGATACCTGCTAGTCATGCTCAAAGCAAAGGAGACATCGGGCCGAGTACATAACATTGCGTACATGATTGATCCAATTGCTGAAGCATATGGAATCAACTTCATGCGGTCCTTATCTTCACAAGATTTTGGACACTGGTCCTTAGAGAGATTCACACCATGAGACATGGGCAAAAATCCTTTCTTGGACTCAAGCATGTTGAACCGCTTCAACACCTTTTCGATGTACGTACTCTGGGTCAAACCCAGCAACTTCTTCGATCTATCTCTATAGATCTTAATACCGAGTATATAAGTCGCTTCACCCAAATCCTTCATTGAAAAGCAGTTCCCTAGGTTGTTCTTAACAACTTTCAGGGTAGGAATGTCATTCCCAATCAACAGTATGTCATCTACATATAATATCAGGAAGACAACAATGCTCCCACTGATTCGCTTGTAAACACAAGGCTCATCTTCATTCTTGATGAAACCAAACTCTTTGATTTTCTCATCAAAACGAAGATTCCAACTTCGAGAGGCCTGTTTCAGTCCATAAATGGACTTATTCAGCTTGCATATTTTAGTGGCTTCATCTGGGGATACAAAACCCTCGGGTTGTGTCATATACACTTCCTCAAGGAGGTTTCCATTAAGGAAAGCCGTTTTGACATCCATCTGCCAGATCTCGTAGTCATAATACGCAGCAATAGCAAGCAATATCCTAATGGACTTCACCATAGCAACAGGGAAAAGGTCTCAGCATAGTCAATACCATGAATTTGCTTGAAACCCTTAGCCACCAGTCGCCCTTTGAATGTTTGTACATTGTCATCCATGTCGGTCTTCTTCTTGAAGACCCACTTGCACCCTATGGGTCGTACCCCTTCAGGTGGTTCCACCAAGTTCCAAACTTGGTTTGCATACATGGAGTCCATTTCGGATTTCATAGCCTCAAGCCACTTGTCGGAGTCCGGTCCATTCATAGCCTCTTGGTAGGTTGCTGGTTCATCATCATGATCCATAAGCAACACATTACCTATTTGAGACACGAGAAATCCATATCTCTCAGGCTCAAACCTCGGTCTACCAGATCTACGTAGGACTTGTGTTCCCTGAGCAGGTTCTCTAGCTACAATATCTTGTAGTCCTGTCTCAGAATCCAATTCCGGTTCATTCACTACATGTGGTTCTTGAACTTCTTCAAGCTCTACCTTTTCATTCTTTCTTGATAAGAACTCTTTCTCCAAGAAGACACCAGTCCTTGCGACAAACACTTTGCCCTCAGACGGTAGGTAAAAGTAATACCCTTTCGTTTCCTTAAGATATCCCACCAGATAACATTTATCTGATTTGGGTTCCAGCTTGTCAGGCATTTGACCTCTCACGTATGCCTCACAGCCCCAAAATTTAATGAACGGCATACTAGGACGCTTCCCAATCCATATCTCATATGGTGTCTTCAGAACCGTTTTCGTTGGAGCGCGATTCAATGTCATTGCAGTAGTCTCTAAAGCAAAACCCCAAAAGGAAACAGGCAAGTCTGCATGACTCATCATCGAATGTACCATGTCTAACAGAGTACGATTTCTCCTCTCAGACACACCATTATGCTGTGGTGTTCTAGGTGGAGTGAGCTGTGATACAATACCACACTCTTTCAGATGATCACGGAACTCATGACTCAGGTATTCGCCACCTCGATCAGATCGGAGTGCTTTAACCCTTTTACCCAACTGGTTTTCTACTTCATTCTTGAACTCTTTGAACTTTTCAAAGGTCTCGGATTTGCACTTCATAAGATACACATATCCGTATCTACTGAAATCATCAGTAAATGTAACAAAGTAGAAATACCCACCTCTAGCCATAGAACTCATGGGTCCGCATACATCACTATGTACAACACCCAAGAGATCCTTAGCCCTCTCAGTATAACCAGTGAAAGGAGCTTTAGTCATCTTGCCTAACAAACAAGATTCGCATCGCTCAAATGATTCATAATCAAATGAGTCCAAAAGTCCATCTCTATGGAGTTTGGATATGCGCTTATCGTTGATATGGCCCAAACGACAATGCCAGAGAAAAGTAGGGTTCGAGTCATTTGTTCTTAGTCTTTTATTATTATCTACATTACAGATCAGATGGTCCAAGTTCAAAACATAAAGACCATTAAATAATTGGGCTACAGCATAACAAACATCATTCTTAAATATAGAACAACAGTTGTTCTTAATTATAAAAGAAAATCCAATCATGTCCAAACATGAAATAGATATAATGTTTCTAGTTATGGCCGGAACAAAATAACAGTTATCTAGTTCTATTACAAGCCCACTGGGCAAAGAAAGACGGTAAACCCCTACGGCTACAGCAGCAACTCTTGCTCCATTGCCGACGCGGAGGTCCACCTCCCCTTTACTCAGCAATCTTCTCCTTCCCAGTTCCTGCACATTCGTACAAATGTGAGAACCACATCCGGTATCCAATACCCAAGATGAAGGAGCGGAAAGGTTTATCTCTATAACGTAGACATTTGAAGCGGAAGTCATACCTCCCCTCAATTTCTGCAGACCTTCAATGTACGAAGGACAGTTCCTCCTCCAATGACCAGCCTTGCCACAGTGGTGGCATTTCCCTTCCTTCACCGTGCTTTTCTTTTTCATCAGTGCAGAAGACTTGGGCTCAAGATATGACTTAGGTCCCACCTTCATCTTCTTGGAACCCTTGGCCTTGCCCTTGCCCTTATGCACCATCAGTATGGGGCTGGCAGGCTTGGCCTTCTTCATATTGATTTCGGTAGTTCTCAACATGCCTAGGAGTTCGGGCAGTGTCTTGTCTATTTCATTCATGTTGTAGTTCAAGACGAACTGCTCATAACTGTCCGGCAACGATTGCAGGATCAGATCCGTGGCCAACTCTTGACCAAGAGGAAAACCCAGCCTTTCAAGGTTCTCTATATACCCAATCATCTTGAGTACGTGAGTCCCTACTGAGTCTCGAACTCCCATCTTGCACTGAAACAACGCTTTTGTGATGTCGAACCTCTCTTGACGAGCCTGCCCTTGAAACATTTTCTTGAGATGCTCGTCAATTTCCTTGCACCCCATGTTCTCATGTTGCTTCTGAAGCTCAGAGTTCATAGTGGAAAACATAAGGCATTCGACATCTAAAGCGTCGTCAGTATACTTCTTATAAGTATCCTTCTCAGCACGGGAAGAGTTCCCGGTCGGCACCTCGGGGGCTTCTTCTTCCAAGACATAGAGCTTTCGCTCTTGCCTGAGAACAATTCTCAGGTTCCTGTACCAGTCCATGTAATTAGTCCCACTGAGCTTATCCTTCTCAAGGATGGCTCTCAGAGACAACGTGGAGTGTGAAACACTTGCCATGGAATTCTACAAGAATTTATGCAGAATAAAATCAGTACCAAAATTTCAAATACAATTTATTTTAATTTGAACTTCAATTAAAATACTCCCACTATTTTATTCGAAATGATAGCCCTCACTAACAATTCGGAGAGTTCATGCGAGCTACTCTCTTAGTGGACAAGATCCGTATTTCACCAACACAATGAGTCCGCTTTGGCGTTCCTCTCACGATGCGGTTATTTAGGTAGGCAACGCTTGCCAATTGCATCCTCATGCAATTCTTATATGGTTGGTGAATAACTCCTTACTCGCATCCATCATATGGTGCATGCCAACCCTATGCCTCTAGGCACTCAACCTTTGAGGTCACCTAGTTAAGATGGACCCGATGTCGACAGTGGGATATCACAATTATCCGCTCGCACCCTTACCAAGATAGATTAATGCACCTTGCTTTGGCAAGCCCACACTTCATCGATCGAGGCAGGAAGAGTGTCATCCATCGGAAGGCATCCGAACACTTAATATTAGATGAAGGGATTTTGATTATAGGTTAACATTTAACCATGATCAACATTTGATCAATGTGCACATCCAAAGAAAAACAATTCTAAACCACATGCATCCCTTATGTGCACATCCTAACACCATCAACAATTGATAGAAGGAAGGGCTAAATCTGAACATCCGGAAACTTCCAAATCCTCAGATTTACATGCATTGGACAAAGGCAAAGACAACTCAACTTAAAGTAGTAGACAAGCTCATCTCTCTTTGTTGGATTCAAAATCCAAAATAAAATCGAGGGATTGTTACTGCTAAGGAGATCACAATTTCTAACAATTAGAAATTCCACGCAATTCCAGAGGTTCTTGGCGGGGTACCAAGACTAAATCTAGACATTTAGAACACTTCTAAATCCCTAGGTTTACACGCACTGGAATAACAAACTTCCAATACAACGATCGTGGCCGGAACCTCGCTTTGATACCACTGTTGGGTTTCTCTATGAGGATGGCACAACGCTTGTGCACGCAGCGGAAAAGAGAAAAAAAACATCAAGAAAAACCCAAAGAGATGTGGATCGGGCCATGAACGTTGAATCAAGAAGTTAGCAAAAACTAGGCAAAAATTACCTTGGTGGCGTTGAGTCACAACTCAACGGAGATGCTCCAAACTTTGTCTTCTTGCTAGTGGCGAGTCCTACGTGGAATAATATCCACGTTTCTGCAGAAGTCCACACGAGCGGGAGAACACCGAGCTTTCCGTCACACGGAAAATCGGGAAGGATGAAAAGACCGCACCTTGCTTTCCACGGACTGCTAGGTCCGCGCCAGGAAAAGCAACGCCAGCGACAGTCGCCGGAGAAGAGGAGGTCAGCGGAGCGATCACGGCGGCGGCGGAACGCTTCCGTCAGTGGCGGGATTCGGGATCGGCGGAACGCTCGCGGAACGGAACTCTTCCGTCGCGGGTTTCTATCAGCCGATGAGAGAGAGTGATCCCGAAAAACCCTAAGTATCCTATTTATACCAAAGGTATAAATAAACCTAGGAAAATCGCTATCCACAGACCACCCAGAAATAGGGTTCAGAATCGGCGAGAATCACCAGCCGATCGGTGAGAATCGATCGTCGAGAATCACTAAGGATCGGCGAGTATCGGCTAGGATCGGCGAGAACCAGTCAGCGAGAATCGGTCGGCGAGAATCATCAGCAGATTCGGCGAGAATCAATCGGCGAGAATGCCCGATGATTCACGTCGAATCGCAGGTTGACGATTCTCGTCGATCGTCGAGAATCACCGACGATACACGTCAAATAGGGTCGACGATACACGCCGATCGGCGAGAATCAGAGAATGATTCTCGACGATTCTCGTCGATCGACGAGAATCAGAGAACTATTCTCGACGATTCTCGTCGACCCTCGGCCGACTATTCTTACCAACCCTTCAAGGCAACATTTGCCCAACCCGATGATCCTTTAAGGCAAAACTTTGCCCACAACCCCATTCAGATCGGTGATTGGCAACCTTTACCAACACAGTCAATCATCCAACTTCTCCACATCTCTTATGTGCGACCCTGCAGGCTCATATCGCGTTGGCAGTGAGATTACATGTTTGACCACTTCCAGATCACAATGGTAACTCCAACAGATGCTACTGTTACAAGATGATGCCCTTCGGGCTAAAGAACGCAGGGGCGACCTATCAAAAGTTGATAGACAGGGTTTTCAAAGAACAGAAGGGGAGGAACCTAGAGGTGTACGTGGATGATCTCATGATCAAGAGTTAGGATGTGGACTCTTACCTCCAGGACCTAGAGGAGACCTTTGCTACCTTGCGCAAGTACAAGATGCGGTTGAACCCCCTGAAGTGCGTCTTCGGGGCTAACATGGAAAAGTTCTTGGGACACCTCCTCACCCCTACGGGGGTCGAGCCGAATCCGGATAAGGTAAAGGCCATCTTAGAGCTGGGATCGCCACGGAACACTAAGGAGGTGCAGTGGCTGACAGGGAAGCTGGCAGGGTTAAGTAGGTTCCTCTCTCGGGCTGGGAAGAAGTGCTCCCCCTTCTTCAAAACATTAAGGGGTTCAGAAATTCGAGTGCACCAAGGAGTGCGAGGAGGCATTCCAGGCCCTCAAGGTGCAGTTGACTCGGGCTCCATTGCTTCAAGGGTCGAAGGAAGGGGAAGACCTATTTCTATACCTCGGGGTCGGGGCGGAGGCCTTAAGCTCCGTCCTAGTTCGTGAAGATGGGAAGAAGCAGCTCCCTATATATTACGTGAGCTGGGTCCTGAGAAAGGCTGAGCTCCGGTATCCAATTTTGGAGAAGCTGGCCTTCTCCCTGGTCATCTCAGCCTGAAGGCTGAGACCCTATTTCCAGGCACACTCAATCCGAGTGGTGACTGACCATCCCCTCTGCAATTTCTTTAAGGGGGTGGAGCATTCTGGCAGGCTGGCCAAGTGGTCGGTGAAGTTGAGTGAGTTCGACGTTTCCTTTGTCCCCCGCCTCTCGATCAAAGCTCAAGCAATGGCCAACTTCTTAGTTGATTATGTGATTGAGGTGGCAGAGGAAGAGCTCACTTGTCTGACTCCTTGGAAGGTGAAGGTGGATGGCTGTAATGCCCCCGATTTTTTTTGTGTTTTGTTTGATCTTTGATTGGCGTTACGATGACGCACTTTCGGCCTTTCGCCATTGTAGAGCACGGTCTTAGCTCTTTAGGTTCCTTGTGTAGCCTGGTTGTAGCCTGTTAGCAAGATTCCACAGCTAGTCGGAGTTTGTTTTGGTGACTCGGTTGGGCCTCTTAGGGAATGCTTGTGTTTTGGCTTCGGGAGGTGTTAGCCCGAGTGTGCGATCGTCGGATGTTGTTTTCGACCTCACCGTTGTTTTCGTAGCTTGGGTGTTTTGCTACGGTGCGAGTTTTGGTCGAAGTCCGAGATCGTTTGCTTTCGCGTCGTTTCGACGTTTGTTTTGTTAGCTGTAATGCTTGTTGTGTTGTGCATGGCCTGATGTGGCCGAGCTTGTTAGGCTGGTGCTTGTTTTTTTAGATAAGGAGTTAGCTGTATTTTTTTGTGTAAGTTTGGGTGACACGGCCTGGGTCACGGGCGTGACCCAGGGCGTGTCGTGCTCGGCTGGAGCTCTCGGCTGTGTGGTCGACGATATTTCGGTCGACGGGTGTTTTTGGTAGGAACACGGCCTGTGATACGGGCGTGTCACAGGGCGTGTCCCCCTTCGGTCGTCGAGCTATGCTCGAGGGTCGTCGGGCGGTGTTTTTGCGAGTAGACGGCAGTGTCACGGGCGTGTCGTATCGGACACGGGCGTGCACGGGGCGTGTCTCTCTATTCGACGATCGGCGCTCGACGATCGTCAAGCGGTGTTTGAGTTGGTACACAGCCTTTGACACGGGCGTGTCACGGGGCTTGTCCCCTGTTTCGTCGAGCTGTGATCGACGATCGTCGAGTGGGTAGGTGGGTAGATGTGTGAGTACATGGCCCGTGACACGGGCGTGTCGGACGGGACACAGGCGTGTCTGGGGCGTGTTCCGTACTTTTTCTCCTGAGAGCATCTTTTGTTGCCGTGAACCGTTTTTCCTTCTCATTTCGTTGTTCCCGAGCCTGGAGAGCTTCCAGCGGAAGGGTTTTGAGAGGAGGCGGTGGTTTTTGGTCGGTGTTTGCGAGAGGGATCTCGTTTTTCTCGTGCGATAGCGGATTGGGCTTGCTCTCATCTAGATCTTCCCTTCCATATATGTTTTTCATGATTTAGGGTTGATTCTAGGAGTTAAGAATTTCTGATTTCTTTTCTTCTTCCTCAAAGCTTCAGTTTTGGTCTTCTAGGCGGCCGATCTTGCCGCCGATGCCAAGCTTGGGAGATAGTTGTTGTTTTTCCTTGAGGTAGAGGCAAGTGGCTCCCTTGCCCTTGCTAAATTATTTCTAACCTATACTCTGTTTTCATTTCCTGTGCAATAGCTCTGTTCTCTTTGTTTTCCTCCCTAGAGCAGCAGGTTGAGTTGTTAAATCAAGCTTTAAATCAAGTGGCTATTTCTTTATTTTCTAGAATTTAAATCAAGCTTTCTCTCTTTTTGTCTCGTTCTGGTGTACAGTGGGTAGCTAGAGTTAGGGTAAGGCTGCGGTTAGTTGTAGTTTTGGTTTAGTTGCGGTAGCCCCGAGTAGATAGGATGGAAGGGAGGGTTGGAATTAAATTCTCAACTCTCTGTTTCCGCGCGTTGAGAAAGTTTAGGCTGCGGTTTTAACTAAAATTTACGTTTATCCTAAGTAGAAAGCGTTGACAGAGTTGAGTGAGTCGAGTTCATTCAACGCCATCATCCAGCGTAGGTTTTGCGGCTAAGTATTTTGGGCATCAAGTAAGTGGAGCTTACTCAACGCCGCGTCGAGTGGGCTCGACGTTTCTGTCTTGGGTTTGTGTGTTTCCTTAGGATTGTTAGTATGACTTTTCCCTATTCTCTAGGGGGTGGTATTGGGTGTTCGGCTAGTTTTTGAATGCCGACTCTTGGGTTGTGGTAGGTGGTGGAGTTTTGGTGCCTCTGGATGGGTGGTTTTGTGTGGAGAGCTGTGGCCACTGCCTTTTGCCCCGGTTTGGGTTGGCGTGTGTGGGACCCTAAAGCTGCCACTGTTTGACCCCATAGCCCTTTTGGATCTGATTTTGGTTATGTATTTAGATCCATGTTTTGACCACTACCATTAACCCACGTGTTAGGACTGTTAGTTCCTTTCCTATTCTATGGTTTTTTTCTTTTGGCATATATGTATATGTCTTGATGCTGTTGCAGGCTCTTTTGTAGGGCATATTGCTTTTATTGCTCGCACTTGGTGTGCTTTGCTGTGCTTTAGACAGTGCTCTTTTCTTACTGTCATGCCCTTCCTTTTGCTTATAGCAGTTTGTTGTCGGGTTGGTAGACCCTTTTTATTTGCTCATAAATCTAATGCTCTATTTACCTTTTTGATTATTTTCTTGCTGACGTGTTCTTTTCTTGAATGCCTCAGGTCCAGGTTGTAGCCGGTTCAATGGCTAGTTCTTTTGGAGGGGCTTGTTGGTGGCCTCTTGGTTAGTTGAGATAGCTGATCCCCGATTTTTTGAGGTAGTTCTTTACCTTTCTGTATAGACATACATACTCACCAGCGGGTTCGTGTCAGGTTGTTGACGCCCACTGGTGGCTTCTTACGATGCTGGGTATGAACTTAAACTGTTATTTTTGCCTATTTATGGTTGTTTACTTGCTTCTGGGAAGGCTTTATGCTAGGTTGCATGTTAGATATTTTAAACCCTAAAAGCATTACTATATGTATCTCATGCATAACATATTTATAAAACCAAGACACTATTTTTCCTTAGCGTAAAAGACTATCTTTCATATATACTATAATCACTTTAGAGTCGTGCATACCATGAGTCGTCCCTCGGGGACACTTATGCTCATTTAGGGTATCAACTTAATTGAACCTAAGTATTTTTTGTTGCGTATAAATATACTTTTAATTGTGGACTAGCTGATCCACCGTGCCGAGGGATACGGCCATTCAACATAACTGGTTTTCTTTCATGTTAATCAACGATTTTTCCTTAAAATCTAAAGTCTGGAGTTTTGCCTGAGCGTGTGCAGTTATCCCCTGCACGACGTAGCATCACGGCACGTATTCTCGCTTGCTCTGATGCGGTGTAATCATAGAGAAAATGCGGGTTGTGACAGTTGGTATCAGAGGGAGGTTGCTTGGCAAATGGTCGGGCAACCTCTCCCTTGTTTGCATTAGTGGTTAGCGTCATACCATACACACACCGATATGTCATCAGCACGTCTTGGCTAAAGCATGAACACTACACTTATGAGCATAAAGAAGTATACGGGACATATTATATAGTATGGGATGCATAATATGTGTTTGTATATGGATCCACCGTAGGAGGCAACATGTGAGGGTTATGTAGTATGGGATGCATAACCTCACCACATGAATGCGGCTAGCATGTTTTCTTTTTTCGTTGAATGGGAATATTATGTAGTATGGGATGCATAACATTTTCATGTGTACGCCGCCCATGGCATACATTAAGGTCTTTTTAGAATGCATAGCACATCATGTATAGCATAACATTTCATGAGCACAACGTGCCAAGCTAAAGATCTGCATGATGACATATGTACACGCATGGTTTTTGAGTCAAAAAAAGAATACAAATACATGCATTCATGGTTTAGGCACATGAGTTAGTATGATGGTGGTGAACCATCTTAGGTTAAGCATAACATCATCATGGTAAAAACAACTCTCAGAGCATGTGTTGCAGTTGAGGTTCATATTTAAGTGTGTTTGTCTGTACCGGGTAGTTTTGTTCTAGCTGTTGGGCTAGGTCTTGTCTAAAGCTTGTGCGATTATAGGACGGCGAGACGTCCTGCGACGAGATCGACCCCCCAATCCGAGGGTGAGACGTCGGGAGCGCAGAGCGAGGCATTGGTAGAAAACCTGCGGTAGAGTAATGAGGCCTTATCGAGGCAGGTAGTGGCTATGCAGGCTTAGATTCAGTCTCATGTTGTAGTGGTGGCGGGACAGACTCCGAGAGTTCAGGACCCCGCTGGGGGGGTAGCTGTTCCTGCCCCTCCTGCTCCTCCCGTGCCTTTGGTTGTAGTGCCCCCGGAGATGGCGTTCATATCCCAGTTTCAGCGGCTTAGGCCCCCTACTTATGATGGGCAAGCAGATTTCAGGATTTTGGATGACTGGCTGATTACCATTGAGGAGATGTTCTCTTACTCAGGGATTGTGGACGATTAGAGAGTGATGCTCGCTGTTAACCAGCTCAAGGGCTTAGCAAAGAATTGGTGGCTGAGGGAGAAAGAAAGCTTGGTGGCAGGATGCTCTTGGGAGTCATTTAAGGTGATGCTATTGAGTAAGTTTCTGCCTTCAGTCGAGAGGGACCGGCTGATGAATGACTTCCTTCATTTAAAGCAGAGGAAACTCACGGTTAGTGAGTATGAGATTGAGTTTAGTAAGTTGAGATGGTTTGCTCCTGGTCTGGTGAGTGTTGAAGCAGACCGAGTTAAGCGATTTCTGGGTGGGCTAAGAAGCGACATTCAGCAGTTAGCGAATGCCTACAGAGCAGTCAGTTATGCAAGTGTGGTTGAAGCTGCCTTGAGAGTTGAGGCCATTGAGAATGCCAAGAATAGAGCCCAGCAGTTGAGGAAGGATAAGCGGAAGTCCGGTGGAGGGAAGAGCCCTCGGGAACCTGATGATGTCTCGAGAAAGAAGAACAAAGAGGTTTGTAGTTTCTGTGGCCGGACAGGCCACCCCTTTGAGAAGTGTTTCAAAAGGTTGGGAGCGCAGAAGAAGGAACAAGTGCACGCGATTCATGGTGCTCCCAGAGGAGACTTGGTATGTGCCTTGTGTGGAAGGAAGGGGCATGATGTTGCCCGTTGCTGGCTAAAAGATAAAGTTTGTTTTCAGTGTGGACAGAAGGGTCATCTCAAGACAAAGTGCCCACAGTTCCAGCCTGTTCTGCAGCCAGTTCCCCTCCAGCTTTGCCACCGCCTCAGCAAATGGATAAAGGAAAGTGGAAGCTGAATGTGCTTTCGGCAGACGAAGCGCAGACTTCGACCCAGGTTATCTCAGGTTCGACTCCTCCCCAGTCTTTTCATTATGTTCCCTTTTTGGTTGTAGTTCTCGTTTTAGCATTTGTTGCCTTAGATGCGTGTGCAATTTGTAGGACCATTTAAGGTAAAGAACCGCTGGGCGCGCGTTCTCTTCGACTCTGGCGCTACCCACTCGTTTTTGGCTAGAGCCTTCATGTTGCGGTTCAGTTTGGGCCTAGATCGTGTTGGTGGTGCCTTCTGCGTTAAGCTCCCCTCTGGTGACTCTGTGGTTACAGACTTGGGTGTCCTTGATTGTCCAATTTTGTTGGGGGATTTTCTAGCCAAGGCAGCTCTGAAGGTGATTGACCTGGAGGACTTCGATGTTATCTTGGGCATGGACTGGATGTCAAGGTACGATGCAGTTATCCAGTGCAAGGGTAAGCGCTTGGACTTCGTCAAAGACAACAGTCAGCCATGGAGCGTTTATGGGTATTCTCTCCAGGAGTCTCCGGTCATTTCTGCGGTGCGTGCTCGGAAGTTGCTTGATTCTGGCTGCTTTGCCTGTGTGGTCTCTCTGGTCAGGACAGTTGTTAGTGTGCCGCATTTGGAAGAGATTCCGATGGTGTGTGACTTCTCTGTTGTGTTTCCTGACGATCTTCCCGGTCTTCCACCCGATCGAGATGTTGAGTTTGTTATAGATTTGGAGCCAGGCACACGTCCTATTGAAAGGCGCCGTACTGGATGGCCCCGTGAGAGCTGGAAGAGTTGTGAATCCAGCTGGATGAGATGTTGGCAAAAGGTTTCATAAGGCTTAGTTCTTTGCCTTGGGGTGCACCAGTGCTGTTCGTCAAAAAGAAAGATGGATCGATGAGGTTATGCATCGACTATAGAGAGCTGAACAAGGTTACTATTAAGAACATGTGCCCTTTGCCACGGATCGACGATTTGTTTGACCAACTGCGTTGTAGTGCTGTGTTTTCCAAGATTGATCTTCGTTCATGCTACCACTAGTTGAGGATTCGGGAGTCAGATGTTCCGCGGACGGCGTTCCGCTCTCATCATGGGCATTTTGAGTTTTTGGTTATGTCATTTGGTTTGACTAATGCGCCCTCAGCTTTTATGGATTTGATGAACAGAGTTTTCAAGGATTTTCTAGATAAGTTTGTGATTGTCTTTATAGATGATGTTTTGGTGTACTCTAAAGATGCGAAGGACCATGATCGACATTTGCGACTGGTCTTGGCGACTCTGAGAGACCATAAGCTATACGCCAAGCTGAGCAAATGCGAATTTTGGTTGCCTCAAGATTCTTTTCTAGGCCACGTGGTTAATAAGGAGGGAATATCGGTGGACCCAGAAAAGATCACTGATGTTATGGAATGGGAGAGGCCTGTTACTCTCAAAGAGATCAGAAGTTTCTTGGGCTTGGCTGGATATTATAGAAGATTTGTAGAGGGATTCTCTACCTTGTCTGCGTCGTTGACCAAGTTGACGCAGAAGAATATAGCCTTCATATGTGATGGAAAGTGTAAGGAGGCTTTTGAGGAACTAAAAAGAAGGTTATGTTCAGCTCCAATTTTGTCTTTGCCTACTGAAGGTAGTGAGTATGATATATATGTGGATGTGTCGCACGTCGGACTGGGCTGTGTATTGATGCAGGGCGGGAAGGTGATTGGGTACGGGTCAAGGCAGCTAAAGACTCACAAGAGGAATTACCCTACGCATGACCTGGAGTTTGCAGCTGTGATCTATGCGCTGAAATTGTGGAGGCATTTGCTATATGGCGCGCAGTGCAAGATTTTCACGGATCATAAGAGTTTAAAGTATGTCTTCACCCAGAAAGAATTGAATCTGCGCTAGCGGCGATGGTTGGATTATGTGGCCGACTATGATGTTGAAATCCAGTACCATCCGGGCAAGGCTAATGTGGTGGCCGACGCCCTGAGTCGGAAGTCAGGGAAGATTTTCAATCTCTCCGCCGAGCGTCTAATGGAAGAGTTCCTTTTGATGGACATTTCTGTGGGAAGCTGCGATTCGCAGAGTAGTTTGGCAGTGGCAGAACCTTCGTGGATTGCACTTACGAGACTGCATCAGAAGGATGATCCCGATCTTTTGCATTTGTATCCTCAAGATGAAAAAGGTGAATTACCAGATTTCTCTATAGATGATGCGGGTACCTTGAAGTATCGTGGCAGGTTTTGCATCCCCTCTGTTGGAGATATCCGGGATATGGTGTGCAGAGAAGCCTACGGATCTAGTGTTGCCTACCATCCAGGGTCTACCAAGATGTATCATGATTTAAAGTAGATTGTCTGGTGGTGTGGGATGAAGAGGGACATAACCAGATTTGTTTCTGAGTGTTACACTTGCAGGCGTGTGAAAGCCGACCATGGGAGGCCTGGTGTAAGCTGACTCCCTTGGAGATTCCGACGTGTAAGTGGGAGAGTATCTCGATGGATTTCATTATAGGCTTACCGAGATCTCCTAAGGGGCATGATTCAGTTTGGGTGATCGTAGACAGATTGACGAAGAGTGCTCATTTCGTACCATTTAAGATCGATTATCCGATGAGGAAGATAGCCGAGCTGTATTTGGATGAGGTTATTAGATTGCATGGTGTACCCGTGAGTATCATATCGGATCAAGACTCCAGATTCACGTCTCGTTTTTGGAAGAGCCTTCAAGAGGGGTTGGGTACAGATTTGAGATATTCCACAACTTATCATCCGCAGACCAATGGTCAGACGGAGCGAGTAAATCAGATTGTGGAAGATATGATCCGATGATATATTCTGGACCACGGAGGAGCATGGGATGAGCGCTTGCGGCTTATGGAATTTGCGTACAACAACAGTTATCAAGAAAGCTTGCAAATGGCTCCTTTTGAAGCTTTGTATGGGAGGCGCTGCAGGACTCCCTTGTTTTGGTCTGAGGTTGGCGAGAGACCTTTGTTGGGTCCAGAAGCACTCGAGGAGATGGAAACCGCTGTGAAGCTTATTCAGGAAATGCTTCGGTTAGCCCAGGAGATATATGAGAAGAACGCCAACCGGCATAGATCGGACTTGGAATTTGTGGTGGGGGACTCAGTGTTCTTGAAGGTCTCCCCGTTGATCGGAGTCAAGCGGTTTGGCAAGAACAGGAAGTTGGACCCGAGGTACGTGGGGCCGTTTCTGATTGTTGAGCGGATTGGGTTATCAGCTTATAGGTTGGCTTTGCCCGCAAATTTCCCTGGCGTGCATGATGTCTTCCACGTCAGTCAGCTGCAGAAATGTGTGCTGAATGGCAGGCAGGTTTTGGATTTTGTGCCTCAGTTGGAGCCAAATCTTTCTTATGTGGAGGTGCCTGTCCGTATTCTGGATTCTCAGGTTCGTGCGTTGCGGAAGAAGACTATTCTTATGGTTAACGTTTTATGGAGGAATCAGGATGTAGAAAGCGTGACTTGGGAATTGGAGTCGGCGATGAGGGAGGCTCACCATCATCTGTTTCTCTGACCTTGTGCCTGGTATGTTTTGTGTTTTTTTTATATATAGCCCCTTCTTGGCTATTTCTCTCTCCTTCTCTATAGGAGTGTTGTGAGTAAAGTTTCGAGACGAAACTTTCTTTTACGGGGAGTGGCTGTAACGCCCCCAGTTTTTCTGTGTTTTGTTTGATCTTTGATTGGCGTTACGATGACGCACTTCCCGCCTTTCGCCGTTGTAGAGCGCGGTCTTAGCTCTTTAGGTTCCTTGTGTAGCCTGGTTGTAGCCTGTTAGCAAGATTCCCCAGCTAGTCGGAGTCTGTTTTGGTGACTCGGTTGGGCCTCTTAGGGAATGCTTGTGTTTTGGCTTCGGGAGGTGTTATCCCGAGTATGCGATCGTCGGATGTTGTTTTCGACCTCACCGTTGTTTTCGTAGCTTGGGTGTTTTGCTACGGTGCGAGTTTTGGTCGAAGTCCGAGATCGTTTGCTTTCGCATCGTTTCGACGCTTGTTTTGTTAGCTGTAATGCTTGTTGTGCTATGCATGGCCTGATGTGGCCGAGCTTGTTAGGCTGGTGCTTGTTTTTTTTAGCTAAGGAGTTAGCTGTATTTGTTTTGTGTAAGTTTGGGTGACACGACCTGGGTCACGGGCGTGACCCAGGGCATGTCGTGCTCGGGTGGAGCTCTCGGTTGTGTGGTTGACGATATTTCGGTCGACTGGTGTTTTTGGTAGGAACACGGCCTGTGATACGGGCGTGTTGTCGGGCGTGTCCCCCTTCGGTTCGTCGAGCTGCGCTCGAGGGTCGTCGGGCGGTGTTTTTGTGAGTACACGGCAGTGTCACGGGTGTGTCGTATCGGACACTGGTGTGCACGGGGTGTGTCTCTCTGTTCGACGATCGTCAAGCGGTGTTTGAGTTGGTACATGGCTTGTGACAAGGGTGTGTCACAGGGCGTGTCCCCTGTTTCGTCGAGCTATGATCGACGATCGTCGAGTGGGTAGGTGGGTAGATCTGTGAATACACGCCCCGTGACATGGGCATGTCGGACGGGACACGGGCGTGTTACGGGCGTGTCTGGGGCGTGTTCCGTACTTTTTCTCCTGAGAGCATCTTTTGTTGTCGTGAACCATTTTTCCTTCACATTTCGTCGTTCCCGAGCCTGGAGAGCTTCCAGCGGAAGTGTTTTGAGAGGAGGCGGTGGTTTTTGGCCGGTGTTTGCGGGAGGGAGCTCGTTTTTCTCGTGTGATAGCGGATTGGGCTTGCTCTCGTCTAGATCTTCCCTTCCATGTAAGTTTTTCTTGATTTAGGGTTGATTATAGGAGTTAAGAATTTCTGATTTCTTTTCTTCTTCCTCAAAGCTTCAGTTTTGGTCTTCTAGGTGGCCGATCTTGCCGCCGGTGCCAAGCTTGGCAGATAGTTGTTGTTTTTCCTGGAGGTAGGGGCAAGTGGCTCCCTTGCCCTTGCCAAATTATTTCTAACCTATACTCTGTTTTCATTTCCTGTGCAATAGCTCTGTTCTCTTTGTTTTCCTCCCTAGAGCAGCAGGTTGAGTTGTTAAATCAAGCTTTAAATCAAGTGGTTGTTTCTTTATTTTCTAGAATTTAAATCAAGCTTTCTCTCTTTTTGTCTCGTTCTGGTGTACAGTGGGTAGCTAGAGTTAGGGTAAGGCTGCGGTTAGTTGTAGTTTAGGTTTAGTTGCGGTAGCCCCGAGTAGATAGGATGGAAGGGAGGGTTGGAATTAAATTCCCAACTCTCTGTTTCCGCGCGTTGAGAAAGTTTAGGCTGCGGTTTTAACTAAAATTTACATTTATCCTAAGTAGAAAGCGTTGACAGCGTTGAGTGAGCCGAGTTCATTCAACGTCGTCATCCAGCGTAGGTTTTGCGGCTAAGTATTTTGGGTGTCAAGTAAGTGGAGCTTACTCAACGCCGCGTCGAGTGGGCTCGACGTTTCTGTCTTGGGTTCGTGTGTTTCCTTAGGATTGTTAGTATGACTTTTCCCTATTCTCTAGGGGGTGGTATTCGGTGTTCGGCTAGTTTTTGAATGCCGACTCTTGGGTTGTGGCAGGTGGTGGAGTTTTGGTGCCTCTGGAGGGGTGGTTTTGTGTGGAGAGTTGTGGCCACCGCCTTTTGCCCCGGTTTGGGTTGGCGTGTGTGGGACCATAAAGCTGCCACTGTTTGACCCCTTAGCCCTTTTTGGATCTGGTTTTGGTTATGTATTTAGATCCATGTTTTGACCACTGCCATTAACCCACGTGTTAGGACTGTTAGTTCCGTTCCTATTCTATGGCTTTTTCTTTTGGCATATATGTATATGTCTTGATGCTGTTGCAGGCTCTTTTGTAGGGCATATTGCTTTTATTGCTCGCACTTGGTGTGTTTTGCTGTGTGCTTTAGACAGTGCTCTTTTCTTACTGTCATGCCCTTCCTTTTGCTCATAGCAGTTTGTTGTCGGGTTGGTAGACCCTTTTTATTTGCTCATAAATCTAATGCTCTATTTACCTTTTTGATTATTTTCTTGCTGAGGTGTTCTTTTCTTGAATGCCTCAGGTCCAGGTTGTAGCCAGTTCAGCGGCTAGTTCTTTTGGAGGGGCTTGTTGGTGGCCTCTTGGGTAGCTGAGATAGCTGATCCCCGATTTTGTGAGATAGTTCTTTACCTTTCTGTATAGACATACATACTCACCAGCGGGTTCGTGTCAGGTTGTTGACGCCCACTAGTGGCTTCTTGCGATGCTGGGTATGAACTTAAACTGCTATTTTTTGCCTATTTATGGTTGTTTACTTACTTCTGGGAAGGATTTATGCTAGGTTGCATGTTAGATATTTTAAACCCTAAAATCATTACTATATGTATCTCATGCATAACATATTTATAAAACCAAGAAACTATTTTTCCTTAGCGTAAAAGACTATCTTTCATATATACTATAATTACTTTAGAGTCGTGCATACCATGAGTCGTCCCTCGGGGACACTTATGCTCATTTAGGGTGTCAACTTAATTGAACCTAAGTATTTTTTGCTGCGTATAAATATACTTTTAATTGTGGACTAGCTGATCCACCGTACCGAGGGATACGGCCATTCAACATAACTGGTTTTCTTTCATGTTAATCAATGATTTTTCCTTAAAATCTAAAGTTTGGAGTTTTGCCTGAGCGTGTGCAGTTATCCCCTGCACGACGTGGCATCACGACACTTATTTTCTCTTGCTCTGATGCGGTGTAATCGTAGAGAAAATGTGGGCTGTGACAATGGCTCCTCGGGGAGGCATTCCCTAGGGGTGGGGGTGATCTTGGAGAGCCCTCAAGGGACTAGAATTGAGCAGACGGTGGTGGTGCACTTTCTCATCACCAACAATCAGGCCGAATATGAGGCCGTGATAGCGGGACTGCGCCTGGCCAGGAAGATGGACCCTGGAAGGGAGGATTGTCAGGCATGGGTACTTTTGGCCCACCCTGGGTCGTGATGCAATGGAGTTCGCAAGAAGGTGTCATAAATGCCAGCTGTTTGCTCCCCTCCAGCTACAGCCGGCTCAGTGACTCAAAAGTATCACAGCCCCCTGGCCCTTTGTCATTTGGGGAATGGATTTGGTTGGATCGTTCCCCCAGTGTAGTGGGAAGAGGATGTTCCTACTGGTGATGATCTATTATTTCTCCAAGTGGTTGGAAGTGAAGGCGCTGGCCAAAGTGACTTCCCAGGTCATCAGGAACTTCGTGTGGGGGGAGATCATCTACCGCCATGGGCTACCTCAGGCCATTGTCACAGACAATGGGCCCCAGTTCGCCAGTGCGGAGTTTACCAGCTTCTGCGAGCAGCTTGGGATCGACCTCAGGTTCACCTCGCTCCACCACCCCAGGAGCAACGGGCAGGTGGAGGCCGCGAACATTATCATTGCCAACCTCCTAAAGAAGAAAGTGGAAAATTTGAAGGGGAGCTGGGTGGAGAAGCTTCCCGCGGTTCTCTGGGCTTTGAGGACCACCCCCAACACATCTACCGGAGAGACCCCCTTCAAGCTCTCTCATGGGTGCGAGGCAGTGCTCCCAGTGGAATTTGAAGTTCAAATGTCTCGAGTTGTAGCGGCCGGAGAAGGTAGGGAAGAATGGGTGGTTGAGAACAAGGAAGAGCTGCGGCTCTCCCTTGACATGGTGGAAGAACTGTGGGACCTTTCCGCCATCCGACAAGAAGAGGTAAAGAGGAGGATGGCCAAGTACTTTGACAAGCACGTCAAAGTCAAGCAATTTATGGAGGGGGACTTGGTGCTGAAGAAGGTAGATGCAGCAGGGACGTTGGTAACCGTGGGGAGCTCAACCCCAGCTGGGAAGGTCCATTTATTGTAAAAGAAGCTTTAAGATCAGGGGGTATCGACTCGAAAATATGGAGAGCGAGACCCTAAGTCTCACCTGGAGTGGTGACGACTTAAAACACTTTTTCCCTTGAAATATGTAAATGGAGCTCAGATTTTTAATGAAAGTTCTTTAACACGCCAATGCTGTCACAATGAGGCTGCATGAAGAAGTGAAGTGTATTTGGACCCCGAGAAGATCCTATTGTCAGGCTCTCACCTAGCTGGCAGGGCTAGAAGTCACTCGATGTCATCCTTAGACCTTGATCAGATCCCGCTGTCAGGCTCTCACCTAGCTGGAAGGGCGGGAAGTCACTCGATGGTGTTAGCCTTGGACCCCGAGCAGATCTCATTGTCAGGCTCTCACCTAGCTGGCAGGGCTGGAAGTCATTCGGTTTCATCCTTAGACCTCGAGCAGATCCCACTGTCAGCTCTCACCTAGCTGGCAGGGCTGGAAGTCACTCGATGGCGTTAGCCTTAGACCCCGAGCAGATCCCGCTGTCAGGCTCTCACCTTGCTGGCAGGGTTGGAAGTCACTCGGTGTCATCCTTAGACCTCGACCAAATCCCGCTGTCAGGCTCTCACCTAGCTGGCAGGGCTGGAAGTCACTCGATGGCGTTAGCTTTGGACCCCGAGTAGATCCTGCTGTCAGGCTTCCACCTAGCTGGCAGGGCTGGAAGTCACTTGGTGTCATCCTTACTTCGAGCAGATCCCACTGTCAGGCTCTCACCTAGCTGGCAGGGCTGTAAGTCACTCAATGGCGTTAGCCTTGGACCCCGAGCAGATCCCGTTGTCAGGCTCTCACCTAGCTGGCAGGGCTGGAAGTCACTCGGTGTCATCCTTAGACCTCGAGCAGATACTGCTGTCAGGCTCTCACCTAGCTGGCAGGGCTGGAAGTCACTCGATGGCATTAGTTTTAGACCCCGAGCAGGTCCCGCTGTCAGGCTTCCACCTAGTTGGCAGGGCTGGAAGTCACTCGGTGTCATCCTTACATCGAGCAGATCCCGCTGTCAAGCTCTCACCTAGCTGGCAGGGCTGGAAGTCACTCAGTGTCATTCTTAGATCTCGAGCAGATCCTGCTGTCAGGCTCTCGCCTAGCTGGCAGGACTGGAAGTCACTCGATGGCATTAGCCTTGGACCCCGAGCAGATCACGCTGTCAGGCTCTCACCTAGTTGGCAGGGCTAGAAGTCACTCGGTGTCATCCTTAGACCTCGAGCAGATCCTGCAGTCAGGCTCTCACCTAGCTGGCAAGGTTGGAAGTCACTCGATGGCATTAGCTTTAGACCCCGAGCAGATCCCGCTGTCAGGCTCCCACCTAGCTGGTAGGGCTGGAAGTCACTCGGTGTCATCCTTAGACCTCAAACAGATCCTGCTGTCAGCCTCTCACCTAGCTGGCAGGGCTGGAAGTCGCTCGGTGTCATCCTTAGACCTCGAATAGATCTCGCTGTCAGGCTCTCACCTAGCTGGCAGGGCAGTATGCCACTCATCGGGGAAAGACATCGACTACTCGCCAGCTAATGGGGGAGGTCTTGATGTGCAAAGTAGTGTCAGAAGTCTTGGAACCAGATGTCCATATGATGAGTAATCGGAGTCGCTGAGTTAACTAAAAGGGGGGTCTAACGTAGTCGCCCAGCGCCCAAAATGACGGCCAAAAGTGGGCAAGAACCTAGGCCGCATTGCAAGAGGGTTAGCCCGCAAGAAATCTGATGGCTTAGGCGAGCGATGAACCGGCTCGCCTCTCCTGGTGAGCGAGTAGTCACCTCAGCAGGACCGGGCTGCAGAGGCAGGTCGCCGCTAGCGGGACGACCGATTGGGTCTCCAATGACTCCTAAGCCAAATCCATAGGCGTGCGACCTCGTCGATATAATGCGAGATGAATGACCGCGATTACGGAAAGGGAGAATTTACATCGCGCAATAATAGCAAATATGCCTATAAGACGAGCGAGGAAGCATTTATAAGAACGGGAATAAACAAAAATCGCAAAGTCATGGCGCGGCTCACACTTACATTTCAAACAACGAAAAATATACAGATATACATATAACAGGCAAGTCGCAGGGGCGAGGGCGACGTGAGATCCTGGGCGAGAGGTCCTAGAGGCGCTGGTAGGACTTATCCCCGGGGTCCGGCACAGGAAGGAACAGTGCCGGCACCACCTCGCTCGCCGAGAGTCCCATTCCCTCGCTCTTGAGGAGGTCGACACGCCGCAGCATCTGCATTGTATACTTTGCGGCGCTGGCGGCGTTCTTCTGCATCAACACCTCCAACTTGTAGTTAGAGTGATGTTCAAGCGGGCAGCTGCTATTGGCTGGCGGAGGGACGGCTGCGGCAGCCTCCAGCTCGCGCACCCGCGCCTCCAGCACCAGCTTGTCCTGGCCGAGGATGGCGATCTCGGCACCCATCCGGCTACCCGTCGCCGCATCCTGCGAAAAGGAAAAAGGTCAGAGGATGGATTCGGGAAAGGAAACGACAATTAGAAGTAAGTGCGGGCTGAGAGATGTACCACCCCTCCCAAGTACTAAGCGACGGTCGCCTTGGCCATGTCGGCCCGCTTCCTCTGGAGATCTGCCTCCCCCTGAGCAAGTTTGCGGGCCTCCTCCTTCTCGTCCGCCAACTTCTTAAGAGAGGTGGCGTTCCGCTCCAACTGGGTGTAGCGCCGCCCAACCATATGGGCCAGCTCCAGGCCGCGGAGTTGGGCCCGCGCGCTTTCATGCACCAACACTCGTGTCGCCTCCTTGTCATAAATGGCGGCGTCCTCCCACGAGTAAAAGCCAAACGAGAAGTTATAGGCCTCCCCATCGATAGTGTCCTGCTCCAACCAGCTCGGCAGCAGGGTCGAAACCAAAGCGCAATTTGACTCTTTGTCCCATAGTAGAAGCGGGACGCCGAGCTCATCCAGGTATTTCTCGCCGTAGCCGAAATTACGGTGCCCTCTCGGCATCAGCTTCGCGGCAACATGCGCCCCGTCCGGGGGCCCAGAAGTGCCCGCCACATCGCCGGGGGTTTTGCTGGTCGAAGCGGTCAAGAGGGCGGGACCATTGGCCAATTGATCCACCGGGGCCTTGCCTTTTCTTTGGCCCGCGGCGGATAGCTCCCCCGCAGTCTTCGCCTTCTTGGGCTGGGGAGGAGTAGGCTATTTGCGGCCCGGCCGCTTCTTAGCAGGAACCGCCGGGATGTCGCGTTGAGCGGCGTCAGCGACCTGAGCGCGGGCGAGGACGCTGGAGGCGACCCTGGTACTCTCATAAGGGGGGTGAAGGGGAACGTCCCGCTCGCCTGCCAAGGAGAGAAAGGGTGAAGCGAGAGTATAAAACAGCGAAGCAGAGTAATGGCGAGTAGCTTACCTCCCCCGGGCGGGACAGTGGCGAGGTTATCCAGGTTGCGGCGCAAGTACGCGACCTCGACGTTCTTCCCAGCGAAGAACCCACACAGGTCGGCTTCATGGCCCCCCGAGCTGGGCGGGCGGTAACTCGCCTCGCTGAGCTGCATCGGCGAGAAAGGGACGTTGCTGAAGTCCCCCTTGACGAACAAAAAATTTCTTGAGCTAGTTGTGGCTCTTATTGACGGTCTCCCGCACCTTGAGGTGGGCGCTGGAGAAGTAGGTGATCCCGTCTTGGTTCGCGCGGAAGGAGAACAATTTGCGGAAGACCGCAAGACTGAACTTGACCCGCTCCTCCCGCACAAAGCAGGCGAACCCTACCATGACTGCAACAGAGTTCGGGGTCATCTGGCCTATGATGACCCCGAAGTACTTCAACACTTGACGAACCTCCGGCCACAGAGGGAGCTGAAGGCCCACCTCAAAGTGAGCCAGCGGAATGGCGAGCTCGTCCCTGGAGAGATCGTTGATCTTCTCCCCTTCCTCGGGCCGTCTCGCCGAGAATCCAGGCGGGACGTGATCGCTGAGAGCGTCTAACTACTCACGCTCAGAGATAACAGCGTGGGGAAAGCCATGCTCCGAGAATGTCCAAGCTCATTTACTTCGCCCGTCCGCGTCACCGCTGCCGCCACCCATTCCACAGAACAATTGTGGAGCGAGCTAGAAAACCTCAGAAGGGGGCACATGAGCTGGGCTTCGTGAGGAGCAGGAGAGGATAAAGTGCTTAAGTGTGGTGGAAGGACAAGAACCGGCAAGGCCTATTTATAGAGAGAAAAAAAGAGCGGGAAAATTTTCCGCCGGCAGGAAAAGTGCGTATAGCAAGAATCAGGCATGACAGTTCAACTTCCCGGCCCGCAACCGCGCCGCCGAGACCATTCAGCAGCGGGCCATGCCCGCCCACATCCACATGAAAAGCGGGCGGGCGAGCTGCGGCCCGCAGCCGCCCAGAACTCTGAGCGAGCCGGGGAGACTCTCAGCCGGCGAGCCCCTGGAACGCTCCCGCTAAGATCAGGTTGGCAGGTTGGGCAAGTCCATCCTATGGCCTCGCACTCGCCTGAAAGAGCGGCGAGCGGATGACGCGGGTGCATCCATACCCAGCTCAGAGAAGATCGAGCAATAGCACGATAAAAATGACATACGCCAGAAATCAGAAACCAGACCCGTGGACGGGCGAGAAAAGTCGCAGATTATTACAGACATTGAATGAGTTTTAAAAATAATAATAAACCCCCCCAAAGCGAGTCGCCTCAAAGCGCAGACGCGGCCCGACCCTGTGATAGGCCGCGAACAAAGGGGAAGAGAAGGTGGATCAGTACTGGATCCACTTACACCTACCCCGCCGTTGCATTCCGGTTTGCGGCGGCACGCGAGGATAGTGGTAATCGCGTGCCGCCACCAACTCCTACTGGGCCAGGCCAACTTATTGCGTGACACTCTTTAGACGCTCCTCGGCCCGTGTAATATGCACGCCAGGTGAGGTGACCTCACCACCTTCTAATGCGCGCGCAGCCCCATCCAAAGTCACGAGCCGAGCCTCGGTCTCGGCCTTGTCCCGGTCGACTCTCTTGACGATCTCCTGAAGCAACAAAGTGTGTTTCTAGAACAGTCGCGTCACTTGTCTCTTCATCCCCACTGCGTCAGCCTGGTCGCCCAGGTAATCCGAAACACCCTCCACGTCAGGAGGAGGCGAGTACCCTTCGCTCATCTCAGTTTCAGAGGAGATCACATTGTAGCTGCAAAGAAGAGATTCTGAGGGGACGAGTGAGAACAAAACAAGTGCCAAGTGCGAGCTTACCAGGGGTTGGCACGCCGTCCATACCGGTGGATGGTCGGGAGGAACCCGGCCGACCCTGAAAGGGTTTTCCTTCGAAGGCCGCAAGAGATTTCCCTAGCCCAGGGGGAATCGGCGATCGAGGGGTGTTTGGGGGGGATGTCCTAGGCCCGAGGGGTTGGTGGCCCGCTTAGTTGACGGAGGAGGAGAGTGATCCTCCCTCCCTCCCCCCCTCCCCCCCCCCCCCCCCCCCCCCGCCGTCATCCTCACGCGGCAGTACCTACGAGAGAAAAGGTCAGAAATGGAACAACCAGTCGGGAGGGAGGGGCATATACCTCCGGTACGACCTCGGTGCCAGCTGCCGAGATGGAACCCGGGAAGTTATTCGCCGGGGACCGCCTAACAATCCTTCCTCTTACCGGCCTGACGAGAGGGCCGGGAGACCCGCGCTCCAACCAAGGGGGGCCTCGAGGGCCTCCTCTCGAGTCTTCTGGCCCGCGACTGCCATATGGGCTCGCACCTCCTCACTGGCTGGCATAGAGCAGCTACAGTTCGCTTGGAAAGATGAAATGGGGTGAGGATTCATCTAAGAGCTCAGTGGTGTATTCATAGCCAGAGAGTGGGACCCACCAGAAGATTTCATGACAGCTTAGCACAGCACTCATCGAACACGCGGGTTGGATGATTCTTTTCGAGCTTGGTCAAGCTCAAAAAGAACGGGTATTGTGTACAACCCCGTGTTCGCCGAGCGGGTCCGCCAAGTCAGGAAAGCGGAACAGGCTGCCCGGCCCGCACCAAAATAACATGTGAGGGGCAGGAGGCAGGAGGCCAGCTCGCTCTCGCACAGGCCGAGCAGGAGGCCAGCTCGCCCTCGCCCAGGTCGAGCGGGCGAGCCACGCGAGTTAGCCCTTCACCCCTCTCGCTCGCACAGAATTCGTCGAGCAGAGTTTGGGTCGTCATTCGTGGAGCAGAGTTTGGGTCGCCATTCGTCGAGCAGAGTTTATGTCATCATTCGTCGAGCAGAGTTTGGGTCGCCATTCATCGAGGAGAGTTTGGGTCGTCATTCGTCGAGCAGAGTTTGGGTCACCATTCGTCGAGCAGAGTTTGGGTCGCCATTCGTCAAACATAGCTTTTCGGTCGACATTCATTGAACTGGCATTCGGGGATGGATTCGACGAGTCCGAATTGGCGAGCCCTCCTACGAGGCTCCCATGGTTGCAGTTGGAAGCCTGGCCGACAGCCCGCTCTCCTATACGCGACACGGCTGTCGGCCCGCCTCGGCACGGGTATTGGAAGGTCGTGGTGGCCTGGCTCACGCTCGCCCAAGGAGAGTAGGCGAGCCGCAGGAGCCAGGTCGCACCCGCCCCCCGCGAGGGGAGAGCAGTGGCGAGCTGACCTTCATATCCCTGGGGTGGGCCCAGTAGAGGCCCAGAGGTAAAATTACCTGGATTCCCTCCCCATGGGTGCGAATATCTTGTTGAAACAGCGGAGCTACGCTGTTGGCAGACCAAGTTGGACTGCACATAGCTGTTCAAAATAGCGGATGTTGGCTATTTGCAGGCCATTTTCAGAATTCTATAAATAGAACCCAAGGGGCACCTCAGAAGGCACGCTCTGATACTCACTAGCTCCTTATTCCCTGAGTGCTTTCTGAGGTTGCCTTAGCTCGGTCAATGGCTAAGGAGGGGAAGTACTCTCAGGTCTTCCGGGTGTGTGGTGGGTCCTCCCCACCGAGCCCTTGGGTCGGTTCTTCCCTTGTCTCTTTTATTGTTTTGTTTGCAGGATCGAAGTAGGTGCGCGATCACCCCTTCCCCAAGTGTGAACTCCACAGGAGACCGAGATTTCGGTTTCAATAAAAGCAAATTCAGAAAAAGAAGAAAACATCCTCCAAGACCACTGAATCTTCCAGTGATTCAGAAGAAATGGTTGTTTTCAGTTCTGATGAAGAAGGACCAGAAAGGACTAACAAATCTCCTGCTCAAGAAACTGTGACTGATAGTCAGGTGCAGGGGGAGCAGATTCCTGCCACAAATATCTCAGTGGCTTAGGTACAGGAAGAGCCTCATCAAGGGGGAGCTAATGAGCTTTCTCCAGTTTCAGCTCAACAAGAGGCGTTACCCTCCGGGGGAGTTCATGAACAAGAGCCAACTGTTCACACAGCTGCATTGGACAGTGAAGCAGCTACACAATCTATACTTGAGGTACTAATGGATACAATCAAGCTGCTATAAATACTAAAAATGATACACTGAATGTGCATATGGATGATGTTGATCAGATTAACCAAGACAATGTCCCTGGGCATGACATTACTATGGAAGAATCCTTTGCATTTGAAGGAGGACAATCTGCTGAGAAAGAGCAATCTATTCCTCCAGTTCAAATAAACCAGGAAGTCACCTTAGAAGAATTATTTCCTGATTTACTAGGAGCGAGAATTGAGGGGGAGCTGGCAAGGACTGAGGGGGAGAAACCAATTATGGCATCTACTCAAAAAGATATCGTGGACATAGCAAGCTCCTCTGGTTCCTCAGAAGATGAAGAAACCTCCAGGGCTAAGAAGAGAAAACTTGTGGAACTAAGGAAGAGGAGCTCTGGCTATAAGAAAGCCTTACAGACTGTCTCACCAATTCCAGCTCCAGCAGTAGACTTCAGTTCACTTCTGGTGCAACTGCAAGTAAAGATGGATGAACAAAGACATGCTCTTGAAAAATATGTTGATGAAAGCAACAAGGAATTGCAAATTCAGCTGGCCCAAGATATCAAATCTATCAGATTTGAAGTGAATTTGCATAAAAAGGAAATGATGGATTGCTTTCATAAGAGAGATAATGCTGCAGTCTATTTGGCCAAGCAATAACAGGAGGCCAAGACATAAATAGATGACATAACAGTTAAACAAGGCTATGTTCTAGAAAACCAAATCAGAATGAATGACAATCTAACAGAATCACACAATGTTATTGTAACAGAACTTCAGAATAAAGCCACTGCTTTTACTGAACACCTTGTTAAAGAAAAGACTGAGTTTGATAAACAACTCAAAGCAAATTTGACTGATGTTAGCACTGCTATCCAAGCTTCTCAGAAAGTGATTGCTGATCATCTACTGAAGTTCAGATCATTATACAAAGAAGGCACAAATTATCTAGCTAATTAGATAAGGTTTCAAAAGGATGATCTAAGAGACCATGTTGAACGAGAAGTCATAAAGGGGGAGAGAGTGTTAGTCAATGTAGGCTCTGAACATGCTAAATGGATAATTAATGCTATCAGAGCAACTCTTGGTTATCCACCCTTGTGTGATGATGATAACACTGCTGAATCAGGCATTCAACTGGCTTCAAATGAAGGGGTTCAGCAGGAAGTAGCTCAAATTATTTATCCACCTACTGATTTTGAGGGAATTCAATATGCAGTACAACAAATGTACAGTCCTCCACAGGAGGTTAAGAATGTGATTATTGAGAAGGTTGAGATGTCTGAAGCTGCTTTGAAAAGAGAATAAGAAGCTCAACTTTCTAAGAAAAGGTTTAGAGAGCATGCTAAATTAAAGCTTGATTTTGAAAGATGGAGTCCCACTTCCAGAAACATTATTCTCACTATCTGGCAAGCTGTTAAAGACAACATGCATGATAGAGGCAAGTGGTACTATGAACAAGAATGGAGCAAGTATCAGAAATGGCAAGATGCCATTTATCAATTTAGAAGAGATATCAAAGCTGGAAAAATACCTGCTAACTCTGTGGAGCCTAGCCAATACTTTCCAAAACTTTATCATTATTTTGAAAGGCAAAAGGTCAAGGTTGAAGACCTCAAGAAAAGGATCTTAAAGGGAAAAATCCAGCTGAAGACACTGAAGCTAATTTACAAGCAAGGATTCAGTCTGGCAAAGGCATTGTCATCAAGGAGCCTAATCAGTCCTATAATAGATTGACTAAACTTTAGAACTATGTAATCTTTTGTTTTAAAATATATGTAATATGTTGTTCAAAAACTTCTTGTACTTCAACAAAATACTGGTTCATGTTCACTATATTTTATCATATTTTGTGATTATATAATATGCTGGTTTTGTTTATGTGTTACCCTGTCTAAATAATCCTTTTATACATCATAATCTGTGTTTTATTATAAAGTGATGTATATTATTGACTAAGGGTTATGACTTCGCCAAATAGGGGGAGATTGTTGGGTACCTTAGAAAATGTGTACCAGATTTGGAGAAGCCTCACCTAACTCAATGATATTCATCAATGTGTATTTGATGGTGTTTTGAGTTTCATTGTGCAGGTTAAGGAAATGCAGAAAAAGTTTCTAAGTACAAGTGTCGACACCTGAGAAGAATTGTGTCGACACATGGGAAAGGCTGTGTCGACACCAGGAGCTAGATTGTGTCGACACACAGGACTTGTGTCGACACACAGAAAATCAGTCGACAACAACTGTGTCGACACACAGGACTTGTGTCGACACACTCCAGAATTCTATCGACAACAATTGTGTCGACACACAGGACTTATGTCGACACACACCAGAATTCTGTCAACACCAACTTTGTCGAGACTAGAAGCTGTTGTGTCGACACACAGGACTTGTGTCGACACATTCCACGGAAGCTGTGTCAAGAAGAAAACGAAGAGCTATGTCGACATTATGTGAGCTGTGTCGACATCACCAAGGATTGTGTCGACACATGATCTATTTGTGTCGACACATTTGAAGTATTGTATCGACACTTTGCTGCTGAGTTGAAGTTTAATGAAGGATCAAGTATCACGACTGAGGACTTGACAGTTGTCATAACTGATAATGTTGTTGCATCTATCAGAGCTGTCAGAAGGCTGTTTGGAACCGGATCAGCCGGTAACCTCGGATGGGGTCTATATAAGGACCTATTCTATCAACAAACGGCAAAGAACAACAAGAGGAGCTAATAACTAAGAAGAAGAGAAGTCTTCATCCAGAAATCAACAAGTCTCTAAGGGCAGATCCTGAACAAGTCTGCAAGAAAAATTCAGAGCCACATCTGAATAGAAGAAGGAAGCTGGATTGAAGATCATCTCCAACTTCACAAGAAGATCAACCTTACTTTGTTCAAATTCAAGAAGTTTTGAAGAAGCTAAGACAGGTTGGATCTAAAGCAGTCAGATCTATCAAGAACTGACCAAGAAACCTTCTACCCATTCTATCTCTACCTGGGTGAAGGATTTATTCTTTTTATAAACAATTTTCTCTGTAGGATCATTTATATATCTGATTGTAAGAGAGTTATCTCTCTGAGTTGTAAGCTTAAATCTATAAAGGCTGAGGTAAGGCTGAGTGTCTGAGGTAGGAGACTGAATTCTCTGAGTTGTAGGCCTTGTGGAAGAGGCTGAGGTAGGGCTTGATTGCCTGAGTTATAGGAGTGTGGACTCACTCTGAGAGGATCTGAGCTGTAGGACTTGCTGAAATCTGAGTTGCAGGAACCATTCTGGGTTTTGAGTTGTAAGATCTGAGGATCTGAGAAGGAAGAAGAAAGTTAGGACGACTCTAGTATACTGCTAGATAGGCGAAGGGGGAAAGTGGATGTACCCATCTCTTGGGGAACCACTATAAATCTATGTGCAATCTGTGTTGGCTGTGTTTGCTATAATTTGTGTTGTGATAGATATTGCTAAGGTTGCATAACAAGTAATTTACTTTATCTGCCTGAATAAAAAGAATTGAACCTATTAACCCCCCCCCCCCCCCCCTCTAGGTGTTTAGGATATCTTGAAACCAATTCTTTCAGACTGTCATCCATTACATAGGTAGGACGAGAGATAGCTTTTTGAGGAGAAATAGCCTTGGGCGGGGAAGATACTTTTGGTGGCTCTGTTCTAACAAGGCTGGCCTTGAGTTGCTTAGCAACTGTGGGGCTTATTGGTGAAGTGTATGGTACAATAGCCATAGAACGTTGATGAGAAGAACTTGGGAGAAAATCTCTGTAAACAAAACTGAAAGAATCTAGCAAAGAATTCAAATTAACTGTGGGATTTATAATATAATCACCAACAGTATTTATTTCTACTATAGCTGGGTCATCCATCTTTGTATCAGAATCAAGTAAATAAATTATATTTGTAGGAGGAGCTATTTATGTTGAGTCATCAGTCATTTCATAATCTGTTGTTGCTGCTTCTGCTGCTGTACAGGGAGGAACTGGAGCTTCTTCATAGAGCATCTCCCCCTGACTGGTTTCAGGGGTCCTGAAGCAAATCCTACAGAAGAAGGGATAGAGGACAGAGTAGCAACTTTGGAAGAAAGAGAGGTGATTGAAGCAGAGTGAGGAGCTATAGCAGCAGTTATAAGCTTCTCAAGAGTTGGAGAAATAAATATTAGAAGGTCTTTAGCTATATCAGAAAAATTGAGATATAGGGATTTTGGAGCAAAGGAGGAGTAAGGAGTGTGATGTCCACAATTGGAACATACAAAGAAGGCACTGGAAAGATCTGTATGTGTATAGTCTGGAGTAGTAGAGGGAATGTCAGCGGGGAGGGCTGAAGGGATATTAGTGGTAGAAGGTTGGACTGTGGTTGTGGGGGAGGAAATAGGTTCCTGAATTGGAGAATGATGTGGAGATGGTTGAGGAGATAGAAGATTGAAAGATGGTTCCTGAATTGAGGTAGATGGTATTTCAGAGATATTAATTTGAGGTGAAGAATGTGGAGCTGGAGATAGAGGTGGTGTGGTATGTTCTAGAGATGGGACTGGTGAGGGTTGATGTTGTTGTTGAGTTGATGGAGTATGAACTGGAGAAGAAGATGGTTGTTGTTGTGGTTGTTGAGGAGGAGGTGAAGGAATGTGGGGGGAAGGGAGGACATCTTCTAGAGGTGAAGGAGTGGTTGTCATTGCCTTGGTGCCCTCAGAAGTCCTAGAGGAGGATGAAGCCTTGGATGGCTTTGTAATTTTCCTCTCCCATCTACCAAAAAGTGCAGATGTAAGCCTTTTTGAGGCATTTATGAACACTGTCGTGGAGAACAGTAGTTCAGGAGCCTTTTCTTGAAGAACTATTCCCAGAATTCTTCCAAAGCAAACTTCCTTCTTATTATCTTTCTTCTTAATTAAATCAAACAGGATTTTTGCCCAATTTACTACATTCTTCTCAATCAGAGCACTCATCACAAGAAACTGGTGCCTGGTGATGTAATCGTGAGCGGTATGTTTTCCCAATAAAACCTTGCCGACAACATCCGCCAAAAATTTATACTCAGCAGATAAATTTTTCTTCAGCAGTTTATTTGGGTTTTCTCCAGAGTGACCCATCTTTATCAGCATATTTTCATACTCATCACTATCCATCTCTATTTCTTCATTACCATTCAGCAAACCAAAAATCTCAGATAGAACGGTGGGAGAAAGAGAAATTGTGTTACCGGATATTGTCCCTGTCATTGTATCTGCCACTGTTGTTGTAGATGTGAACACCCATTCCTTAATCTCACTCATTGCTATCTTGATGCGGTTGGTCATGAAGTTTTTCAGATTTTGTTCCTCAAACAATTTCAGAATATCCAGAAAAATCTGGTTAGAGTGCTGGAATGATTCGAAGTCGATGTCAAATCCCATGTCGAATTTCATCGCAGCAAGAGTGTTCGCCGGAATCGTCATTAGTTCGTCTGCAAAAGAAAAACAGAGATCAAGTGCAAGGGAACAGAAAGCGTGGGACGGAGCTCGAAGAAAACCTAGATATGTGGTTTTCAGAATATGAAGCGGCAGACTCCATCCGACGAAAAGTAAAAATTCTTCGATCTCAGTTCGACGAAATATTTTATTGACAAAAGAATTCGTCGATCTCAGTCAGAAGAAGTGAAAACATTTTGTTGATCCCCGTTCGATGAACATTTTCTGAAGCAATATCGTCGATCTTCTTTCAACGAATATAACTTCACACACAGAGAGTTCGACGAATTTCTCTAGAACTCTTCTCAATTCATCGATCTCTGTTCGACGAATTGAGGCAAATTCTTTGACCGCAGACAGAAATTTAAATTAAGGCCTCTTCATTGATCATACTAAGCTGATTTATAAAGAGCAGATGGTTCCTCTCATCCAAGAGTTTGGTGAAGATATCTGCTCTTTGCAAATCAGTGTAGATATAGATAAGCTTAATTTTATTTTTGTCCCCACACTCTCTAATGAAATGGTGCTTGATGGCTATATGCTTAGTTCTACTGTGATGCACTGGATTTTGTGCAATAGAAATTGCACTTGTGTTGTCACATAGTATGGTTGAATTATTTAAGTTGAAGCCATAATCCAGGAGTTGGTTCTGAATCCATAGCATCTGTGAACAGCAACTGCCAGCAGCTATATATATTCTGCTTCAGCAGTTGAAGTAGACACAGATAACTGCTTCTTGCAAAACCAAGACCCTAGTCTCATACCAAGAAATTGGCATGTCTCTGAGGTACTTTTTTTGTCTACTCTACATGCAGCAAAGTCAGCATCTGAGTATCCAGCCAACTCAAACTTTGACTTAGTTGGATACCAAAATCCTAGACTAGAACAACTCTTTATATATCTTAAAATATTTTTTAAGAAAATAAGGTGAGATTCTTTAGGATTAACTTGGAACCTAGCACAAAGGCATGTAGCAAACATTATGTTTGGTCTACTTGTTATAAGATATAATAGGGACCCAACAATAACCCTATATAATTTCTGATCAACAGGTTTCCCATGTTCATCAGAGTCAATTACAGCATTTATAGTCATAGGTGTTTTCTTGGCTGAGGCATCTGACATCCCAAACTTTTTGATTAGCTCCTTAGCATACTTAGATTGGGATATAAAGATGCCATCAGGTAGCTGTTTCACTTGGAGACCAAGGAAGTAGGAGAGCTCTCCCATGCTACTCATTTCAAACTTTGAATGCATGAGATCAGAGAACCTCTTGCATAGTTTGGAATCTATAGACCCAAAAATAATGTCATCTACATAGATTTTTTCTAACAAGATTTGATTCTTATGGTGTCTATTGAATAATATCCTATCTATAATGCCCCTAGAAAACATATGTTCTAGAAGAAAGCTAGCTAAGGTTTCATATCAAGCTCTTGGAGCTTGCTTTAAACCATAGAGAGCTTTATGCAATTTAAAACATAAGAGGGATGACTTGGAGAGATAAAACCTAGTAGTTGTTCCACATAAACTTCCTCTTTAAGTTCACTATTCAAGAATGCACTCTTGACATCCATTTGGTACACTTTGAACTTTTTGTAGGCAGTATATGCAAGGAAGATCCTGATTGCTTCCAACCTTGCAACAAGTGCAAAAGTTTGGTCATAATCAATCTCTTCATCTTGCCTATGGCCTTGAGCAACCAGCCTTGCCTTATTCTTTATAATATTCCCTTGGGCATCCAGTTTGTTTCTAAATACCCATTTAGTTCCAATGACTGGGTAGTTTTTTGGTCTAGGAACTAAATCCCAAACTCTGTATCTCACAAATTGGTTGAGCTCCTCTTACATCGCAACAATCCAGTGGGGATCATGTTCTGCATCTTTAATGGATTGGGGCTCAATTTGAGATATGAAGCAGGCATGCATCAAGTCTTGGTTGAGTTGATGCCTGGTCTACACACCAGCTGAAATGTATCCAATCACTTGAGATACAGGGTGATCTCTAAGTGTGACAAATTCAGTAGGTGGAGTTGGTTGAGCAACAGCTTGGGGAATAAATTCCTCTTGTGGAATTATGGTAGTTGTTGTTGGCTCTTCACTGTTTTTAGTGTCTTCATCTTCACTATCTTCAGCTTCATTGTCTTCAGCAATTTGTGGAGAAGGATGGCTAAGAGCCTCATTGGTGAGGATTAAATCATTTAACTTCTCACACAGATTTGATTCCTGCAAAGAGTTATTGGTAGAAATTTCTTTCTCCTTGTAAAACATGTTAGTTTCATCAAATGAAATATGTACAGATTCTTCAATTTTCATGGTAGATTTATTAAAGACCCTATAAGCCTTGCTTACTTGGGAATATCCAAGAAAAATTCTCATTTTAGCCTTGGCTTCAAATTTTCTAATGTGTTTCTTATTATTTTTGTGAATGTAACATAAGCAACCAAATATTTTGAAATAGTCTACTTTAGGTTTCTTCCCTTTAAGTAGCTCATAAGGAGTCTTATTCTTAAGCTTGTGTATAAGACTTCTATTCAGTACATAATTTGATGTGCTCACAGCCTCTGTCCAAAAGGATAGGGGCAAATGAGCATCTACAAGTAATGTGCCTGCAGATTCAATTAAGTCTCTATTTTTCCTTTCAGCAACCCCATTTTGTTGAGGTGTTCTAGGAGCTGAGAAGCAGTGTCTGATACCCTCCTTCTCACAGAACTCTAGCATAAGAAGAGACTCAAACTCAGTACCATGATCACTTCTGATCAACGCAACTTGAGTAGAGTACTCAATCTGTATGTTCTTGAGAAAATTTGTAAGAACCTTGAAGTTATCAGACTTAGATCTCAGAAAGAATACCCAAGTGAATCTAGAGAAGTCATCTACAATCACTAAAGTATAAGATTTCCCTCCTAGACTTTGTACTGCAATAGGGCCAAAAAGGTCCATATGTATTAAGTACAATATTCTAGGTGAGTCACTTTTATTTACTGATTTAAAACTACTTTTAGTTTCCTTGCCTAATTGACAAGCCTTGCAAAGGCTTTCCTTCTTGTAGGGGCAAGAAGGAAATCCTCTAACAAGGTTGTCCCTAGATAGTTTGGCAATGTTTTTCAAATTTACATGATCTAATCTCATATGCCAAAGGTCATTATTGTTACTAGTTTGATTGAACAAACAAATTTCAGATTTAGCTGACTGGAAGTTAACTATGTAAATGTTTCTTAATCTAGTGTCAGTCAATACTATATGGTTATCTAAATAAGTAATGATACAGGAAGTTTTATTGAATGATACCTGAAACATTTCATCACATGATTGACTTATGGAGATGAGATTATGCTTCATTCCATTTACATATGCAACCTTCCTAAAGGTGACAGCTCCAATCTTGACCTTTCCATAGCCTTCAGTCTGGCCACAATTGGAGTCACCAAATATTACTTTTGGTCCTAGCTTTGACTTGTAATTGATTAAGTTGTCCTTATTTCCAGTAATGTGTTTAGAGCAGCCACTATCCAGATACCACTGTTGCTCTGTGGTAGGATAGTCTTTCACATGTAATAAAATAGATTAGCTATTTTTGAACCAGGTTATCTTGGGTCCTTCTTTCTTTACATAACTGAAACTAGAAATGTAAGAGTATTCAGGTTGGCATGTATAACCTAAAGGGTGATATCTTGTAGGTGGTATAATTTATTGATTAAATTGATTATAGGTAGATTTAGGTTGATTATGAGTTTTGGAATAATTAAAGTTTCTGTTAATTTGAACTGGGTTCAACGAATTCAAGTAAGTTCATCGATCTGAGTTCGACGAATGGGGATGAGTTCGTCGAACTCCACTCAGAGAATGAGAATATCCATTCTCTGGGCCCCAAAATCATCGATCTCTACTCGACGAACCATACTGGTTTCATCGATCGAAGTTCAACAAATTATTATAATAGAAATCTGCGTTCGGAGTTCGTCGACTTGAGTTCGACGAACTGTACACATTTCATTGATTGAAGTTCGACGAAATCTGTTGAACATTGTTGTAGTTAGGATTTTTCTTATTCTGTTTCCTTTTCTTATTCTTTGGTTTTAATTCAGTTGGTTTAACATTTTTATCATTATCTATTTTCTCTTTTCCTTTTTCATAAACAAATTTAATTTGAGTTGTCAGAATATTTTTCTGAATTAGTGGGGGTTGCCTTGATGATGCACCTAAGCCCAGCTTGCCATTTAACCTGGCATTAATTGTACTTGTGATGTCCATCAACTTGATGCTTCTCCCATTTAGGGATTCTTCAAGTTTCCTAGCCTCAACTAATTCAGATTTTAATGATATTATTTGTTCTTGAGCTAGAGTTAATTCATCTTTTAACTTAATATTTTCAGAGACAAGGTTTTCCTGATCGGTTAATTTTTTTGTAAGTGTTTTAATCCCTTTTTCAGAATTTATTAAATCTGCACACATGGATTTAAATTCAGATTTAAAGTATCAGAATTGTAATCAAAAGATGATAATACCTGATCAGCCACTGATTCAGATTCTTCATTATCTGATTGTTCTGCTGGTTCCTTAGCATCAGATGGGCTGTAGGAAGCATTGATAGCCATAAGGAAAACTTCCCTTGCTTTAGCTTCTTCTTCCTCTTCACTGGAGCTGGAAGATAAGAATTCATCTTCAGTATCACTACAGGTCTCAGCCACAAAGCCCTTCTCTTTTCTTTTATGCTTGCTGGTAGAAGGCTTGTTGTAGTGATGCTTCTTAGAGTCCTTCTCTCTTCTCCTTTCCTTCTTTTGATTTTCTAGACACTTTGAGATGAAGTGTCCTGGCTTCCTGCACCCAAAGTAAATAATTTCCTTAGTGGGTGTCTTGTCATACCTGGGTTTATCATACTGCCTGGATGACTTTCTCCTGAAGTCCTTCCTTGCCATCTTGTAGAATCTCTTGGCTAAGAGACTCGGGAGTTCTTCATTTGCTGTTGGAGCTTCAGCTTCTTCTGCAGCTTTAAAAGTTATGTTCTGCCCCTTTCTTGTTGTTGTAGGAGTATTCTATTCTGCAGCTTCTCTGTACTTAATCAATTGCTTATATGATTTGAGCTTTTGCAGGAGAGATTTTGTAGGAATCTCATTAAGACTTCTGGCCTCCTTGATTGGCCAAATATTGGAATCCCAAGTGCTGGGTAAGCACATTAGGATTTTATCATTCACCTCAGTGAGGAAGATGTCTTTATCCAAGGTCTTTAGCTCACTGATAATTGAGCTTAATCTGTTGTACATTTGACTAACAGATTCTGATTCTTCCTTCTTGAAGTTTTCATACTGGGATATAAGGTTTGATCTCCTATCCTTTCTCTCATCAGCTGAACCAGCAACCATCTGGTTTAGAGAGTCCGAGATTGCCTTGGTAGAAGTGCATTCAGCCACTTTTTGAGGGCTTCGGCCTTGACTTGAGGAATCCAGAAACTTCTGACTGATAGTGATTGTTGTCCTTGAAAGCTCCTCGAGTTGAAGTTTAAGAAGACTCTTGATTTTGTATTTGTTGTTCTTCTTCTTCTTCAAAAAGATCAAGGTGAAAATAAAGTGTTTTCTGCACTGAGAATGTCTGAGTGTTGTTTATGTATTCGTTGTCTATTCTCTGTGTTGTGTTCTCTTCTTTCTTGTCCCTTATTGCTGTCGACTGAAAAAAGAAAAATCTCTTTTATATTCTCTAGTTGAATTCTCCTTTGAATTTTGAATTCTCTGGATTAATTGCTGATTGCCTGGAGAATGAAAATCAGCTGGAGAATATTTTCTTTAATGAGTTTCCCCAACTGTCCCATTTAATTAAGCAAGTAATTAACCTGATGAAGATCATAATTAATGCTGCCAATAACGGCTATATTCAGAGAATATGTGCATCAATTACTCAGGAAATTATTGCTAAATAATATATGGAATATGGACAGAAAATGAGAAAAACTCTAAGTATGGAACTGCAACAGAAATTGTCGACCAAAGAACAGATTTCGTCGACCTGAGATCCAAGTTCGTTGAGCTGAGAAATCTTGTTCGTCGACCTGAAAAACTTGTTCGTCGACCTGAGATCCAAGTTCGTTGACCTGAGCACGGCAAGCTACATTCTGTGAATAACTTACCAATTCTGCGCTTCAAGTTCGTCGAGCTGATAATCTACCTTCATCGAGCTGAGTTCAGAGAAAATATTCTGGAAAGAATGTGTTGAAGTTGAAATCCAGACTTCATTGACCTGAGCTCGAATATCTTTGAGCTCAACTCAGAGAATTAACTCTAAGTTCGTCGATCAGCGAACGACGAACGTTGGGCTGAGTTCGACGAACGTCGAACTTATATACTAAACTTGATTTCTTCTAAGTCCTGAGTCAATCTGAGGTCTTTTGTTGGCTGGTCCATGTAAGGTTGAACTTAAGACTTTGCCTAAACTCTAAGACTCAAAACATATGACCATGGCTATACATTGTGGGTTAGGCATCCTAATTAGTGAATCTAGCTCAAATCTAACTAGGGATCCAACACACCTCCTGGTCCTCACTGACCCGTTCACCAACACCATTTCCTTCTTGACCTAATTCTTTCATTCTTTCTCTTCCTTCAACAGCAGCAGCACATCGGCAAGCTCGCCTCGCTCGTGCGGTTTCAAGATCAACACCAAGATCTTCACATAAATCCCTGGGGTTTGAATCTGTCATACAACACACAAAACCGATCATAATACCAAAAATATTTGCAACAACTTTACCAATAGAACAATACACACAACGGTTGCACTCCCCGGCAAAGCCGCCAAAAACTCGATGCAATCTCAGTAAGTGCACCGACAGTTATCAAGTAATAAACTAGGGGAGTTATCCTCTGAGTATCGAATCTCTCAAGGAGTACAGATTGGGAGTCTAATCTTCAACGATGGAAAGTGAATGCAAATGCAACAAAGGTTGGGGTGTTTTAGAACAACTAAAAGTAATTATGCGGGTCGCCTTCACCGCTTCGCAAGGGTGGAATACTCTGATGAGTATTAGGGCGTGAGGTCGTAACCATTGAGGGTCGAAAACACCTTTTCACCAAGCCAGCCCCTAACATTCGCTAGTGTGGCGTAACACCAAGCAATCAACACAAAACAAGCAAAGGAAGGAAAGCTAAGCTATGAACCATAACAACATTTACCATAATAACACAACATGAACATTGTTAATAGTCCTAGCAAGTTAAGCTAACATCCCAAGCTTAGAAACAGAGTCCAAATCAGAGTAAGAAGGAGATTTACAACCTAATGCGTGAAGGCTAGCCACGTTTCTCGGCTGGAGTCGAAGGTTGTCGATCTCCGTCCAGTATTGGTCGATGGTTGACGTCCGAGGAAGCTTAAAGTGCTGTCACCTACTTCAAAGGCATTTTCCCCATCTTCTTCACGTTCCGTGAAGGCTGGAAGTCGCTGGAAAACTCTTCAATGGTGGTGAGAAAGAGCTCCAAATGCTCCTCTTGAGATGGAGAAGCGGAAAACAACGGAAGATATTCGCTTGCGGTAAAGTTTGGAGGAAGAACGGTGGCCAGATGAGCTTTTCAAGGAGGAGAGAGGAAAAAGCGGTTGGGGTAAGGATTTCACACTAAGAAGAGCGAAAATGGCGGACTGTTCTTGTCTCCAGTCAACTCCTGAACTTAAATAGAAAAAATGTCAGAAAAATGGTCACGCACGGTTTGGCGCACGACCGCGCGTTAACCGTACGATATTAACTTCCAGGCCAAGATTGCAGAAGAAGATGCGTTGACCCGTGCATTTTACTCTCGCACGGGTGTTTTCGCCCGTGCGTGAAGGAAAATGCACGGGTAACCACAGAGCGCTGAAATTCACTGCAAGCAGGTGGAACTGTGTGTTTTACTTGCGCATGGGCATGTCTGCCCATACGTGAACAAATCGCAAGATTAACCACAGAGCACTATAAAAGCAGAATGCAACATATAAACCGTGTGTCTCCTTCACGCACGGTTCCGAAGAAACCATGCGTGAAGAAATCGCACGGGTTGGTCAGTCCATCCATAAAAAATCTATAGAAATCGCAAGATTCGGTGGAAATCGTGCGCTGAGGAATCGTACGACAGTGCGTTTTCCACAAGTCAGAATTGCAGAATTGGGGGAAAACTGACCACCTGCACACCAAAACCAAAGCTGGAGCAAAAGCTCCCAGCACCAAATATACAGAAAAGAATATCCAAAGCCGTACGAGGAGTACCCCAGTACATACCTCCGATGTCACAACCCGCATTTTTCACCGCCCAATAAGTATATCAGAGTAAGAAGAAAAATGTGTGTCATGATGCCACGTCAGCAGGGGATAACTGCGGACGCTCAGACAAAACTCCTACTTAGCCATTAAGCAAGGTTCTTTATGTTATTTAGAGTTAAAATCAATTTAAGTATAGTCGTTAGTCGTATCCCTCTGCTTAGTGGCTCATCTAGTCAACGATAAAGGTAGTTATACGTTGCGGGAAAATACTTCTTTTATGAGATTAAACTTCCTACAAGAGTTTAGAGGTTCCCAAAGGACACCTCAAGGTATGCAAGTTCTAAGTTTATAATAGCAATAAAAGTAGATTTGTACTGTCGTTAAATATAGTGAGTTAACATTCTAAAAGCATGCAATGCATGAGATAATAATAGTAGTTTTATTTTATACTTGAAATTACCTACCATGCATTCCTAGCATAAAACATCCCAGAGAGCAGGCATCACAAACACACAGAAAGAAAGCTAAGCAGCTAGCAAGTATCAAAAAAAAAATCAGCAATCTTGTGGGCGTCAACAACCTGACACGAACCCATAAAAGTAAAGTATGTCTGAACTGGTGAATAAATAAAAATAGCAAACTACCTCACTATGGCAAGGCAAAGAACACAGCCAACACCGCTGCTCAGAAACTCCAAAACCAACACGGCTACCAGCTACAGCTTTGGACCTTAGGCATTCCAAAGTCAGAACACCTCAGCAAGAATGTACAAATAATGGCGAAAAGTAAGACAAAAGTAGATAAAGTCGAGGGGTACCAACCAAAGATCAAAGGAAAATACTTAATTAAAGTAGATCAGAAACGTGCAAAAAAACCAAAAGGAAACACTTACGTGAAGCATCACGTACCACAAAAGCACCCCAAAAGCACAAGACTATAAGGGAAAAAGGTCATGATTAAATCATCCGAAAAGGTAACATACCTCTACTAGCCTCCTGTGGTCAACTCCACCAAACAATCCAAAACGAGCAGGGTGGTCAACTCAGCTGGACACAACCACAAAAACAATTATCTGTCTAAATGCGGGGGAGACTAAACACTCCACCATTCACCGCAAATGCCCCAAACACTCGGTAGAGTTCCATGAGGTACTAATAAAGGAAATAAACACTGTAGGGGTGGTTTCGTCCACTAACACCCACAATCAAGAAAACCCAACAAACAGTATATCTCAGGACTTGGCACATCAGATTCTACTAGACATTTCTAGATTAAGAAGCAGTTGATCAACCCTAGGAAAGATTTCGCAGTCCTAAACAACTCTTAGCACATCCTACATAATGGTTAGGAACGATTAAATCCAACAATTAAACATTTCCATCAAATCACTACAACGCTACAAGATTGAATCATCATAACAAAAACTAATAACACAAGTGGATTCAAAGGAAAACTTTAATATATCTACAAATTGAAATGACAACAGTACAGAAAGATTAAAGAAAGTGAGGTTAACAGTATATCATCAGGTTGGGAATAAGAGAGAAAGGGAAAAAGGAGAGTAAAACCACCACTTGCCTTGGTTTTACCAAAAAAATTCTCCAAACCACTCCACGTTGCAGATCGGGGCAAAAGAAGACGGAAGGAGTCGAAATCTGAACAAGAATGGCCGAAATAGAGGTTAGGGCCAAAAGCTCTAACGAGAAAACTCAAGAAATGGGGAAAGTTTTACCACGATGACGTAGCTCTCGACGAGAGCTTTCTGAATCTATATTCGGTTGAAGATTTCTAGCACTGCAGCAATGTTGGTGGCCACCGGAAGAATGACGGAAAAACTCTCTCTTGCTCACGCCGCTCTGGTTTGGGAAGAAGAACAGTAAGTCGGTCCAAAGTGAAGGAGGAAAAAGAAGTAGGTAATATAAACCTAGGGTAATGTCTGAATAAATACACTCAAGAAAAGAATCTGGTTTGACCGAACCGGTCATCCCGAGAAGAACGCCAGAGTACTCGAGAACAACAGGGATACTTCTCGAGTACAGGGAAAGTCTTCTTGAGAACAGAAGGGTTGTTCTCGAGTACAAAGAATTCTTCTCAAGAATAAGGGGGATCTGTTCTCGAGTACAAGGAAAAGTCTTCTTGACAACAAAAGGGTTGTTCTCGAGTACAGAAAATTCTTCTCGAGAACAAGGGGGATCAGTTCTCGAGTATAAGGAAAAGTCTTCTCGAGAACAAAAGGGTTGTTCTCGAGTACAGAAAATTCTTCTCGAGAACAAGGGGGATCTGTTCTCGAGTACAAGGAAAAGTCTTCTCGAGAACAAAAGGGTTGTTCTCGAGTACAGAAAATTCTTCTCGAGAACAAGGGGGGTCTGTTCTTGAGTACAAGGGAAAGATTACTCGAGTACTGAAGATGGACTTCCCGAGTACTATAAAGCTTTTCGAGAACAAAAGGCATCGGTATCTCGAGATCCAAGGAAGGTTTCTCGAGAGTTTCTCGAGGAATAAGGTAAGCACTACTCGAGAACAACTCAGGACTTCTCAAGTACCAGACCGCATCTCCCAAGAACAAGAAGATGTATCTCGAGAACAATAAGGGAATTCTCGAGAACTCCAGGTCTTCTCGAGAACTGAATAGGGTAAATTCGATAAATTTCAGATTGTCTTTTATTCCGGGATAAAATGTCGACCCTATGAAATAGCAGCGAAGACGACCCAAGAATCCGACGTACCGTTCTTGAGACTCAATCATCAACTGCTCTCACAAGCAAGGAAATCACCACGAGGGTCAAAACACGCGTCGAGACTCCAAAATGCTCGGATAGCAACAAAGCTGGACAAAACCAAAGTCTCCAAGACCGCATCCTTAAATCAAGGAAGAAAAATCTAACCTCATCAAAATCCTGAAACCCGGACAAACAGCCCCAACAAACGCAAAAACGCACAAACGGTGCAGCGCCAACATTAAAATGAAAGAGGGTAACGCCCTGACGTCATAATTATGATGTCGACAAACCAAATAATGATATCAGAAAATCGGGGGCATTACAGTCACACCCCCTAAAAAGAAGTTTCATCCCGAAACTTAACACAACCTTGAAATCAAATCCACACCAAAACCCAATTATTAACAAAAATCTGGAGACATACCTGAACTAAGGAAAAAGATGCGGATGAGATTCTCTCATCGCTGACTCGAATTCCCATGTCGCGCTCTCAACATCTTGATTTCGCCAGAGAACTTTCACCATGAGGATGGTCTTTCTCCTCAACACTCGATCTTGAGAATCCAAAATACGAACAAGCATCTCAATATAGGAAAGATTGGGCTCCAAGTGGGGCACAGCTTCAAGAATCTGTCGGTCGCTTAACGCAAATTTCTGCAACTGGCTCACATAAAACACGTCGTGCACACCAGGAAAATTTGCGGTCAAATCCAGCCTATAAGCAGATACACCAATACGCTCGACAACCTTAAAAGGTCCCACATACCTCGGGTCCAACTTATGATCCTTTCCAAACCTTTTAACTCCAGACATCGGGGAAACTTTGAGAAACACCATGTCCCCTACAGCAAACTCTAAATCAGTCCTACGCCGATTGGCATTCTTCTCATATCGTTCCTGCGCTATCTGAAGCTTTTCCTGAATAATCTTCATGGAAACGTCCATTTCTTCTAACGCTTTAGGACCCAGCAACGGTTTCTCACTGATCTCGGCCCAAAATAAGGGAGTTTTGCACCGCCTTCAATACAAGGCCTCAAACGGGGTCATCTGCAAACTTTCTTGATAACTATTATTGTAATCAAACTCTATCAATCTGAGTCGCTCATCCCACGCTCCTCTGTAGTCCAAAATGTAACATCTGATCATATCCTCCACGATCTGGTTCACTCTTTTCATTCGACCGTTTGTCTGCGAATGATAGGCTGTGGAATACCGCAGATCAGTACCCAAACCTTCATGTAAACTCTTCCAAAAGCAAGACGTAAACCTGGAGTCTTGATCAGATACATTACTAATTGGCACTGCATGTAATCTAATGACTTCATTTAAATATAGCTCAGCTAACTTCTTCATGGGGTAATCAATCTTAAAAGGCACGAAGTGAGCACACTTTGTTAGTCTATCAATAATAACACAGGCTTAATCATGACCTCGAGGAGATCTCGGTAACCTAGTAATGAAATCTATTGAGATACTCTCCCAGTTCCAACTCGAAATATCTAAGGACGTTACCTTACCACCAGGTCTTCCATGATCGGTCTTTACTCGCTTGCACGTAAAACATTCTGAAACAAACTTTGTTATATCACCTTTCATTCCGAACCACCAGGCGATCTGCTTCAAATCTTGGTATATCTTGGTTGAACCTGGGTGGTAGGCAACACTGGAACCATAAGTCTCACTGCACAACTTAACTCAAATATCATTAACATGGGGAATGCAAAATCTACCGTGGTACTTCAAGGTACCCGCGTCATCGATCAAAAAATTAGGTAACTCTCCTTTCTCAGTCCTCTTGTAAAGGTGCAACAACTCAGGGTCTTCCTTCTGATGCAGTCTTGTGAGTGCAATCCATGAAGGCTCAGCTACCTCCAAACTATTTGGCAAATTACAACTCCCAACAGAAATATTCATCAAGAGAAATTCTTCTACCAGCGAATCCACGGAAAGATTAAAAATTTTCCCCGTCTTTCTACTCAGGGCGTCGGCTATCACATTAGCTTTGCCCGGATGGTACTGGATCTCAACATCATAATCAGTAACATACTCTAATCATCATCGCTGGCGCAGATTCAACTCTCTTTGAGTGAAAACGTACTTTAAGCTTTTATGATCGGTATAAATCTTGCATATTGCGTCATACAGCAAGTGCCTTCATAACTTTAGGGCATAAATCACGGCTGCGAATTCTGGATCATGCATAGGGTAGTTCTTTTCATGCACCTTTAGCTGTCTCAACCCATACGCAATTACCTTGCCTTCCTGCATCAACGCACAACCCAGACCAACATGCTATGCATCTACATACACCGCATATTATAACCCTTCAGTAGGTAGAGACAAAACTGGAGTAGTGCACAATCGCCTCTTCAATTCCAGAAATGCTTCCTCGCACTTATCGCTCCAAATGAAAGTTGCATTCTTCTGCGTCAGTCTAGTCAAAGGTACAGATAACGTAGAGAAACCCTCTATAAACCTCCTATAATAGCAAGCCAACCCTAGGAGGCTCCTTATCTCCTTGGGGGTGGTTGGCCTTTTTCAATCCATAACAGCAGTCACCTTCTCAGGGTCAACCGAAATTCCGCCTTTATTTACCACATGACCTGCAACATCCCATGTTACTTCTAGACCCCTCAACTTAGATTGGGTTAGGAAAGGGGTGGGTGATAGGGAATTTAGCTAGGTTTGACCCTAGGGAGTGTGTTGTAGCCATATGGGGCCCACTAAAGGGCCAAAGTCAAACTAGGTCAAACTAGCCTAAATAGGAACCCTAGCCACACCATGATCCCAACACATTGCCCTAACCCTAAAATAATCTAAGAGTACCCTAGGACATGTCATTAGGTCAACCCTTTGACCCTAGTTGACCAAAGTCAACCATAGCCCTAAGTTGGTCAAACATATACTTATATGCCCAATTAGCCCAAGTAGGGCACCACAATGACCCAACCCAAGTTAGGTGGTGTCATTAGACCCATGGACACCAAGTGGGGTCAGCTCACTCATCATGGTTGACCAGGTCAAATCAAAAGTCAACTTAGTCAACATAATTGACCTAAAGAAGAAAATAAGGGCTAAGCCCATTCCCAATAGGCAAAGCCCACCCAACATGCCCATTATCAACCCAAGGTGTCAAAGACCAGCCCTACCCCTCTGGTTTTGGAGAGAGAGTGCATGCATGGGGGCATTTTGGATAATTCACCTAAAAGAGGAGAGAGAAGGTGGGATTAAGAGGAGGAGGCCACTTGTCCTTGGCTTCTTCTGCCCAAAAAAGGTGCTGGTCGGCCTCCTCAGAAAATTCCAGCAGGATTTCGCAGCATGGTGGCCACTTGGCACCATGGGTGAAGCCTCCAAAGCCCCAAATCGAGCTCACCTTGGAGTTATCTCCACATACAGCCCTCCCCAGCCCAAATCACCCCCACCATCAGCTTCAGAGAGAGGAAACGAGTGGAGATCGAGTCCTGGAGCAAGAGAATTGGTGGAGAATCAAGGTTTTGAGTAGGAGATCGCCAGAGCAGCTCAACCATGGCCAACCTCCACCGCACTCGTCGCCAAGACCTGATTCAGGTTCGTTTCACCTCCCCTCTACCCGTACTAGCTTCCTAGATCAATTAGGGGAGATATCGGGCTCAATTGGGCCCGATGTCATGTGTGGAAATGCAGAATTTTCCAAGGTTTTAGTCTTGCTCGGGATCGCCGGAGAGGATAATTCTGGCGGCCTCACCGCCCGGAAATGCTAGCCACCACTTTAGTGAAGGTGGAGGAGACAATCGCCGGCGGTGGCGCAGCCCCAGCTGGCCAGAAACAGCCAGCAAAAGTGGCCCAGCCAGAATCAATCCCAGCCGTCGGCTGGAGGTAGAAGACGACCAGATCCCGTCCATTTTGCGTCAAGATTCGTGCAACCTGATTTTAAATTAAATAAAATAAAACTATGGTATATATGTATATCTGTCACATAATTTCAGTCATTGTACAAGCCAAATTAGGCTTCTTAGATGCATTTCCAGAACATGAACCCTAAATGAAATTTGTAGCTTATTGTCTTAACTTTAATTTGGCACCTTAAACATCAAATTTGGTACAGTATATTGGGATGTAGGTTAGTTTTCCTAGGACTGGTCCTTGACTAGGGCAAAATTTCAAATTGATGCCCAATCCAAACCATTAATCCAAATGACCCCAAATTTTGGGTCCATGTATGATTAGGGCATACTTAGCCCCCGACCAAAATTGGGAATTTTTGGGAATAAATTTTCTATAGTTTTTGCTTAAATACCAAAAAGTAAATAAATGAAATATTTGGGGTAGTATGACTCCAAATGGCCCCAAAATTTGGTGGGAGGTCCTTGGGGACTATACATGTGCATGGTAAAATTTCAGCACATTTGGAGCACTGCATGTTTGGTAAACTCACTTGCATATGTTGGTTATACATAGGCTTGGGGAGCAAATAGCCAATTTTGAAATATTGTGTATTAGGACTATTTGGAACATCCAAAAATCATGGAATTGATTTCATAGGCTCATTAGGGTGAAAATAATGGGATTTATGGAAGCAAAAATCCCATTATTTGGAATTTTTGAAATAATAGGACTTTTGAAAAATGATGTAAAAATAGGGTCATCATTGAGATAAAATCCCCAATTTTTGTCACGGTCAATATAATGTTAGGTTTAACTCCTAAAAATTTTTATGTCTCTGTTTGAAGAATTTTGATAGGAGTTATGTGGAAATTACGTTTTTACCCTCATTATACTTAATTAGCATATTGATAAAAATACTCAGTAGAAAATTTTGGAAAATTTCTTGGTGATATATCTGAGTATTAATAACCTTGTATAATTTTCTCAGCATTTTTGGATGAATCAGTAATTTTTAAAACCTCATAGTGGCATTTTGGTAATATAATTAGTAATGAAATTTTGTAGCCCTTGTTTCATGGAAGTTCATGAAATTCTGTCTTTAGCATTATTTTACCAATATATGTATGTTGTAATGTTCTTATAATTTTTAGTAATGAACTCTTATACTTCCTTCGGAAAATGACTATTTTGTGAATTTTGTATAAATTAAGAGATAAATAGAATATTTGAAGAGGAAATTATAGTTCTTGGCAGACAGTAATATTTTACCAAATTACAACTCAGGAAAATTTCTTAGGTCAGTGGGATTATAATTTGTGACACTTCATGTATTAAATGGCTTAGGGAATTAATATCAGGATTTGTTTAAGGGTTTTAACGACTTAGGAAAATAGTGAAAGTCAACGTACTCATTACAATAGTCTATACCATCCTAAGATAAATAGTTAAGGGCATGTAACCCAAGGAAATTGGAAGTCATACTCTGGGATAGTATTAGGTCATGGGCTGCGTATAGTATAAATAGGTTATGCAGTGAGGACCACCGGGGGATAGGCCAACGGTCAAGATAAGGTCATATTTGGAATATAACCCTGGTTGGTAGTTTTGTCTTAGTGACGAGAGTAAAAGTGCAAGCCCTTGGATAGTAACTGGAGTGGAGGCCGGCGGAAGACTGTCGCCCTTCTGAAAACATCTTAAGTCATTAGGACCACTCAAGAGTAATAACGAGAGCTGGGGGTGAATTATGGTAGACATCAATAAAAGTAAATATCCTTGTGAAAGGGAGCTTTGGGTGCAATCTCATCGTAGTTCCTAGTGCCCCCGAGAGCCCTTCACCGGGTATACCCTGGGCAGTCCTGGGATTAGCCTTAAATCACTAAGTATAATAACTCGTAGACAAGAGTAGTCTAATAGGTTAAGACATTGTGGTTCATTCTCGCCCGTGACGGGTTTGAGGGATTCTGATTAAAGGCACTATTGTACGTTCTCACCCGCGATGGGTTGGAGGGATATATGTTGCAGGCTCACCCATAAAGGGTTTGAGGGAATCAGGACAGGTTGGTCCTGCGAGCTGAAGGCTCGAGATGAAATACTTGCATGTGCATAAATTTAGTGGCGGGTCATGCGGTACTGGGCCGATCGTCACACCGATGGCAGTACGGTGACTCAGGCGGGAGTGAAGGTTTGAGGGGCCATTGGGTTGTTTTACACTGCGGTCTGGAGGACGATCCCCGATAACGCACACTCGACCCAACAAGACTGACAGGTAGTCAGCAAAATACATACGCAGACTCTAGAGTGTACCTTGGACATGTACAGAGGCGTATGAGAGGTGGTCTAGGTTTGGTAGTGTGCATACCTGCCTATAAGTGGAGATGCCCGCTCTGCTGCTGCCGTTAGACACAACGGTGGTACCCGAGAGTGAAGATAGCTCTCAAAAAGTGGGAACTAAAGGTCTGTGATCACAGAGTCGTTGTGTGTGAGTTGCACTTGCCTGTTGCATAAATTGCATCATAAACATTCATTCATATTAGGTCATACGCTTCATAGATCCTTATCATATAAATTAGTATGTGCTATTTTATATGATAAGTTTAAATTCCTAGTAACCTTAACTTATAAATTTGTATGGGCATTTTTATAAGTTAAGGTACTCTTGTGATGTAGTGTAGTGGTAGCATAGCTTTACTTTTCTGCTCTTACTTTCAGTTCTATACTTACTTGTAATGTACATGCTTTTACTTTGTACTCTATACTTAGAACTGGTTGAGTACAACTATGTTGCTCTTATACTTGATAGATAGATTCTTGTCACCTGCTTCCTTTTGTTACCCCTTGATAGTCCTCCACTTCATCCTCCCGCACGGTGCCTAAGAGTTGCGGAGCGAGGTGCGAAGGAAATGACTTAGTCTTTTTGACTAATGGTCGGTGACCAAACTATTTTTAGGAGCTCGAGGAGATGGAGCACCAGCACGACCGACAGGACGAGGTGATAGGGCGTGAGAAGTTGATACCACCTACTACTACTACAGCGCTACCTCAGGTGGGACGAGATTAGTTGATTAGCTTCTGTTGTTTTGGTGTTTTGTGAGGAGAGTTATTTATACGATGTACTGGGCATAAGCCCTTATTACTGTTCATTTTTTTGGGCATAAGCCCTTATTACTCTTCTTTTTTTGTACTCATTGTGGACGGTGTTCTCTTTCATTCATATATATATGAGTTGTAATATGACTGTGGACTAGCTGTGTTGTACTCTGATATGTATTACTTCTCTTTCTCATATTGGCCTCCAGGTTATATGATTGTATTAGCTAGCAGAATTGGCCTGTTGCGGTGTCGACTAACCCGTTTGTTAGTTCCACCGTAAGACGGCGGTTCTGGGCATAAGACCGGGAGCCTCTTTGGTAAGGGGAGGGGTCTTACAAACTAGTATCACTTGAACGAACGATCATATGAGAAAGAAGTCCACAACACTGGACCACCCCGCTAGACCATTAATTTGCGGACAAACTATGCAGCGGAAGCAGTGGTGTGCCCATGTGTAAAAAGTCACATAAAACAGTCCATTAAATATAATGAGTTAGGTCAGTTCTGTTTTATCCTTACCTTTATGCAACCTCCACAGGTTGCTACGCCGCAGAATATGGTTCCTCCCCCTCCTGCTGCCACGCCCTTTATACAGACAGAGATGGGGCAAACTTTGACGGCTATCCTGGAAGCCTTCAAATCCCGGCAGGTCCCGGCTCCACAGCCAAATTCGGGGTCAAGCTGGTTAAGTGCCTTCAAGAGCATGTCCACACCGATGTACCGTGGGACAGAGGATGCTGTGAAGACTGAGGAATGGCTGGAAGCAATACATGAGATATTGGCAGGCATCAGCTACCCGGTCGGCCAGGCAGTTCCTCTAGCAACCTCTACATTAGAAGCTCATGCAAAAAGATGGTGGAAGTCCATGCGAGAGTCCGCTTATACTGACTGGGAGCTGTCGGATATATCTTGGGAGGAGTTCGGCGAAGTATTCTTGGATCAATTCGTATCCACCACAGATAGAGATGCACTAGAAGAGAGGTTTATGAACCTCAGGCAGGGGAGCAGATTGGTGATTGAATACCAGAGGGAGTTTTCCCACCTTGCCAGGTTCGCAGGGATACATGATACAGACGACAGGAGTTATGCCAAGAGATTCTACTGAGGCCTCAGAGATGACTTGAGGCAGGCCCTATTGTTTATTTCTCACGGCACATCAGCCCAGATCATCGAGATGGCTAAGAAATTGGAGGCAGACCAGCTGATGGTGACGAACAGAGGGAAGAGGCCGCTAGACGGGTCATCACCCGGGGAGAGTAGCAGGGGATCCCAGCGAGGTAGAGTCATTGGATACAAGAGGGGTAGGGGACGTCGTCATCCCAACTTCAGGCAGGAGTAGGGGCCTCCTCCAGCATTAGCTCCCCGCCTCTATAGGTGCATGTTCCGAGGAGGAAAGATGACCATGGCCACCGGCCGGTAGTTTGTTATGGATACCACCAGCCCGGGCATATTAGATCGGAGTGTCCGCATCAGTTCTGTCCACATCCTCCTCCTCCACCTCCAGTGGCCCCTCCAGTACAGCAGGGCCGAGGCCGAGGCCGAGGACGAGGCCGGGGATATCACGACCGAGGACGTAACCAGGAGAAGATGTATGCATTGGACCTCACAGAGCAAAGGAACCCCGAGGAAGTGATTATTGGTACTTAAATTATTTTAAATTTAGAATTCCAACCTTAGTAGTGCCTTGAAAACCATAGAAATAACCTCCATTTTAACTCAAATAAATCTCAGGCATAGTTATGATCAGCGGCAAGCCCGTTCATACCCTCTTCGACACGGGTGCTTCGCACTCATTCGTGTCGGACACTTTTATTGAAGGACTAGAGGGTGTGGAGAGATTCCCTGGCATAGAGATGAGGGTGCGTCTTCCTGATGGCTCGGAGCTACGGAGCACAGATAGCTGCAACATGGAGGCCGAGATCGGAGGCAAGACATTCGAAGCTCCGGCGGCGGTCTTGAGATTGTCGGACTTTGATTTGATTTTGGGCATGACCTGGCTTCATTGGAACCATGCCCAGGTCGACTGCCCCTCGAAGTGGATCACACTCTGGCATGGATCCTCCTACATTACTATTGAAGGTATCCGACCTATCCCCCATCTTTCATTATCTTCTATACAGGCTGTTAAGTCCTATGCGCAGGGGGAAGAGGTATACCTTATCTACTTCGAGATGGTAGCAGCAGAGAGTTCTATAGCTGATATCTCGGTGGTTTGGGATTTCTCCGATGTATTCCCGGAGAAATTACCCGGACTACCACCAGCTCGGGACTTGGATTTTAAGATTCAGTTAGTACCGGGGGCGAGGCCAGTGTCCCGGGCACCTTACATGATGGCTCCCAGAGAGTTGGCAGAATTCAGGACTCAGCTTCAGGAGCTTGTGGAATCAGGATTTGTGCGGCCGAGCTCGTCACCGTGGGGAGCACCAGTTCTTTTTGTGAAGAAGAAAGACGGATCGTTGCGGCTGTGCATAGATTACAGGGAGCTGAACTGGTTGACGGTCTGGAATACCTATCCACTGTCTCGGATAGACGAGTTATTTGATCAGCTTCAGGGGGCCTTCTAGTTCTCTAAGCTGGATTTAAGATCCGGTTACTATTAGCTGCGCATACGAGAGGAAGACATCCCGAAGACGGCTTTTAGCTCACGATACGGGTTATACGAGTTCACGGTGATGCCTTTTGGGCTCACGAATGCCCCTTCCGCATTCATGAGTCTAATGAACCATGTATTCGAGCCCTTCTTGGACCGTTTCGTCATTGTGTTCATCGACGATATTCTGATCTATTCCCGAACTCAAAAGGAGCACACAGAGCATTTGGTACAAGTTTTGCAGAGGCTGAGGGAGTCCCAGATGTATGCGAAGTTATCTAAGTGCCAGTTCTGGCTACAGGAGGTGGCCTTCTTGGGGCATAAGATCAGTGGAGCTGGATTGACGGTGGATCCAACTAATATAGAGGCAGTGAGAGATTGGCCACGGCCGAAGACAGCGTCAGACATTCGCAGCTTCTTGGGATTAGCGGGTTATTATCGTAAGTTTGTGGAGGGGTTCACGAGGATAGCACTCCCCCCTCACGTCCTTGATAAGGAAGGATGTAGAGTTTGCTTGGACAGAGCAATGCGAGACAGCATTCCAGGAGTTAAAGGACCGACTCACCTCATCCCCTATCCTTGCACTCCCATTTGGGAATGAGGGATTTCAGATCTACACGGATGCCTCTTATCAGGGGATGGGTGCTGTACTGATGCAGCACAGACATGTTATTGCTTTTGCTTCGAGACAATTGAAGAAGCATTAGCATAACTACCCGGTGCATGACTTGGAGCTCGGGGGGTGTCGTGTTCGCACGGAAGATATGGAGACATTACTTGTACGGGGTTCATTATGATATCTACTCGGATCACAAGAACCTCAAATACGTCGACACACAGAAAGATCTGAACCTTCGACAGAGGAGATGGTTGGAATTTCTTTGCGATTATGATTACAAATTGCACTATCACCCAGGGAAAGCGAACATTGTGGCAGATGCGTTGAGCAGGAGAGCCGACACTACTAGACCGGAGCCCCGGGTGATGTATATGGGATTGATGCAGATGATGGATGATATGCACATCACCATGGTTTCAGAGGACGAGCCAGCAGTTTACCGGGAATATCTGAAACTCCTTGATCGGGGAGAATGATCTTCGGGAGCACATTGTGGTGCATCAGAGGCTGGATGCTGTATTGGAGCTGATTTTCAGTGCCCTGGAAAGGGGCAAGTTTGAGGATTACACGATGCAGGATGATCTCCTTCGATTCTGTGGACGCGTTTATATAGCAACAGGGGACGGTATCCGGGATGATATACTTAGAGAGGCACATTGCTCTAGATATTCAGTGCATCCTGGCATCACCAAAATGTGGGCAGATCTGCGGAAGACTATGTACTAGCCTGGGATGAAGAGGGAGATCACCCACTTTGTGACACATTGCGAGACGTGCCAGCGCATAAAGGTGGAATGCAAGAGCCCAGGAGGTTTATTACAGCCACTGCCCGTTCTAAAGTGGAAGTTCGAGGACATTGATATGGATTTTGTGCACAGACTGCCTCGCTCTCACTCTGGGCACGATTCCATATGGGTCATAGTCGACAGGCTGACCAAGGTAGCATGGTTTATTCCAGTCAGGAAGGATGCTCCAGTTGCTATTCTGGTGAGATTGTTCGTGGAGCAGTTCGTCATGTACCATGGCATCCCCAGAACGATCGTCTCAGACCGTGATGGTCGGTTCACATCGGGGGAATGGAGGGTTGTGCATGCTTACTTGGGTCCTCGGCTCACTTTTAGCACCACGTTCCACCCGCAGACCGATGAACAGACCGAGCGAACCATCCGGACCATGGAGGATCTGCTCCGCCTATGCATACTGGATACAGGGAAGCCTTGGGAGAGGCTGCTACCATTGATCGAGTTCTCTTACAATAACAGCCATCGGGCTAGCATCAGGATGGCTCCATATGAGGCACTTTACGGGAGGAAGTGTCGGACACCACTGTCTTGGGTTCAGGATGTGGACACGAGGACTCTTGGTTCTGATTATGTTAAGGATACGGAGGCTCAGGTTCGTTCTATCAGGGATCGGCTGCTAGAGGCCTAGAGTGGGCAAGCGAAGTATTACGATGCTCGGCACCGGAAGGTGTAATTACAGGTTGGAGACAGAGTTTTCTTGAAAATACGTCTGGTACATGGTATCTCTCGGGTGTGGAGGCACAAGAAGCTCAGTCCTCGATACATGGGGCCATACTTGATCCTGGAGCGGATCGGCCCCTTAGCTTACCGACTGCAGCTGCCACCGGAGTTGAGTACCCTACACGACATCTTCCATGTCTCTTCCTTGCGAAGAGATCTCCTACGGCCGGAGCAGCACGTTACTACTACAGTTGGTCATCTAGCGTCAGACAGATCCGTTAGATTGGAGCCGATCCGGATTGATGATACAGATGTTTGAGTGTTGCGGAAGAAGGTCCCTCTCGTGAAGGTGTTGTGGTCCAACCATGGATAGGAGGAGCACACCTGGGATCCAAGGGATCTGATGATGGAGCAACACCCGGAGATGTTGACTTCAGGTATACTTTAGTTTATGCGTTTAAATTTCTTATAACTCTTGCAAGTAGAACCCCGTAGACCCGAACTTAAATTTCGGGGACGAAATTATTTTTTTTTGTTTATAGGATTTGTAACATCTCATGTTACTTCTAGACCCCTCAACTTAGATTGGGTTAGGCAAGGGGTGGGTGATCGGGAATTTAGCTAGGTTTGACCCTAGTGAGTGGGTTGTAGCCATGTGGGGCCCACTAAAGGGCCAAAGTCAAACTAGGTCAAACTAGCCTAAATAGGAACCCTAGCCACACCATGACCCCACCACATTTCCCTAACCCTAAAATAATCTAAGAGGACCCTAGGACATGTCATTAGGTCAACCCTTTGACCCTAGTTGACCAAAGTCAACCATAACCCTAAGTTGGTCAAACTTATACCTATAGACCAAATTAGCCCAAGTAGGGCACCACATTGACCCAACCCAAGTTGGGTGGTTCCATTAGACCCATGAACACCAAGTGGGGTCAGCCCCTTCATCATGGTTGACCAGGTCAACTCAAAAGTCAACTTAGTCAACATAATTGACCTAAAGAAGAAAATAAGGGCTAAGCCCATTTCCAATAGGCAAAGCCCACCCAACATGGCCCATTATCAGCCCAAGGTGTCAAAGACCAGCCCTACCCCTCTGGTTTTGGAGAGAGAGTGCATGCATGGGGGCATTTTGGAGAATTCACCTAAAAGAGGAGAGAGAAGGTGGGATTAAGAGGAGGAGGCCACTTGGCCTTGGCTTCTTCTGCCCCAAAAAGGTGCTGGCTGGCCTGCTCAGAAAATTCCAGCAGGATTTGGCAGCATGGTGGCCACTTGGCACCATGGGTGAAGCCTCCAAAGCCCCAAACCGAGGTCACATTGGAGTTATCTCCACATACAGCCCTCCCCAGCCCAAATCACCCCCACCATCAGCTTCAGAGAGAGGAAACGAGTGGAGATCGAGTCCTAGAGCAAGAGAATTGGTGGAGAATCAAGGTTTTGAGCAGGAGATCACCGGAGCAGCTTAACCATGGCCAACTGCCGCCGCACTCGCCGCCAATGCCTGATTCAGGTCCGTTTCGCCTCCCCTCTACCCATACTAGCTTCCTAGATCAATTAGGGGAGATATCGGGCTCAATTGAGCCCGATGCCATGTGAGGAAATGTAGAATTTTCCAAGTTTTTAGTCTTGCTCGGGATCGCCGGAGAGGCTAATTCTGGCGGTCTCACCGCCGGGAAATGCTATCCACCACTTTAGTGAAGGTGGAGGAGACAATCGCCGGCGGTGGCGCAGCCCCAGCTGGCCGGAAACAGCCAGTAAAAGTGTCCCAGCTAGAATCAATCCCAGCCGTCGGCTGGAGGTAGAAGACGACCAGATCCCGTCCATTTTGCGTCAAGATTCGTGCAACCCAATTTTAAATTAAATAAAATAAAACTATGGTATATATGTATATCTATCACATAATTTCAGTCATTGTACAAGCCAAATTTAGGCCTCTTAGATGCATTTCTAGAACATGAACCCTAAATGAAATTTGTAGCCTATTTTCTTAACTTTAATTTGGCATCTTAAGCATCAAATTTGGTAAAGTATATTGGGCTGTAGGTTAGTTTTCCTAGGACTGGTTCTTGACTAGGGCAGAATTTCAAATTGATGCTCAAGCCAAACCATTAATCCAAATGACACCAAATTTTGGGGGCATGCATTATTAGGGCATACTTAGCCCATGACAAAAATTGGGAATTTTTGGGAATATATTATCTATAGTTTTTACTTAAATACCAAAAAGTAAATAAATGAACTATTTGGGGTAGTATGACTCCAAATGGCCCCAACATTTGGTGGGAGGTTCTTGGGGACTATACATGTGCATGGTAAATATTTCAGCACATTTGGGCCATTGCATGTTGGGTAAACTCACTTGCATGTGTTGGTTATACATAGGCTTGGGGTGTGAATAGCCAATTTTGAAATATTGTGTATTAGGCCTATTTGGAACATCCAAAAATCATGTAATTGATTTCAAAGGCTCATTAGGGTGAATTATACCCCACATTATAATAATGGGATTTTGGGAAGCAAAAATCTTATTATTTGGAATTTTTGAAATAATAGGACTTTTGAAAAATAAATGTAAAAATAGGCTCATCATTGAGATAAAAACCCTAATTTTTGTCAAAGTCAATATAATGTTAGGTTTAACTCCTGAAAATTTTATGTCTCTGTTTGAAGAATTTTGATAGGAGTTATGTGAAAATTACCTTTTTATCCTCATTATACTAAATTAGACAATTGATGATAATACTAAGTAGAAAATTTTGGAAAATTTCTTGGTGATATATCTGAGTATGAATAATCTTGTATAATTTTCTCAGCATTTTTGGATGAATCAGTAATTTTTAAAACCTCATAGTGGCATTTTGGTAATATAATTAGTAATGAAATTTCGTAGCCCTTGTTTCATGGAAGTTCATGAAATTCTGTCTTTAGCATTATTTTACCAATATATATATGATGTAATGTTCTTAGAATTTTTAGTAATGAACTCCTTATACTTCCTTCAGAAAATGACTATTTTGTGAATTTTGTATAAATTAAGAGATAAATAGAATATTTGAAGAGGAAATTATAGTTCTTGGCAGACAGTAATATTTTACCAAATTACAACTCAGGAAAATTCCTTAGGTCGGTGGGATTATAATTTGTGACACTTCATGTATTAAATGGCCTAGGGAATTAATATCAGGATTTGTTTAAGGGTTTTAACGACTTAGGAAAATAGTGAAAGTCAACATACTCATTACAATAATCTATACCATCCTAAGATAAATAGTTAAGGGCATGTAACCCAAGGAAATTGGAAGTCATACTCCGGGATGGTATTAGGTCATGGGCTGCGTATAGTATAAATAGGTTATGCAGTGAGGACCACCGGGGGATAGACCAACGGTCAGGATAAGGTCGTATTTGGAATATAACCCTGGTTGGCAGTTTTGTCTTAGTGACGAGAGTAAAAGTGCAAGCCCTTGGATAGCAACTGTAGTGGAGGCCGGCGGAAGACCATCGCCCTTCTGAAAACATCTTAAGTCATTAGGATCACTCAAGAGTAATAACTAGAGCTGGGGGTGAATTATGGGTAGACATCAATAAAAGTAAATATCCTTGTGAAAGGGAGCTTTGGGCGTAATCCCATCGTAGTTCCTAGTGCCCCCGAGAGCCTTTCATCGGGTATACCCTGGGCAGTCCTGGGATTAACCTTAAATCACTAAGTATAATAACCCGTAGACAAGAGTAGTCTAATAGGTTAAGACATTGTGGTTCATTCTCGCCCGTGATGGGTTTGAGGGATTCTGATTAAAGTCACTATTGTGTGTTCTCACCCGCGATGGGTTGGAGGGATATATGTTGCAGGCTCACCCGTGAAGGGTTTGAGGGAATCAGGACAGGTTGGTCCTGCGAGCTGAAGGATCGAGATGAAATTCTTGCATGTGCATAAATTTAGTGGCGGGTCATGCGGTACTGGGCCAATCGTCACATCGATGGCAGTACGGTGACTCAGGCGGGAGTGAAGGTTTGAGGGGCCAGTGGGTTATTTTACATTGCGGTCTGGAGGGCGATCCCCGATAACGCACACCCGACCCAACAAGACTGACAGGTAGTCAGCAAAATATGTACGCAGACTTTATAGTGCACCTAAGACGTGTACAGAGGCGTATGAGAGGTGGTCTAGGTTTGGTAGTGTGCATACCTGCCTAGAAGTGGAGATGCCCGCTCCGCTGCTGTCGTTAGCCACAATGGTGGTACCCGAGAGTGAAGATAGCTCTCAAAAAGTGGGAACTAAAGGCCTGTGATCACAGAGTCGTTGTGTGTAAGTTGCACTTGCTTGTTGCATAAATTGTATCATAAACATTCATTCATATTAGGTCATACGCTTCATAGATCCTTATCATATAAATTATTATGGGCTCTTTTATATGATAAGTTTAAATTCCTGGAAACGTTAACTTATAAATTTGTATGGGCATTTTTATAATTTAAGGTACGTTTGTGATGGTAGTGTAGTGGTAGCATAGCTTTACTTTTCTGCTCTTACTTTCAGTTCTTTACTTGTGCTGTACATGCTTTTACTTTGTACTATATACTTAGAACTGCTAGAGTAGAACTATGTTGCTCTTATACTTGATAGATAGCTTCTTGTCACATGCTTCCTTTTGTTACCCCTTGATAGTCCTCCGCTTCGTCCTCCCGCACTGTGCCTAGGAGTTGCGGGGTGAGGTGCGGAGGAAACGACTTAGTCTTTTTAACTAATGATCGGTGACCAAACTATTTTTAGGAGCTCGAGGAGATGGAGCACCAGCACGACCGGCAGGACGAGTTGACAGGGCGTGAGGAGTTGATACCACCTACTACTACTACAGTGATACCTCAGGTGGGTCGAGATTAGTTGATTAGCTTCCGTTGTTTTGGTGTTTTGTGAGGAGAGTTATTCATATGATGTACTGGGTATAAGCCCTTATTACTCTTCATTTTTTGGGGCATAAGCCCTTATTACTCTTCATTTTTTTTGTACTCATTGTGGACTGTGTACTCTTTCATTCATATATATATGAGTTGTACTGTGACTGTAGACTAGCTGTGTTGTACTCTGATATGTATTACTTCTATTTCTCATATTGGCCTACAGGTTATATGATCGTATTAGCCGGCAGAATCAGCGTGTTGTGGTGTCGACTAACCCGTGCGTTAGTGCTACCGTAAGACGGCGGTTCTGGGCATAAGATCGGGAGCCTCTTTGGTAAGGGGAGGGGTCTTACATGACCTAAGAAGGAAACTTGAGGCAACTAGAACTCACACTTACTTAGCTTTGCATATAGCTTATGCTCTCGCAAAGTAGACAAAACTAAACGCAAGTGCTGGACATGCTTGTCAGCACTGCGGGAATACCCCACAATTTCATCTACAAACATGGCTACGAAATGGTACAGAAAATCCTTGAACATACGGTTCATCATATCCATAAAGGCAGAGGGAGCATTGGTCAAACCAAAGGACATTACCAGAAACTCAAAATGCCCATGTCGTGAACGGAAGGCAGCCCGTGGGATATCTGCCTCACAAATCCTCAACCGGTGGTAGTGTAACACCCCAGTTTTGCAAGAGGTTCAGTCCGCAGTTCTGGAAAAAAATTTGGGTTTTTGGCAGGAGGCACACGGCGTGCGACACGGGCGTGTCGCAGGGCGTGTCGAGGCCGTGTCGACACTCGGCCCAAGTGTCGACACTTTTGCTCGACAAAGTGTCGAGAGTGTGGCACACGGCCTGCGACACGGGCGTGTCGCAGGGCGTGTCGAGGCCGTGTCGACACTCGTCCCAAGTGTCGACACTTTTGCTCGACAAGGTGTCGAGACTGGGGCACACGGCCTGTGACACGGGCGTGTCACAGGGCGTGTCCCGCTTGGTCGACGATCTTCGCTCGACGTTTTTCCGCGGTGTCGACACAAAGCCTGTCGACGGGTGTCGAGACTTGGCACACGGCTTGGGACACGGGCGTGTCCCAGGCCGTGTCAGCTCTCGGGTTGGTTTCGGGGCCGTGTTGTTGGAGGCACACGGCCGGCAACACGGCCGTGTCACTGGGGACACGGGCGTGTCGGGTTGAACACGGGCATGTCAGATGCCCGTGTGCGATTCCAGGCGCGTCGTTTTGAGACGGCGAATGAGGCACACGACCCTGGACACGGGCGTGTGCCAGGACGTGTTCGACCCAGATCTTCTATTTTCCAGGCGAATCGCGGCCATTCTTTTTCTGGTTTTGGGATCTAACGATTCAGGCCATCTCTTGGGAAGTTAAGTCCGAATTTAGGGTTGGAAACCCTCATTGTTTTCCAAGTCTTCTCTTTCTAAGTTCTTGAGAAAAGCTAGAGCAAGGAGGAAGAAGAAGAAGGTCTTGGGCTGTAGGAAGGGTTTCGGAGCTCCAAATCGCGAACCGAGTCCGGATCTGTGAAGCTTAGATCATTGCGAAGATTTCCATCCGGCTATTTTGCCATGGCAAGGAAGAGGAGTCGGAAGGTAACGACATCTCTCCTCTCGGTCCTTAGGAGGCATGTACTAGCATCATTTATTTTCTTTCTCTCTAATTTTTGGGCACCAAACTCTCAAATGAGAGGGGTTTTGGTTTGCCAAGGTTCAAGAGGAACCTTCGGGTTGATTGAGTCCGTCCCCGGCATATTTTTGCATTAGAGATCCGCTTCGCTAGTGGATTAGGCATGGTGGGTGAAGCCGTGGTCGCGACCGTTAGTCCGACTCGGTGATGTTGCATACGAACTTAGGGATTCGTAGAGATTTCCGTTGCGGCAAGATGTCGTTTGTGTTGTGGTGATGATTGTCCCGTTTGCTTGAAAAGGTACGTGTAGTCGAACCCGGACAAGGTTAGCTCCTCGTGGCGGTAGATGGTTTCCTTGAGGGACAAGGTTAGCTCCGTATGAGTTGGAGATGGTTTCCTTGGTGGACAAGGTTAGCTCCGCACGAGTTGGAGATGGTTTCCTTGGTGCGGGGGAACGCTGCAGTACAAAGAGGGATTACGATGTATTTAGTCTTGGTTTGTGTTGTGCCAAGGCGTGGCTATGTCTCCGTGGTCGGCTGGCTATCCCGTGACATGTGCGTCATGTGTGGAGAGTGTCCCGGCGAGACTAGTCCCCTTCTGTGAGACTGACGAGAATGCCAAGCTTGGGGCAAGCCCGGGCAAAGAGGCCATGAGCGGGTGGGGTCCAGCAAGGCTTCTTAGAATCGGTCAGTCTGTGTTTGTTGGAATCCTGGCATGAGACGTCAGAGCTTGCAGGCAAGCCCGGGGCTAAGCCCACGAGCGGGTGGGGCCTTGGCAAGAATTCCTTGTGGCGGCCTGTGCGCCGTTTGAGGGAGAGGTGTCTCCCTTAGTGTTTGCGGCTTTATGCCAATGGGGAAATGTGAGTACCCAATTGATGTGATGTTGTGCTAGATGCATACGCAGTAGGGTACCCTGGGTGAAGCCCGGGTGTTGCATTCATGTTGCATAGTAGGCCCTTTTCTTTATATGCTCAACCAATAGAGAACATGTTTGATGATTGAGACATCCAAGCCTGTTTTAGTGTTCTTATGTTTATAGCTATTTTTATTGCATATGAAGTGCTGACTTGCAGGTTGGAGGGTTCCCCGGGGTCCGTTAGGGGCGGCCGGGAGGAGATGTGTTGTTACACAGTTTGAGGTCAGCCTTTGCTGACCCACGTTACTAATAATTTTTACAGGGCAAGGATCGCATGCAGGAGCTAGCACGCCGGCCAAAAAGGCCTAAGCCCATGAAGTGTTTTTCCCTCTTTTGTAGCACTACATTGATGATGATGTTTGTTTGAGACTCTTTTGTCCGGCTTGCATGCCGAGGTAGACTAGGAGTGCTGAGCACATTCATGATTGATGTTTTATGTCTCTTTTGGACACTTGATGTTAGGCCTTAAGGCCATTTGTTTTACTCTTTAGTGGTGGATAACTTATAGTCCTGTTTGTTTCCGCTGTGTTGTGCAAGTGTTTTGAGTTTGGGTAGTTATATCAACTTATAATACTAAAGCTGTGGCGTTCGTATGCTGTGGGGCCCCGGCCGGACCCATATTATACGTCCACTACAGGGGAGGTGTTACAATTTGGTATCAGAGGGAGGTTTGATTCAAGGTTAGTGCGTAGAGAGGTTATCCACATAAGAGTAACGCGGGACCGTGAGTGTCCTTATGTTTTAGTCTTGAGATTGGAGACTAATCTCTTATTTCTTGTTTTCCTGAAGAGTGCAAGCAACGAGGCGGGCACTTCAAGAGCAAGGGATGATCTCTCGGCGAGCAGTGCTACTGCTCCAGGCCTTTTGCGCACGGGTGTAAACCCGGCCGACTTCTATCGTATGCTTGCAGAAGCAATGGTGGCAGCCCAAGCGGCGGCTGCAGCCCAGGTAGCAACCCCTGCTACACCGGACACGGCGACGGCCGTGCTAGGCGGAGAAGCCAGGCGAGTGGAGCCTTTGGCAGAAGGGGTGATGGTAGGACATGGAGACCGACACATGAAGTATTTCCTGAGTTTCCATCCCCCGTCCTTCAAGGGTGTTGGAACGCCAACGGATGCGGAGGATTGGTGGGTTCGTATTCAAGAACTGTTAAGGGCGGCAGAGACGCCAGAGGAAAAGAAAGCTGAGTATGCGGCGTTCAAGTTGGAAGGAGACGCCAAATTGTGGTGGGTGAGCCATAGCGTCCGCCTGTTCCCGGGACGCACCCCGTCAGTGGAAGAGTTTGGGGACGCTTTTCTTAAGAGGTATATCCCAGATTCAACACGGTTGGCCCTGCAGAGGCAGTTTCTGCATCTAATGCAGCGAGACAAGACAGTGGATGAGTACGTGCAAGAGTTCACCCGTTTGGGTCGTTATGCGGGAACGACAATGGCGGATGATGTAGAGAGGGATAACCTCTTCTACCAAGGGTTGAGGGAAAATCTGAGACAACCCCTCATCTCCATGAAGAGGGCGGGATTTAATGAGCTAGTTGAAGCCGCCGGGAGTTTGGAGAATGATCTGGAGTGAACCCAGCATCGAAAGGGTTTTACTCCCAAGCACGGGGAAGGGATGCCCTCCCAATCTCATGTAAAGTCTGATGGGAGCAGGTGGAGGAGGAAGCCTCACACTTCCAGGTCGGGTGAGAGGAGCACGTGGACGCCTGGGGGTTCTCACTCTAGGGGACCGCCGACGTGTTACAACTGCGGGAAGGTTGGGCACATAGCCCGTGCTTGTCAGCAAGGGGGAGCGGGGCAAGAGTCAAAGCAGGAGCAGTCTGTGCGCTCGGGCCCCAGTGCTGCAGAGAAAGGAAAGATGGCGGAGTCGAGCGCTTCTCGGTTCCAACCGATGCAACCAAGGGCTTACAACCTTGGACAGTAAGAAGCGATCTGCCAAACTGACATGGTGACAGGTATGAAGAAAATTTAAGTTTGCATTTGTGCTTCATACTTTTAGACCCCCTTTTTCGTGTGTTGTCTTGTTGTAGGCTTCGTGTTAGTTTCTGGATACCCCGCTAGGGTATTGTTCGATACGGGAGCATCGCACTCCTTTCTTGCGGAGAGCTTCGTCCGAAGGGTAGGAGTCGAGTCTTTCTCGGCGGACGCGGAACTGAAAGTGCGCATGCCCAATGGGTCATCTATGACCACCGGGGCTAGAGGGCGCATCTGTTGGGAGCTGACGGAGTTGACTTCGTTTTGGAAGCGGCAGTGTTGCCGTTAGTAGAGTTCGATGTCATTTTGGGCATGGACTGGCTTGCAGAGCAGCGCGCCAGCATTGATTGTTTGTCCAAGGTAGTGACCCTAAAGAGTAAGGGGCAATCGGAAGTCAAATTTGTGGGCCTTTGTGGAGTAGCCCATTCCCTAATTACGGCCATGCAAATGATGCGGGCGGTTAACCAGGGAGGTGTGGCGCTGGTAGCGTTGTTGGAGGTTCGTCTCTCCCAGCTATCTTTTGAGGAAGTGCCTGTGGTGGTAGAGTTCAGGGATGTGTTTCCGGATGAACTTCCTAGAGCGCCTCCTCAGCGGGAGATCGACTTTTCGATCGAGTTAGTGCCGGAGGCTTGACCGGTGTCGCGTCCTCCTTTTAGTATGGCACCAAAGGAGTTGGCGGAACTTAAGGTACAGTTACAGGAACTATTGGAGCAAGGGTATATTAGGCCCAGTTCCTCACCGTGGAGCGCACCGGTGTTGTTTGTAAAGAAGAAAGACAGTAGCATGCGCCTGTGTATAGACTACCGAGAGCTGAATAAATTGACCGTCAAGAATAAGTATCTGATCCCTCAGATAGATGATTTGTTCGACCAATTGGTAGGGTCAGTGGTATATTCGAAGTTGGACTTGAAGTCAGGCTACTATCAGCTGCGAATTCGAGATGAGGACATACCCAAAACTGCCTTTGGCACAAGGTATGGACACTTTGAGTTTACGGTGATGTCGTTCGGGTTGACGAACGCACCATCGGTGTTCATAGATCTGATGAATCGAGTATTTCGGGATTACTTGGATTCGTTTGTGGTTGTCTTCATTGATGACATCTTGGTGTACTCCAAGTCTGAGGTGGAGCATGAGACCCACTTGAGAGTGGTCCTGCAAGTGTTGAGGGAGAACCAATTGTTTGCAAAGTTCTCAAAGTGCGAGTTCTGGTTAGCCAAGGTGGCGTTTTTGGTCCACGTGATTAGTGGTGATGGGGTGGCAGTGGATCCAGCGAAAGTGGAGGCCATCAGAGATTGGCCGGTGTTGAGGACCGTGGCGGAAGTCCGAAGTTTTCTTGGACTAGCCGGGTATTATAGGAGATTCGTGGAGAATTTCTCGAAGATAGCTCTACCCCTCACCTCACTCACTCGCAAAGACCATAAGTTTGTGTGGACCCAAGAGTGCAGTCAAGCATTTGAGGCCCTGAAGGAGAGGCTTATGATGGCTCCAATCCTGAGTTTACCGCAAGGGACCGATGGATTTCAGATTTTCAGTGACGCATCGGGATGCGGTTTGGGTTGCGTGTTGGTGCAACATGGCAAGGTGATAGCTTTTGGGTCTAGACAGCTGAAACCTCATGAGAGGAATTACCCCGTCCATGACTTGGAGTTGGCGGCGGTAATCTTCGCGTTGAAAATATGGCGACACTATGTGTATGGCGCAAGGGTGGAGATCTTCATGGACCATAAAAGCCTGAAGTATCTCTTGGATCAGAAGGACTTGAACATGCGGCAACGCAGATGGGTTGAGTTTCTTGGAGACTACGAAGTGGCAATTCAGTATACTCCGGGTAAAGCCAATGTGGTGGCGGACGCGTTGAGTAGAAAGTACTCGGGGCAAGGAAATTGGATCGAAGATCATGATGAGCGGTTGGTACGGGAATGGGAGTCCCTTGGATTGGAATGTGTTGCGAGAGGCGAGTCTAGCGTGGCTCAGTTGAACTGGATTGAAGTGCAAAACGACTTGTCCGATCGTATTCGGGAAGCGACTCGATTGGATGTGGAGTTTCAACCTTTTGTGTTGGAGGCTCAAAAGGGCGAGAGCAGCTCCTGGGAGATGATTGGGGGAATCTTGAGAAAGGATGGAAGGGTTTGTGTACCGCAGTTTGGCAATCTCCGTGAGGAGTTGATGTTTGAGGCTCATTTCTCAAAGTACTCCATTCACCCGGGCAGTACAAAGATGTATTTGGATATGAAGAAATCCTTTTGGTGGCCGGGGTTGAAGCGAGATGTAGCTTTGTATGTGAGTCGTTGCCAAACATGTGCCTTGGTGAAGGCCGAATGTCAGAAACCGGGCGGGTTCCTGAAGCCCCTTCCAATTCCTGAGTGGAAATTTGAGGACATCTCCATGGACTTTGTGCATGGTTTGCCTAGATCGCAACATGGTAATGATGCTATTTGGGTGATCGTGGATCGCCTAACCAATGTGGCTCACTTCATCCCAAATCGGAAAGAGGACAGCGTGGAGAAGCTGGTGGAGTTGTATGTTCGCAACATTGTGCGACTGCACGGAGTTCCTAAGATCATAGTCAGTGATCGAGATGGACGGTTTACGTCTAAGGACTGGAGATTGGTTCAGAAGAGCTTGGGCACAAAGCTAAAGTTCAGTACGGCGTTCCATCCTCAAACTGATGGGCAAACAGAGAGAACGAACCGTACTATGGAAGATATGTTGAGAATGTGCGTTCTTGATTTCGGCAAGAGGTGGGAGTATCACCTCTTCATGATAGAATTTGCATACAACAATAGTTTTCAAGCAAGCATAAAAATGGCGCCATACGAAGCTTTGTATGGGAGGCGGTGTCGAACGCCAATGTCTTGGGCAGAGGCGGGAGACACCAAACTGTTGGGAAAGGATGCGGTGGTTGACGCTTGTGAGTTGGTACGGACCATCCAAGAGCGTATGAAGGTGGCGCAAGACAGGCAAGCAAAATATTTTAATGCTCGTCACCAGAAGGTGGAATTTGCAGTTGGTGATTGGGTTTATCTGAAGGTCAAGCCGTTCAAAGGCGTCTCACGGATTCGCCGACTCAAGAAGCTGAGTCCAAGGTTTTTGGGGCCTTTTGAAATTGTTGAGCGGGTAGGAGAAGCAGCTTATCGGTTGGCGCTATCCGCAGATTTGAGTGGATTACATGACGTCTTCCACGTCTCCGTTTTGAGGAAAGCCTTGGTGGAGGCTAGCGTAGTGATTGAGCCGGCATCGGTGCCGATTAAGGAAGACTTGAGGACGCGAGTCCTTCCAATTGCTATAGAGGATTCGGAGACTCGGCAGTTGCGGAATAAAGAAGTCAAACTCGTAAAAGTTCGATGGGACAACTGTGGTCGTGAGGAGTTCTCTTGGGAACGAGAACAGGCCATGTTAGAAGATTATCCAGAACTCTTCATGTCAGGTACAATTTAAGTTTTGTGCCCTTCTGTTTTGAAATTTCGGGACGAAATTCTATTAAGTGGGGGAGAGTTGTAACACCCCAGTTTTGCAAGAGGTTCAGTCTGTAGTTCTGGAAAAATTTTTGGGTTTTTGGCAGGAGGAACACGGCCTGCGACACGGGCGTGTCGCAGGGCGTGTCGCGGCCGTGTCGACACTCGGCCCAAGTGTCGACACTTTTGCTCGACAAAGTGTCGAGAGTGTGGCACACGGCCTGCGACACGGGCGTGTCGCAGGGCGTGTCGAGGCCGTGTCGACACTCGTCTCAAGTGTCGACACTTTTGCTCGACAAGGTGTCGAGACTGGGGCACACGGCCTGTGACACGGGCGTGTCACAGGGCGTGTCCCGCTTGGTCGACGATCTTCGCTCGACATTTTTCCGCGGTGTCGACACAAAGCCTGTCGACGGGTGTCGAGACTTGGCACACGGCTGGGACACGGGCGTGTCCCAGGCCGTGTCAGCTCTTGGGTTGGTTTCGGGGCCGTGTTGTTGGAGGCACATGGCCGTGTCACTGGCGACACGGGCGTGTCGGGTTGAAAACGGGCGTGTCGGATGCCCGTGTGCGATTCCAAGCGCGTCGTTTTGAGACGGCGAATGAGGCACACGGCCCTGGACACGGGCGTGTGCCAGGCCGTGTTCGGCCCAGATCTTCTATTTTCCAGGCGAATCGCGGCCATTCTTTTTCTGGTTTTGGGATCTAACGGTTCAGTCCATCTCTTGGGAAGTTAAGTCCGAATTTAGGGTTGGAAACCCTCATTGTTTTCCAAGTCTTCTCTTTCTAAGTTCTTGAGAAAAGCTAGAGCAAGGAGGAAGAAGAAGAAGGTCTTGGGCTGTAGGAAGGGTTTCGGAGCTCCAAATCGCGAACCGAGTCCGGATCCGTGAAGCTTAGATCGTTGCGAAGATTTCCATCTGGCTATTTTGCCATGGCAAGGAAGAGGAGTCGGAAGGTAACGACATCTCTCCTCTCGGTCCTTAGGAGGCATGTACTAGCATCATTTATTTTCTTTCTCTCTAATTTTTGGGCACCAAACTCTCAAATGAGAGGGGTTTTGGTTTGCCAAGGTTCAAGAGGAACCTCCGGGTTGATTGAGTCCGTCCCCGGCATATTTTTGCATTAGAGATCCGCTTCGCTAGTGGATTAGGCATGGTGGGTGAAGCCGTGGTCGCGACCGTTAGTCCGACTCAGTGATGTTGCATACGAACTTAGGGATTCGTAGAGATTTCCGTTGCGGCAAGATGCCGTTTGTGTTGTGGTGATGATTGTCCCGTTTGCTTGAAAAGGTACGTGTAGTCGAACCCGGACAAGGTTAGCTCCTCGTGGCGGTAGATGGTTTCCTTGAGGGACAAGGTTAGCTCCGTATGAGTTGGAGATGGTTTCCTTGGTGGACAAGGTTAGCTCCGCACGAGTTGGAGATGGTTTCCTTGGTGCGCGGGAACGCTGCAGTACAAAGAGGGATTACGATGTATTTAGTCTTGGTTTGTGTTGTGCCAAGGCGTGGCTATGTCTCCGTGGTCGGCTGGCTATCCCGTGACATGTGCGTCATGTGTGGAGAGTGTCCCGGCGAGACTAGTCCCCTTCTGTGAGACCGACGAGAATGCCAATCTTGGGGCAAGCCCGGGCAAAGAGGCCATGAGCGGGTGGGGTCCAGCAAGGCTTCTTAGAATCGGTCGGTCTGTGTTTGTTGGAATCCTGGCATGAGACGTCAGAGCTTGCAGGCAAGCCCGGGGCTAAGCCCACGAGCGGGTGGGGCCTTGGCAAGAATTCCTTGTGGCGGCCTGTGCGCCGTTTGAGGGAGAGGTGTCTCCCTTAGTGTTTGCGGCTTTATGCCAATGGGGAAATGTGAGTACCCAATTGATGTGATGTTGTGCTAGATGCATACGCAGTAGGGTACCCTGGGTGAAGCCCGGGTGTTGCATTCATGTTGCATAGTAGGCCCTTTTCTTTATATGCTCAACCAATAGAGAACATGTTTGATGATTGAGACATCCAAGCCTGTTTTAGTGTTCTTCTGTTTATAGCTATTTTTATTGCATATGAAGTGCTGACTTGCAGGTTGGAGGGTTCCCCGGGGTCCGTTAGGGGCGGCCTGGAGGAGATGTGTTGTTACACAGTTTGAGGTCAGCCTTTGCTGACCCACGTTACTAATAATTTTTACAGGGCAAGGATCGCATGCAGGAGCTAGCACGCCGGCCAAAAAGGCCTAAGCCCATGAAGTGTTTTTCCCTCTTTTGTAGCACTACATTGATGATGATGTTTGTTTGAGACTCTTTTGTCCGGCTTGCATGCCGAGGTAGACTAGGAGTGCTGAGCACATTCATGATTGATGTTTTATGTCTCTTTTGGACACTTGATGTTAGGCCTTAAGGCCATTTGTTTTACTCTTTAGTGGTGGATAACTTCTAGTCCTGTTTGTTTCCGATGTGTTGTGCAAGTGTTTTGAGTTTGGGTAGTTATATCAACTTATAATACTAAAGTTGTGGCGTTCGTATGCTGTGGGGCCCCGGCCGGACCCATATTATACGTCCACTACAGGGGAGGTGTTACAGGTAGCCTAAACGAAGATCAATCTTTAAAAACACATAGCACCACTCAACTGATCAAACAGATCATCAATCCTAGGCAGGGGATATCTATTCTTAATGGTGACTTTATTCAGCTCTCTATAGTCAATACACAGCCTTATTGATCCGTCCTTTTTCTTTACAAAAAAGACGGGAGCACCCCAAGGCGAAGAACTCGGCCTAATAAAAACACTTAGGAGCAACTCATCCAACTGAGTATGCAGCTCCTCCAACTCACGCGGGGCCATCCGATACGGCACCTTAGCAATGGGATGGGTACCTGGCTCCAGATCTATGAAAAACTCTGCGTCCCTCTCAGGCGGGAGACCAGGAAGATTAGCTGGAAAAACATCCGGAAACTCACGCACCACCGGAATCTCCTTTATACGCGACAAGCTAACAACGGTCTCCAAAACTGAAACCAAACAAACAAAACATCTAGAACTTACCAGCTTCCGAGCATGTACCGAAGATATAATCGTAGAAACTTGGTGCAGAACACCATAAACACTCCTGGGTTGACCATTGTCCATCTTGAAGTCCAAGCGCTTAACCTTGCACTGGATAACCGCATCATATTTGGACAACCAGTCCATGCCCAAGATCACATCAAAATCTTTCAAGTCTATCATCTTCAAATCGGCAACCCCTAGAAAATCATCTAACAAAATCAGACAACTCCAAATACCCTGGTCCGACACCATCGGATCACCAGAAGGAAACTAGACTTGAAACACATCGCCGACTTGATCGAGAGTCAAACGATGACGCTCAATAAATGCCCTAGCCACAACTGTTCTTCACTTTAAATTTTCATATAAAACGCTTACATAACTAATCGAACTACATCGAAACTACAGCTATAAGCTAAAATAGAAACAAAATCAGGTTAGAAACTAACCTGAAATCACTTTGGTAGAAGTCCGGACCTCCTCCTGAGACACCACGTTCACCTTTCCCTTCCCTTTGTCTATAGGCTGCGGCGATGGCAAGGCCCGAAGCGGCACTAGCTACAGCGCAGGCTGAGACTGCAGGCACTTTGACTTGATGTGTCCCTTCTGTCTGCACTGAAAGCAGACTCGAACCTTATCCCAACAGTGGGCAGCATCATGCCCCTTCTGTTTGCACTAAGTACAAACCAAATCTCCCTTAGGAGCACCCTGGATCGCATAGACCTGCTCCTGATTCTGAGCTCCTAGCCTCTGGAAACATTTCTCAAACGGGTGGCCTGGCCGGCCATAGAAACTGCAAATTTCCTTGCTCCTTTTATATGATAAGTTTAAATTCCTGGAAACCCTAACTTATAAATTTGTATGGGCATTTTTATAAGTTAAGGTATGTTTGTGATGTAGTTTAGTGGTAGCATAGCTTTACTTTTCTGCTCTTACTTTTAGTTCTTTACTTACTTGTATTGTACATGCTTTTACTTTGTACTATATACTTAGAACTGCTAGAGTAGAACTATGTTGCTCTTATACTTGATAGATAGCTTCTTGTCACCTGCTTCCTTTTGTTACCCCTTGATAGTCCTCCGCTTCGTCCTCCCGCACGGTGCCTAAGAGTTGCGGGGTGAGGTGTGGAGGAAACGACTTAGTCTTTTTGACTAATGGTCGGTGACCAAACTATTTTTAGGAGCTTGAGGAGATGGAGCACCAGCACGACCGGCAGGACGAGGTGACAGGGCGTGAGGAGTTGATACCACCTACTACTACTACAGTGCTACCTCAGGTGGGACGAGATTAGTTGATTAGCTTCCGCTGTTTTGGTGTTTTGTGAGGAGAGTTATTCATATGATGTACTGGGCATAAGCCCTTATTACACTTCATTTTTTTGGGCATATGCCCTTATTACTCTTCATTTTTTGTACTCATTGTGGACTGTGTACTCTTTCATTCATATATATATGAGTTGTACTGTGACTGTGGACTAGCTGTGTTGTACTCTGATATGTATTACTTCTATTTCTCATATTGGCCTACAGGTTATATGATCGTATTAGCCGGCAGAATCGGCGTGTTGAGGCGTCGACTAACCCGTGCGTTAGTGCCACCGTAAAACGGCGGTTCTGGGCATAAGACCGGGAGCCTCTTTGGTAAGGGGAGGCAACTAGAACTCACACTTACTTAGCTTTGCATATAGCTTATGCTCCCTCAAAGTAGACAAAACTAAACGCAAGTGCTGGACATGATGGTCTGCACTGCGGGAATACACCACAATGTCATCTACAAACACGACTACGAAACGGTATAGAAAATCCTTGAACACACAGTTCATCATATCCATAAAGGCAGAGGGAGCATTGGTCAAACCAAAGGACATTACCAGCAACTCAAAATGCCCATGCTATGAATGGAAGGCATCCCGTGGGATATCTGCCTCACGAATCCTCAACCGGTGGTAGCCTGAACGAAGATCGATCTTTGAAAACACATAGCACCATGCAACTGATCAAACAGATCATCAATCTTAGGCAGGGGATATCTATTTTTAACGGTGACTTTATTCAGCTCTCTATAGTCAATACACATCCTTATTGATCCATACTTTTTATTTACAAACAAGACAGTAGCACCCCAAGGCGAAGAACTCGGCCTAATAAAAACTCTCAGGAGCAACTCCTCCAACTGAGTATGCAGCTCCTCCAACTCACGCGGGCCCATCCGGTACGGCACCTTAGCAATGGGACGGGTACTCGGCTCCAGATCTATGACAAACTATGCGTCCCTCTCAGGAGGGTGACCCGGAAGATTAGCTGGAAAAACATCCGGAAACTCACGCACCACCGGAATCTCCTCTATACGCGACAAGCTAACAACGATCTCCAAAACTGAAACCAAACAAGCAAAACATCTAGAACTTACCAGCTTCCGAGCATGTACCGAAGATATAATCGGAGAAACTTGGTGTGGAACACCATAAACACTCCATGGTTGACCATTGTCCATCTTGAAGTCCAAGCGCTTAACCTAGTACTGGATAACCACATCATATTTGGACAACCAGTCCATGCCCAAGATCACATCAAAATCTTTCAAGTCCATCATCTTTAAATCGGCAACCCCTAGAAAATCGTCTAACAAAATCGGACAACTCCAAATACCCTGGTCTGACACTACCGAATCACTAGAAGGAAACTAGACTTGAAACGCATCGCCGACTTGATCGAGAGTCAAACGATGACGCTCAATAAATGCCCTAGCCACAACTGTTCTTTACTTAAAATTTCCATATAAAATGCTTATATAACTAATCGAACTACATCGAAACTACAGCTATAAGCTAAAACAAAAACAAAATCAGGTTAGAAACTAACCTTAAATCACATGGGTAGAAGTCTGGGCCTCCTCCTGAGACACTACGTTCAGCTTTCCCTTCCCTTTGTCTACATGCTACGGTGATGGCAAGGCCCGAAGCGGCACTGGCTACAGCGCAGGCTGAGACTGCAGGTACTTTGACTTGATGTGTCCCTTTTGTCTGCACTGAAAGCAGACTCGAACCTTATCCCAACAGTGGGCAGCATCATGCCCCTTCTGTTTGCACTAAGTACAAACCAAATCTCCCTTAGGAGCACCCTGGATTGCATGGACCTGCTCCTGATTCTGAGCTCCTAGCCTCTGGAAAACATTTCTCAAACGAGTGGCCTGACCGGCCACAGAAACTGCAAATTTCCTTGCTCCTCTTCCTCGAAGCAGCACCGGATTCCTGGAAACCCTTACTCTCACCAGTCATCCTCTTATATGTTCTCATTTGTTGTCCTCGGTTCTTGGCATTATCAATTGCCTCAACCTTAAGAGCTGCTTCGACTGCTTCGACATAACTCTCTGATTTATAAGCACTCGTCAACTGCTGGATGTCACTCTTCAGACCACCCAGAAAATGCTTGACTCTGTTATCTTCAGAAACTACTAAATTCGGGGCGAACCGGCTCAACTTGCTAAACTCCACCTCATACTCACTCACTGTGAGCTGCCTCTACTTTAAGTGCAGGAAATCATTTAACAAATGGTCTCGCACGACTGATGGCAGAAATTTCTTCATCAAAAGATCTTTGAAAACTTCTCAGGAACATCCATCCTTCAAGTTTTCCTTCTCCCTTAGCCACCAACTCTTTGCGAAACCCTTGAGTTGGTAGGCATCGACCATTACTCTCTGGTCCGCAGAAACTCTAGAGTAAGAGAACATCCCCTCGATGGCTATAATTCAGTCATCCAAAGCCATAAAGTCTGCCCTACCATCATAGGTAGGGTGGTCCCAATCGCTGGAAGTGCGAGATTAAGTTCATCTCTGGTGGCAACATAGCTGGGGGAAATAGAGGAGCAGGAGGAGCTGGAACGCCTTGACCCACAGCCGGGTCCTGAACTCTAATCAGCTGTCCTGCAACGACAGACAACAAGGTTTGGATCTATGACTGCATCTCCAACATTTGCCTAGACAAAGATTCATTTCTTTATTGCAAACCTTCAATCACGGCCTCGTTCTGGGAACCAGACGACTCGTCCTCTGACAGGGGGGTCGACCTTATCGTAGGACGTCTCAACATTCTAGAAAAGGTAACGAATGACTCGTCAAAAGCAATCCCAGTCCACAACTAGGTCACACAACTAGTTCAGACCAAACTAAGACACTTGCTTATGCTGCATCTTGCTCTGGGATTTTATTATAATGTTATATCCTACTTAGGATGATATCCTCTCATCCTATTTACTCATGTGCCTATGATATGAATGCATGAGTTCTTTATTATCCTTTAAAATCATGTGTGTACATGTGTCAGGGGTAAACCTTAACTTAGCACCCGTGCTTATGCAATGATATGTTATGTATGCAGTGTTATGCATTCTAAAAAGGCCTTAATGCATGCATGAGCGGCGTACACATGAAATGTTATGCATCTCATACTACATAACATCGCATGCAACGAGAAAAGAAAACATGCAAATGGGCACCCATGTGATGATGGTTATGCATCTCATACTACATAACCGTCACATGTTACCACCTATGGTGGATCCATATACAAACACATTATGCATTTCATACTACATAATATGCCTTGTATAATTCTTATCATGTTATGAGTGCAGTGACTATGCTTCGGTTAAGACGTACTGATGATGTAACGCCCCGAAACTCAAAGGAGCGACGGGGGACGCTTTGGGCCAGTTTTGGGTTCTGGCAGGAGGCACACGGCCTGGGACACGGGCGTGTCCCAGGGCGTGTCAAGCTTGTGTCGACACTCAGCCGGCGAAGTCAACATTTTGCTCTCGACATTGTGTCGAGACTGGGCACACGGCCTGCAACACGGGCGTGTCGCAGGGCGTGTCGACCCGTGTCGACACTCAGCCCGCGGAGTCGACACTCTGCACTCGACGAAGTGTCGAGACATGGCACACGGCCTGCGACACGGGCGTGTCGCTGGGCATGTCGACCCGTGTCGACACTCGTCCCGGGGAGTCGACGAACTTTGCTCGACGATGTGTCGAGACAAGGCACACGGCCTAGGACACGGGCGTCTCCGAGGCCGTGTCGTCAGGTCGACGATCTTCGCTCGACGCAGTGTCGAGTGTCGAGACCGTGTACACAGCCAAGTGCCCAGGCGTGTTGAGGTAGACACGGGCAAGGACATGGGCGTGTCCTATAACCCGTGCAGTGCTCGGGTTGTTTTCGGGAGAAATCGATGGGGGTACACGGCCGGCCACACGGCCGTGTCAGGTGGAACACGGGCGTGTCAGGTCGAACACTGGCGTTTTCGATGCCCGTGTGTTGTTCCAGGCGAGTCGATTTTGACGGCGAATGAGGCACACGGGCGTGTGCCAGGCCGTGTGTGGTCCAGTTTGGGCATTTCAGTCCTGAATCAAAGCCGTTCGTTTCTTTAATTGATGATCCAACGGCTGGGGGTTGTTCCTGAAGGGATATACCCAGGATTGGGCCTTAGAAACCCTCACTTTTCATGAGTTGTTATCTTTCTAAAGTTTAGAGAGAGAGGAGAGCCAAGGAAGGAAGAAGAAGCTAGATCCGGCCATTGGAGGAGCTTCGAAGCTCCAAATCGCGAGCCGACTCCGGATCCACGGAGGCAAAGCTAGTGCGGTGCTTTTCATCCGCTTACTTTTCCATGGCACCAAAGAAGAACGCTAGGGTAACGATCCTCTTCTTGAGCATGTTAAGCTCTACTTCTTTTACAAAAGGGAAGCCCGCTCTCACGAGTTTGCGGTGAGTTGGAGGCGTTCCTTCGGGTAGACATGAATAGTCCCCGTTGTTAGAGTCCGTAAGCGAGAACGGACATAGGCATGTTGTGTGAAGTCTACCCGGACATGTTGGTCTGGATCGGTGATGTTGCATTGCATAAATGCCGGAGAAGACTCCATACGATTGGGTGTTTTTCGGGTTTTCTACACGGTAGATTGCAACAGGGAGCCTTGGGGACTAACCCTAAGGTGCACCCGGAAAACTGGGTGGATGCGTGATCTTGCCAACATGGAGGCCTGAGAGCCAACTTGAACATAACCGAGTTATGTGAAATTGTGTGATGAAAATGGGACTCGGGAGAAGTTTGACCTGCGCATATGGCTTAAATTGTCGTTGCGACGTGAGCACGGGTTAGATGGAACCGTACCCACTTCTATGTCGTTCGGGTTAAAGAGACCTAAAGTTACGTGGCACTTGTCGTTGGCATAGATGAGAGTCTTCGGCGGTCTATGGCTTAAATTGACGTGACTCATGCCGGGAAGACAAATTGCTCATATGTTTGGCCGTCAAAGTGGCGGTGGTGGGTCCGGAATGTCTTTGGCTTTAACTGACGTGACATCGACCGGTTCACCGAGAATGTGCCCTGAGTGCACGGGGTGTGCGGCCGTGTGAGCCTACGCCTGTGTTGAAATGAATATTATTATATTGCTCGCTTGTGCTAATAAAATTGCAGGGAAGGAGCATCGCCGCCCCGAGTTGGGGGCGGGATCGTTATAATTTGGTCAGCATAGCTGACCGTTGCCCTTTTGTTTGCCATCGTACGGTGGTTATGTTGCTTGCAGGTGCTGCTTGACCAAGCGGTCGATAGCGGGCTAAAGCCCAAATTGCGAAGCCGGGCCTTAAAGGCCTATTTGGAGTGTTTACTGCTTTATTCATGTATGACCGGCCTGCGTGCCATGGTTTGTAAATCATGTAGCATTAAGTAAACCATTTTGTAAGGCCTTAAGGCCAGTACTGGTGTATGTACTTCATTCCTGGTTGGCTATTTTAGTGGACATTCATGCTTTAGTGTTGGGTTATTTATTGCAACTTATATAAACTGCTTCCTCTAGAATGCTCTGTGTAGGACGTTATGATTAGTTGGATAGTTTCCATTGAGTAACCACCCGGTCTGTCTGTGGCATACGGCGTCAGGCCCCGGCCGGACCTACTGCTATATGCTATGTGACAGATAGGGGGTGTTACAATTTGGTATCAGACTACTAGTTTCGGTCGGGCTTAAACTGAATTCGTGGACGAATTCTTTTTAAGGGGTGGTGAGCACATGTGTGTGCGTCATCGTTATAACAACAAAAGAACCCATGAATGTCCACTTAGGAATGAAAATACACATGTTTGAGGAACCTGCGCGTTCCTATAATTGATGTTTGTAATTTTATTTGGTCGCTTAACGGTGTTTTGTACCACTATAGGTGACCGGAAGCGGTGCTCGACCGCCAGAATGTCCGGTTTCTGAGGAGCTTAGTGCACCTGGTGAGGTGTTTGAGACTCCTCCTTCGTATGAAACTGTTAGAAGGATCGTAGAAGCGGTGTTCGCTGTGACGGGTGCACAGCTTGGGGGAAATGTACAACCCTGCGCCCCTGTTGTGGCTTCAACGCCGGAGGGCGTGATGCAGCAGATGACCTTTGGTAGACCATCGGGGCAGTAGCTGAATATGCATTTAGTGCAAGGAGTGCACACAGTTGAGGAATATTTGCAAGCATTTCTTATGATAAGCCGCTACCCATGATTTGAGTTGGATAATGAGCAAGCTACAGTCGATAGATTTTATAATGGCCTGCGCGCCGAGTTACGAGTTCTACTGCTAGGACCAAAGTTATTGGGATTCCGAGCCTTGGTGGAATCAGCTAGATCTTTGGAGGCAAATTTGAGGAAGACCCTTCCGATGCCAGCTACCATGGTATCGAACTATGCAAGCCTCATAAGGGTTGCGTCCGTTGGAATGCTGGAGAAAGGGGCTATGACATCGACTAGCAAAGCTACTTACACATGTTTTACTTGTGGTAAGAAAGGGCACTTTGCCCGAGACTGTTGGAAAGGTGCTCAGAAGGCCAAGAAAGCTATGTCAGGAGCAGTCAAGGACTTTAGTGCAAAGGAGACGGTATTCAAAGTGCAGAACACCTCAAAGTCTGTATATCGAAAATGGTATAAGAAGCATAGGACTTCGGGTCCAGCTCCTTCTAGTGCTTCTGGGGCGACTATGGGTCGGACCCCGGGCACATGTTTCAACTGTGGGGAGTCGGGGCATTATGCCCGTGAGTGCCTAAAGCCCTGGAGGAAGCACGCAGTCGTAAGGGCAGGTATGGTTTAAATATATTTTTGCCTTAAATACTTGTCGCCCTTATGCATGTTAGCTTAGAACTACTGGTGCTAAGCTTTGTTATGACTTTACTTTATCTGCAAGAGCACCGTTCGTTTAGGGAGCTTCGCATTCCTTTATTAGGAATTTAATTGTGCGTCGGAGTACCTCCTTCGATGGTAAGAGACAAATTGGATGCGTTATAGTCCAATGGTGCTCATTGTGCGTGGGTAGAATTTGTTGCGCTTAGTTTTGGATTGAGAATCACGAGTTCGATCTGCAAGCGCCGTTACTTCCGTTGGTGGAGTTCGATGTTATATTGGGCATAGACTGGCTCTCGGAGCAGCAAGCCTATATAGATTGCGGTAGCAAGGAAGTCAAGCTGGGAGCAAGTCGTGTGACGACCTTTACGGGCTCGAAGAGGTCGAGCAAGAAGTTGGTGTCTGCTCTTCAGGTTGTGAAGGCGGTTCGTGCTGGTGCAGAGCTGTTCTGTACACTAGTGGCGGTTGCAAAGCCGAAGCCCGCGTTGGACAATATTTCAGTGGTATCAGAATACCCTGATGTATTCCCTAGAGATCTTCCCGGAGCCCCGCCTCAACGGGAGATAGTTTTCATGATTAAGCTATTACCAGGTGCAAAGCCTGTGTCACGCTCTCCATATCGGCTAGCGCCTAAGGAAATGGCGGAATTGAAAGTTCAACTACAAAAGTTGTTGGAGCAAGGGTAGGTGCGTCCAAGTTCTTCGCCTTGGAGCGCACCGGTCCTCTTTATTCAAAAGAGGGACGAAAGCTTGAGGCTAGGTATTGATTATCAGGAGCTCAACAAGTTGACGGAAAAGAACAAGTACCCGATCCCCCGGATTGATGATCTTCTTGATCAGTTGGTAGGGTCGACGGTGTACTCGAAGTTGGATCTCAAGGCTGGGTACTATCAGCTGCGAATAAGGGAGAGTGATATCCCGAAGACGGCGTTTAGTACGAGATACGGGCATTATGAGTTTATGGTCATACCGTTTGGGCTGACTAATGCGCCATCAGTATTCATGGATTTGATGAACAGGACTTTCAGGGAGTACTTGGACCATTTTGTGATCGTCTTCATCGACAATATTTCGGTATACTCGCAAAGTGAGGAAGATCACTTCAAGCATCTTCATTTGGTTTTGGAGACTCTAAGGAGGAATCAGTTGTATGCCAAGTTCTCGAAGTGCGAGTTTTGGTTATCCTCAGTGGCGTTCCTTGGTCATATAGTGAGTGGAGAGGGTATTGCTGTGGATCCGGCGAAGATTGTCGCGATACGAGAGTAGCCTGAGCTTGCTACGGTAGCGGAAGTCCGGAGTTTTCTGAGGCTTGCCGGCTATTATAGGCGCTTCGTAGAGAACTTCTCGCGGATAGCTTTACCTCTCATTACTTTTACGAGGAAGGAGAATAAGTTCGTTTGGATGTCGGAGTGCGCGCGTGCTTTTGAGGAGTTAAAGTGTCGGTTGACCACGGCGCCTGTGCTGAGTTCATCATGTGGGACCGAAGGCTATGAGATTTATAGCGATGCTTCGGGCAGCAGTTTGGGTTGCGTGCTACTGCAACACGGAAGTGTGATAGCTTATGGCGCGAGGCACCCAAAAGTGCACGAGAGGAACTATCCGGTCCATGACTTGGAGTTAGCGGCCGTGATTTTTGCCTTAAAGCTGTGGAGACACTATTTGTACGGTGTGAAGATGGATATCTACGCCGGTCACAAGAGCGTGAAGTATCTGATTGATCAGAAGGATCTGAATATGCGACAGCATAGATGGATAGAGTTCTTGGGAGACTATACATTCAAGATCCACTATGTGTCTGGTAAAGGGAATGCGGTTGCAGACGCGTTGAGTCGTCGAGCCCCAGCTCAAGCCAATTGGCTATCGGTTCATGATGAGCGGTTGGTTCGGGAGTTGGAGGCGTTGAAGATTGTTTGTGTGGATAGGCAATCAAGTGCTGAAGCAGTTCTGAATTGGACTGAAGTCCAATATGACCTGGCTGATCGGATTCGGCAGGCTTTGCATATGGATGTCCATATGAAGCAGTTCATGGTAGAGGCTCTGGATGGGTCAAATTCCCAATTCATCGTGGAGGACGGATTACTTTCGAAAGACGGTCGTCCGTGCGTCCCAAGTGTGGGTAATTTGCGGGTGGAATTGTTGTACGAGGCACATCATACCAAGTACTCAATTCACCCGGGGATCACGAAGATGTACCGTGATGTCAAGAAACTGTTTTGGTGGCCGGGTTTGAAGAAGGATGTGGCGCTCTACGTAGTGAAGTGCCAAACTTACGCCTTGGTGAAGGCGGAGTGCCAAAATCCGGGAGGATTTCTTAAGTCCTTGCCTAATCCGGAGTGGAAATTCGACGACATCTCTATGAACTTTGTGCACGGTTTGCCAAGGTCGCAAAAAGGGGAACGACGCCATTTGGGTGGTTGTTGATCGGCTAACGAAGGTGTCGCATTTTATTCCGCATAGGAAGGATGATCCGGCGAAGAAGTTGGCAAAACTGTATGTGGATAACATAGTACGGCTTCACGGTGTGCCCCGCAGCATCGTGAGTGACCGAGATGGGCGGTTCACGTCCAATGATTGGAGGCTAGTGCAACAAATGTTGGGGACAAAGTTGAAATTCAGCACAGCCTTCCATCCGCAAATGGATGGGCAGACCGAGAGGGTCAATAGAACTATGGAATACATGCTCTGCATGTGTGTCTTGGATTTTGGAAAGCAATGGGAAGACCACATTTATTTGATGGAGTTCGCATACAACAATAGCTACCAAGCGAGTATTCAAATGGCGCCCTTCGAGGCCCTATATGGTAGAATATGTCGCACGTCGTTGTCTTGGTTAGAAACGAGTGAGTCAAAGTTGTATAAGCGATTGGAAGTGGAGGATGCTACTTCTTTGGTGAGAACCATTCGGGAGAGGTTGCTTATCGCTCAGGACCGGCAAGCGAAGTACTATAATGCCAAGCACAGGAACGTGGAGTTCGCTGTGGGCGACTATGTGTCCTTAAAGATCAAGCCGTTCATGGGTGTCTCGCGGGTGCGGCGATTGAAAAAGCTAAGCCCGAGGTACCTTGGGCCGTTTGAGGTTCTGGAGCGAGTTGGTGAAGCAGCCTATCGGTTGAAGCTTTCAGTGGAGCTTGGTGGATTACATGATGTATTCCATATTTCGGTGCTTCGGAAGGTGGTGCAAGAGCCTACGCAAGTGATCGCGGTTGATCAAGTGTCGGTGGATAGTGGGCTGACGACAAAGGTCAAGCCCGTGCGGATTGAGGACTCGGAGGTCAAGCGGCTACGCAATAAAGAGATCAGGATGGTCAAGGTCCGGTGGGACAATTGCGGTCATGAGGAGCTCTCTTGGGAGCGAGAGCAGACCATGCTTGACGAGTATCCCGAGTTGTTCCGCTCAGGTACAAATTTTGGTTTTGTACATGTCTTTCCTTTATATAATTTCGTGGACGAAATTCTTTTAAGAGGGGGAGAGTTGTAACGCCCTGAAACTCAAAGGAGCGACGGGGGACGTTTTGGGCCAGTTTTGGGTTCTGGCAGGAGGCACGTGGCCTGGGACACGGGCGTGTCCCAGGGTGTGTCAAGCTTGTGTCGACACTCAGCCGGCGAAGTCGACATTTTGCTCTCGACATTGTGTCGAGACTGGGCACACGGCCTGCGACACGGGCGTGTCGCAGGGCGTGTCGACCCGTGTCGACACTCAGCCCGCGGAGTCGACACTCTGTGCTCGACGAAGTGTCGAGACATGGCACACGGCCTGCGACACGGGCGTGTCGCAGGGCGTGTCGACCCGTGTCGACACTCGTCTCGGGGAGTCGACGAACTTTGCTCGATGATGTGTCGAGACAAGGCACATGGCCTAGGACACGGGCGTGTCCGAGGCCGTGTTGTCAGGTCGACGATCTTCGCTCGATGCAGTGTCGAGTGTCGAGACTGTGTACACGGCCTGGAGCCCAGGCGTGTTGAGGTAGACACGGGCAAGGACACGGGCGTGTCCTATAACCCGTGCAGTGCTCGGGTTGTTTTCGGGAGAAATCGATGGGGGTACACGGCCGGCCACACGGCCGTGTTAGGTGGAACACGGGCGTGTCAGGTCGAACACAGGCGTGTTCGATGCCCGTGTGTTGTTCCAGGCGAGTCGATTTTGACGGCGAATGAGGCACACGGCCCTGGACACGGGCGTGTGCCAGGCCGTTTGCGGTCCAGTTTGGGCATTTCAGTCCCGAATCAAAGCCGTTCGTTTCTTTAATTAATGATCCAACGGCTGGGGGTTGTTCCTGAAGGGATATACCCGGGATTGGGCCTTAGAAACCCTCACTTTTCATGAGTCGTTATCTTTCTAAAGTTTAGAGAGAGAGGAGAGCCAAGAAAGGAAGAAGAAGCTAGATCCGGCCATTGGAGGAGCTTCGAAGCTCCAAATCGCGAGCCGACTCCGGATCCACGGAGGCAAAGCTAGTGCGGTGCTTTTCATCTGCTTACTTTTCCATGGCACCAAAGAAGAACGTTAGGGTAACGATCCTCTTCTTGAGCATGTTAAGCTCTACTTCTTTTGCAAAAGGGAAGCCCGCTCTCGCGAGTTTGCGGTTGAATATTGAGACAAATCGATATAATTCTCTTTGATGTAGTTTACGTGTACCTTGCTACTTTTTCAAATTGTCTCTGGTGAAGCTGTAGTTGACCTGACCAGAGTCTCCAATGGTCAGCAACACCAACTTCGATACTGATGACACTCACCCACAGATGTCGCGACCTCGGTGCTACTTGCATGTACGTTGCATCCTTAATGCTACTTGCATGTTGCAACTTTAGCATATTACACTTGAATACATCATGGATATTGATGGGGTTCCCCCTAAAACTTCTATGTAAAACTAGCAAGACTAAGATCAAACATGCATGAACCCGACAGGACAAGTCACACGCGCAAAGCCGTGTTTCCCCCAAGTCCGGGAAACACCCAAGAAGAAGGTCAAACCTGCGCATGTGCCCAGACACCAGCCCCGCATGCACACGGTTGGGTTGCGCAGGCGCGCCCCGCCTGCATGGCCTCCGAGCACACGGCCAGCGCATGCCCGGCCAGCTCAGATGCGGTCGTGCCCTGCGCAGCTTGCGGGGGCCCGACCTTTGCCCACGCGGCCGCGCACGGCAAACCCATGCTGCCTCGCCCAGCCAGCCCGCGTTGTCGCACCCTGGCCATGTGCTCGCAGGACGCGCAGGCTGGGCGCGCCTACGCAACCCAGCCGTGTGCATGCGGGGTTGGTGTCTAGGCATATGCACAAGTTTGACCTTCTTCTTGGGTGCTTCCCGGACTTGGGGGAAACGCGGCTTTGGGCGTGTGACTTGTCTGATCAGGTTCATGCGTGTTTGATCTTAATCTTGCTAGTTTGACTTAGAAATTTCAGGGAGAACCCCATCAATATCCATGATATATTCAAGTGTAATATGCTAAAGTTGCAACATGCAAGTAGCGTCGAGGATGCGTGCATGCAAGTAGCACCGAGGTTGCGACATCTGTGGGCGAGTGTTATCTATATCGAAGTGGTGTTGCTGACCATTGGAGACACTGGTCAGGTCAACTACAACTTCACCAGAGACATAAAATTTGAAAAAAGTAGCAAGGTACACGTAAACTACATCAGAGAGAATTGTATTGATTTGTCTCAATAGTCGCTGCAGTAACTTATATTTATTTGTATAATTTATTGCGTAGCAAAGTGATAGAGATCATGCGTGGATAGAGGAGGGGGAGGGGGGTTCTGTATTTTCTCGAGTGTCTTATTACATATTTTTATTGGCAGCTTTCCAGGTTATACTGCTATCATCGTCCCGTGATTTTCACTCAATTGAGTTTTCATGTAAAAATTGACCGTGTACGTCTTTATTTTATATTGCTTGGTTTGCTTTCATTAGCTAAAATGTTTGCATATGTGCTCTCAACAAATTAACTTATAGGTGCTCAGGTAAAGTTTGTGCGCTCTCAAACTCAACACTGATATCTGCTCGATCTGCTTCTTTTCTTCTTGTCATTACTCGTAGGTATTAGACCTGTTCTCATGTGATCTGGTTCTTCCTTCTCGCCGATGTCATATAATTCTATATCTTGGTTTTAGTACAAGTTTTTCCCAATCATTTTGAGTTTGAGGTTTGTGAGACTACCAATATTATAAGTTTCAAGTTCACTACTTAATGTTTGTGAGAGTACATATTTTTTGAATGTTGTTGCGGCCAATTCAGCGCTCCTGGTAGCCCTGACTAAATTATGCTTAGATCGTGGAGTGGTCGAGCGTGCAAATAGTCAAAAAATAAGTAAGGAAGTGCTCAAAATAATTTTAAACGTGGAAACCCCCCTCAACTGGGTAAAAAACTATGTCACCGATTCGGTGCCGGTCAAACTTCACTATCAATAGCAGTTTAAAGATTATCAGTAGAATCGAGGGAGACAGACTGTTCCCTCATTACAATTCGGAGATGAGAGAGAGATTACATACGCACTCGGCATACAACTGGCTGCCTTACACGGAACACCATTTTTATTGTTTGCTGGTGGTAGCAGACGTTCTTGGATGCAATCAAGTTGCTCAATTCTGCTGCGAGGTTGGTTATGGTGTGTTGGCGGGGATCTGCTGGTTGTCGCGCACGTAGGAGTCTTCTTGGAGTGACCGACGAAGCATCTTCCTCCTTGGGGGTGTTGTGGACTTAGACAAATTCTCTAGTGGCTTGACAGGAGGTGGTGGCTCGTAGGTGGATTTTGACAGAACTCCGGCCTGAGGAGGAAGAATGCTGAGAGGAGAAAAGGTTATAAATGAGAGGGGTCTGTGGTTTCTTTTATAGGCCCCCAAAGGTGATTACGGTAGTTATTTAGCAATCAACACACCATAACCAACAAAATTACTAAATGCATAACATATTTGGTATATGTTGGGTATTGTATCCACGATTACCTAGATTTGAGGAAGCCCCCTGTCAAGCTAAGATGAATTCACAATGTATTTGATGAAACATTTCAAGTTGTACTTGCAGCTTCTCCACGCTAAGTGCACACCAATGTCAGGGTGCAGTAGGTCAATATACACGGGTCTGCACGACGTAATCCCTCGTTGAGCAGATCAGTGTGTTGGCCTACATGTACTCTCTCTATTGGAGTGCACTTACTTTCAAGTACAGGACCGCTCATATGCAAGAGAAGACAAGGAGCATGGAGGATCAAGGAGCAGCTCCTAGGTGGAAGACGAAAAATCGTCCAAGGCAAATTCGACGAGAATCACCAAGTGATTCTCGCCGAATCGGCGAGAATCACTTGGTGATTCTCGCCGAATCGACGAGAATCATCAGTGATTCTCGCCGACTCCTTCTGGCCATCTCAATATGGTGCCAAGCAAGATTCGGCGAGAATCACTTGTAATTCCCGCCGAACCAGTGGTCATGCAGCCCATGAATACCAAGTCCAATTCGTTGAGAATCGAAAAGTGATTCGACGAGAATCACAAACGATTCTCGACGAATCGTCGAGAATCACTTGGTGATTCTCGCCGATTCGTCGAGAATCGTCTGCGATTCTCGCCGATTTTTACTTGGCGTTTCCTCAGATTGCTGCTGGACCGGATTCTGCTTCTGGACTTATTTGAACCGGATTTTGGGGATTTCTTTTGTGGGTCCCACAAACTGTCATATTTGAGAATACTACAGTATAAATACATGAGTATTTTTGAACAGTAAAGGACGGATAAGAGAAAAAGAAAAACGAGCGGCGACGTAACCCTAAATCCGCGAACTCGCTCCGCTCCGCCGCCGCCGCTCGCGTCAAGTGGTCGCCGCTGCTGATCGCTCCTCTTTCCGATCTCCGGCTACAGAAGCTTAGCAAGGCTTGTGTCTCACGCGTCTATCCAGAGATCCTTTGTCTCTCGATTCATTTATCGGAAACACTTCCCATCCGAATCGATCGAGACGACCGATCCTCGTGTGACCGTTGGTAGACCGAGCTTGCTTCGCAACGAAGTTTGGATCTCCAAGTTCAGCGGCTGCTCTTCTTCGTAGCCGCCGATCCCGAAGCTAGCCGCCGCTCGTGTGCCGCCGCCGGTTCCGGGGAGATCTTCTCCAAGCAAGACCAAGGTCGTAGACTCTTCATCGACTTCAAGAACACGTCGTCGACCAAAGAGGAACACCGGAGTCTCCAAGAGAAGTTTGTATCACGTGTACATTCTACTGTTATTTTATTGTAAAGGAACTTTTGTTCCGCGGTGTAAGGGTTGGGTGCAACCCGATTTGTGGGAGTGTTGACTCTCACGTGTGGAAGGGCTCCTTCCGTTAGTGAAGGGATTGGATTTCAATCCCGTTGGAGAAGTGACCGAGTCGTCCCTTGTTGGGGAGATAGGTCGAAGGGGAAAGTGGATGTACCCAAGTCGGGGAACCACTATAAAATTTCTGTGTATTCTGTGTTCTGTGTTTGTTGCTTTTATTGTGCAGGTACATCTGTGAATTCCGCAAAAGAACCACACGTCACCTATTCCCCCCCCCATAGGTGCACATAGCCGACACTAAGTGGACTTTCAAGTGGTATCAGAGCCAGGTTCCTCAATAAAAAGGCTAACACCTTGAGGTGAATCCTGCCACCAGTGTCAGAAGCATGGATCTGGATTATGACGTATTGCCACTCAAACTCCCTGCATGCACAAAGGATTATTATCCTATCTGGAGGATGAGAGTGTTATTTCACCTGGATGCCATTGATCCTCGAGCATCCCTCATCCTGGAAGAGGGTCCATTTATCCCTATGAAGACCACCGACTCGGGGACCCAAGTGCCCATGTGTATTCCTGAGATGACAGAGATGGAACTCTCGTTTTTCCAACTGGACCAGAGGATTCGACAAATTATTATGGATGTATGGTCTGGAGCCTCTCACTCCAGGTTGGAGAAATGTAAAACTGCTAAATCTCTGTGGATGATGATCTCAGAGCTGATGGGGGGGTCAGAGGAAGCTGAAATTTGCTGCCAATCTGAGGATGAAGCATATGTGGGGGTTCTCACTTCTGAAGATGAATGCAAGGATCCTTCTGATTGCATCAGAGCTCCAGTATCTTTGTCTGAGACTGAAGACGATAGTGAGGAAAGCAGCTCCGACGAGGAAGAACCATTGGTCACTGATTCTAATGACAATAACCCTGATGAGCAGGTATCATCTTCATCCTGTCCCACATCTTTTGACTTTTCTGAAGACAGAAACTGCTCTCCTCCAGAAAATACTGATTCCCTGAAGAGAGCACTTCAGGAAAGCAATCTACTTGCTGAGGAGCAAGCTCGAGAGATTGCTCGACTGAAGATCTTGTTGGTTCTCCAATTAGCGTCCAACAAGGTCAAGGACTCTAAGATCTCAGCTCTAGAGAATAGTCTAGACAATGAGAAACGTATAGTATCCAACTTTTCCAAAGTTGATGCTATAAAAAGAAAACAAGAAACCGGGTGGATCTCCCGGATTATCCAGGGATGGAGAAATGGGGAAACGGTGTTCCGACCTCCCACTCCAAGCGGGAAGGCCACTCATCATGCCTTCAGGTATGACCACAGGAATAATCGTGGTCACTGTAAGGGTGAGTTGTCCCCATGTGGAAATGTCCATAGTGCAAGAGGCGTCATGGCCACCCATGAAGAAATACCTAAGGCTCATTCTGAGCCCTTTGTATTCACGGCCACTGCCACAACAAAGTGGGGATCTGCAGGTCATGGTTCACAGAAGAATTCTCTCCATTCGAGGACACGGGATAGGGAGAATAGAGGTCACGATGTCAAGCGTCATGGAGCCTCAGCAAGGAAGATGCCTGAAAGAATGGCACCACCTGCTCGGCCTCATAACGCTCACATCATGCATTCGTTCCACCCTTCATCATGCCTCGATGGAAGAGGAATTTGTGCAACAAGAACATGCCCTATCCCTTTGAGACCTAGGACCGTGACTACATCAGTCACTAGATCAGGTCAAAAACGGAGATACAACATTCACTCTTGTTGGTGCTGCGGCAAAGTGGGACACTTTGCCATTGACTGTTGGCACAACCTCTCTGTGCCCACAGCAAGGGCTTCTCCACATTATAGGGACAGAGGCAGTCTTCCAAACAGGTTTTCTCAAGGAAAGCAGTTGCGTGTTCATGCTAATAGAAACCTAGGGCCCAATATGATCTGGGTTCCTAAGGTAAAGTAATTCTGTTTTGCAGGGTAGTCTAGATCCCCGTGAATACCTGGGAACTAGACAGTACGTGGCTCAAAGCTAACATGGAACAAGCATCTACAATAACAGACGCGCTACCTGCTGAGCATAATCACTGTAAGCTACCGATATGTTCTACCTGTGGGACTAAGACGATGACTCTCCTTATCCCAGGTAACTTTGATCAGTTCAAGGACTTGTGTCATGATGCATCCTCATTCAAATTAAATATATATATATATATATATATTCTTATCCTTGTGTATAAGTATACTCATGCTTCTCATATATGTGTGCACCTTTAAGGAGAAATTATCACGCGACATGCAAACCATTACACATCCATAAAAGGATAACAAAGATATGTCATTGCGAATTTTGACACATCATAGTTGACACCAGAAGGGTCTGAAGAGGTCTCGTTCTAATCCTAATAAAGTGTCGTTATAACAAACATGTATGTATTAATCCTGTATTAACTTGACATTCGAGGACATGTCGTTGTAAATTTCGACAACATACAATTGACTTTTAGAAGACTTTGCAAAAACCTCAGTAAAATTCAACTAGATTGACTTTAGAATATACTTGCATTTATCATTCCTTTTTAGTAACTTGACATCGGAAAATCTAAAATGGTGCAATGCTTCCCAAAGTAGTCAAGTAAAACATCAATATATACTCCGAATCTCGCCGACCCATTTTATGTCCCTTTGATGTATTAGACAAACGGTATTAGAACCCCAATTAGACGAATCTCGCCGAATCCCGTCCAAGGAACTCGCGACCGCTCGACTTCCCCCGAATCCCGACGATTCCTATAAATCCCGTCGAAAGAACTCTGCCTGTTCACCTTCCTCTTGACTCGCGCAGGAGACCTCTGGACGCCCTCGCCTTCCTCGCGCAAGTACTCTTCCGTGAACTCGCCGACTCTCGCAGCCCTCCGAAGCTCTCGTCGACCCAGTCGAATCGCTTCTGTGCGTGATTCTAACTAGGTCGTACACCACGGGATACTCATCCCTCCGCCGAAGCTCTTCCCGAAGCTCACCAACTCTCTTCCACCGAAGCCCTTAGGTAACCTCCTCCTCACTGGCTCCAAGGCCGAACCCATGTGATGCCTTCTTTTTGAATATACACTAATGCTTGGCGTCGGGCTTCCGTTTAGATCCTCAATGGCCCCAAGGACGACTGCAGGCTTGATTTCTGGTTGCGAACTGGTTCGCACTGGTTTCTCTCATGCCTCGGACGAGTTCCGGAACATCGTTCTCATGCTGGAAGAAGCCGGACTAACCTTCGTATTGGAGCATCCTTGCAAAGTCTTAGATAAAGAAGTGCTGGAGTTCTTTTCTACAGCAAGGCTTCGAAACAGAGACTCCATCATCAAGAGTAAGGTGGCGGGGACTAAAGTAAAGATGTCTGCCAGTAAGCTAACACGCTACCTGCAGCTCTCAAGTGCGGAGCAGGAAGACTATTTGGAGGACGAGGACAAAGCCAGAACCCTCCTGTTCTGCGGTCTACCCAGAGGCACACGATCAGTAAAACAAAAAGAGATGAATGAAGAAGGGAAGCTCCTATCCGACATCATAGGAAAAGTACTCATCTGTAAGCCAGGCTCCCATGATCATATCTCCGGAGATATGTTCAAAATTCTCATAGCCGTGGTCTGCAGAAAGAGGTTCAACTGGGGAGAGTTGATGTTTCAAAAGATCAAGGACTCTCTGGGCACTCCGAGCTTCGGCCGCATCATCAGTCTATATCTCAACCAGCTCAACGGAGATAAATTTGACATGAGCATTGGAGTTCCTCTACATTACTTGAAAAAGATGGATGCTACTGTATTTGATCGATGGGAGCGGCGCATCGGGCAGCCGGCTGTGGAAGAGCACGAGGAAGTATCTCCAGCATCCTCCCCCCGTGAAATTCCTGATACCCTGACTGCAGGAATCGAGGGGGAGACTCTACCCTCTCAGATGGATATAATATCTGACATCGCCCAGGTGGCCAGGGATGCGGTGGCCGACGTTCATGCAGAAAGTGAACCTGGGATGGAGGATGAGGAGGTCCTGAACAGACACACTCAAGGAACTGCAGCTGAGACACTGGACTCTGCTGATCAAGAAGAGGAAGAAGCTGCTGATGTGGATGAATTTTTGGATGCAGACGGAGAGGACGCTGTGAATGAGGGCCATGAAGTGTTTGAGTCTCCGGATACTCATGAACCTCCTACTGATAAGTCTGCACCAGTGGAGGGGGAGGTAAATGAGGCCACCAACATTCCTCCCATAGAGACTGTGATGGTATCCAGCTCTACTGATGCATCTACTGCCGAGCCAGAGCAAGGCCAAGAAGTGCCTCCGGCTATCCCATTACGCGATGACCTAGCCATTCACACCGTACACATAATTCAGGGAATCGTGAATGAGCTTAAAACCTATTTTGATAAATCTCAGAAGACAATGCTGCAAGAGATTAAGACTTCTGAAGATCTCATGCTGAAGAATATGGTGGAAATCAACCATAAGCTGGATGTGATGGAAAAGAAATTCGAAGAAAAGTATACTGCGGCCGGCACAGCTGTCACACTCCTAATGGCCGGTCTGAAAAAGAATACAGATACTCTGGCGGTTGTCGATCAGAACGCACACGTTGTGGCCAACAATATTCAGAAATTTGATGGAAATATGGTCACTTTAAATGCAAATCAGCAGACCCTGGTCAATGAATTCACCAAGACAACGAAGCATATTGATGACTCCTTGCACTCATATGCCAATTGCCATAGCTGAAGAAGCCAAAAAGGGGGAGAAGGAGTATATCGCTAAGATGGCTGAGCTCCAGAAAAGCATGGATGCAAACTTTGTGAAATCAAGCAACTACGTCTATGAGAGTTGCTGGTGGATGCTACAACAGGCACTGGGCACGTTAGGAGTCGTCCTACCTGACCAACCTGCCGGTGCTCAGGCTCCTGAGACTTCTACGGCTGCCGAGGAAGTACATATTGCTGAGAATGTAAGTACAAGTGCTGCTGATATTTTCACTGATGAAGCTGACGCTAGGGCCATCTCCAAATCTAAGCTGAGAAGCATGTTTGACCAGGAGTCCTTAGCTAAAGCAAGGGGAAAGAGGAAAATTCAGAAGGGACATCAAAGGAGACACCAACTCAAAAGAGGATCAGACTAAGTGAGGAGGAGGTAAGAAACGAAAGGTGGAGCCCAGTCTCAAGGAGCATCATCCTAGACACCTTCCTGCTGCAAGAAAGAGGAGAGATAAATCGAAATGAAGCATATAGTCAGTATGAATGGGAGATGCACAAAGCATTTGAAGCGAAACGCAATATTTTCTTCAGAAACAACAAGGATCCAGACAAAGTTGCTCCTCCTAGGTACTATCCGAAGCCCAAGGAATACATGGAAAGGCAGAGCAAAAAGTACTTGGCGCAAACTCTTAAGGGTGACGGAGCTAAGGACAAATAGTCACTATCTTATAGCTGGTCACGGTGTATTAAGAACATTTAACAATTATTACTGTCGTGTGAACAATTCTGACTTACATGTGAATATATTTCTCTTGGTATATATATATATATTCTTGAATGTGTGAATGACTCAAGTCCTGTTCTGATTGCATTTATTACCTTGTGTTGCATAATTAATTTTTAAATGCTATAATTATTATTTGATAGGTGTTATTCATCTTAGCTAGTAGGGTTTTGGCTTCGTCAAATAGGGGGAGATTGTTGGGTATTGTATCCACGATTACCTATTTGAGGAAGCCCCTGTCAAGCTAAGATGAATTCACAATGTATTTGATGAAACATTTCAAGTTGTACTTGCAGCTTCTCCACGCTAAGTGCACACCAATGTCAGGGTGCAGTAGGTCAATATACACGGGTCTGCACGACGTTAACCCTCGTTGAGCAGATCAGTGTGTTGGCCTACATGTACTCTCTCTATTGGAGTGCACTTACTTTCAAGTACATGACCGCTCATATGCAAGAGAAGACAAGGAGCATGGAGGATCAAGGAGCAGCTCCTAGGTGGAAGACGAAAAATCGTCCAAGGAAATTCGACGAGAATCACCAAGTGATTCTCGCCGAATCGGCGAGAATCACTTGGTGATTCTCGCCGAATCGACGAGAATCATCAGTGATTCTCGCCGACTCCTTCTGGCCATCTCAATATGGTGCCAAGCAAGATTCGGCGAGAATCACTTGTAATTCCCGCCGAACCAGTGGTCATGCAGCCCATGATACCAAGTCCAATTCGTTGAGAATCGAAAAGGTGATTCGACGAGAATCACAAACGATCTCGACGAATCGTCGAGAATCACTTGGTGATTCTCGCCGATTCGTCGAGAATCGTCTGCGATTCTCGCCGATTTTTACTTGGCGTTTCCTCAGATTGCTGCTGGACCGGATTCTGCTTCTGGACTTATTTGAACGGATTTTGGGGATTTCTTTTGTGGTCCCACAAACGGTCTATTTGAGAATACTACAGTATAAATACATGAGTATTTTGAACAGTAAAGGACGGATAAGAGAAAAAGAAAAACGAGCGGCGAGTAACCCAAATCCGCGAACTCGCTCCGCTCCGCCGCCGCCGCTCGCGTCAAGTGGTCGCCGCTGCTGATCGCTCCTCTTTCCGATCTCCGGCTACAGAAGCTTAGCAAGGCTTGTGTCTCACGCGTCTATCCAGAGATCCTTGTCCTCGATTCGTTTATCGGAAACACTTCCCATCCGAATCGATCGAGACGACGATCCTCGTGTGACCGTTGGTAGACCGAGCTTGCTTCGCAATGAAGTTTGGATCTCCAAGTTCAGCGGCTGCTCTTCTTCGTAGCCGCCGATCCCGAAGCTAGCCGCCGCTCGTGTGCCGCCGCCAGTTCCGGGAGATCTTCTCCAAGCAAGACCAAGGTCGTAGACTCTTCATCGACTTCAAGAACACGTCGTCTCGACCAAGAGGAAACACCGGAGTCTCCAAGAGAAGTTTGTATCACGTGTACATTCTACTGTATTTTATTGTAAAGGAACTTTTGTTCCGCGGTGTAAGGTGGGTGCAACCCGATTTGTGGGAGTGTTGACTCTCACGTGTGGAAGGGCTCCTTCCGTTAGTGAAGGGATGGATTTCAATCCCGTTGGAGAAGTGACCGAGTCGTCCCTTGTTGGGGAGATAGCGTTTCGAAGGGGGAAGTGGATGTACCAAGTCAGGGGAACCACTATAAAATTGCTGTGTATTCTGTGTTCTGTGTTCTTGTTGCTTTTATGTGCAGGATCTTGTGAATTCGCAAAAGAACCACACGTCACCTATTCCCCCCCCATAGGTGCACATAGCCGACACTAAGTGGACTTTCAGTATAGTTACCAATGAATATTAATTAATATATTTTATATACCCACAACATGATTAATCCATTAAACATTTCCTCCACTGATCATGGTGGTTACCCACGTAACGGATGGCGAAGATCGTGTTGGGATGATCAGACGACGAAGAGGGCCCATCATCAATGGGAGGCCACCTTGGCGGCATGCGGCCACCGGAGGAGGTGTCGCGGCAGGCAGGACGACCGTCTATGGCAAGAAATGAGGGCTGCCAGCACTAGCGTCGGCCTCTCCTCCCGGTCGTGCCCTACGGGCGACCGACCTTGGCGCTGCCAGCTCCCGCGCCATGGCTGGCTCCAGCTCCCGCGGCCATGGCGCAAACCACTCGCGGGGCACGGCTGGCCGGAAGTGGTCGGAGGGTCGGGCCTACTAAATGCGCTCTGTTAGAAACCAGGCTGGGGGCCAAGGCTCCGAATTATCCACGGGAATATTGGGCCAAGGCCTAGTTTCTAACAAAAGATGGCGCAGTTTGGGTATGAGTGGTTGGCTTAGGCGCCTCTTATAAAGCAGGTGCTGAGATCGAGCCCTGGGCCTGAACAACCTACCTGGAATATTCCTGTGTGTGAATTCGGAGCCTTCTAGGAGATTTGGTTGGGGATGTTGCTTGCCATTCAACTCTAGTCAGCCAGGTCCGGGATTGTCTCAATATTCCTGTAGATAATTTGAAGCCTTGGCCCCCGGCCTGATTTCTAACACAACGCAGTTGGGTATGAGAGGTTGGCTTAGGCGCCTCTTATAAAGCACGTGCTGGGATCGAGCCCTGGGCCTGAACAACCTACCCGGAATATTCCCGTGTGTGAATTCAGGGACTTCCGGGAGATTTGGTTGGGGATGTTGCTTGCCATTCGACTGCAGTCGGTCAAGTCCGGGATTGTCCCAATATTCTCGTAGATAATTCGGAGCCTTGTCCCCCGGCCTGGTTTCTAACACGCCCGACCGAAGGGCGGGGTGTGGCCTGCAGCGACGCTCCACACTACCGCGAGACCGCGGGGTGTGGCCGCATGGGGCGGCCACGGGGTGCGACCGCCCCTTGCGGCCGCGTAAGAGGCCGCACCCGCCGGCCGGGAGGGCCGGCGGTGCCGTCGGCCGCACCTTGTCGCCATGGAATCGCGGCTACAGGGCACAACCATAGCCTGCCGAGAGTCGGGTCGGGAGCCCCTTGTCCCGAGGCGGTCGGCCGCCTGGGAGCGGAGGTGGCCGACCATTTTGGCCAGCCACGAGCGGTTCTCATGCGCGAATCGTGTGCATTGATCGCGCACGCGGCTGTTATTTCCATGATTCCCCCCAAATTAGTTAGAATTTTAGGTGATCGGCTACTTGCACACCATTTCTCCTATAAATTTAATTTGGCCTCATCAAATGTCATACACAGCTAAACAACTCTTTAGGTGATCCAATTTATGAATTAACATTCGGCCGAATCGGTAAAATCCGAGCAGATTTTTTTTATAATGGCTGTCTGGCTGATCATCTGATGACTAATCAGACAGCTGATATAAATGTTTTTTAATGAAAAAATTATAAAATTTTAATTAAATTATTTTTACAAATGTCTTAAGATCCAATTTATGAATTAACATCCGGCCGAACCGATAAAATCTGAGCAGATTTTTTTTTATAATGGTTGTCCGTCTAATCGTCCGATGACTAATCGAACAGCCAACATACCAAATATCTTGGATATATGCATATCCTACCCAAAAATTATCACAGCCCCCCCTCCCCCCAAAGACTTCTAAGTTCCGAGGATGCTCTAACCATGCAAGTACATTTGAACTGATAAACACGTGTCATAATCACTCAAATTTTAATATCTCACTAGCATCTTCGAACGGGCTTCGCTCGTTCTCGATGCGATGATGCGGGTTTTGCCCGCAATCAATTTTAATTATAAAATCTTAATTAAAATATTTTTACAAATGTCTTAAGAACCAATTTATGAATTAACATCCGGCCGAACCGCTAAAATCCGAGTAGATTTTTTTATAATGGCTGTCTGGCTGATCGTCCGATGACTAATTAGAGAGCTGATATAAATGTTTTTAATGAAAAATTATAAAATCTTAATTAAATTATTTTTACAAATGTCATAAGATCCAATTTATGAATTAACATCCGGCACAACTGGTAAATTCCGAGCAGATTTTATTTTTATAATGGTTGTATGGTTGATTGTCTGATGACTAATGGACAGCTGACATAGCAAATATCTTGGATATACGCATAGCCCACCCAAATATTTCGCAGGGCCCCCTCCCCCCCCCCCCCCCCCCTCCTGCCCTCCCCCAAAGACTTCTAAGTTCGGAGGATGGTCTAATCATGCAAGTACGTTTGAACTGTTAAGCACGTGTCATAATCACTCAAATTTTAATATCTCACTAGCATCTTCGAACGAGTTTCGTCCGTTCTCGATGTGGCGCTGCGGGCTTCTCCCGCAACCAAGCGGGCTTCGCACGGCCTGCCGACCAAGCTCGATGCTCCATGTTGCCTTGGGTGCTCACGGGCTTTGCCCGTTCGCACCCAAGGAGAGTTTGTCGGTTTGTGTTCTATGTTCTTGGGCGGCCTTCGGCCGCCTCCGTACAAGCTCCGCACTGCAAAAAAAATATGTCGGTGTCAGGTTACCTTGAGGAGGGGGAGGAGCGGAGGCGGAAGCAGCGGGGAAACTTTGGTGCTGGAGTTGGTGAGGGGATTTGGAACCTTGATTTCAGCGTCGGCGCCAACGAGGGAAACGACGGCCTCAGGGGTGGTACAGATTTCACCAAAGAGAATATGTGCAACATCAAAAAATAAAAAATAAAAAAAATGAGAACCTTGATGTTGGCGCCGGCGCCGGTGAGTGGAGCGGCAGCCTTAGGGGATATGCAGGTCTTTTGGAATATGCACATCTTACAGAATATGCATGTCTTACTTATATGTGGTGTCATTGATCGACGGAGAGCAACGCGGGGGAGAAGCAGTCGCCGCACTCAGATGTGGGTTTTGCGATCGAGGTGCCTCAAAACTTTGCAGGATACGGCTTGGAGAAAGCAAAGAAGAAGGGCCGTTAAAAAAATAAAAAAATTGAGAACCTTGATGTTGGCGCCGACGCCGGTGAGTGGAGCGGCGGCTCAGGGGATATGCAGGTCTTATGGAATATGCAGGTCTTACAGAATATTCATCTCTTACTCATAAGTGGAGTCGTTGATCGACGGAGAGCAACGCAGGGGAGAAGCAGTCACCGCACTCAGATGTGAGTTTTGCGATCGGGGTGCCTCAAAACTTTGCAGGGTACAACTTGGAGAAAGCAAAGAAGAAGGGTCGTGCAATTAGGGTTGGGGGAGCATGGGAGCATGGGAGAATGGGAGAACCACTGACATTTTAATTATTTTAGATGAGGGAGGTTTCAAAAATGAGGGCTTATGTAAATGAGCGAGATTTAAAATGAGCGAGAATAGTAAATATGTGAGATTTCAAAATTCAAAATTGGGACTTCGGGTGATTTCTGGGCATTCAACCATGAATGAATGGCGTGGTTTATTGTGTGCGTGATTTATTGAAGGCACGTGTTCATTGAGGGCTTATTTTAAGTAATAAGGGTCGTGCGGTTACCTGTCGGCCGTTTCCGACTATAACAATTCCTTCTATGACCACGTGTCAGCCACAAGTATTTTTAAAAAACAGCCTAAATTCTAAGGGTCCGTTCGTTTCGCAGGAATTGAGCTGCAGGAATTGGAATTGAATTCAATTCCCATTCCCGCAGGAATTGGAATTCAATTCAATTCCAATTCTGCTGTTCGGCTGAATGCAGGAATTCTGTCACAGGAATTGGAATTAGCAATTCCGATGTTCGGCTGTAGCCTGGAATTCACTTAATTTGGAAACAGCAAAGATCACAACGGTGATCTACGAGGCAAAAATCTTGGCAAGGATGCACTTGGCAAAGCTCGGCGAATCAGTGCTCGTTCATGAACAAAATTAGACTTATAATAGATAACCACCACTACTCCAGAGGTCATGCAATAACACTAGAAAATTAACATGAAATATGCGGCGAAGATTTCTATTTAAATAGACCCCCTCTTCCTTGTGTATCTCGACCGGGACACCGTCGCCGTTATTGTAGACGCTGATGCAGTTTCCCTCGACATCGATATCGACCTTGAGGGAATCCATCGATGGATCCCTCTGCTTATTGTCCGCCGCATTGACGAGGATCTCATCAAAGATCTTGTAAAGGCCGGGTAGGTAGGTCACCTGTCGATCTCATCAAAGCACTGATTATGCTTCCCTTTATCATTTATAAATTCTGGTAAACCTCCTCGATCGTCTTCTTGTGACTGGTGGCCGCAGCAGCAGCGCCGGTGGTAGAGTTGTGGGCGGTGCTAGACTGAAGGGGTAGCTTCTTGAAAGTTGCGGCCATGGTGAAGGGGAGGCGACAAGATTGGCTGTGGACTTGCGCCTGAAAGAATGTGAGGAGCGAGAGTTTCAAAGGAGAGACCTGCTGCCGGTTCGACAACAGAGGAGAAATCGCACTCCTCATAAGGATGGCCTCGCCAGAGAAGAGATGGGAGAGAGGAGTCGTGAGTGAGTGAGAAATCGCAGGCGAGAAAGGCTTCGTAGGGGGAGGAGAGCAGCGACAAGCGAGTCGGCCTGAAATCGCGAAGAGGAGCGTTGTGCGGGAATCGCGATTTCTGACCTCCGGAGGTCGGAAATGAAGCGGGCCGGTTTGCCCCTATATCCAATTCTCATGGGAATTAAACTCAATTCCGATTCCCACTACTTTTATGCGATGCCGAACATCCTAAATTGGAATTGGCAAATGAATGTCATTTCCAAACCATCAATTCCAATTCTGCTGTTCGGCTGAATGCAGGAATTCTGTCATGTGAATTGGAATTAGTAATTTCACTGTTCGGCTTCATATAAGAATTTTCTGTACAAACGTGCATTTTTTGCCCCGGAGCACATTTTTTTGCCCGGGGGCATATTTTTTGCATGGGAGCGCAATTTTCGTCTGGGCGAGCATTTTTCGCCAGGACACACAGTTTTCGCACGACCGCACATTTTTTCGCACGGCCGCACATTTTTTCACTGCGAAAAATTCACGCCCTCCGGTCGAAAAATGCGCACCCGGGCGAAAAATGTGTGCGCAGGCGAAAAATTCGGGACCGAGCGAAAAATTCGAGCACAACCAGAAAATACGCGGTTGGGCAAAAAATTCGTGTCCGTGGAAAAATTGCGCGCCCGGGTGAATATTGCGAGCACGGACGAAAATGCGCGCCCGGACGAAAAATGCGTGCTCGGACGAAAAATGCGCAACCATACGAAAAATGGGTGCTCGGGAGGAAAAATGGGCGTCAGGATGAAAAATGCGCGCCCGCGCGAAAAATGCCCGCCTGGGCGAAAAAGCGCGCCCGGGCGAAAAATGCGCGCCCGCGACGAAAAATGCGCGCCCGGGCCGAAAAATTCGCGTCCGGCCGAAAAAATTGCTTCAAGGAGAAAAATTCGCGCACGGGCGAAAATTTTGCATCGTGACGAAAATGCGCGCCCGAACGAAAAATATGCGCCCGAGCGAAAAATATGCGCTCGACCGAAAAATACGCGCCCGAGCGAAATATTCGCATCCGTGCGAAAAATGAGATCCCTGGCGAAAATACGTGCATTGGAAAAAAATGCGTGCTCGGGCAAAAAATACGCGTCGGGGTGGGGGGGGGGGGGATACGTGCCCTGACGGAAAATTTGCGCCCGAGCGAAAAATTCACGCATGAGCGAATTATTCGCTCTCGGGCGTAAAATTCGTTCCCGAGCATAAAATTCACTCCCGAGCGAAAAAAATCGCGCTCATGCGAAAAATGCTCTGGCAAAAATGAGCTCCCGAGCGAAAAATTCGATCCCAGGCAGAAAATGTGCGCTTCATCAAAAAATTTGATCTTCGGCAAAAAATTCGGTCATGGGCGAACAACATTATTTGCGTTGATTTTTTTGAGAGAGTTAGGGACGCGCTGGTAGGGGTGGGAATCACGAATTATTACCTCATGAGGTAAGAATTGAGGGAGACATATTTCTTCTATAATCAGTTCTCATGGGAATTGAAATGAATTTCAATTCCAATGTAATTTTATGACCGCCGAACAGCCACAATTGAAATTGACAAATGAATGTCAATTCCAAAGGCCCAATTCCCGCTTAACGAACGGAGCCTAAGAGAAATCCACGCTGAATATCCTACGGTGGGGATAAGTCCCAAATTTGAAATTCTGATTCCTTCATTCTCCCTGCTACCCCCGCACAAGTAAAAATAAACTTCCTTCAAAAAAACCCTCAACACCTTCACTCTCCCAACCCTAATCACCCGGCCCACTCCTCCGGCCAGGCTCTGCACGCATCCACCTCACCTGCCGCAAGCTCTCCCTATTTTTGTTTGCTGCTTTCAAGTTCCATCACCCCTTGTTGTTTTCCAGCGCTCCCCATTTCTGTACCGGTCGTAAGTCGCTACATCACCCCTTGCTTCCTGCACCGTCGTAAGTCGCAAGTTCTATACATCACCTCTTGCTTCCTGCACCGGCCGTAATTCGCAAGTTCTATCCTATTGCCTTGTTATTTTCCAGATCTCGACGACAACCTGGACTGATACCCGACGATCGCGTCTTCCCCAGCCAATGCCTATGACATTGAATCCTTCTTTGGTACCTTATTACTTTACCTCTTCTCTTCCTCTTCCATATGTTCCAGATCTGTTTCGCTTTGCTCTTTGACAAATCTCCAAAGAGTTCCTGCACTGATCGTTCAAGGCCGCACTTTTCCCATCCAAGGCTTTAGTGACTCATTTAGGTAGCTTACTCTATACTTAAGTATCAGAGATTTACAGGTAAATTTTATAAACCACATTTACATTTACTTTTTCTAAACAAATTTCTTTCTTGTTTTCCTTTGTTGAGTCATATATGTTTAATATTTTTTTTCCTGCATAACGTAATGTTTTTTTTTTCCTGTAAGTGTATGTTGTAGTAATATTTTTTTGTTCTTCAATGGTGCTTTTCATAAATAAATTAGATTAGATGTGTATTAGTTGATTTATTACTATCTGTACTTCACGCTTTCTTATGCTTCACGCTTTCTTATGCTTCAGTCTCCAAATTAATTTTTTTTGAAGAAGCCTCTGCTCCTCCCCCTCTAAAAGGCATCAACTAAATTTATTTTTAATTTTGTACAGGTTTCACTGCTCCAAATTAAAATTTTGTTGATTTTGTACATGTTTCACTGCTCACGCCGGCTTCTTCAATCAGATAATTTCTCTACTTCGATCTCTAGGTAAATTCATCAACTTTGGTAATTTCATCTACTTCATGCAAATAATTTTGTACATCTACTTCATGCAGATAATTTTGTACATAGTCGTCATTCAGAATTTAATTCTACGTAATTTTTTTATATGTTGTTCCTCTATAGATAATTTCATTTGACTTTTAAAAAAAATTCAATTTTTTTTGTTTTCGTAATGGAAAGAATCTTTTCAAATGCTGCCGAGTACAAGTGCTTTGATATGAACATCATGTCGCGGTGAGTAAATGCAAAGCACATTGATGAGTATAATTTATAGGTATTTTTATTATAATTTTTAGTATAATTTTACTATAAATATATAAAGATCATTTTTGTTTTAGTTAATAAATCTTATATTTAATTTTATCTCACATATTTATGTTTTGATTATTTTGTAGGAATGTTGTTGCGGTCGCGCTCATTGCGATGGAGAATAATAAAATGTTCAATGTTGTCGTCGCCATCGCCGTACCATGCACAAGTCAAGCCCTCAAGTTGAAGTCCACATGCAAGCATGCAGCCCACTTAATCCATGAACCCGAGCCCTCCAAGTGCAACAGCCCACTTCTAGTCTAGCCACCTTTGCATGGCTCTCTCCGTACCTTGGTCCATTTGAGGCCCATGCATGGCCGGTCCTCTCTCCCCCTTTCTTTTTATATTTTCCCCCCATTCATGCATGGCCGACCCCCTCTTTTCCACCCTTCATTATTCCTCATTCATCCCCCTCTCTCTCCTTTATTATTTTCTCATCTCTTCATTTCTCATGCATCTCCCCACTTCCCCCTCTCTCTTATTTATTTCACTCATCTTTCCCCTTCTCTCATTCTCATTTAAACCCATCCATTCCCCCTCTTATATTTTATTTTGTTCTTTTTCTATTTTCCAAAATGAAAATGAAAATGCATGCATGTAGCCTCTTCTCTCTCACCCTCATTTAATATCATGCATGAACATCTCCTCCCATACATGGCCGGCCACATTCTTTCCCCCTTCATATCCACTTCCATCTAGAACCTTCCCCCTCATCTATAAAAGGAACCCATATCTCATGCAGTGAGTAGTAGGAATTTGGAGAACAAGTGAGATAGCTAGTTCAAGAGAGAGTTTTTTCCTTTTTATTACTTGTTGTTAAGTTTTTAGTTAGTGTAATCTTTTTATTAGTATAATCTTATCTCTTTATTATTGTGTACTCCCTTTTTATTAATTAATGAAAATAAATTTTCTTCATCTTATTTTTATTTCCTTTTCAACCATGCATAGCTAATTTTCCGTTAGCGTTCGATCATGAAGATCCATGAAATGAGATGAGTTTCCTTTTACTTCTTAGTTTTATTTTTGTCAAATTTATTCTCGATCCTTCTTTGATTTTTCTCGTGTTGACTCCGTATTTCCGGTATACGGTAGTAGATATTTGATCTCATTTCATAGAAGTCGAGAGACTCGTTGATTTGAAAGATCACTCAAAGAAGGAAGGAGTTGATCGCAACCCTAGAGATATGATGACGTAAATCCTCCGGATTTGAGTCAAATCCAATAGTGCGGATCACTTCGATAATGCAACTTTAGGCCTTTTTGATTTGAAAAGAGATTTCGGTCAAAACATCTATAAGTTAGGAGATTTAATGCTTTAGCGAGATTATTTCTTATTTTCGGATCCGTCACGGTCGAGTTTGATTTGCAATCATAAAACTATAAATTTTTATCATTCTCATCTTTTTCATGGTGAATCATTGATCGAATGCTATCTTTTATACGAAATTTTCATTTTAATATTGTCTTTAGTTTAATTTTAAATTCTCAAACAACCAACAATCGTATGGTAGGATAATAGTAGAAGCGTGAGTAATAATACTTGACAACCCGAGTTTTAATACGACCTTGGTATTACAATTCGATAGATACACTTGACTTTTCGGGTTGATAGTGAATTCAACACACCACACATCCCGAAGACGTCCATTAACTATTCAACAACGTGAGTAGAGAAATGCAAGACGTAGATATCTACGTATGCAAATGTCAAATCTACATACTAATGTCCACCTCTCAAGACATTCTTCCAGTCATTTACGCACAAACAAGATACATCACTCTTCGGTGCGAACGGGCAAAGCGCGTGAGCACTCGAGATAATATAGACACTGAACAAATTACAAATTTTTGCGTAGCAGAGCTCGGGTGGAGGCGGCCGAAGGCCACACCAGAAAATCGAACACAAACCGACAAACCCTCCTTGGGTGCGAACGAGCGAAGCCCGTGAGCACCCAAGGCAACCGGGAGCATCGAGCAAGACCGACACCTAACTGCTCCTTAATTCCCTCCAAAATCCCCCCAACCCTAACCGCCCGACCATTTCAACTCCTCCGCACAGGAACTCCTCCGCACAGGATCTCCTCCGCACATGCTCTCCTTTTGGCTGGTTTCTGTGCGCCTCCACCGGACCTCCTCTTTGTCTGACCAGAGCATCTCCTATGCCCAGACTCTCCTCCGTCGAGGCTTCCCTCCGCCTACGCTCTGCACGCCTGACCTTAACCGTCGGGGCTCGTGTGCGTGCTCGGGCGCGTCGCGTATATTTTTGATTCTATCGGGTGACGCGCATTTTTGTGCATGACGAGGGTGGATGACCTTCGATCAAACTTTTAGTCAAAATTTGTTTTTAATTTTTGTGACAAGGCTCGAAGCGTACTGCGAGGCTGATGTGTCTTCGCCCCTCTCTTACCGAGGATCAGGTGCAATTTGGAGGAGGAGCTTCGGCCTGCGTGCCGACCTTGAAGTGAGGATACTGCGTGTTGAGGAGAGGATCCAAAACCCTCCTCGTGGCTGGTTGACGATCTGCGAGACCACCTTGAGGTAGGGATTCTGCTTCCCTCCATGCGAGGAAGTGATTGAGATTCTGAAATTCTGTGGCGTGTCGATTTCCCAGTTTACTCCCTTGGGGGTAGTATGCCTCATGGGGTTGGTTGTCTTCTTTCGCGAACATGGTGAGAAACTTTCTTTGAACTTCTTCAGAGATTAGTGCGATGTTTGTTCTGATGGTGGTGAGCGTGTGGAGATTCATAGTGACAAGAGCTGGCTTGATTTTGAGATTCGGGCGGACCGCCGCTATAGAAATACTTTGTTTTCTTATGTCAGGAAATCTTGGGGCTTGCCGGAGGTGTGGAACACATTGCCTGATCATTGCCGTCGTCAAAAGGGGAAGGAACAGAAGTTTTCTCCAGTACTTGGATTTTCAGAGCCTCGCGAGTTGGCGAACCGTCTTTTCAGTATTTCTTAGTTTGCGGAAGAGAAGCGTTTGTTGCGGCGTGACATTTCTTTAGACTCTAGGTGGACCACTGAGACGTCTTTGGGTTATCGTCGGAAACGGAAGGCCTCAATAGTTTCTCGGGGTAGCGGTAGCGTGGCGCCTTGCTTCTCCCCCGCGTTTATTGAGGGTCGTGCGGTTACCTGCCGGCCGTGCTCGATGCTCCCGGTTGACTTGGGTGCTCACGGGCTTCGCCCGTTCGCACCCAAGGAGGGTTTGTCGATTTTTGTTTGATTTTCTGGGGCGGCCTTCGGCCGCCTCCACCTGAGCTCGGCTTCGCAAACAAAAATATGATTTGTTCATTGTCTCAACATGCTATTTGTTTCAAACAATTGTCTTGCAAAATTCAAATTGCATATAGCGTTGTGATTTATCAAAAAGACAAAATTATAAGTACCTATTACAACTGGTTTGATCAAAAATAAGTTGTTATGTTTGTTCTTTGCAACGATCGATATGAACCGGTATGTAATTCAAGTATTTAGATTTTGAGGGGACAAGACGATTGTACATATGAAAAAACCTGTACAAACTTAAAAAAATGAGAACCTTGAGGAGGGGAGGCTCGCCGGTGAGGGGAGGATTGAAACCTGTACAAACTTTTAAAAAATTAAAACGATGTCTATTGGAGGGGGAGGAGCAGAGGCTGAAGCATAAAAATGAGAACCTTGAGTGAGTGGAGGAGCGCCGGTGAGGGGTGCCGCGACCTGAGGGGCGGTAATCCGGAGGCCGAGCATGGAAGTGATAAATCTACATAACTTTAAGTAAAAATTCTACAGAATCAGCAGTGAAACATGTACCAAATAATAACAAATTAGAACCTTGAGGAGGGGGAAAAAGAAAATTAAAACTTTGAGGAGAGGGAGGCTCGTCGGTGAGGGCAGCAGCGACCTGAGGGGGGGGCCTGAGGGGAGGCAGCTTGAGGGGCGGCGGCCTGAGGCGAACTTGATGAAAGGAGAAAGAGGTGATGGAACCGACACTGGTGGAGGCCATCTAAGTCCGCGCTGGCGGACGACGCTGGTAGAGGCGCCCTGAGTCGGCGCTGGCGGATAGGTCTGAGTCGGCGGGGAGGAAGTCCGGTGGAGGCAGGCTCTCACGGCTGGAGGCGAGCCTGTGAGGAGGAAAGCCGAGCGGATTGGAATTTCTGGTCGGACGGTTAGGGTTGGGGGAGCGGCGGGCTAATGTTTTTTTGTTTTTTGTGCAGGGATAGCGGGGGGAATTAAGGAAGTGGAATTTCAAATTTGGGACGTATTCGTAATGTGGGATATGGAGCGTGGATATCTCATAGAATTTAGGTTGTTTTTAATTTTTTTTGTGGCAGACATGTGCCTTGTGGAGGTCTTTTTTTAAGTAATGTAGATATGTACAACATCAAAAAATAAAAAAAAAATTCAAAAAATGAGAACCTTTATGCCGGCGCCGGCGGCGGTGAGTGAAGCAACGACCTCAAGGGATATGCAGGTCTTATGGAATATGCAGGTCTTATGGAATATGCAGGTCTTATGGAATATGCAGGTCTTATGGAATATGCAGGTCTTATGGAATATGCAGGTCTTATGGAATATGCATGTCTTACTCATATGTAGAGTCGTTGATCGACGGAGAGCAACGCGGGGGAGAAGCAGTCGCCGCACTCAGATGTGGGTTTTGCGATCGGGGTGCCTCAAAACTTTGCAGGGTACGGCTTGGAGAAAGTAAAGAAGAAGGGTCGTTAAAAAATAAAAAAAATGAGAACCTTGATGCCGGCGCTGGCGCCGGTGAGTGGAGCGGCAGCCTCAGGAGATATACAGGTCTTATGGAATATGTAAGTCTTACGAAATATGCATGTCTTACTCATATATGGAGTCATTGATCGATAGAGAGCAACACGGGGGCGAAGCAGTTGCCGCACTAAGATGTGGGTTTTGTGATCGGGGTGCCTCAAAATTTTGCAGGGTACGACTTGAAGAAAGCAAAGAAGAAGAGTGGTGCGGTTAGGGTTGTGGGAGCAAGGGAGAATGAGAGTACCGCTGACATTTGAATGCTTTTAAATGAGGGAGGTTTCAAAAATAAAGGTTTATGTAAATAAGGGAGATTTAAAATGAGCGAAAATAATAGAGAGATTTCAAAACTCAAAATTGGGACTTTCGGTGATTTGCGGGCATTCAACCATCAATGAATCATGTGGTTTATTCGGTGCGTGATTTATTGAGAGCACGTGTTGCTTATTTTAAGTAATGTAGATGTAGATAACCCTCCAGCCACCGAGAAGCCAAAACCCTGGACTCGCCGGAAACCTTAAAAAAGTACTATACGATGGGGGCGCCACCGGCCGTCTCCCTAACGAAGAACTACAGGTGCTCACCTTTTCTGCAGAAATTCTACAGCGGCAGCGCTTACGCCGTCTCTTCAGACGGCTCCTTCATGGCATGCGCCTACAACGCTGAGATAAAGCTCATCGAAACGTCCAATTCTTCTGTGCGGGAGACCCTCGAGGGAGACGAAGAGGAAGTAACTGCTCTAATTCTCAGCCCTGACGATCGATTCCTGGTCTCGGCGAGTCACAGCCGGCTGATCCGCGTCTGGAATCTCTCTTCCTTCAAATGCATACGTTCTTGGAAGGTATTTTGGTAAACGTAGATTCATAGATTGAATCTTCGTGCACTTATTTAGTTACCGAATTGTTTTGTGGTAGGAGACGATGCCATATTTGGCCTAGTTAGGTTGGAGAAGATGGTGGTGCAGATACAAATTTGTTCAGAATTTAATGGAGCTGTCTTGTTAGAAATGTAACTGTATTTGTATTTTTTTTTTTGTCAAGGGACCAAATAGGTCTTACATATATAGGAGAAGAGCAAGGGGAGAGAGCCCATCTATACAATGTGGGACTAAAAGAGAAGGACAATAAATGCAATATTAAATACAATAATAATACAATATTTAACACGCCCTCTCAAACTCACGGTGGATCATGAACCGAGAGTTTGCTAATAAGATAACAGAATCTTGCAGTTGTGAGAGACTTGGTGAGGAAGTCTGCAACTTGTTCTTCAGAGGCAATGAACGGTAGAGAAATAGTGTTGGCGAGGAATTCCTGACGAGTAAAGTGACAATCGATCTCTATTAAATTTTCTCAACGTGGTCAACAAGATAGCCCAAACGCCAAATTAATATCTTCGGAACTACCCAGTTCGCACGTTGAACCAGCGGAAACCAAGGACTAGAGGTACAAAGGTTACTCCCAACAAACAATGGAGGCACAAACAGGTCTTTTATACATTTACTTCTTTACAATGCAAGGCATACATAGCGAGACATGATTTCGCTAGTATCACAGCTGTAAACAGAAAACACCAAAAACAAGCCGGGCGGACAGCACCGGAGTCCGCCGAGACCGCGAGGTCGCCGAGTCCGCTGAGCTCGCCCAAGCTATGCTGCAATCCGCCGAATAGACACGGAGTCCGCCGAAGCCGCGAGGCCGCGCGGACACACCGTTATTCGCCTCCTGCTGAACCTGAACTGAGGAACACCCCTACCCGCCTGAAGCCGACGGACAGGTTATTGAAGCTGGCAAAGATGAAACAGAACTGACAAGCCGCAGAGCGACCTCCTGCTGAGTCCGCAGAGACCGCACACTTCCAAGCACTTGACCGAAGTCACAGCCAAACTCCTGGCTCCTTGAAGCTATCCGCGCGACCTGCACACAGCAAACCGTCAGCCTGAAACAATCCGCGCGGACTGACAAACACAGACCGCAGCTCTTTGCACACCCCAACTTACTGTTCACTCTAGTTACTGTAGTTGTGCCAGGGAGGTCCTATTTATATGCGAGGTGAGGAGTGTGGTCACCGCCCTAGAGATAGCGACACCGCCCTAGCCCGCGCGATAGCAAAAACACCGTCCGCCGAGTCCGCATGGACTTAGCCGGATACCAAGGAAAAACCGCCAGGAGCAAGGCTAACATTGGCGAACCCTCTCCAGTCCGCCCAAGCTTATGCGGACAAGGCATCAGCCCGCAAAGCTCCAACCACTGCAGACAACAACCCCCTTCAATGACAGTCCGCATCAACCCGAGGCAGTCCGCAAGACTCACACCTCAATCCGCCACAAGTCCACGACCAAAGGAAGACAGCAACAGTCCGCCCGGGCACAGCGGACTTGACGGATACCGCGGACACCATGGCCTTGGCACAAAGTGTGATCAAGTCCAAAACCATCAAGGGTCAATGCGAGCATGGCGGACTCAAATTCCCGTCCGCCAAACACCCTAGCACAGACCGCCATCAGTCCGCGAGCTCCTCGCACTTCTGTCCAAAACAGCAGCCAACCCCGGACTCCAAAACCAGTCCGCCAATCGACCTCCACAGCAAATCGCCTGCTGTGCCACCAGAGCTCGACAAGGCCTCAGCCAAGCTCTAAGCCCAGTCCGCAACATCCCATACTGCGGACACTCCAGTCCGCAAGCTACCCGCGGACACGAGCCAAACCGCCTATCAGCACAAGCTTGCACCCGCGGCCACTGAGCAATGCACCAGTCCGCAAGCCTTTATCCGCTCAGGCCGCTCCTTGGCAAAGCCAATCAGCAAACAACCTATCCGCAGAAACCAGGACGCATAGTCCGCGGACTCAACCCGTGCAAACCGCCCAGAAGAACAACTGGCTTCTCACTAGACCTTCCACCAGGCCGCACATCTCAGTCCGCCCAGTTCGCCTAGTCCGCCGAAGCTGTCCGCCCCAGGCCGCCCGGCCTGTCCCGTCACCCACTCCCACTTCACAAATTTCAACACTCCCCCTTGAAGTGGGAAGTGGTGACCAAGCCCAGCAAGCTGCGCAAGCGTTCAAAGGGCCCCTTCGACAGTGGCTTCGTGAAGATGTCAGCAAGATTATCTTCACTCCGAACATGCCCGACCAGCAGAGACCCCTCCAACACCTTCTCCCTGATGAAGTGGTGATCAATCTCTATGTGCTTGGTCCTGGCGTGACACACTGGATTGTTTACCAGTTTTAGAGCACTCTCATTGTCACCCCGGAGTAAAGTAGGCCCTTGCACTTCTTCATGAACATCCTCTATAAGCCTTCTCAACCAAACGGCTTCCCGAGCAGCCAAGGCCGAAGCCTTATACTCCGCCTCCGTGGTTGAAACCGACACCGAGTCCTGCTTCTTGCTACACCACGAGATGCTAGCTGAACCGCAAGTGAACACATAACCTGAAGTAGACCTTCGATCATCCGAATCACCGCCATAGTCAGCATCCGTGTACCCGAGCAACGCAACCTCCGCGTCCCTTCTATAGAGGAGTCCCATGTCAGAAGAAGCCTTGACATACTTCAGAATTCCTTTTGCCGCCACTAGATGAGATTGCCTTGGTTCAGCCATATACCGACTTACTCGGCCAACAGCATAAGCAATATCCGACCTTGTAATCGTCAGGTAAATCAAGCTCCCAACAAGAGCCCTGAACACCAAGGGATCATGAAGAACCCTTCCCTCATCTCGTCGAAGCTTCAGCCCAGATTCCAGTGGAGTAGAGCACTTCTTCCCTTCGCCCATGCCAAACCTCTTCACAATGCGATCAGCATACCCTTTCTGGCTAATGAGAACCCCGCACTCCTTCCTCTCCACTTCCAGACCAAGAAAGTGATGCAACTCTCCCAAGTCTTTCATCTCGAAGCGTATAACAAGCTCAGCCCTGAGCCTTGCTACTTCCCCCTCCGAGTTCCCTGTGATGATCATGTCATCCACATAAAGCAGGACCAAGACTCGAAGCTCTCCCTTCTTCTTGACGAACAAGCTTGAATCCGAGTTGGAAGCAAGGTATCCACAGAATTGCAAGTACTCTGCAATCTTCCCATACCAAGCTCTAGGAGCTTGCTTCAACCCATAGAGAGCCTTCCCGAGTTTGCAGACATAGTCCGGATGCTTCTCAGAGACAAAACCAAGCGGCTGATCCATGAAGATGTCCTTGTCAATCTCTCCGTAAAGAAAGACATTCTTCACATCGAGTTGCCACAACCTCCATCCCTTGCTAGCAGCCAAGGCGATCACCCTTCTTACAGAAGTCATCTTCGCAACTGGACTGAATGTCTCCTCATAGTCTTCTCCATACTGCTGTGAGAATCCTCTAGCGACCAGGCGAGCCTTGAACCGATCAATGCTCCCATCAGCCTTCTTCTTCAACTTATACACCCACTTGCAAGTAACCGGAGTAATGCCATCAAACTTGGGCACAAGGTCCCAGGTTTCATTCTTCTTCAGAGCATCAATCTCTTCTTTCATGGCATCATCCCACTCCTTTACTCCAGTGGCCTCGTTGAAGTTTGCAGGCTCTCGCTCATCCAGAGGACCTGCAAAGAAGCAGGAGACAAAGCTCACTGCATTCCCATCACAGTACCGAGCCGGTGGCTTAACCACCCTCTTCGATCTCCGAAGAACTGGCTCCTTGCTCACGGCTTCCGTTGCTTCTTCGGGCTCCACTCCTACCTGGGGCAAGCATTGAGCAGTGCTCCCCCTGCTTCCTGAGCCAGAAGGCTCAGCCTCGGAGTTCGGAGCAACAGGAGCTGCTGGTGAGACAGCAAGCTCCTCTTCCAAGCCTTCAACAGCCTCCACCGGTGCTTCATCAATCTTACTACTTCCGGTTAGCTCCACCGAGCCACCACCATATGACGTCAACTCGTCAAAGACAACGTCTCTTGACACCACGAACTTCTTCGTCACAGGGTCCATGCATTTCTATCCCTTCTTCCGCTCATCATAGCCAACAAAGACAAGTTTCCTTGCCTTCGCATCCAGCTTTGTCCGTGAAGCATCCGTGATATGCACGTAGCAAGTTGAACCGAACACCCTAAGGTGTCCAACACTCGGCTTCTCCTTCAGCAACAACTCAATGGGAGTCTTCATGTTGATAGGGCTGAGTGGCATCCGATTGATAACATAAGCAGCACAAGACATCCCCTCCGCCCAAAAGGACCTTGGGATATCTTTTGCATGAAGCCAGCATTTGCAGGTCTCCGTCAGATGACGGATCTTCCGCTCCGCTACCCCATTTTGTTGTGGAGTGTGAGCACAAGTAAGCTCCCGTTGGATCCCGTGCTTCCTGCAGAAGTTAGAAAACTCGGAGGAGACAAACTCCCCCCCGTTATCAGTTCTAAGCTTCTTAATCCGCAAGCCAAGCCGGCCTTCTACCAACTCCTTAAACTCCACAAACAAACGGAAGGCTTCCGACTTCTCCTTTAAGAAGTACACCCAAGTATACCTTGAGTAGTCATCAACCAAGACAAGCATGAATCTGCTTCCGCCAAGGCTGGCAGTAACCGTTGGTCCCATCAGGTCGCCATGAATACACTCCAGTGACTTCTTGCTCCTTGTTTGTGATTTATCAAACGGAAGGCGATGTGCCTTACCGTATTGACAGCCAGCACAAACATGTCCATCACCAAAGGAGGACAACTTCGGCAACCCCCTCACCAAACTTCTACTCGCCATTGCCTTCAGCTTGTCCATGCCAACATGCCCCAGCCTCTCATGCCAGATAGCAGCGCTATCATTGGCCCTCATCTTATCAACATAAGCAGTGGTGGAAAGAACAAACAAGTTCTTCACCCTCCTCCCAACATGAGCAACATCAGCCTTCACCGCTGATACGTTGCGAAGGAACCCCACGTCTGTTGTCCCAAACAGAACGTGATACCCAGCGTCCACCGCATTGGTCACTGAGAAGAGGTTTTTCTTCATGCCCGGCACGTGATACACACTTCTTAATGTGAGTGGCCCCTGATCACTACCCAATGACACGACCCCCTCTTTCTCTACTGCATAAACAGTATTATCAGCAGTGATAATAGCTTCATTACCTGAGTAAGGCTGCATGGAGGTGAACTTCGATTTGTCTCCGGTGAGGTGATGACCACACCCGGAGTCCACGATCCACTCGCTGTTGAAGTCCTCAGCAGACAAGGCCCGGACACAAGTGCCCGTCATGAAAGCTCCGCCCCATTCTGCTTCTTCACTTCTCGAGCAAGCCTCCTCCTTTCCCGCAGCATGCCCAGGCTGCAGTTTGACCTTGCAGTCCCGCTTGAAGTGCCCTCGCTGATGACACCGGTAGCACTTCAGATTCTTCTTCCAGTCCTTAGGAGCATTGCTCCTCTCCGGCGGATATGAAGTTGAAGTCTCCTTCTCACCAGCGGCCTGCACCTTCTTCTTCTTCTTCCCTTCCTATCCTTTCTTCTTGCCTGAGAAGAGAGCCTCGCTGCCTTCCTGATTCAGGTTCACTCCAGCCATCTGCCTTGCTAAGCTCTCCTGCGAGGAAAGCAGATTCTCCAGCTCCAGCAATGACGGCTGAGTAGCCCACCCTTGAACAGATGTAACAAAAGACACATACTCCTTCCGCAAGCCGCGGATAATGTGCCTTTTCATCTTTGCCTCAGAGATAGGCTCATCAGGATCCAGTGCCGACAGCTCAGCACACAAGCTCTTCATCTTTAAGAAGTACTTGGAGATGGAAAGATCTCCCTGAGTTGCCCTGGCCAACTCATTCTCCAGGAATTGAAGCCGCGCCACATTCTTCCTATTGAACAACTAATCGATGGTTGTCCAAATATCAGCAGCCGACTCACATCCAATGATGTGATCAAACAGTTCCGGAGACACGACTCTCTTCAGAATGAACTCCGCCTTAGCATTTGTTCTTCTCCAGAGCCTAACCTGCTCAGCAGTACCGAAAGCAGCAGTACCGAAAGCAGCAGTGACTTCCTGCCTGTCGTCTCCACCGACGACTTCCCACAGCTCCTCGCCAAGAAGATAACTCTTCATGCACGACTTCCACTTCTTGAAGTTAGTCGGCGTTAAGAGTTCAATGCCAAGACCTCTTGCAAAGCTTCCTTCCATTGCAACACCTGTTGGCAACCTTTCAGCAGCTCCGAGCAACAACACAGGTTGATCACCACTCAATCACTGAGTAACAACACTGGCTGACTTCTGCTCACGCAACTGAACCTCAGAAACCTCCCTCTGATACCATGTTAAATTTTCTCAACGTGGTCAGCAAGATAGCCCAAACGCCAAATTAATATCTTCGGAACTACACAGTTCGCACGTTGAACCAGCAGAAACCAAGGACTAGAGGTACAAAGGTTACTCCCAACAAACAATGGAGGCACAAGCAGGTCTTTTATACATTTACTTCTTTACAATGCAAGGCATACATAGCGAGACATGATTTCGCTAGTATCACAGCTGTAAACAGAAAACACCAAAAACAAGCCGGGCGGACAGCACCGGAGTCCGCCGAGACCGCGAGGTCGCCGAGGTCGCCGAGTCCGCTGAGCTCGCCCAAGCTATGCTGCAATCCGCCGAATAGACACGGAGTCCGCCGAAGCCGCGAGGCCGCGCGGACACACCGTTATTCGCCTCCTGCTGAACCTGAACTGAGGAACACCCCTACCCGCCTGAAGCCGGCGGACATGTTATTGAAAATAAATTTTCTTCATCTTATTTTTGTTTCCTTTTCAACCATGCATAGCTAATTTTCCGTTAGCGTTCGATCATGAGGATCCATGAAATGAGATGAGTTTTCCTTTTACTTCTTAGTTTTATTTTTGTCAAATTTATTCTCGATCCTTCTTTGATTTTTCTCGTGTTGACTCCGTATTTCCGGTATACGGTAGTAGACATTTGATCTCATTTCATAGAAGTTGAGAGACTCGTTGATTTGAAAGATCACTCAAAGAAGGAAGGAGTTGATCGCAACCCTAGAGATAGGATGACGTAAATCCTCCGGATTTGAGTCAAATCCAATAGTGCGGATCACTTCGATAATGCAACTTTAGGCCTTTTTGATTTGGAAAGAGATTTCGGTCAAAACATCTATAAGTTAGGAGATTTAATGCTCTAGCGAGATTATTTCTTATTTTCGGATCCGTCACGGTCGAGTTTGATTTGCAATCATAAAACTATAAATTTTTATCATTCTCATCTTTTTCATGGTGAATCATTGATCGAATGCTATCTTTTTATACGAAATTTTCATTTTAATATTGTCTTTAGTTTAATTTTAAATTCTCAAACAACCAACAATCGTATGGTAGGATAATAGTAGAAGCGTGAGTAATAATACTTGACAACCCCGAGTTTTAATACGACCTTGGTACTACAATTCGATAGATACACTTGCCTTTTCGGGTTGATAGTGAATTCAACACACCACACATCCCGAAGACGTCCATTAACTATTCAACAACGTGAGTAGAGAAATGCAAGACGTAGATATCTACGTATGCAAATGTCAAATCTACACACTAATGTCCACCTCTCAAGACATTCTTCCAGTCATTTACGCACAAACACGATACATCACTCTTCGGTGCGAACGGGCAAAGCGGGTGAGCACTCGAGATAATATAGACACTGAACAAATTACAAATTTTTGCGTAGCAGAGCTCGGGTGGAGGCGGCCGAAGGCCGCATCAGAAAATCGAACACAAACCGACAAACCCTCCTTGGGTGCGAACGAGCGAAGCCCGTGAGCACCCAAGGCAACCGGGAGCATCGAGCACGACCGACACCTAACTGCTCCTTAATTCCCTCCAAAATCCCCCCAACCCTAACCGCCCGACCATTTCAACTCCTCCGCACAGGAACTCCTCCGCACAGGATCTCCTCCGCACATGCTCTCCTTTTGGCTGGTTTCTGTGCGCCTCCACCGGACCTCCTCTTTGTCTGACCAGAGCATCTCCTATGCCCAGACTCTCCTCCGTCGAGGCTTCCCTCCGCCTACGCTCTGCACGCCTGACCTTAACCGTCGGGGCTCGTGTGCGTGCTCGGGCGCGTCGCGTATATTTTTGATTCTATCGGGTGACGCGCATTTTTGTGCATGACGAGGGTGGATGACCTTCGATCAAACTTTTAGTCAAAATTTGTTTTTAATTTTTGTGACAAGGCTCGAAGCGTACTGCAAGGCTGATGTGTCTTCGCCCCTCTCTTACCGAGGATCAGGTGCAATTTGGAGGAGGAGCTTCGGCCTGCGTGCCGACCTTAAAGTGAGGATACTGCGTGTTGAGGAGAGGATCCAAAACCCTCCTCGTGGCTGGTTGACGATCTGCGAGACCACCTTGAGGTAGGGATTCTGGTTCCCTCCATGCGAGGAAGTGAGTGAGATTCTGAAATTCTGTGGCGTGTCGATTTCCCAGTTTACTCCCTTGGGGGTAGTATGCCTCATGGGGTTGGTTGTCTTCTTTCGCGAACATGGTGAGAAACTTTCTTTGAACTGCTTCAGAGATTAGTGCGATGTTTGTTCTGATGGTGGTGAGCGTGTGGAGATTCATAGTGATAAGAGCTGGCTTGATTTTGAGATTCGGGCGGACCGCCGCTATAGAAATACTTTGTTTTCTTATGTCAGGAAATCTTGGGGCTTGCCGGAGGTGTGGAACACATTGCCTGATCATTGCCGTCGTCAAAAGGGGAAGGAACAGAAGTTTTCTCCAGTACTTGGATTTTCAGAGCCTCGCGAGTTGGCGAACCGTCTTTTCAGTATTTCTTAGTTTGCGGAAGAGAAGTGTTTGTTGCGGCGTGACATTTCTTTAGACTCTAGGTGGACCACTGAGACATCTTTGGGTTATCGTCGGAAACGGAAGGCCTCAATAGTTTCTCGGGGTAGCGGTAGCGTGGCGCCTTGCTTCTCCCCCGCGTTTATTGAGGGTCATGCGGTTACCTGCCGGCCGTGCTCGATTCTCCCGGTTGACTTGGGTGCTCACGGGCTTCGCCCGTTCGCACCCAAGGAGGGTTTGTCGATTTTTGTTTGATTTTCTGGGGCGGCCTTCGGCCGCCTCCACCTGAGCTCGGCTTCGCAAACAAAAATGTGATTTGTTCATTGTCTCAACATGCTATTTGTTTCAAACAATTGTCTTGCAAAATTCAAATTGCATATAGCGTTGTGATTTATCAAAAAGACAAAATTATAAGTACCTATTACAACTGGTTTGATCAAAAATAAGTTGTTATGTTTGTTCTTTGCAACGATCGATATGAACCGGTATGTAATTCAAGTATTTAGATTTTGAGGGGACAAGACGATTGTACATATGAAAAAACCTGTACAAACTTAAAAAAATGAGAACCTTGAGGAGGGGAGGCTCGCCGGTGAGGGGAGGATTGAAACCTGTACAAACTTTTAAAAAATTAAAACGATGTCTATTGGAGGGGGAGGAGCAGAGGCTGAAGCATAAAAATGAGAACCTTGAGTGAGTGGAGGAGCGCCGGTGAGGGGTGCCGCGACCTGAGGGGCGGTAATCCGGAGGCCGAGCATGATGAAAGGAAAAAGAAGTGATAAATCTACATAACTTTAAGTAAAAATTCTACAGAATCAGCAGTGAAACATGTACCAAATAATAACAAATTAGAACCTTGAGGAGGGGGAAAAAGAAAATTAGAACTTTGAGGAGAGGGAGGCTCGTCGGTGAGGGCAGCAGCGACCTGAGGGGGGCGGCCTGAGGGGAGGCAGCTTGAGGGGCGGCGGCCTGAGGCGAACTCGATGAAAGGAGAAAGAGGTGATGGAACCGACACTGGTGGAGGCCATCTAAGTCCGCGCTGGCGGACGACGCTGGTAGAGGCGCCCTGAGTCGGCGCTGGCGGACAGGTCTGAGTCGGCGGGGAGGAAGTCCGGTGGAGGCAGGCTCTCACGGCTGGAGGCGAGCCTGTGAGGACGAAAGCCGAGCGGATTGGAATTTCTGGTCGGACGATTAGGGTTGGGGGAGCGGCGGGCTAATGTTTTTTTGTTTTTTGTGCAGGGATAGCAGGGAGAATTAAGGAAGTGGAATTTCAAATTTGGGACGTATTCGTAATGTGGGATATGGAGCGTGGATATCTCATAGAATTTAGGTTGTTTTTTAATTTTTTTTTTGTGGCAGACATGTGCCTTGTGGAGGTCTTTTTTTAAGTAATGTAGATATGTACAACATCAAAAAATAAAAAAAAAATTTAAAAAATGAGAACCTTTATGCCGGCGCCGGCGGCGGTGAGTGAAGCAACGACCTCAAGGGATATGCAGGTCTTATGGAATATGCAGGTCTTATGGAATATGCAGGTCTTATGGAATATGCAGGTCTTATGGAATATGCAGGTCTTATGGAATATGCAGGTCTTATGGAATATGCATGTCTTACTCATATGTAGAGTCGTTGATCGACGGAGAGCAACGCGGGGGAGAAGCAGTCGCCGCACTCAGATGTGGGTTTTGCGATCGGGGTGCCTCAAAATTTTGCAGGGTACGGCTTGGAGAAAGTAAAGAAGAAGGGTCGTTAAAAAATAAAAAAAATGAGAACCTTGATGCCGGCGCTGGCGCCGGTGAGTGGAGCGGCAGCCTCAGGAGATATACAGGTCTTATGGAATATGTAAGTCTTACGAAATATGCATGTCTTACTCATATATGGAGTCATTGATCGATAGAGAGCAACACGGGGGAGAAGCAGTTGCCGCACTAAGATGTGGGTTTTGTGATCGGGGTGCCTCAAAATTTTGCAGGGTACGACTTGAAGAAAGCAAAGAAGAAGAGTGGTGCGGTTAGGGTTGTGGGAGCAAGGGAGAATGAGAGTACCGCTGACATTTGAATGCTTTTAAATGAGGGAGGTTTCAAAAATAAAGCTTTATGTAAATAAGGGAGATTTAAAATGAGCGAAAATAATAGAGAGATTTCAAAACTCAAAATTGGGACTTTCGGTGATTTGCGGGCATTCAACCATCAATGAATCATGTGGTTTATTCGGTGCGTGATTTATTGAGAGCACGTGTTGCTTATTTTAAGTAATGTAGATGTAGATAACCCTCCAGCCACCGAGAAGCCAAAACCCTGGACTCGCCGGAAACCTTAAAAAAGTACTATACGATGGTGGCGCCACCGGCCGTCTCCCTAACGAAGAACTACAGGTGCTCACCTTTTCTGCAGAAATTCTACAGCGGCAGCGCTTACGCCGTCTCTTCAGATGGCTCCTTCATGGCATGCGCCTGCAACGCTGAGATAAAGCTCATCGAAACGTCCAATTCTTCTGTGCGGGAGACCCTCGAGGGAGACAAAGAGGAAGTAACTGCTCTAATTCTCAGCCCTGACGATCGATTCCTGGTCTCGGCGAGTCACAGCCGGCTGATCCGCGTCTGGAATCTCTCTTCCTTCAAATGCATACGTTCTTGGAAGGTATTTTGGTAAACGTAGATTCATAGATTGAATCTTCGTGCACTTATTTAGTTACCGAATTATTTTGTGGTAGGAGACGATGCCATATTTGGCCTAGTTAGGTCGGAGAAGATGGTGGTGCAGATACAAATTTGTTCAGAATTTAATGGAGCTGTCTTGTTAGAAATTTAACTGTATTTGTATTATTTTTTTTTGTCAAGGGACCAAATAGGTCTTACATATATAGGAGAAGAGCAAGGGGAGAGAGCCCATCTATACAATGTGGGACTAAAAGAGAAGGACAATAAATGCAATATTAAATACAATAATTATACAATATTTAACACGCCCTCTCAAACTCACGGTGGATCATGAACCGAGAGTTTGCTAATAAGATAACAGAATCTTGCAGTTGTGAGAGACTTGGTGAGGAAGTCTGCAACTTGTTCTTCAGAGGCAATGAACGGTAGAGAAATAGTGTTGGCGAGGAATTCCTGACGAGTAAAGTGACAATCGATCTCTGTTAAATTTTCTCAACGTGGTCAGCAAGATAGCCCAAATGCCAAATTAATATCTTCGGAACTACCCAGTTCGCACGTTGAACCAGCGGAAACCAAGGACTAGAGGTACAAAGGTTACTCCCAACAAACAATGGAGGCACAAGCAGGTCTTTTATACATTTACTTCTTTACAATGCAAGGCATACATAGCGAGACATGATTTCGCTAGTATCACAGCTGTAAACAGAAAACACCAAAAACAAGCCGGGCGGACAGCACCGGAGTCCGCCGAGACCGCGAGGTCGCCGAGGTCGCCGAGTCCGCTGAGCTCGCCCAAGCTATGCTGCAATCCGCCGAATAGACACGGAGTCCGCCGAAGCCGCGAGGCCGCGCGGACACACCGTTATTCGCCTCCTGCTGAACCTGAACTGAGGAACACCCCTACCCGCCTGAAGCCGACGGACAGGTTATTGAAGCTGGCAAAGATGAAACAGAACTGACAAGCCGCAGAGCGACCTCCTGCTGAGTCCGTAGAGACCGCACACTTCCAAGCACTTGACCGAAGTCACAGCCAAACTCCTGGCTCCTTGAAGCTATCCGCGCGACCTGCACATAGCAAACCGTCAGCCTGAAACAATCCGCGCGGACTGACAAACACAGACCGCAGCTCCTTGCACACCCCAACTTACTGTTCACTCTAGTTACTGTAGTTGTGCCAGGGGGGTCCTATTTATATGCGAGGTGAGGAGTGTGGTCACCGCCCTAGAGATAGCGACACCGCCCTAGCCCGCGCGATAGCAAAAACACCGTCCGCCGAGTCCGCATGGACTTAGCCGGATACCAAGGAAAAACCGCCAGGAGCAAGACTAACATTGGCGAACTCTCTCCAGTCCGCCCAAGCTTATGCGAACAAGTCATCAGCCCGCAAAGCTCCAACCACTGCAGACAGCAACCCCCTTCAATGGCAGTCCGCATCAACCCGAGGCAGTCCACAAGACTCACACCTCAATCCGCCGCAAGTCCACGACCAAAGGAAGACAACAACAGTCCGCCCGGTCACAGCGGATTTGGCGGATACCGCGGACACCATGGCCTTGGCACAAAGTGTGAGCAAGTCCAAAACCATCAAGGGTCAATGCGAGCATGGCGGACTCAAATTCCCGTCCGCCAAACACCCTAGCACAGACCGCCATCAGTCCGCGAGCTCCTCGCACTTCTGTCCAAAACAGCAGCCAACCCCGGACTCCAAAACCAGTCCGCCAATCGACCTCCACAGCAAATCGCCTGCTGTGCCACCAGAGCTCGACAAGGCCTCAGCCAAGCTCTAAGCCCAGTCCGCAACAGCCCATACCGCGGACACTCCAGTCCGCAAGCTACCCGCGGACACGAGCCAAACCGCCTATCATCACAAGCTTGCACCCGCGGCCACTGAGCAATGCACCAGTCCGCAAGCCTTTATCCGCTCAGGCCGCTCCTTGGCAAAGCCAATCAACAAACACCCTATCCGCAGAAATCAGGCCGCATAGTCCGCGGACTCAACCCGTGCAAACCGCCCAGAAGAACAACTGGCTTCTCACTAGACCTTCCACCAGGCCGCACATCTCAGTCCGCCCAGTTCGCCTAGTCCGCCGAAGCTGTCCGCCCCAGGCCGCCCGGCCTGTCCCGTCACCCACTTCCACTTCACAAATTTCAACACTCCCCCTTGAAGTGGGAAGTGGTGACCAAGCCCAGCAAGCTGCGCAAGCGTTCAAAGGGCCCCTTCGACAGTGGCTTCGTGAAGATGTCAGCAAGATTATCTTCACTCCGAACATGCCCGACCAGCAGAGACCCCTCCAACACCTTCTCCCTGATGAAGTGGTGATCAATCTCTATGTGCTTGGTCCTGGCGTGACACACTGGATTGTTTACCAGTTTGAGAGCACTCTCATTGTCACCCCGGAGTAAAGTAGGCCCTTGCACTTCTTCATGAACATCCTCTATAAGCCTTCTCAACCAAACGACTTCCCTAGCAGCCAAGGCCGAAGCCTTATACTCCGCCTCCGTGGTTGAAACCGACACCGAGTCCTGCTTCTTGCTACACCACGAGATGCTAGCTGAATCGCAAGTGAACACATAACCTGAAGTAGACCTTCGATCATCCGAATCACCGCCATAGTCAGCATCCGTGTACCCGAGCAACGCAACCTCCGCGTCCCTTCTATAGAGGAGTCCCATGTCAGAAGAAGCCTTGACATACTTCAGAATTCCTTTTGCCGCCACTAGATAAGATTGCCTTGGTTCAGCCATATACCGACTTACTCGACCAACAACATAAGCAATATCCGGCCTTGTAATCGTCAGGTAAATCAAGCTCCCAACAAGAGCCCTGAACACCAAGGGATCATGAAGAACCCTTCCCTCATCTCGTCGAAGCTTCAGCCCAGATTCCAGTGGAGTAGAGCACTTCTTCCCTTCGCCCATGCCAAACCTCTTCACAATGCGATCAGCATACCCTTTCTGGCTAATGAGAACCCCGCACTCCTTCCTCTCCACTTCCAGACCAAGAAAGTGATGCAACTCTCCCAAGTCTTTTATCTTGAAGCGTATAGCAAGCTCAGCCCTGAGCCTTGCTACTTCCCCCTCCGAGTTCCCTATGATGATCATGTCATCCACATAAAGCAGGACCAAGACTCGAAGCTCTCCCTTCTTCTTGACGAACAAGCTTGAATCCGAGTTGGAAGCAAGGTATCCACAGAATTGCAAGTACTCTGCAATCTTCCCATACCAAGCTCTAGGAGCTTGCTTCAACCCATAGAGAGCCTTCCCGAGTTTGCAGACATAGTCCGGATGCTTCTCAGAGACAAAACCAAGCGGCTGATCCATGAAGATGTCCTTGTCAATCTCTCCGTAAAGAAAGGCATTCTTCACATCGAGTTGCCACAACCTCCATCCCTTGCTAGCAGCCAAGGCGATCACCACTCTTACAGAAGTCATCTTCGCAACTGGACTGAATGTCTCCTCATAGTCTTCTCCATACTGCTGTGAGAATCCTCTAGCGACCAGGCGAGCCTTGAACCGATCAATGCTCCCATCAGCCTTCTTCTTCAACTTATACACCCACTTGCAAGTAACCGGAGTAATGCCATCAAACTTGGGCACAAGGTCCCAGGTTTCATTCTTCTTCAGAGCATCAATCTCTTCTTTTATGGCATCATCCCACTCCTTTACTCCAGTGGCCTCGTTGAATTTTGCAGGCTCTCGCTCATCCAGAGGACCTGCAAAGAAGCAGGAGACAAAGCTCACTGCATTCCCATCACAGTACCGAGCCGGTGGCTTAACCACCCTCTTCGATCTCCGAAGAACTGGCTCCTTGCTCACGGCTTCCGTTGCTTCTTCGGGCTCCACTCCTACCTGGGGCAAGCATTGAGCAGTGCTCCCCCTGCTTCCTGAGCCAGAAGGCTCAGCCTCGGAGTTCGAAGCAACAGGAGCTGCTGGTGAGACAGCAAGCTCCTCTTCCAAGCCTTCAGCAGCCTCCACCGGTGCTTCATCAATCTTGCTACTTCCGGTTAGCTCCACCGAGCCACCACCATATGACGTCAGCTCGTCAAAGACAACGTCTCTTGACACCACGAACTTCTTCGTCACAGGGTCCATGCATTTCCATCCCTTCTTCCGCTCATCATAGCCAACAAAGAAAAGTTTCCTTGCCTTCGCATCCAGCTTTGTCCGTGAAGCATCCGGGATATGCACGTAGCAAGTTGAACCGAACACCCTAAGGTGTCCAACACTCGGCTTCTCCTTCAGCAACATCTCAATGGGAGTCTTCATGTTGATAGGGCTGAGTGGCATCCGATTGATAACATAAGCAGCACAAGACATTCCCTCCGCCCAAAAGGACCTTGGGATATCTTTCGCATGAAGCCAACATTTGCAGGTCTCCGTCAGATGACGGATCTTCCGCTCCGCTACCCCATTTTGTTGTGGAGTGTGAGCACAAGTAAGCTCCCGTTGGATCCCGTGCTTCCTGCAGAAGTTAGAAAACTCGGAGGAGACAAACTCCCCCCCGTTATCAGTTCTAAGCTTCTTATTCCGCAAGCCAAGCCGGCCTTCTACAAACTCCTTAAACTCCACAAACAAACGGAAGGCTTCCGACTTCTCCTTTAAGAAGTACATCCAAGTATACCTTGAGTAGTCATCAACCAAGACAAGCATGAATCTGCTTCCGCCAAGGCTGGCAGTAACCGTTGGTCCCATCAGGTCGCCATGAATACACTCCAGTGGCTTCTTGCTCCTTGTTTGTGATTTATCAAACGGAAGGCGATGTGCCTTACCGTATTGACAGCCAGCACAAACATGCCCATCACCAAAGGAGGACAACTTCGGCAACCCCCTCACCAAACTTCTACTCGCCATTGCCTTCAGCTTGTCCATGCCAACATGCCCCAGCCTCTCATGCCAGATAGCAGCGCTATCATTGGCCCTCATCTTATCAACATAAGCAGTGGTGGAAAGAACAAACAAGTTCTTCACCCTCCTCCCAACATGAGCAACATCAGCCTTCACCGCTGATACGTTGCGAAGGAACCTCACGTCTGTTGTCCCAAACAGAACGTGATACCCAGCGTCCACCGCATTGGTCACCGAGAAGAGGTTTTTCTTCATGCCCGGCACGTGATACACACTTCTTAACGTGAGTGGCCCCTGATCACTACCCAATGACACGACCCCCTCTTTCTCTACTGCATAAACAGTATTATCAGCAGTGATAATAGCTTCATTACCTGAGTAAGGCTGCATGGAGGTGAACTTCGATTTGTCTCCGGTGAGGTGATGACCACACCCGGAGTCCACGATCCACTCGCTGTTGAAGTCCTCAACAGACAAGGCCCGGACACAAGTGCCCGTCATGAAAGCTCCGCCCCATTCTGCTTCTTCACTTCTCGAGCAAGCCTCCTCCTTTCCCGCAGCATGCCCAGGCTGCAGTTTGACCTTGCAGTCCCGCTTGAAGTGCCCTCGCTGATGACACCGGTAGCACTTCAGATTCTTCTTCCAGTCCTTAGGAGCATTGCTCCTCTCCGGCGGATATGAAGTTGAAGTCTCCTTCTCACCAGCGGCCTGCACCTTCTTCTTCTTCTTCCCTTCCTATCCTTTCTTCTTGCCTGAGAAGAGAGCCTCGCTGCCTTCCTGATTCAGGTTCACTCCAGCCATCTGCCTTGCTAAGCTCTCCTGCGAGGAAAGCAGATTCTCCAGCTCCAGCAATGACGGCTGAGTAGCCCACCCTTGAACAGATGTAACAAAAGACACATACTCCTTCCGCAAGCCGCGGATAATGTGCCTTTTCATCTTTGCCTCAGAGATAGGCTCATCAGGATCCAGTGCCGACAGCTCAGCACACAAGCTCTTCATCTTTAAGAAGTACTTGGAGATGGAAAGATCTCCCTGAGTTGCCCTGGCCAACTCATTCTCCAGGAACTGAAGCCGCGCCACATTCTTCCTATTGAACAACTAATCGATGGTTGTCCAAATATCAGCAGTCGACTCACATCCAATGATGTGATCAAACAGTTCCGGAGACACGACTCTCTTCAGAATGAACTCCGCCTTAGCATTTGTTCTTCTCCAGAGCCTAACCTGCTCAGTAGTACCGAAAGCAGCAGTACCGAAAGCAGCAGTGACTTCCTGCCTGTCGTCTCCACCGACGACTTCCCACAGCTCCTCGCCAAGAAGATAACTCTTCATGCACGACTTCCACTTCTTGAAGTTAGTTGGCATTAAGAGTTCAATGCCAAGACCTCTTGCAAAGCTTCCTTCCATTGCAACACCTGTTGGCAACCTTTCAGCAGCTCCGAGCAACAACACAGGTTGATCACCACTCAATCACTGAGTAACAACACTGGCTGACTTCTGCTCACGCAACTGAACCTCAGAAACCTCCCTCTGATACCATGTTAAATTTTCTCAACGTGGTCAGCAAGATAGCCCAAACGCCAAATTAATATCTTCGGAACTACCCAGTTCGCACGTTGAACCAGCGGAAACCAAGGACTAGAGGTACAAAGGTTACTCCCAACAAACAATGGAGGCACAAGCAGGTCTTTTATACATTTACTTCTTTACAATGCAAGGCATACATAGCGAGACATGATTTCGCTAGTATCACAGCTGTAAACAGAAAACACCAAAAACAAGCCGGGCGGACAGCACCGGAGTCCGCCGAGACCGCGAGGTCGCCGAGGTCGCCGAGTCCGCTGAGCTCGCCCAAGCTATGCTGCAATCCGCCGAATAGACACGGAGTCCGCCGAAGCCGCGAGGCCGCGCGGACACACCGTTATTCGCCTCCTGCTGAACCTTAACTGAGGAACACCCCTACCCGCCTGAAGCCGGCGGACATGTTATTGAAGCTGGCAAAGATGAAACAGAACTGACAAGCCGCAGAGCGACCTCCTGCTGAGTCCGCAGAGACCGCACACTTCCAAGCACTTGACCGAAGTCACAGCCAAACTCCTGGCTCCTTGAAGCTATCCGCGCGACCTGCACACAGCAAACCGTCAGCCTGAAACAATCCGCGCGGACTGACAAACACAGACCGCAGCTCCTTGCACACCCCAACTTACTGTTCACTCTAGTTACTGTAGTTGTGCCAGGGGGGTCCTATTTATAGGCGAGGTGAGGAGTGTGGTCACCGCCCTAGAGATAGCGACACCGCCCTAGCCCGCGCGATAGCAAAAACACCGTCCGCCGAGTCCGCATGGACTTAGCCGGATACCAAGGAAAAACCGCCAGGAGCAAGGCTAACATTGGCGAACCCTCTCCAGTCCGCCCAAGCTTATGCGGACAAGGCATCAGCCCGCAAAGCTCCAACCACTGCAGACAGCAACCCCCTTCAATGGCAGTCCGCATCAACCCGAGGCAGTCCGCAAGACTCACACCTCAATCCGCCACAAGTCCACGACCAAAGGAAGACAGCAACAGTCCGCCCGGTCACAGCGGACTTGGCGGATACCGCGGACACCATGGCCTTGGCACAAAGTTTGACCAAGTCCAAAACCATCAAGGGTCAATGCGAGCATGGCGGACTCAAATTCCCGTCCGCCAAACACCCTAGTACAGACCGCCATCAGTCCGCGAGCTCCTCGCACTTCTGTCCAAAACAGCAGCCAACCCCGGACTCCAAAACCAGTCCGCCAATCGACCTCCACAGCAAATCGCCTGCTGTGCCACCAGAGCTCGACAAGGCCTCAGCCAAGCTCTAAGCCCAGTCCGCAACAGCCCATACCGCGGACACTCCAGTCCGCAAGCTACCCGCGGACACGAGCCAAACCGCCTATCAGCACAAGCTTGCACCCGCGGCCACTGAGCAATGCACTAGTCCGCAAGCCTTTATCCGCTCAGGCCGCTCCTTGGCAAAGCCAATCAGCAAACACCCTATCCGCAGAAACCAGACCGCATAGTCCGCGGACTCAACCCGTGCAAACCGCCCAGAAGAATAACTGGCTTCTCACTAGACCTTCCACCAGGCCGCACATCTCAGTCCGCCCAGTCCGCCTAGTCCGCCGAAGCTGTCCGCCCCAGGCCGCCCGGCCTGTCCCGTCACCCACTTCCACTTCACAAATTTCAACAATCTCATTGTGTTTTGTTCGTTCATGGAACACTGGATTGGAGGCGATTTGAATGGCGCTTCGATTGTCACAGAATAAAGGAGTGAGTCCTGTTATTTGCACACCAAGATCACGAAGAAGTCGACGGAGCCAAACTATTTCAGCAGTGGTGGAAGCCATGGCACGATACTCAGCCTCCGTGCTGGAGCGCGCAATGGATTCCTGTTTCTTACTACGCCAGGAGATCAGAGAGTCGCCCAGGAAAATGCAGAACCCAGTAGTGGAGCGACGAGTTGCAGCATCCCCCGCCCAGTCAGCATCCAAAAATGCTCGGAGGGTGAGTGGCGAAGTGGCAGAGAGAAATAACGAGCGACTGACAGAGTTGCGAAGATAGCGGAGTATCCGGAGGACCGCGGCAAAGTGAGCTGAGCGAGGAGCTTGAACAAATTGACTGACGAAGCTAGTAGTGGAGCGACGAGTTCCACTATGCGACCGTGTAGCTCGTGAAGAGGCTTGCGCCGTGTAGCTCGTCTAATAATTCTTCGATCAACGGAATATGGAGCTTGTCTTTGATAGTTGATGCGTTCAGACCGCGATAATCCACGCAAAAGCGCCATGTGTCGCCCTTCTTTTTCACTAAAATGATAGGGGAGGAGAAGGAGCTGGTGCTGGGGCGGATAATCCCTGCGGTAAGCATTTCCCGAATACTGCGCTCAATCTCAGCCTTCTGGAATTACGGATAGCGGTATGGTCGGATGTTGGTAGGCTCGGCACCTGGCTTAAGCTCGATCTGGTGATCTCTGAATCGCGATGGGGGAAGTGAGCGGGGTGCTTGAAAGATATCGGAGTACTAAGCCAACAATGCCTGTATCTGAGAGGGTGCAACTGGGAGTTCCGGGGGTGCCTGCATGCCTCCCATAACTACTGCCATTAGGCTTCGTTGACCCTCCAGTTGTTCCAAGCTACGAAGGGATATTTCCTTCATCAGAGATGATTTAAGGCTGTCCAGACAATACTGTCGTCCATGCTGTAAGAACTCCACCGTCATCTGATCTCAATCAAAAGTAACACGCCGTAGCTGCTGCAACCACTGAACCCCAAGCACCATGTCGGACCCCCGAATGGGTAGAAGATCGACATCCGTACGCTCTGTGTACCCCTGTAACCGCATCTCAACCCCTCTCATGATGCCTTCACACTGTAGCTTGCTTCCATCGGCCACCACGACGTGGAAGGAGGCCCCCATATCAATAGCGTGTCCCACCTTTTCCGGCACCTTGGGATGCATGGAGTTGTGGGTGCTCCCGCTATCCACCAGAATCATCATCTTCGCCTGGCTAATCTTTCCTGCAATCCGCATCGTGAGGGGGGGATTGCATCCCTCCATGGCGTGTATGGACACCCCGAGCTCGATCAGGTCCAAATCCTCCTCCAACTCAGTCTCGGGGGCTATCTTGTCGGACACATCCTCATGGAGCATGAACACCTGTATCTTCTGACATTTGTGCCCGGGCGCAAACTTTTCATCACAGTTGAAACATAGGCCCTTCTCTTTTCGTGCTTACAGTTCGGCCCACGATAGACGCTTCATGGTAGGCTTGGAGGCCGCCTGTGGCTCCATGCGAGCGGCCGTAGGTACAGTACCCGTCCTCCCCGTGGTGCGGAGACGTTGCCGGTTGAATCGCTCTTCCTGAATACGGGCTAGACTAATGACATGATTCAGACTGCGGGGCATGTATGCTCGGATCTCTTCCCGTAGATGCTCCTTCAGCCTGGAGACAACACAGCTGAGCAACGTTTTCTCTTCCCAGTGCACCCGTTTGGCTAATTTCTCGAACTCGGTCCAGTACTCTGTCACTGTTCCTGTCTGGTGTAACTTGTGCAAAAGAGCTTCAAAGTCCTCATACTCCGGTGGACCCAACTGTGCGGTGAAATCGTCCACAAAATCAGCCCAGGGCACATAGTCTCTGCCCCTCAGAAACCACTGCGTCCACTGAAAGGCGTCTTCCTCCGGGTGGAAAGAAGCCAACTGCACCCATTGGGCCTCCAGAACTTCTTGGTAACTGAAAAAAAGCTCGGTCTTCTGCACCCACTCCAAGGAGTCCCCTCCTTTGAACTTTGGAAAATTCATGCGCGTGAGCTTCAGAGGCATGTAAGCCCGCGGAGTGACTTGCCCTTGCCCGTTCCATGCCGGTCGCCTTTGCTCCATAGGGCCAACGTATGCACCCGGGTAGCCATGGTGTGGTGGCCCCGGATACCCTTGACGAGGCTGGCCGCCCCAAGGAGCCCCGATTCCCAATCCCCCGGGACGGCTGACGCCATTGGGCGGGGGCAAAATCCCCCTCGTCCCTCCATCCCCTGCGCCCGACCGCTGTTCCTCCCCCCTTGCTCGTTGCTGATCCGCCACCACGGCGGTGGTGCCTCGCTGCAGTCCGGTGCTCCGTAAGGGGCGGATCCCCCCGCTTGAGGAGCCCCGCACCCCCAAGGCCGCTGCTACCCCGCTGCCCCCCGATCCGACGGATCCGGAGCCCGCGCGACCCGCGCCAGTCCCCACGCGGAACGGGTCGGCCGACCCGGCCGTTTTCGCGGTCTCTTCATGCGCAAGTGATTTCCCCTTGAGTAGGGTTTTGAGTTCTTCCACGCGAACATCGATCCGCTCTTCCAACCGTTGCGTGGACACCCTCATCTCTTCTTCGATGACGGCCATCGAATCCGTCAATTCGATGTAGTTTTCCTCTAGGGTTTCCAAACGATTGATTTCTTCTTGCGAGCGTGTGTTCACCATGATGGGAGGACGAATCCTCTGATACCAAATGATAGGAAGAAGAGGGGGGAGAGATAACTAAGAGAAGACTAAGGTGAATTAGGGTTAGAGAGGAGGAGAAAGAGAAATATCTTGATAATCATGTGCATAATCCCAAAAGAGGGGGCCCCGAGTATAAATATACCCCGTTGCCGCTCGCCGTCTTCTTCCACCTACGAGCGTAAGTACACCCAAAGAACTGTGCCATATTCGGGGGCGTAACAACTTTCCTACCACTTGGAATGTTGGACTTCAAGTTAATAAGATTTTGATAAGAACATCCCTCATAATAACATTATAGATAGAGCCACCTGTAGTAGTGTGATTACGAGCTAAAAAGAGAGGATTGCCTGCTCATTTTGTACTTTTGTGTGCTTTGTTGGAGGGAGCACCTCCGCTGTCTTAGGGAACAAGAAAGAAGGGGCATCAATCTAGAGACATGAGGAGATAGAGATAGCAATGAGGGAGATTAATATGGCTAGGAATTGATGCATGTGGGTAGGGTAATAAACTAATAATATTAGTTTTTTTGCTTATTAATAAAATATTAATTAGTTTAGTTTTAATAAAGTAATTTTATGATTTGTTATAATTAAATGTACCAAAAACTTTCAAACATTTAGATTTTAGTTTAGCTCTTTTTATTCTAAAAATACCAAATGATTATTTTAGTGGTCAATTGATATTAATCTAAATCTGAATTAATTAAAGTTCCTCAAATTTATACTTATATTAATTTGAATCTGAATTAATTAAAGTTTCTTTATACATGATTGAATCTTAGCCGCCCATCAATCTCCCGATTTGAGGTTTGATATCATGTATCCATTGTTTAGTTCCAAATCTTACATTGTATATTGAAACTAGAGTCCCTCACACATCTCTTGTGACATTGCTCTATATTCTACTTTTACAGTGGACTTTGCTACCACATTTTATTTCTTACTTCTCCTGGTTACGAGATTCCCTTCAACAAAAGAGTAATATCTGGAAGTGAATTTCCGGCTCTTGGCTTCTACATATGTGTATACTTCTACATTCAAATGCTTATTCCAGGATTTAAGGTCATGTCTCCAACGTGCTGTCATTTGCTCGACAACCTCTTTGACTGATTATTTTAATTGTGAATTGATATTAAATTGAATATGAATTAATTGAAATCCCTCAAATTTATCCTTGATAGAATCTCAGCCGCTCAACAACCCCCCACTTTGAAATTTGAAATCATGTCTCCATCATGGTGCCATACTGCCATTCACATGACAAACTTTTCACCTCTTCACAGAGGCTAATTGTGGTTATGGATTATATTGAGTTGGGTTCCAACAGGCCGGGCTCCGTGCGAAATCAAAAATTCACACTTGGCTTGCTTTGAAATTGATTTAGATTCAAGTCGACTCTAGTTAGAATCAACTCGAGCCAGCCCAAAATATGTAATAGTTTAGCATTCCATATTTTCTTTCTTTTCATAATTGTTTTGGATTACTGTAGCCCGAATAATTTTTCAATCTGTCCACATCATGGAAGAAGAAACAAGGGGCATCAATGGAGAGAGATGGCGGGATGGAGAGAAATCTGGCTAAGAATTGATGCATGTGGCTCGGGCATTATCCGTGCTTATTTTATGGTCATCTTGTATCTTTTCTTGGGCTCTTTCACATGCAGATGGTATACAGTGTGACATGATCACTTATGGGGGCATAATTTATATAGGACACACAATCTTCATGAGGTCTTACTTGTTATTGTAACATGCAACAAGTCCTACTATTTGAAGTGAATATCATTATGATCCAATTATTACATTATTCGCTTGAGATTTCTTTTTGTAGCAATTGAGGTTGCAGGAATGAGTGTGCTACTTGGAATCAGTGTACTCCATCAACCCATTTGTAATGCTTTATTCCACAATATTTAATTCTTTGAACAGTAAAAGTAATTTTAAAGTGTTTCATCCACGTGAAAGCATAAAATGTAACTATTTATGAGTCGGAGCTCATCAACGTGGGCAACTTAGTTAGGACGAAGGTTCTTGGACTCCCCAAATTCACATTTATGAATTATAGCTGCACCATTTAACAAATAAATAGATAAATATTTTTTTTGGGATTATATGATAATTAGCTTTATTTTTTATATAAATGATACATTACTTATCTGAGTTTTCAAATCTCTGTAATCACGCCCCAAAGTTGTTTAGGGAACATGTATACTGATTACACCAATTTAAACACTAATCTCATCAAAAAGGTATTCAGATCTCTAAGTGGATAGTGCCAAAAGACATTGTAGATTTCTAGGATTATTTATAACGTTGGATTGGGTGAAAGTTGCGAGATGATATGATCTAATGAGACACCACTGAATGGATGCAGGTGTAGTGATGAGTGGGGATCCTATAATGATGCAATGCTCATGCAAGTCTCTGACAAATAAAATAACAATGAACGTTGAAATTAATAATGAAAATTACAAACAATCACAATTAAAAGTAGTTGATTATTGTTAAGTTAACTTGTACAAAGGTCGATGCATTGGCCCAGTTAGAACCAATTACATAGGTATTAATCCCAAATCTTAGAATGGAGTTTCGACACCACTCCTTATATAGTACAGATACTTGTAACCATATATGCTTTTTTATGAGGAATTAATAAAATATTTATTTTTCTCTCTTTTCCGTGTAATTTTATATGATATCATAGCAACGCAAGTCCTGAAGCTTATTTTTATCACACTATCATTCTCGGCTTGAGCCCTGCTCACCTTTCCCGCACCTCTTGCAGACTCGGTCATTATAACCGCTGCTCTCTTCTGTGCTCAACGTGGCTCTCATGGTGCCCCTACAGCTGCCTTTATAGGCTTTCACGCTAATTGCTGGGACCTACCGCCGTCGCCCTCTTATCCACCGGTGCTCGTACCCGTTTGCCTTAGGTCCTGTCCTCTGCGAACTCCCTGCGTTGAGTCCGTTGCTTCCCTTGTTCCCCCTCCACTGCTCGCACATCCTTCTCGTGCAGCCTCGCCAATACCTCCTCATGCGAAGTTACTCTGTGATAGCCGGGCCATCTCTCGGTCACCTGTTCGTACCCACGTAAGTAGCGCCCACATCTCTTAAGCTTGCCAAGACTGCACTATCCCGCTTTCTTTCACGCTAATCTTGTCGATCCTCTACTGTGACTGCTATATCAGTGCGGGTCTTCTCCTGGTGGCTTCCCCATCTGGCGCATCTCTTTAGAGTCCGTCATACCTCCTCTGCTCGCAGAGCATCTTCTGGCCGCACCTCCTCTGTCCGCAACACTCTGTTTCCTCTTCTGCGTCCTCCCTGGTTACGACCTCTCCATAGCCGTGGCTCCAACCGAGATATCTTTATTTGAGCTTGCCGCGACACTCCCTCTCTTGTTACGACCTCTCATATCTACGGCTTCTCCAATCTGCGACTTCTTTCGAGTGCTCTCCTCACATTTTGCTATCTTCCTCTCGCCCTCACAGTTTCTCCTCTACTCATTGACGGTCATGTCCTTGAATGATGCCCCGTCCCTTCCGTCTCGGGCCGCGACTATTCTTCTTGAAGTTCGAGATGAGCCCAAATCACCACTATTTTTTTGAGTGGCAGGAAGAAGTTTGTCGAGTGGGTACACTCAGTCTGCCGTGTTTTCCAGATCAAAGGGTTCCTTCATCATCTTTCTAAGACCCAACTTACTGAGCCCACTGAGGAATGACTCTGCGATGATGGGCGCTTTCAATCATGGATTCTGAGTTCTATGGAGAGTGTATCATATGTACGTGTATCATGAGACGACCAAAGCCATGCGGGATGAACTTTACTTCCTATATTCTGGCAAGGACAGTTTGCAACACCTGTTCGATATCTTCACGACCTCCAGTATCTTGAACCGAGGGTGGATGATGACTTGACCTCCTTTGTTGCGAGGTCCAAAACTCTCGTTGAGGTCTGGATTCAACATCGGCCTCCCATGTTGGATCTTGCAACCCAATGTGCTTAGAAAGAAGTTGTTGACACTGTCATGATGATGGTCCGTGCCCCTCCACATCTTCATAACGTTAGTGCCAATATCCTTTCTTCCTCCATTCCCTCCCTCTCGGATATGTGCTCGATGATTTTAAAGGTGTCATCTCCCCCCAGATGCTCTCGAGACGGGCTCTCAGGCTCTTCTCCAACATTCTTCTGCAGCTCACCTTGTTCCTCCACTGTCTCGTGGGGCTCGCACTGACTCTCAAGGCAGGGGTTGCAACGGTCATAATCGTCCCAAGTATACTTACTGTAGTCAGAATGGTCATCTTGAGGACACTTGCCATTGTAAGCATGACGTGCCTCCACAACAACATGCCTCCATTGTCGTCGATGCGCCTTCCAACACCCTCACATACATTAATACCTTCCACACCCAGTTCCAACATCTTCAAGGGTTGATCAGTCATTTTTCTGGCTCTGTTGCGTCCATCTCTAATGAAGGTATCTCTTGTTTTTTCCCATAGTTCAATTTGGAATTTGGACTCTAGAGCGACAAAGCATATTACTCCGCAGAAGTCTCTTTACTTGGATTCTACTTATTCTAAGTTCATCACAGTGACCAATGATGACACCACTTCATTTTGTGGCTCTGGCGATGTGCCTCTAACTTCATCTCTCTCTCTCTCTCACTCTGCTTAGTTCTTCGTGTTCTGGACTCTCATTTTAATCTTTCTTCTGTTAGTTATTTTACTCAAGACCTTGATTGCTCTGTAACTTTATTCCTTTCCCTTTGTTGCGCAGGATTGACAGATGCAGAATATCATTGGTAAATGACGATTGTCTTGTCACGGCCCCCTTACGGCTACCGCTACAAATTTCATATCATTTCATTTAAGCAAGGTAAGAACCATCAGAGTACAACATATATATGAAAGAGTACAATAAGTAAATGTTATGACAAATTATAACCATCCATTTCATTATATAACTGATAATAACGTACAATATGATCAAAAGGTTGCCTTAGACAACTCTACACAAAAGGTAGCCCTATATCTACACAAAAAGGGCTTACCGACATGTACACTATACAGACTGACTCATACAAAACTACATAAAATAAAACTGAAAGTCTCTGCGCTCCTCCAGTACTCCAAGGACTGCTGAGTAGATCTCTACCCAAAGGCGATACTTCTTCTCTTGCCGAGGAGTGCATGGTCGACGCTGACTACTGGTGGCTGGAACTGCCTCTTCCTTGACCTGTTTAGTTTCATGTTTTAATTAGTCAAAGGACTAAGTGAATTATTACCTTTCCTTAAATATTTATGAGTGTATGATGTCTTTGTTTTATGATCTTACACTTGTCTTTGGATTCCCTTATACTTAATCTTACGTATGACTAGTCTTAAGTTTAGGTGTCCTTGTCTCACACCTATATTATGGGTTATATGAACTGTAATTAGGTGTCCTTGTCTCACACCTAAAGGTAATGTGTTTCTCGTGCCCTTGTCTCGCACATTCACATTCCTATCTGTGCCCTTGACTCGCACATGTCCGTGCCCTTGACTCGCACGTTAATATTACTCTTCTTATTAGCCCATAACTTATTATCTTATCATAATACTTATCTAAATCGCCGTTAACTATTTATCTTATTCAACATTTTACGTTAACAACAGACATGAAAAGTAAGAACTCACCGGGGCTTTTCCCTTGCCTTTCTCCATGTCTTTGTCCCCATCTTGTCTACGATTTCCAGCATTTCGGGATGCCATAACCTAGATGAAATTATTCATAATTAATCCATACATACTACATATTACATTTTTAGGTTCTACTTGACCTACTTAGGTCAAGGGACAATATTTCAATTAGAGCTTTGCTGCCCTAAGTGCAATTTAGCTTCTTTGAACCATTTGAGTGAAGGGGCAGCCATACCTAGCCTCCAAATAATTATTTGGAGTTATGGGACTGACATTTCCCTCAAATCTTTTACTAGCAAACCTTGGGGAGGAGGCATACTTGCCACGAATCCTTTCCACATCCTAAAACATGTGCCAAAATGTCGAAATCCCTAATACTTCACTTAAGGTTTCTCCAAACGACTAGAAATGGAGGATCAGGGCATGAGGAAGTGCTACAGAAACTTTCCCCATGAGTTTCATGAAAGAAAACGCTAAAACTCCTCAGCCCTAGAAATTAAACTCACTCCAACATCGTATCAAAAGCAAAAGGAGTGTAGAGGAGGAGATTACCTTGTTATCGGAGGAGGAATCACGCAAAACAGAGGAGATTTGAGCTCCCAGAATCGATCGGCGGCGTGCGGCTTCTGCGGTTTTCGTCGGGTTGATTTCTGTCGGGCGTGAGAACTGAAAGAGGAGAACGAAGCTTACGGTCTTAATATCGGGAGAGTGGCACCGCTTACTTAGTTAGGACACATATTTTGAACTGCTTATAGCCGGTTCAATTCAACCCCCCACCTGTTTTTTTTTCATTATTCCGAGCCGGTTCCTCTCCTTTACTCAGGTGGTGTTACATTTCTCCCCTCCTTAATGGATTTTCGTCCTCGAAAATCTTCATTCTGAATCTTCATCAAATAAAAAGGGGAAAAGACTTCGCATTACTTCTTCTTTTTCCCAAGTAGCCTCATGTATACTCTGCCCTTTCCACCAGACTTTAACGAATCGAACCTCTCGATTTCGAAGTTGTTTGTTCTGCTGATCTATAGTCCTGTATGGCTCAGTTGGAGTTGATAAGTCAGCTTTGATGTGAATCTGATTAGAAGGAACTATCGTTTCTGGATCTGCTATATACTTCCGCAAAGAAGATATATGAAACACATCATGAAGATTTTGGAGCGAATCAGATAATGCTAAGCGGTAGGCTACTTCGCCAATCCTTTCAGTGATTAAAAAAGGGCCTACATATCGGGGACTCAGTTTGCCAAGTCGTCGAATTCGTGAAACTCCTTTGAAAGGCTTGATTTCTGGACTGGGGCTCCCCACGGTGATGTACTTGGGCGTATGAAATTCTTATCCACTAATTCTTGGATTTGGCTTTTCAATTCCGCCAATTCCTTAGGAGCCATTCAATACGGTGCTTTTGCGACAGGTGCCGCTCCAAGCACCAAGTTAATGGTAAATTCCACTTCTCTTGGCGGGGGTACCCCTGTTAAGTCTTCCGGAAATACATCCAGAAAATCACGGACCACGGGAACTACGGTCGGTTCATCTTTCATAGCGGTATCACTTTTCTTTAACACGACTAATGTCGCTTCACACCCTTTGCGCATTTTCTTCATCGCCTTTAGAGAAGATATCAGAACTTTTGAAACTTCACTCATTCCTTTAAACGTACACTGTGTCCGATCATGTAACCTAAATATAATTTCTTTCTTCTTGTAATTGATGACGGCCTCATGATGCGACAACCAATCCATTCCCAAAATAATATCGAATTCAGATAGAGGTAGGATTGCAACATCTGCTTTGACTAGTGTATTATCAATTGTCAGCCACACCGAACATCTAAGCTTTGTATTCATTTCAATTAGGGCTTTGCTGCCCTAAGTGCAATTTAGCTTCTTTGAACCATTTGAGTGAAGGGGTAGCCATACCTAGCCTCCAAATAATTATTTGGAGTTAGGGGACTGACATTTCCCTCAAATCTTTTACTAGCAAACCTTGGGGAGGAGGCATACTTGCCACGATTCCTTTCCACATCCTAAAACATGTTCCAAAATGTCGAAATCCCTAATACTTCTCTTAGGGTTTTTCTAAATGACTAGAAATGGAGGATCAGGGCATGAGGAAGTGCTACAGAAACTTTCCCCATGGGTTTCATGAAAGAAAACGCTAAAACGCCTCAACCCTAGAAATTAAACTCACTCCAACATCGTATCGAAAGCAAAAGGAGTGTAGAGGAGGAGATTACCTTGCTATCAGAGGAGGAATCACGCGAAACAGAGGAGATTTGAGCTCCCAGAATCGATCGGCGGCGTGCGGCTTCTGCGGTTTCCGTCGGGTTGATTTCTGTCGGGCGTGAGAACTGAAAGAGGAGAACGAAGCTTACGGTCTTAATATCGGGAGAGCGGCACCACTTACTTAGCGGAGGACACGTATTTTTGAACCGCTTATAGCCGGTTCAATTCAACCCCCCACCTGTTTTTTTTTTCATTATTCCGAGCCGGTTCCTCTCCTTTACTCAGGTGGTATTACATGTCTAACGGGCTCTACACTCTCGACGTTTCCCTTACACCTATCTCCTCTGTTACTTCTGTTGATTGACATCGACATCTCAGACATGCCCCATCCCGATTCTTAAGAGAGCTCTTCTCGTTCGTCCATCACCTACTTCACTTGCGAGTCTTGTATCTCTGACAAACAATATCATTCTTCTTTTCCTCCTTGTTGTACTCTGAGCAGTGCTCTCTTAGAGAATCGGGATGGGAGGATGTCTGAGATGTCGATGTCAATCAACAGAAGTAACAGAGGAGATAGGTGTAAGGGAAATGTCCAGAGTGTAGAGCCCGTTAGACACGTAACACCACCTGAGTAAAGGAGAGGAACCGGCTCGGAATAATGAAAAAAAAACCAGGTGGGGGTTGAATTGAACCGGCTATAAGCGGTTCAAAAATACGTGTCCTCCGCTAAGTAAGCGGTGCCGCTCTCCCGATATTAAGACCGTAAGCTTCGTTCTCCTCTTTCAGTTCTCACGCCCGACAGAAATCACCCGACGGAAACCGCAGAAGCCGCACGCCGCCGATCGATTCTGGGAGCTCAAATCTCCTCTGTATCGCGTGATTCCTCCTCCGATAGCAAGGTAATCTCCTCCTCTACACTCCTTTTGCTTTTGATACGATGTTGGAGTGAGTTTAATTTCTAGGGTTGAGGCGTTTTAGCATTTTCTTTCATGAAACCCATGGGGAAAGTTTCTGTAGCACTTCCTCATGCCCTGATCCTCCATTTCTAGTCGTTTGGAAAAACCCTAAGAGAAGTATTAGGGATTTCGACATTTTGGAACATGTTTTAGGATGTGGAAAGGAATCGTGGCAAGTATGCCTCCTCCCCAAGGTTTGCTAGTAAAAGATTTGAGGGAAATGTCAGTCCCCTAACTCCAAATAATTATTTGGAGGCTAGGTATGGCTACCCCTTCACTCAAATGGTTCAAAGAAGCTAAATTGCACTTAGGGCAGCAAAGCCCTAATTGAAATGAATACAAAGCTTAGATGTTCGGTGTGGCTGACAATTGATAATACACTAGTCAAAGCAGATGTTGCAATCCTACCTCTATCTGAATTCGATATTATTTTGGGAATGGATTGGTTATCGCGTCATGAGGCCGACATCAATTGGGAATGAGTGAAGTTTCAAAAGTTCTGATATCTTCTCTAAAGGCGATGAAGAAAATGCGCAAAGGGTGTGAAGCGACATTAGTCGTGTTAAAGAAAAGTGATACTGCTATGAAAGATGAACCGACCGTAGTTCCCGTGGTCCGTGATTTTCTGGATGTATTTCCGGAAGACTTACCAGGGGTACCCCCGCCAAGAGAAGTGGAATTTACCATTAACTTGGTGCTTGGAGCGGCACCTGTCGCAAAAGCACCGTATCGAATGGCTCCTAAGGAATTGGCGGAATTGAAAAGCCAAATCCAAGAATTAGTGGATAAGAATTTCATACGCCCAAGTACATCACCGTGGGGAGCCCCAGTCCAGAAATCAAGCCTTTCAAAGGAGTTTCACGAATTCGACGACTTGGCAAACTGAGTCCCCGATATGTAGGCCCTTTTTTAATCACTGAAAGGATTGGCGAAGTAGCCTACCGCTTAGCATTATCTGATTCGCTCCAAATCTTCATGATGTGTTTCATATATCTTCTTTGCGGAAGTATATAGCAGATCCAGAAACGATAGTTCCTTCTAATCAGATTCACATCGAAGCTGACTTATCAACTCCAACTGAGCCATACAGGACTATAGATCAGCAGAACAAACAACTTCGAAATCGAGAGGTTCGATTCGTTAAAGTCTGGTGGAAAGGGCAGAGTATACATGAGGCTACTTGGGAAAAAGAAGAAGTAATGCGAAGTCTTTTCCCTTTTTATTTGATGAAGATTCAGAATGAATATTTCTGAGGACGAAAATCCATTAAGGAGGGGAGAAATGTAACACCACCTGAGTAAAGGAGAGGAACCGGCTCGGAATAATGAAAAAAAAATAGGTGGGGGGTTGAATTGAACCGGCTATAAGCGGTTCAAAATACGTGTCCTCCGCTAAATAAGCGGTGTCCGCTCTCCCGATATTAAGACCGTAAGCTTCGTTCTCCTCTTTCAGTTCTCACGCCCGACAGAAATCAACCCGACGAAAACCGCAGAAGCCGCACGCCGCCGATCGATTCTGGGAGCTCAAATCTCCTCTGTTTTGCGTGATTCCTCCTCCGATAGCAAGGTAATCTCCTCTCTACACTCCTTTTGCTTTTGATACGATGTTGGAGTGAGTTTAATTTCTAGGGTTGAGGCGTTTTAGCGTTTTCTTTCATGAAACTCATGGGGAAAGTTTCTGTAGCACTTCCTCATGCCCTGATCCTCCATTTCTAGTCGTTTGGAGAAACCCTAAGTGAAGTATTAGGGATTTCGACATTTTGGCACATGTTTTAGGATGTGGAAAGGATTCGTGGCAAGTATGCCTCCTCCCCAAGGTTTGCTAGTAAAAGATTTGAGGGAAATGTCAGTCCCCTAACTCTAAATAATTATTTGGAGGCTAGGTATGACTGCCCCTTTACTCAAATGGTTCAAAGAAGCTAAATTGCACTTAGGGCAGCAAAGCCCTAATTGAAATATTGTCCCTTGACCTAAGTAGGTCAAGTAGAACCTAAAAATGTAATATGTAGTATGTATGGATTAATTATGAATAATTTCATCTAGGTTATGGCATCCCGAAATGCTGGAAATCGTAGACAAGATGGGGACAAAGACATGGAGAAAGGCAAGGGAAAAGCCCCGGTGATTTCTTACTTTTCATGTCTATGTTATGCGGCTAACGTCTGATGTGAACGTAAAATGTTGAATAAGATAAATAGTTAACGGCGATTTAGATAAGTATTATGATAAGATAATAAGTTATGGGCTAATAAGAAGAGTAATATTAACGTGCGAGTCAAGGGCACGGACATGTGCGAGTCAAGGGCACAGATAGGAATGTGAACGTGCGAGACAAGGGCACGAGAAACACATTACCTTTAGGTGTGAGACAAGGACACCTAATTACACTTCATATAACCCATAATATAGGTGTGAGACAAGGACACCTAAACTTAAGACTAGTCATACGTAAGATTAAGTATAAGGGAATCCAAAGACAAGTGTAAGATCATCAAACAAAGACATCATACACTCATAAATATTTAAGGAAAGGTAACAATTCACTTAGTCCTTTGACTAATTAAAACATGAAACTAAACAGGTCAAGGAAGAGGCAGTTCCAGCCACCAGTAGTCAGCGTCGACCATGCACTCCTCGGCAAGAGAAGAAGTATCGCCTTTGGGTAGAGATCTACTCAGCAGTCCTTGGAGTACTGGAGGAGCGCAGAGACTTTCAGTTTTATTTTATGTAGTTTTGTATGAGTCAGTCTGTATAGTGTACATGTCGGTAAGCCCTTTTTGTGTAGATATAGGGCTACCTTTTTGTGTAGAGTTGTCTAAGGCAACCTTTTGATCATATTGTACGTTATTATCAGTTATATAATGAAATGGATGGTTATAATTTGTCATAACATTTACTTATTGTACTCTTTCACATATATGTTGTACTCTGATGGTTCTTACCTTGCTTAAATGAAATGATATGAAATTTGTAGCGGTAACCGTAAGGGGGCCGTGACAAGACAATCGTCATTTACCAATGATATTCTGCATCTGTCAATCCTGCGCAACAAAGGGAAAGGAATAAAGTTACAGAGCAATCAAGGTCTTGAGTAAAATAACTAACAGAAGAAAGATTAAAATGAGAGTCCAGAACACGAAGAACTAAGCAGAGTGAGAGAGAGAGAGAGAGAGAGATGAAGTTAGAGGCACATCGCCAGAGCCACAAAATGAAGTGGTGTCATCATTGGTCACTGTGATGAACTTAGAATAAGTAGAATCCAAGTAAAGAGACTTCTGCGGAGTAATATGCTTTGTCGCTCTAGAGTCCAAATTCCAAATTGAACTATGGGAAAAAACAAGAGATACCTTCATTAGAGATGGACGCAACAGAGCCAGAAAAATGACTGATCAACCCTTGAAGATGTTGGAACTGGGTGTGGAAGGTATTAATGTATGTGAGGGTGTTGGAAGGCGCATCGACGACAATGGAGGCATGTTGTTGTGGAGGCACGCCATGCTTACAATGGCAAGTGTCCTCAAGATGACCATTCTGACTACAGTAAGTATACTTGGGACGATTATGACCGTTGCAACCCCTGCCTTGAGAGTCAGTGCGAGCCCACGAGACAGTGGAGGAACAAGGTGAGCTGCAGAAGAATGTTGGAGAAGAGCCTGAGAGACCGTCTCGAGAGCATCTGGGGGAGATGACACCTTTAAAATCATCGAGCACATATCCGAGAGGGAGGGAATGGAGGAAGAAAGGATATTGGCACTAACGTTATGAAGATGTGGAGGGGCACGGACCATCATCATGACGGTGTCAACAACTTCTTTCTAAGCACATTGGGTTGCAAGATCCAACATGGGAGGCCGATGTTGAATCCAGACCTCAACGAGAGTTTTGGACCTCGCAACAAAGGAGGTCAAGTCATCATCCACCCTCGGTTCAAGATACTGGAGGTCTGTGAAGATATCGAACAGGTGTTGCAAACTGTCCTTGCCAGAATATAGGAAGTAAAGTTCATCCCGCATGGCTTTGGTCGTCTCATGATACACGTACATATGATACACTCTCCATAGAACTCAGAATCCATGATTGAAAGCGCCCATCATCGCAGAGTCATTCCTCAGTGGGCTCAGTAAGTTGGGTCTTAGAAAGATGATGAACCCTTTGATCTGGAAAACACGGCAGACTGAGTGTACCCACTCGACAAACTTCTTCCTGCCACTCAAAAAATAGTGGTGATTTGGGCTCATCTCGAACTTCAAGAAGAATAGTCGCGGCCCGAGACGGAAGGGACGGGGCATCATTCAAGGACATGACCGTCAATGAGTAGAGGAGAAACTGTGAGGGCGAGAGGAAGATAGCAAAATGTGAGGAGAGCACTGGAAAGAAGTCGCAGATTGGAGAAGCCGTAGATATGAGAGGTCGTAACAAGAGAGGGAGTGTCGCGGCAAGCTCAAATAAAGATATCTCGGTTGGAGCCACGGCTATGGAGAGGTCGTAACCAGGGAGGACGCAGAAGAGGAAACAGAGTGTTGCGGACAGAGGAGGTGCGGCCAGAAGATGCTCTGCGAGCAGAGGAGGTATGACGGACTCTAAAGAGATGCGCCAGATGGGGAAGCCACCAGGAGAAGACCCGCACTGATATAGCAGTCACAGTAGAGGATCGACAAGATTAGCGTGAAAGAAAGCGGGATAGTGCAGTCTTGGCAAGCTTAAGAGATGTGGGCGCTACTTACGTGGGTACGAACAGGTGACCGAGAGATGGCCCGGCTATCACAGAGTAACTTCGCATGAGGAGGTATTGGCGAGGCTGCACGAGAAGGATGTGCGAGCAGTGGAGGGGGAACAGGGAAGCAACGGACTCAACGCAGGGAGTTCGCAGAGGACAGGACCTAAGGCAAACGGGTACGAGCACCGGTGGATAAGAGGGCGACGGCGGTAGGTCCCAGCAATTAGCGTGAAAGCCTATAAAGGCAGCTGTAGGGGCACCATGAGAGCCACGTTGAGCACAGAAGAGAGCAGCGGTTATAATGACCGAGTCTGCAAGAGGTGCGGGAAAGGTGAGCAGGGCTCAAGCCGAGAATGATAGTGTGATAAAAATAAGCTTCAGGACTTGCGTTGCTATGATATCATATAAAATTACACGGAAAAGAGAGAAAAATAAATATTTTATTAATTCCTCATAAAAAAGCATATATGGTTACAAGTATCTGTACTATATAAGGAGTGGTGTCGAAACTCCATTCTAAGATGTGGGATTAATACCTATGTAATTGGCTCTAACTGGGCCAATGCATCGACCTTTGTACAAGTTAACTTAACAATAATCAACTACTTTTAATTGTGATTGTTTGTAATTTTCATTATTAATTTCAACGTTCATTGTTATTTTATTTGTCAGAGACTTGCATGAGCATTGCATCATTATAGGATCCCCACTCATCACTACACCTGCATCCATTCAGTGGTGTCTCATTAGATCATATCATCTCGCAACTTTCACCCAATCCAACGTTATAAATAATCCTAGAAATCTACAATGTCTTTTGGCACTATCCACTTAGAGATCTGAATACCTTTTTGATGAGATTAGTGTTTAAATTGGTGTAATCAGTATACATGTTCCCTAAACAACTTTGGGGCGTGATTACAGAGATTTGAAAACTCAGATAAGTAATGTATCATTTATATAAAAAATAAAGCTAATTATCATATAATCCCAAAAAAAATATTTATCTATTTATTTGTTAAATGGAGCAGCTATAATTCATAAATGTGAATTTGGGGAGTCCAAGAACCTTCGTCCTAACTAAGTTGCCCACGTTGATGAGCTCCGACTCATAAATAGTTACATTTTATGCTTTCACGTGGATGAAACACTTTAAAATTACTTTTACTGTTCAAAGAATTAAATATTGTGGAATAAAGCATTACAAATGGGTTGATGGAGTACACTGATTCCAAGTAGCACACTCATTCCTGCAACCTCAATTGCTACAAAAAGAAATCTCAAGCGAATAATGTAATAATTGGATCATAATGATATTCACTTCAAATAGTAGGACTTGTTGCATGTTACAATAACAAGTAAGACCTCATGAAGATTGTGTGTCCTATATAAATTATGCCCCATAAGTGATCATGTCACACTGTATACCATCTGCATGTGAAAGAGCCCAAGAAAAGATACAAGATGACCATAAAATAAGCACGGATAATGCCCGAGCCACATGCATCAATTCTTAGCCAGATTTCTCTCCATCCCGCCATCTCTCTCCATTGAAGCCCCTTGTTTCTTCTTCCATGATGTGGACAGATTGAAAAATTATTCGGGCTACAGTAATCCAAAACAATTATGAAAAGAAAGAAAATATGGAATGCTAAACTATTACATATTTTGGGCTGGCTCGAGTTGATTCTAACTAGAGTCGACTTGAATCTAAATCAATTTCAAAGCAAGCCAAGTGTGAATTTTTGATTTCGCACGGAGCCCGGCCTGTTGGAACCCAACTCAATATAATCCATAACCACAATTAGCCTCTGTGAAGAGGTGAAAAGTTTGTCATGTGAATGGCAGTATGGCACCATGATGGAGACATGATTTCAAATTTCAAAGTGGGGGGTTGTTGAGCGGCTGAGATTCTATCAAGGATAAATTTGAGGGATTTCAATTAATTCATATTCAATTTAATATCAATTCACAATTAAAATAATCAGTCAAAGAGGTTGTCGAGCAAATGACAGCACGTTGGAGACATGACCTTAAATCCTGGAATAAGCATTTGAATGTAGAAGTATACACATATGTAGAAGCCAAGAGCCGGAAATTCACTTCCAGATATTACTCTTTTGTTGAAGGGAATCTCGTAACCAGGAGAAGTAAGAAATAAAATGTGGTAGCAAAGTCCACTGTAAAAGTAGAATATAGAGCAATGTCACAAGAGATGTGTGAGGGACTCTAGTTTCAATATACAATGTAAGATTTGGAACTAAACAATGGATACATGATATCAACCTCAAATCGGGAGATTGATGGGCGGCTAAGATTCAATCATGTATAAAGAAACTTTAATTAATTCAGATTCAAATTAATATAAGTATAAATTTGAGGAACTTTAATTAATTCAGATTTAGATTAATATCAATTGACCACTAAAATAATCATTTGGTATTTTTAGAATAAAAAGAGCTAAACTAAAATCTAAATGTTTGAAAGTTTTTGGTACATTTAATTATAACAAATCATAAAATTACTTTATTAAAACTAAACTAATTAATATTTTATTAATAAGCAAAAAAACTAATATTATTAGTTTATTACCCTACCCACATGCATCAATTCCTAGCCATATTAATCTCCCTCATTGCTATCTCTATCTCCTCATGTCTCTAGATTGATGCCCCTTCTTTCTTGTTCCCTAAACAGCGGAGGTGCTCCCTCCAACAAAGCACACAAAAGTACAAAATGAGCAGGCAATCCTCTCTTTTTAGCTCGTAATCACACTACTACAGGTGGCTCTATCTATAATGTTATTATGAGGGATGTTCTTATCAAATCTTATTAACTTGAAGTCCAACATTCCAAGTGGTAGGAAGTTGTTACGCCCCCGAATATGGCACAGTTCTTTGGGCGTACTTACGCTCGTAGGTGGAAGAAGACGGCGAGCGGCAACGGGGTATATTTATACTCGGGGCCCCCTCTTTTGGGATTATGCACATCATTATCAAGATATTTCTCTTTCTCCTCCTCTCTAACCCTAATTCACCTTAGTCTTCTCTTAGTTATCTCTCCCCCCTCTTCTTCCTATCATTTGGTATCAGAGGATTCGTCCTCCCATCATGGTGAACACACGCTCGCAAGAAGAAATCAATCGTTTGGAAACCCTAGAGGAAAACTACATCGAATTGACGGATTCGATGGCCGTCATCGAAGAAGAGATGAGGGTGTCCACGCAACGGTTGGAAGAGCGGATCGATGTTCGCGTGGAAGAACTCAAAACCCTACTCAAGGGGAAATCACTTGCGCATGAAGAGACCGCGAAAACGGCCGGGTCGGCCGACCCGTTCTGCGTGGGGACTGGCGCGGGTCGCGCGGGCTCCGGATCCGTCGGATCGGGGGGCAGCGGGGTAGCAGCGGCCTTGGGGGTGCGGGGCTCCTCAAGCGGGGGGATCCGCCCCTTACGGAGCACCGGACTGCAGCGAGGCACCACCGCCGTGGTGGCGGATCAGCAGCGAGCAAGGGGGGGGAACAGCGGTCGGGCGCAGGGGATGGAGGGACGAGGGGGATTTTGCCCCCGCCCAATGGCGTCAGCCGTCCCGGGGGATTGGGAATCGGGGCTCCTTGGGGCGGCCAGCCTCGTCAAGGGTATCCGGGGCCACCACACCATGGCTACCCGGGTGCATACGTTGGCCCTATGGAGCAAAGGCGACCGGCATGGAACGGGCAAGGGCAAGTCACTCCGCGGGCTTACATGCCTCTGAAGCTCACGCGCATGAATTTTCCAAAGTTCAAAGGAGGGGACTCCTTGGAGTGGGTGCAGAAGACCGAGCTTTTTTTCAGTTACCAAGAAGTTCTGGAGGCCCAATGGGTGCAGTTGGCTTCTTTCCACCCGGAGGAAGACGCCTTTCAGTGGACGCAGTGGTTTCTGAGGGGCAGAGACTATGTGCCCTGGGCTGATTTTGTGGACGATTTCACCGCACAGTTGGGTCCACCGGAGTATGAGGACTTTGAAGCTCTTTTGCACAAGTTACACCAGACAGGAACAGTGACAGAGTACTGGACCGAGTTCGAGAAATTAGCCAAACGGGTGCACTGGGAAGAGAAAACGTTGCTCAGCTGTGTTGTCTCCAGGCTGAAGGAGCATCTACGGGAAGAGATCCGAGCATACATGCCCCGCAGTCTGAATCATGTCATTAGTCTAGCCCGTATTCAGGAAGAGCGATTCAACCGGCAACGTCTCCGCACCACGGGAGGACGGGTACTGTACCTACGGCCGCTCGCATGGAGCCACAGGCGGCCTCCAAGCCTACCATGAAGCGTCTATCGTGGGCCGAACTGTAAGCACGAAAAGAGAAGGGCCTATGTTTCAACTGTGATGAAAAGTTTGCGCCCGGGCACAAATGTCAGAAGATACAGGTGTTCATGCTCCATGAGGATGTGTCCGACAAGATAGCCCCCGAGACTGAGTTGGAGGAGGATTTGGACCTGATCGAGCTCGGGGTGTCCATACACGCCATGGAGGGATGCAATCCCCCCCTCACGATGCGGATTGCAGGAAAGATTAGCCAGGCGAAGATGATGATTCTGGTGGATAGCGGGAGCACCCACAACTCCATGCATCCCAAGGTGCCGGAAAAGGTGGGACACGCTATTGATATAGGGGCCTCCTTCCACGTCGTGGTGGCCGATGGAAGCAAGCTACAGTGTGAAGGCATCATGAGAGGGGTTGAGATGCGGTTACAGGGGTACACAGAGCGTACGGATGTCGATCTTCTACCCATTCGGGGGTCCGACATGGTGCTTGGGGTTCAGTGGTTGCAGCAGCTACGGCGTGTTACTTTTGATTGAGATCAGATGACGGTGGAGTTCTTACAGCATGGACGACAGTATTGTCTGGACAGCCTTAAATCATCTCTGATGAAGGAAATATCCCTTCGTAGCTTGGAACAACTGGAGGTCAACGAAGCCTAATGGCAGTAGTTATGGGAGGCATGCAGGCACCCCCGGAACTCCCAGTTGCACCCTCTCAGATACAGGCATTGTTGGCTTAGTACTCTGATATCTTTCAAGCACCCCGCTCACTTCCCCCATCGCGATTCAGAGATCACCAGATCGAGCTTAAGCCAGGTGCCGAGCCTACCAACATCCGACCATACCGCTATCCGTAATTCCAGAAGGCTGAGATTGAGCGCAGTATTCGGGAAATGCTTACCGCAGGGATTATCCGCCCCAGCACCAGCTCCTTCTCCTCCCCTATCATTTTAGTGAAAAAGAAGGGCGACACATGGCGCTTTTGCGTGGATTATCGCGGTCTGAACGCATCAACTATCAAAGACAAGCTCCATATTCCGTTGATCGAAGAATTATTAGACGAGCTACACGGCGCAAGCCTCTTCACGAGCTACACGGTCGCATAGTGGAACTCGTCGCTCCACTACTAGCTTCGTCAGTCAATTTGTTCAAGCTCCTCGCTCAGCTCACTTTGCCGCGGTCCCCGGATACTCCGATATCTTCGCAACTCTGTCAGTCGCTCGTTATTTCTCTCTGCCACTTCGCCACTCACCCTCCGAGCATTTTTGGATGCTGACTGGGCGGGGATGCTGCAACTCGTCGCTCCACTACTGGGTTCTGCATTTTCCTGGGCGACTCTCTGATCTCCTGGCGTAGTAAGAAACAGGAATCCATTGCGCGCTCCAGCACGGAGGCTGAGTATCGTGTCATGGCTTCCACCACTGCTGAAATAGTTTGGCTCCGTCGACTTCTTCGTGATCTTGGTGTGCAAATAACAGGACTCACTCCTTTATTCTGTGACAATCGAAGCGCCATTCAAATCGCCTCCAATCCAGTGTTCCATGAACGAACAAAACACAATGAGATTGTTGAAATTTGTGAAGTGGAAGTGGGTGACGGGACAGGCCGGGCGGCCTGGGGCGGACAGCTTCGGCGGACTAGGCGGACTGGGCGGACTGAGATGTGCGGCCTGGTGGAAGGTCTAGTGAGAAGCCAGTTGTTCTTCTGGGCGGTTTGCACGGGTTGAGTCCGCGGACTATGCGGTCTGGTTTCTGCGGATAGGGTGTTTGCTGATTGGCTTTGCCAAGGAGCGGCCTGAGCGGATAAAGGCTTGCGGACTAGTGCATTGCTCAGTGGCCGCGGGTGCAAGCTTGTGCTGATAGGCGGTTTGGCTCGTGTCCGCGGGTAGCTTGCGGACTGGAGTGTCCGCGGTATGGGCTGTTGCGGACTAGGCTTAGAGCTTGGCTGAGGCCTTGTCGAGCTCTGGTGGCACAGCAGGCGATTTGCTGTGGAGGTCGATTGGCGGACTGGTTTTGGAGTCCGGGGTTGGCTGCTGTTTTGGACAGAAGTGCGAGGAGCTCGCGGACTGATGGCGGTCTGTACTAGGGTGTTTGGCGGACGGGAATTTGAGTCCGCCATGCTCGCATTGACCCTTGATGGTTTTGGACTTGGTCAAACTTTGTGCCAAGGCCATGGTGTCCGCGGTATCCGCCAAGTCCGCTGTGACCGGGCGGACTGTTGCTGTCTTCCTTTGGTCGTGGACTTGTGGCGGATTGAGGTGTGAGTCTTGCGGACTGCCTCGGGTTGATGCGGACTGCCATTGAAGGGGGTTGCTGTCTGCAGTGGTTGGAGCTTTGCGGGCTGATGCCTTGTCCGCATAAGCTTGGGCGGACTGGAGAGGGTTCGCCAATGTTAGCCTTGCTCCTGGCGGTTTTTCCTTGGTATCCGGCTAAGTCCATGCGGACTCGGCGGACGGTGTTTTGCTATCGCGCGGGCTAGGGCGGTGTCGCTATCTCTAGGGCGGTGACCACACTCCTCACCTCGCCTATAAATAGGACCCCCCTGGCACAACTACAGTAACTAGAGTGAACAGTAAGTTGGGGTGTGCAAGGAGCTGCGGTCTGTGTTTGTCAGTCCGCGCGGATTGTTTCAGGCTGACGGTTTGCTGTGTGCAGGTCGCGCGGATAGCTTCAAGGAGCCAGGAGTTTGGCTGTGACTTCGGTCAAGTGCTTGGAAGTGTGCGGTCTCTGCGGACTCAGCAGGAGGTCGCTCTGCGGCTTGTCAGTTCTGTTTCATCTTTGCCAGCTTCAATAACATGTCCGCCGCTTCAGGCTGGTAGGGGTGTTCCTCAGTTCAGGTTCAGCAGGAGGCGAATAACGGTGTGTCCGCGCGGCCTCGCGGCTTCGGCGGACTCCGTGTCTATTCGGCGGATTGCAGCATAGCTTGGGCGAGCTCAGCGGACTCGGCGACCTCGGCGACCTCGCGGTCTCGGCGGACTCCGGTGCTGTCCGCCCGGCTTGTTTTTGGTGTTTTCTGTTTACAGCTGTGATACTAGCGAAATCATGTCTCGCTATGTATGCCTTGCATTGTAAAGAAGTAAATGTATAAAAGACCTGCTTGTGCCTCCATTGTTTGTTGGGAGTAACCTTTGTACTCTAGTCCTTGGTTTCCGCTGGTTCAACGTGCGAACTGGGTAGTTCCGAAGATATTAATTTGGCGTTTGGGCTATCTTGCTGACCACGTTGAGAAAATTTAACATGGTATCAGAGGGAGGTTTCTGAGGTTCAGTTGCGTGAGCAGAAGTCAGCCAGTGTTGTTACTCAGTGATTGAGTGGTGATCAACCTGTGTTGTTGCTCGGAGCTGCTGAAAGGTTGCCAACAGGTGTTGCAATGGAAGGAAGCTTTGCAAGAGGTCTTGGCATTGAACTCTTAACGCCAACTAACTTCAAGAAGTGGAAGTCGTGCATGAAGAGTTATCTTCTTGGCGAGGAGCTGTGGGAAGTCGTCGGTGGAGACGACAGGCAGGAAGTCACTGCTGCTTTCGGTACTGCTGCTTTCGGTACTGCTGAGCAGGTTAGGCTCTGGAGAAGAACAAATGCTAAGGCGGAGTTCATTCTGAAGAGAGTCGTGTCTCCGGAACTGTTTGATCACATCATTGGATGTGAGTCGGCTGCTGATATTTGGACAACCATCGATTAGTTGTTCAATAGGAAGAATGTGGCGCGGCTTCAGTTCCTGGAGAATGAGTTGGCCAGGGCAACTCAGGGAGATCTTTCCATCTCCAAGTACTTCTTAAAGATGAAGAGCTTGTGTGCTGAGCTGTCGGCACTGGATCCTGATGAGCCTATCTCTGAGGCAAAGATGAAAAGGCACATTATCCGCGGCTTGCGGAAGGAGTATGTGTCTTTTGTTACATCTGTTCAAGGGTGGGCTACTCAGCCGTCATTGCTGGAGCTGGAGAATCTGCTTTCCTCGCAGGAGAGCTTAGCAAGGCAGATGGCTGGAGTGAACCTGAATCAGGAAGGCAGCGAGGCTCTCTTCTCAGGCAAGAAGAAAGGATAGGAAGGGAAGAAGAAGAAGAAGGTGCAGGCCGCTGGTGAGAAGGAGACTTCAACTTCATATCCGCCGGAGAGGAGCAATGCTCCTAAGGACTGGAAGAAGAATCTGAAGTGCTACCGGTGTCATCAGCGAGGGCACTTCAAGCGGGACTGCAAGGTCAAACTGCAGCCTGGGCATGCTGCGGGAAAGGAGGAGGCTTGCTCGAGAAGTGAAGAAGCAGAATGGGGCGGAGCTTTCATGACGGGCACTTGTGTCCGGGCCTTGTCTGTTGAGAACTTCAACAGCGAGTGGATCGTGGACTCCGGGTGTGGTCATCACCTCACCGGAGACAAATCGAAGTTCACCTCCATGCAGCCTTACTCAGGTAATGAAGCTATTATCACTGCTGATAATACTGTTTATGCAGTAGAGAAAGAGGGGGTCGTGTCATTGGGTAGTGATCAGGGGCCACTCACGTTAAGAAGTGTGTATCACGTGCCGGGCATGAAGAAAACCTCTTCTCGGTGACCAATGCGGTGGACACTGGGTATCACGTTCTGTTTGGGACAACAGACGTGAGGTTCCTTCGCAACGTATCAGCGGTGAAGGCTGATGTTGCTCATGTTGGGAGGAGGGTGAAGAACTTGTTTGTTCTTTCCACCACTGCTTATGTTGATAAGATGAGGGCCAATGATAGCGCTGCTATCTGGCATGAGAGGCTGGGGCATGTTGGCATGGACAAGCTGAAGGCAATGGCGAGTAGAAGTTTGGTGAGGGGGTTGCCGAAGTTGTCCTCCTTTGGTGATGGGCATGTTTGTGCTGGCTGTCAATACGGTAAGGCACATCGCCTTCCGTTTGATAAATCACAAACAAGGAGCAAGAAGCCACTGGAGTGTATTCATGGCGACCTGATGGACCAACGGTTACTGCCAGCCTTGGCGGAAGCAGATTCATGCTTGTCTTGGTTGATGACTACTCAAGGTATACTTGGATGTACTTCTTAAAGGAGAAGTCGGAAGCCTTCCGTTTGTTTGTGGAGTTTAAGGAGTTGGTAGAAGGCCGGCTTGGCTTGCGGAATAAGAAGCTTAGAACTGATAACGGGGGGGAGTTTGTCTCCTCCGAGTTTTCTAACTTCTGCAGGAAGCACGGGATCCAACGGGAGCTTACTTGTGCTCACACTCCACAACAAAATGGGGTAGCGAGCGGAAGATCCGTCATCTGACGGAGACCTGCAAATGCTGGCTTCATGCGAAAGATATCCCAAGGTCCTTTTGGGCGGAGGGAATGTCTTGTGCTGCTTATGTTATCAATCGGATGCCACTCAGCCCTATCAACATGAAGACTCCCATTGAGATGTTGCTGAAGGAGAAGCCGAGTGTTGGACACCTTAGGGTGTTCGGTTCAACTTGCTACGTGCATATCCCGGATGCTTCACGGACA